>OY856409.1:1441878771-1443078771 GCA_963693085.1 Alisma plantago-aquatica | reverse complement strand
CGGTGGTTCATGCGTTAAAGATCTAGAGACACTATCTTTATGGGGAAGTGTGTCAGATCTTTACGGATCATAAGAATCTAAAGTACATCTTTTCGCAGCACGAGTTGAACATGCGAAAATGACGATGGATGGAGCTGATCACTGATTATGACTGCACTGTCGAGTATCATCTTGGTAAGGTGAATGTGGTAGCTGATGCGCTTAGTCGGAAGTCTTCTTTCAAGAAGGCACAGCTGAGCTCACTAGTATGCCATAGGCGGGATATGTTTGTCTCTTTGCGGAAGATGAATGTGCAGTTGGAGGTTTCCTCATTAGCTGGACTTCTAGCACAGATGCAAGTCAAGCCTACACTGAGACAACAAATCAAATATGCACAGAAGACGGATGATGCGGTACAGCTGATCAAATCAGAGTTTGGCAGCAAAAAGCATGATGGGTTTCATGAGTCCGAGGATGGGCCAGTCTGCTATCGTAATAGGATGGTGGTTCCTGATAGTGATAAGCTGGGGAATTTGGTGCTTGAGGAACCACAGCGTCGACGTATGCTATGCATACAGGTGTCACCAAGATGTATCATAGTCTGAAGGACATGTATTGGTAGCCCGGTTTGAAGAAGGATGTAGATGAGTTCATGGCTAGATGTGTGGTTTGTCAGCAAGTGAAGGCCAAACATCAGAAGTCGGTAGGTACATTGCAACCTTTGACGATACCGCAGTGGAAGTGGGATCATATAACTATGGATTTCATAGCTGGTCTACCCAAGACAACTAGGAATCATGATTCCATCTGGGTGGTTGTAGACAAATTGACGAAGTCTGTCCATTTCATACCTGTGAAGACGACATATACCGCTGAGAAACTCGCTCGAGTGTACGTGGATGAGATAGTACGTTTGCATGGGGTGCCAGCAATGATAGTGTCTGACAGAGGTCCTCAGTTCATGACTCGTTTCAGGGAACAATTGCACAGAGCGTTGGGAACGCAGTTACGGTTCAGTACTACTTTCCATCCGCAGACAGATGGACAGTCTGAGAGGACTATTCAGATTTTAGAAGATCTCCTTCGAGCTTGTGTTTTGCAGTTCCTAGGCAGTTGGGATTTGCATCTGAGTTTGATAGAGTTTTCCTACAACAACAGTTATCAGCAGAGCATTGACATGGCTCCTTATGAGGCTTTGTATGGGAGGAAGTGTACATCTCCTTTGTGCTGGCATGAGACTGGTGAATATCAGTTGTTGGGACCTGAGCTAGTACAGCAGACAACGGAAAAGATCAAGGTGATACAGCAATAGTTGAAAGTGGCACAGGACAGGCATAAGTCTTATGTCGACAATCGTCGACGACCTTTGGAATTCTAGGTAGGAGACAAAGTATACCTCAAAGTCTCGCCATGGAAGGGTGTGCTGAGATTTGGCCGGAGAGGTAAGTTGGCACCCAGATATATGGGGCCTTACCCAGTCATAGCACGTGTTGGCAAGGTAGCCTATGAGATAGTGTTACCTCTAGAGTTGAAGAGGTTACATCCAGTGTTCCATGTAAATATGCTGAAGAAAAGTCATCCGGATTCAGGTACGGTGATACAACCAGTTGAGGTTGAGCTTGATGAAGATGTGACCTACGAGGAAGGTCCTGTGAAGATTCTTGACAGAAAGGTCAAGAAGATGAAGAGGAAGGACCTGGTTCTTGTGAAGGTTCTTTGGCAGCATCGTGGCGTTGAGGAAGCCACGTGGGAGCTTGAGGAAGAGATGAGGAAGAAGTATCCCTCACTTTTCTCTTTGGATTTCGGGGATGAAATCCCTTAAAGGGGGTTAGATTGTAAGGACTCTAACCTTCGTTTAGGGCTTACCCTATTTGTTTTGCTTAACCTTGGTGCTTTGGTGCTTGCTAATCACCTTTAGTGGTGATTAGGTTTTGGTTGTGCTTTGTTGAGAGTTGAAGGTGCTACTTGCAAATAACCCAAGTCTAGGGTTTTGTGGGCAAGTTTGCCACCTTGTGAGGTGTTTCTCTCTCTCTCTTTGCTTCCTCTAAGGTTGAGAGGAAGGCTTGGGCTTGTTGCTTAAGTTCTTTGGGCCTTGGTTAAGCTTGTTTGGGCCTTGAGGTGCCTTTTTTGGGCTTGGTTGAGCCTTGTATTAGCCTAGAAGTGTTTGTGTCGACCAAGTTGAGTGTGTGTCGCCCATGGCAATGGAGTGTGTTGCCTATGGAGCAACATGTTGAGTCGCCCATGATGCTTTCCCTAGCTTGACCTTGTTTGGTGGACACTTGGAGCACATCTTGGACAAGTGTATAAGGTTTGCTAAAGTAGGTGGCTTGAGATCTAGGACAAGTTTCCTTTAGGTGGGCGACACCTTACCATGCTTCACCTTGTTTTATCCTCCCTTTCCTTCTATATAGGTGGTTCTTTCCCTTGCTTTGAGTCCCTTTGATCCTTTAGTTTCCTTCTCCACCTTGAGTGCATGACACTCCCTCCCTTCCTTTCTTGTGTCGGTCGACATACCCCCCCCCCTTGAAGGAGCAGCTTGGTGGTCGACACACCTTGGAGAAGAAGAGTGGTGTCTGATACACCCTTGGAGGAGCTAGTGGTGTTCGACATCCCTTGAAGATTGGAGTTCTTCTTCTGTGGTGCTTGAAGCTTAAGGCGGGTTACATAACTTCTAACCCTAACTACACTACTCTCTTTCCATATTCTTATATGTTGTTATGTCCATAGTCTTGCCTACATGTTAGTAGCTTAGTTCTTGCTTTAATAACCTTGTTGGTCGATCCTTGTGATCTAGGGTTTGTAGGTGAGCAACACTCCTTTCTCCCCTTGGTCTAGAAGAGTGAGTTTGGGATCCTAGTTCCATGAGCAACACCCCTCCTTCCTAGTCGATTGAGGTGAGCTTGCGACCTAGTGGCTTGAGCAAGACCCTCTTCTCACCATGGGTTAGAAGGTGAGCTCAGTTTGGTGGTGATCCTTCTCTAGGGTTTTGGGTGTTCACCTTTGTACCTTGGACGTTTTGGGTAGGGGGAGGTGCTGCCCGACAGCCCTCTCGGCCTAGACCCTTGCACGGCACATTTTATGAGTCACCTTGCCCAGTTTTCTCACCTTGATACTTGTTGTTAAGATCTGTTTATGTTGGGCGCGCGAGCCAATCCCTGGGTTGCCCAGCACCACCTTTGCACGCCCTTGAACTGCTCGCCCGGCAGAGTGGCTCACCCAGCTGAGCGTGTCACACCCCTGCACGGCACACCTAAGGAACATCTCGCCCGACATAGGTCCTTGCACGCTTGAACAAGTTACCCGCTACCCGTGCACGCTGCAAGTGAGCCCGGCAGGCTGCACACCCCACAGGCTGCACGCCCGATAGGGCTGCACGCCCAACATGGCTTTGGGTGAGGGCGAGCCCCTCCCGATAGTGTTTTTAGTGAGGGTCCTTAGTGCTTTTTGTAAGGGTTCTAGTTGTCATGAAAAGTATGCTAAATACGTGTACCCTTGTTATAGACAACACGCTTGATGGTTGATCATCTAAGCTCAACATGGCTAAGCACATGAGTGTAACCACTTTGATTATCCCTCTAATGCTAAGAATGGTAATGATAGTGGTAATGGTTTGCTTAATAATATGCTTTATGCACTTGATCACTTGATGATGTTAGGTTGATAAGTATAACATCTTGAATATCATCTCATGATAGCAAGCATAGTCCTTATGTTGAAATTATGATTATTGTATACTCTAACCATGCAGGTGATAATTAGCATGAATACATTGTTGTGAATAGTTACTCTTGTTAATAAGATCATATGTATGATGTGTTGGATTGATATTCCATGTTGATGAAGTAAACTATGAGAGGCAGTGGAAATACATGATGAGGGATTGAGATCCCATGATATGAGATGATCCTTGAGATGGATTTGGATGATTGGCAAGAGGCCAAGTGATAACATGTGATATGGGATCCTTGTGATGGATCAATGTGATGTAAATTGTAGTAATAGCATAATGTTGGGTTAATGTTGATTATTTTCCTTTTATAGTTTACATGTTATACAACTTGGTTGAATCATGCAATCCATCTAAAAGATACTAATTAATTATAGTGAAATATATCATGTAGTTGCCCTGGCCATAGATCCATCATCGTCAGGACTTGGTGATGGTGAAACAGGTTCTCCTGCGGGTTAACCTGGAGCACATATTGTTGAATATGTGAGGTTTCTCCTAGCCTAAAGTGAGGAGGTAAGAGTGCAACTGCGGTTGTAGACTCAAGGGTGTAGATTCAGGCCCGTAGCCCAATTGTGATGTAGAGCATGGTGATCAGGTCCATGTCTCAGGATATGTGATATGAGGAGCATGAATGTGTTCATGGCTCAAGAGCACGGTGAACAGGCTCGTGGCTCAGTTTCACTAGCGTCGAGACCTGTACCAAGGCGGGCTAGGCAGAGCGTAGCCTGACCCTGTGGATAAGACCACTTCAGCATGAGACTGCGGTCCTACTTGTGTTGTACTCGTGCAATGACTACGAGGGGAGAGGTTGTCGAGTCTGGCTCTCCTATTGACCTTGTATGGCACCGATTTGGGTTTCACAACCGAAGTTTGGATCTGAGCGGTACGGCTCACTTCCTCAGGGCATAATAATACGTAATTCGGCCGGATAGTATTTACTGCTTAGAACAAACATGAAACATTGGTTGAAGCCTTGTTTGTGTAGTTAAACTTTATTTGTATCTCACAGTTTCTTATACATTTCTCATATGTGGTAAGCTTTATACGTCTTATCTTGTTAATCATGTTTCATATGGAAATAGTTGGATAATGATTGGTAAGCTTAATAGTATGAACAGTCTTATCTTAACCCTGCTTTTGTTATACTGCTTCATATATATATATATATATATATCTGAGGTTTTGTAGTTTTGGCGGGGAGTTATGCCTCCCGCTGGGACAATGTTCAGTTGTCTCACTCCTTTGAGTTACACCCTTTTTAGGTTGTCGAGCTAGAGGTGGTGGTGGTCGTGGTGTCACGGCCGAGCAGCAAGAAGATCAGTAGAAGGCAAGCGATGGATGTGCTGCTGTTTTGAATGTTTTGTGATAGAGTCTAGAGTCATCCCTGTACTCTCAGGTCCTTGGCAGTGTTTGAGTGTTGTTTCACAATGTACGATCAATGATGTTATGTATATCATGCGGTTGGCCGGATGTGGGCCTCTATGTATATATAACAGGTGATGATCTCATGTGTTGGCAAGACAGTGGTTGCTTTAAGCTTTGGTCATGTATCAAGGCATGCAAATGTTTATATAACTTGGTTCTTGCAGGATCTGGACTGGAATGTAATATGTTTCCTAGTTTATCAGTTTTCCGCAATCGGTTTTAATTAAATGTTTTCGATAATATGTGGTTATGGTGATTTCCGCACGTTTTCGCGTAACACCTCGCTATCTGTGTGATAGTGGGTTGTGTTGCCACAGAGAGCATACAATTGGAATCTATACTGAAGGGTTCAGTATGCTCAGATTCAGTGGGAGAAAATGTGTCCATGTTACATAAAGTTAGTATCTCATATTCCAAGTGTCCCAAATTCTTACAAACAATAGGAACACATAGATAGATATGGATCTATCATGTATGTAATCATCCCATTATCTTGTATGTATTAGACATGATAAGAAAATATGCATTCATCATCTTATATGTATTGGACATGACAATATGATATGCTCATCCTGTTAACTCATATGATGAGTGGATGTATGTCTACTTCTAGTAAGGGTCACTAGAATACAATGAAAAACTTGTTTGGTACTTATGAAGTACTAGTTCTATGGTAATATAAGGAAGACTTGGGTGTAAAGAGTTACAGTGATGCAAGCTTCTGAAATGATAGAAAATGGTCACAAAATATAAAATATAAAAGTGAATGAGTTAATAAATGGAAACGTTCTGATTTAAAAGCTATTTAATTCTAAAAGGGAATGTCGAGTATCCTTGTGTTATGAATAATAGAGGATACTATATGGATCTAGAAGTTCATAGATATGAACTTATAGATATTCCAACCATTGATGACAAGTAGTAATATTGAGTCAAACAATGGAGCTAAGTGTTAGGCAAGGAATATTAGATCACATATTACAGCAACTCCATCTCATATGATATGTCATACTACAAACAGATGTGAAACATGCAATATACCAACTAAAGCAAAGTATTGCTAACACACTGCATTAGCACTGGAGCAGTAGAAACATGTGGGACAAGTTTGGAGACTAAGAATATGATTCAAAGGTGATTAGCTCACAGTGCAAGTGGGAGTTTGTTGGTATGTATGCCCTGATAGCCAACCATATGATGATTGGATTAGGATACATTATGATTGATTTGATAAAAATCAAAGGCAAGCTTCCAATTTATTTTGGTTTAATTAGTTATGAGGTAATGAAAGAAAAGAATGAATGTCTAGAGAATGATAGTGCTCAATGATGTACGTCTTCAGGTTGAGGACCTAAATAATGAGATCATGCAGATGATGAAAGTTTTTACATTCTTTTTTTATCCCTATTTCGATGTCATTGTGGAAGGTTGATAGACAACAATGACACAGCAAGACTAGAGTATGTGTTGGTTGATATAGGAGTCTCATTAGTCATGATATGTGATATCAAACTAAGCACATAGATACATGTTAGAGAATAGTGTATAGGATAGACCCACCATGAGAGTGACACATGGAACCATGACATGGTAGTCATAGTCATCTCTCACAGTGATGGTGGTGATTGTGATTCTTAGACCTGAAATCACTACACTCATCACATGTCTTTGGGTACACTTTGACATCATCAAACATGATCCTGAAATATGGATTGTTATAAAGGTGATGATTGGGAGACTTTAGCACATGAGGTTTTAACTGCGAGTGATAGATACATTATTTGTCCCTCCTAAGGGATTATGATGTCTATGGCCACTTGATAAGCGAGACTGAGAAAGGCATGCACATGCACCTGTGAGTCAATATGTGATATTGATTGCACACATATATCAGATAGTATGCTTTGGATCAAGGAACATGAATGAATGTTGAAAGGATGACAGCTCCATGCCTTGAGTTCATTCAGGATATCAGAGACAAAGGAATTATACATTCACTAGAATTCCAATCACAGACTGTAGGATTGGAAGTTGTTCTGCAATTTTCCTTTTCACTTGATTAGCACTGATGTGTGACGAGGCAGTGCTCTTTTCTTGTGATTTCATAAGCTAGTTATGGACATTCACTGCCAACATGAAATGGGACCTATAGGGTCACACGCAGAGGATTTACCTAGAAGAGGAGTTTATCCATGAATGATGTTTGGATTGATTGCTAAAGGTGTTTAGGTACTCAATCAAACATTCAATCAATTGACTTGACTCGGAATCATCAACCTCAAGTGTTGAACTAACTAATTTGAGTGTCAGATTGATTGAAAACTGTGTTGACTGTGTTCTATACAATTTGGACCACCAACCGATTGGTTTACTGGGTGAACTGATTGGCTCATGGTCAATGAGATGATTGGTTCACTTGGTAACCGACCGATTCATGTATCCAAACAGGTAGTGTTGGTTTGCCCTGATTTGTGAGAAAAGTTTTTCATTTCACTTGTACAATTTGATTGGGACAAGAATTGTTCTAAGTATTAATTAGAAATGAACAAGGAAAGTCAATTGGAGGAAAGTCTATGTAAGGCCCCTAAACTTGCTTAATGAGTTGAGTAAGTTTAATTATCATAATTTAATTCTTATAATCCTAATCTAACCTTGTTATAGGCTTCAAAATCATAAGACAAGCATAAGATCACACAGTTGGATGGATCGCCCTGGTGGCTCTGGCGATGGAGAAGGCGATCGAAGGAAGGGTGGGGCATAGACTTATGGGGTGGAGGACGTCCACCTCCTCCTGGTATTCCTCGCAGACCAGATACTAGAAAGAGGCCTAATGTGGTCGGTGTTGAGAAAGAACCACAGAGATGGTCAGATCTATTTGGAAACAAGGAGGTGGTCCAGGATGCAGGTGCTTTGAAGCCGAAGGAGCTCACACTGAAAGAAGGGGCCATTGTCTATTCTAGATCGATAGCTGAGAATAATGCTAGCAAATGGAGAATGATGGTAGTTGGGTATATTGTAGATCTAAAGCCACACTGGCCATCTCTGCAAGTTTGTCTTCAAGATCTATGGAAGGTGAAAGGTTCTATTGAGATAATCTCAAGAGGGAACGGGTATTTTGTTATTAACTTCTCAGAGGTGGAGGATATGGAGACAGCTATTGATAAGGGACCATGGTTTATAGCGGGGAAACCACTGATAATAAAGAAGTGGACAAGAGGCTCATCTCCGGAGAAGCTGAAGCTGATGGAGGTACCAGTCTGGGTGCGATTGTTTGATCTTCCGCTGGAGCTCTGGGATGAAGAGATATTTGGCATGGTAGGGTTGTTTCTGGGAACGCCTATCAAGGTAGATAGGGCGACATTGGAGTTCAAGTGCCTAGAATTTGCTAGGATGTTGGTGATTATGCTGGCATCCTCGGAGTTCCCTGCTATTGTTCCATTGGTTAGTGATGATGGGATAGAAGATAAGTTGAATGTACACTATGAGTGGTATCCTTGTAGATGCAGAACGTGTGGTACTTTTGGGCATGAAGATGCTGGTTGTGAAAGCCAAGTGGAGAAGAAAAGAAGAAGGTGTGGATTCTGAAGAAGAGTATGGATAAACCTAAGGTAGAAGGTCAGACTGAGATGGAACATTTTGAAGATGCTTCTGATGTCCTTCCTACTATGGAAATTGAAAGTAATCTTGAAGTTGTTGTGCAAAGGTGTGAAGAGGTAGTGGAGAAGGTGAATACCATTCTAGAGAAGGATCAAATTACCCCTATCAGTAATGTAGAAAATGATGATGGATTCATTCCTGTCACCCGAAGGAATAGGAAGAAGACGAAGTCACCCCTAGGGGTCCATCCAAGTCTACAGAGGTTGTGTTTTGATCAAGAGTGAATATCTCTCCTAATGCTTCTCAAAACTTGTTTGTTGACAAAGGAGGAAGGAGTGTTGCTTCCTTGATGGCAGCTGGAGGTGGTACAAGTGTTTTTCAAAATGTTACTGAGACTGGCAGGCTACCAGTCACAGTAGATGGTAATGGATAGCTCCTTATCTATTCTCTCCTGGAACGTGAGAGGGCTGAACTATCCTGGGCGTCAGTCCGCACTCCAGGAGATGATTAGGAGGTGTGGGTGTGCAATTGTCTGTATTCTAGAATCCAAGTTGAGAAGGAAGAAGGTTAAAAAGGTGTTAAATAGGATATTTGGCAGTGAGAATTGGATTTTGAACCATGATAGTCATGCTCTTGGGCATGTCATTATTGTTAAAACTAGTGATGATATTGATGTGGTGAAGATTTGTGAAACTGATCAGCTTGTGCATGCTAGAGTCAGTGCTCTTGGTGGTGACTTCTTACTTACTGTCATTTATGGACATAATTACTTCAGGAATAGGTGTTCTCTCTGGAATTCTCTCAAGGAGTTGAGTGGTGGGATTACTATGCCTTGGTTTATTTGTGGTGATTTTAATTTTGTTAGATGCGCGGAGGAAAGGTATGGTGTTTGTGGACCTTGCTTCCAAGCTATGAATGACTTCAATGATTGTATCATGTATACTTCCTTGGTGGAACTGGATTTGAGGGGTTCAAGATTCACTTGGGGTAACAGACAACAAGGGGATAATCTGGTTATGTCAAAGATCGATAGAGTCTTCTATATTCTTGATTTCCTTGATTGTTTTCCTCATTTGAGAGGAGAAACTCTTGCGAGTATTCACAGTGACCATAGAATGATTCTTACTCATCTCAGTAGTAGCGTGAAGAAGAATAAATTGCCTTTTCGTTTTGTCAATGCTTGGTGTATGAGAGAAGATTTCCTTCAAGTTGTGAAGAATGCTTGGGAGATTGATGTTATTGGAAACCCTATGTATCAAGTTTGTGGAAAACTTGATAATGTTAGATTCCAGTTGTCTAAGTGGAACAAAGAGGTGGTTGGTGACCTAACAGAGGAAAGAAGGATAAAAGAGCAAGAAGCTGTTATGGCTCAACATAAGCTTGATGCTAATCCGTCTGATTATAAGTTGGGAGAGGAAGTTAAAGCTAAAAGGAAAGAAGCTTTGGAGACCTATAATGCTGAAGAGTCTTTTCTTAAACAAAAATCTAGAGTGAACTAGCTACGTTTGGGAGATAAGAATTCAAATTTTTTCTATTCTTCCATTCAAACTAGAAGAATGAGGAATGCTATTAGAAAAGTGAACATTAATGGTGTTTGTCATATGGATGAGAAGGCTATTCATGACACTTTTGTGAATTACTATAATGAGTTGTTTAATGCTAGTTGTAGTAATGAGGTTTGCTGGAATGATGACTGGGTCCTCCGTAAACTATCTGAAGATCATATCAATAGTATGTGTGCTCTGGTTTCCAGAGAGGCAATTGAAAACATAGTCATGAAAAGTGATGGAGAGAGAGCCCCAGGACCAGATGGTTTTAACTATACTTTCTTTAAAGCCTCTTGGAAGATTGTAGGGGATGATGTGGTTAAGGCGGTTCAAAATTTTTTAGAAGTGGTTGTATGCTTAAGGAGATTAACAGGACTTTTATTACTCTTATCCCTAAGAATATGAGTGTTGTGGATGTTAAGGAGTGGAGGCTGATATCTCTCTACAATACCATCTACAAGGTTATTTCAAAAGTCCTTGCTAATAGATTGCAGGTGGTTCTTCCTGATATTATCAGTAATTCTCAGTCTGCCTTTATTAAGTGCATGTCGATATTGGATGCTACTATGTTGGTAAATGATTGTCTAAATATGATGATGAAGATAAATAGCCCTAAGGTCTGTGTTAAAGTTGATCTTATGAAATCCTATGATTCCATTAATTGGTCTTATCTTCAAAAGGTGCTTGATAATATGGGCTTCTCTGAATGCTGGAAGAGATGGATTTTTTAGATCTTGAATACCACTACTTTTCAGATGCTCATTAATGGAAGTCCTTCGACTAATCTTTATCCTTAAAATGGAATTAGGCAGGGTGACCCCCTTGCCCCTTATCTCTTTGTGATTTCTATGGAAGTGTTTTCTACTATGATTTCAAATTCTGTAAATAAAAGAAATTTGATCCTTGTTCGAGATGGAAAGGATGTTGAGGTGTCTCATGTCATGTTTGTTGATGATCTAATTTTGTTTGTTGAAGGGAAAGGTGAATCCCTGTTGGAGTTAAAGAAGGTGCTGAACAATTTTAGCTTGATCTCTGGGTTGAACATTAGTGATAGTAAATCTTCTTTTTTTGCAAATGAGGTGACTGATATTAATATGGTGGGTGAGATTCTTAATATTCAGAGGGAAAAACTCCCTGTTAAATATTTGGGATTACCCCTTTTTATTGGAAGACTCACTAAAAATTTATGTTATGATATTCTTGATAAGATGAAGACCAGGTTGGAAGGGTGGAAAGCTAGGCACTTATCATTTGCGGGCAGAGTTGAATTGATCAATTCTACATTGTCTTCATTTCAAAGATATTGGACTGCATCTTTTCCTCTTCCTATGTCTATGACAGATGATATTGACAAGATCTGTAGGGATTTCTTGTGGGGAGGTGCAGAGCTTGAAAAAAAGGTCCATACGATCTCCTGGAAGCAAGTCTGTTTGCCTAAAAAGGAGGGAGGTATTGGTATTAGGAGGTCCAGAGATATAGTTCGAGCTTGTCTGGTTCTTAATCTATGGAAAATTGCCACTGGAAAAGAATCTCTATGGGTCAGGTGGGTTCATGGGAGATACTTAAAAGGGGACTCTATTTGGAGGTGCAAAGTCACTCAATCTGCTTCTTGGGTCTGGAAGCATATTCTTTACCTCAGAAAAGATATAGTTGATGATATCTCCTTCTCTGTGGGGAATGGTTTGTCTATCAAAGTTTGGAGAGATCCTTGGATGGAGGGTCGTTATTTGGAAGATGTGCTTGGAAGCAAGGTAGTGATGAAGCTTGGCATGGGGAAATATGTTACCTTCAATAAGTTGTTCAATGGGGGTGACTGGATTAAGTCTAACTCTAGACATATTAATATTGTTCTGCAGGTTGTTAAGGAGAAGGTTTCTCCTATTCATGGGAAGTAAGATCGTATTTTTCTGAAAGGGAAAGAGGTTCATAAGTTTAAGGAAGTGTGGAATGCTACTAGGGTGAGAAATTCTACACCCTCCTGGAATGAATGGTTATGAAGTACTAAAGGGTCTATGAGGCAGTTGGTCCATGGATGGAGGTGTAGTCTGGATGGATTGTTGATAGGAGATCATATGATGAGAATGGGCTTACATATGCCCTCTAGATGTGTTCTATGTAAAAATAATGTTGAAGACCTTAATCATATTCTGTTTCATTGTGCCTATGCTAAATATATGTGGAATCTGGCTATTGGAGAGGAATACATCAACTCTATGCCTGAATCCCTACTGGATGTTCTTCTTTCAGGGGAGATGAAGTTTAAGATTACGATTTTGGCAATTTTCCATTGCCTTTGGAGTGAAAGGAATGGGAGGATTTTTCATGATGTTAGTTTATGTGTAGATAGAAACTGGAGGAGGATTAGAAAGGACATTGATACTTTAAATGTATAGTTTTTCTTTAGGCCTTTTGGTTCTATTTTGGTTTTGATTCACTTTGAATCAAACCCTAGCTTGTACATATTTTACAAAAATCTATAAAAAGGAGTCCCACACTTTCCCAATAAAAAAAAGACAAGCTTAAGTTTCAAATTTGGTCCAATTTGGACATGGTTTGAGCAAGCTATGCAATTTTATGCTCATTTTGGCTTTTCTGCAATTTATCGATATTCTATCATCATTCTTGATCTTGTTGAGACATGGGGTTCTTATTTAAAACTTGGTTTGAAGATGTTTTCTCCAAGGGTATTTTAGGGTTTACCCCTTCATGGATGAGCAACCTTTATTAGCTATCAACTAATGAGTTGTATGTTTTGCTTGGAAATTCAAGAAACTATAGATAAGCATGTCTCTATGGATGGTGGAGGAGCTGATTGTGTGTGTGCTTGTATATTCCTAATGGTTTAAGGCAATGGACACTTGGAAATATACTAGAATTCAACTTTTTCTTTTTCTTTATCTTAAAGTTTCATATACTTATCCCTAAGCGCCAAAACAAGCCATTTTCTCTCCACCACTACCCTCCTTATACAAACCACATCCTCCCTATTTTCTGTTGTGAATTTTCCTATCCAAGGAAGAAGAAATTGGGGACCTTCTTGGAAAAAGGATCCAGGGTTGCAATTGACTTCCTTTTAGGTTTAAAAACCTTCCTTCTAGTGATCTTGACCTAAAAGAGTAAGAATCTCCTTCTTTTCTCCATTTGTTTCTTTGCTATCCTTCCTCCTACCTTTATCCAGGTTAGAACCTTGTTGTTCCATGGTAGAAATTGCTATAAAGCTCTAAAACCCTACCTTTCTTGCTCCTTATGCTTAGGGTTTCCTCATTTGATGAAGAAAGGTGCTACATGGATGAATTCATAGCTTATTCTTGGATTTTCTACCCTATCTACTCAAGTTTTCTTCTATTTGTGGTTTCATCTTCTCATTATAGGAAATTTTTATAATGTGCTCCACATTTATTGCTTACCATAAGCTTGCCCGCTCATGTTCTTGCTTGAAAATGATGATTCATGCACTAAAAAGTTATGCTTGACTTGGATTTTGATATTTATAATATTCTATGTTCTTATTTCTGTTCTAGATGAACTTGTGATCATGTGTACATTATTCCTAAGGTATAATATGACTTGGATCATGTTGGTTTGACAACCTATGGTGCTAAGCACCTATCAACCAATGGTCAATTTTTGGGTTTTAAGCTGATTTCTTTTATAAACCCATGACCTGGTGATGCTACCATTGCAACAACCCTATGGTGTTGTCTTAATGGCAATGGGTGGTCGAGATCAAAGGTGTCAAATGATGGTGACAACCTATGGTCACACCCTTAGGTCAGGTTTTGGATCAATTAGAAGTTTAATGATTAACCATTAAGTACCCTACTGATGTTATCAATCAATGATTACATTAGCTTAATATTTGATGTTGATTAATGAATATAGTGTTGATCTAACAACCTATGGTGATTTAATGGTCACTAATTATGGTGGATAAGATCTCTACAACCTATGTTGAGTTAAGCATTGTAGTTGTAGCATCAACAAGCCTTAGACCAATGGTTTCTTGGGTCACTTGATACAATGATCAAACCTATACTATAATTGATGGTTTTAACATATGAACTTGACCCAATGGTCAAGATCTAATGTTTATTCTTCCAATAAAGTGTAATGATGGCTAATGTAATATTTTGGTCCTAATAATGTGATTTATATGGTTTCCTTTATATGATGAACTTAAGGAGCTTACTTGTTGACAATTGATGGCATGTTTTAACTGAACAGTCGATTGTGGGTTTTACCCTACTCTCAGTGAAACTTTTTGTGTTCTTAATCAAGGGATGTCTAGGGTTATATGATGAATCTTTATAGTGAACAAATCAAGGACTTCATAGGTGGTTTATATAAGGTGTTTACTTATGTAAACAACTAATGGTCTTACCTTTTAAACATACAATGGTTCTGGGTAACATAGTGGTATGAATATATGGGTTGAAAGATGATGGACAAATGGAGGGTTACCCTTAATAAGGTAGTTTTACCTATTCAATCATATTAATAGAAGGGATGATAATCATATTGTTTTCATATGTAACTCTAATGAGGTATATCTTGTTATACCTAGCTTTAATATAACTAAATGATGGTAATTGGGTATGAATAGTCCATGAATGACTAATACAATCATGGAATACTCTATTATTGTTGTTGAAACCCTAGTATTCTATAACCCAATGGTTACACCTTGATTTATGTGCGGATTCATACTTGAGAATAGTATGGAATGTGATGGTGATGATTCACCTTATGCATCCATGATCCAGTGGGGATGTCGTGAGTTAGGGTTTGGGTATAAGTGTTGATTAGTAACATTCATATAATTTATCATTTTAAACCTAACTCTAATGAAAATAGATAAATATGAGTATTCATGTTTAACATTCTTATATGATGGAATGATGTTGGAATAACCTCCTTCACATGATCATAACCTTAATGTGTTAATTGGTGGTTATCATAGCCACACGGTTGATATTTTCTTATGCTAAACATGTGCATTATGAATATGATGAGTGTTAATCATATCTAGATTCCTTGCATGTTTCTATAATAAAGGAATGTTCTTAATGTTTATATAAACCTGTTATGATTGCTTATGAATATCTCCTAGCTCATTAATGCAATATTATGTTGATCTGGTGTATTATATGTATGTGATGTTGTTGAGCCTTATTATAATGCATGGAAAGATAATGTTTTTTTGTCACCCAAGCAAGCTACTCCTTTTTATTGATAAAGGGAAGGGTCGGCACCACTTGCAAACATGTACAAGAAAGTTCAAGAGAACAAACAAAAGAATCAACTATACAGAGAAAAGAAATCTGTAACTATTGACCACCAACAACCATCTATACTAGGAATCATATCCTCAAAAACAACAAGATTCCTATGTCTCCAAATGTGGAAAAAAATGGTAAGGCAGCATCCAGTCTCTTTAGCCTTCTTCATCTTCAACAAATCAGTGATCTGAGTAGGTCTAATACTTATGTAGCCACTGATCATAGCTTTACTCCATAGCTTAGTAGCAAATGAGCAGCAGCAGAATAGGTAAGAGGAACCTTCACCTTTAGAACAGCAAAGAACACAAAACGATGCTATCATCATACCTCTTCTTCTCAAATTATCCAAGGTAGGAAAGCAATCAGAGAAGATCTTCCAAGCATTGATTTTGAATCTACAAGGGGTAGCTATATTCCAGATCCAAGAGCTCCACAGGGTAGCAGGGGCCTTACACCTGGTAGCATTCCATGCCCTCTTCAGATTTACAGAGGCCATCCCATTGAACAAAACGTGATCTTCAGCAATAGAACGGCAATAATTATCCACTAGAAATCTTCACAAAGGCTCCAGTCTTCGAGTATTTGCAATGTTCCACTGCCCATTCAATATGATGCAACTGACTCTAGCAAACAGACCATAGCCAGGATAAAGATAGGCCTTCTTATACAAGAAATCCTCTAGAAACTTGCCAACCTTCAGCCATGGATCTCACCACATCATAATACTTTCTCCATTACCAAGGACAAATTTTGTATGAATAAACATAGTATCTCTTATTTTAACAATACTATTCCACATCGACCCACCTTAACATGGAAAGATAATGATGATATAGCAGGGAATAGTATGATGGTATTAATGACCTTTGGGGATGGTTGAGCCCATAATGAGGTGTAATCCTCTTGTGTTGAAAAGGGTTGATACCCTGTGATATTGTGAAAAAGATTTATATCTTGTGATAGTGTGATGACTAGTGTAGTCTCATGAATGGAAAATGAATAGTATCATGTAATGATGAGATGAGAAATTATGTTTCATACATTTTATATCTTTTAAATTTTTTATATTTATATGCTTTCTAGAAGTGAATTAGGGTTAGTATGTCCACTTGTTTGATGTATCCTTAATTCACCCAATTGGCATAACTAATCAAGTGAAACTCTAACCCTGTGCCATAGGTCCATTCAAGTGTCAGAATTTTCCAGATGGTGAAATGAGTATTCCTAAGGGAAACTCGGAGCATTGTTGAGTATGTGGGTGTCAAGTTGAAGATATATCCTTATCATCCACAATGCAGATTGTGGAGGTTGGCTATGGTCATGCCTCATACATCTGATGTGATTGAGAATGGTTGTAGTTGTGTCTTGGTGATTATATATGTGATAAGATTGGAGGACAACTGTAGTTGTACCTCGGATGGTAGGGTATGTGTATCCACCTCCTTTCACTAGTGTCATGACATGTACCAAGGACGGGCTAGGTTGTTAGCAGCTTGACCTTATGTGTCGGTGTGGCGTACCCGTACTAACCGGGGGTGGATAAGATCTTAGGAGTCTGGCTCTTCCTAGATCTTGGATGACACTGATTTAGACTTAACAATGGTCAGTTAGATTTTTAGTGGTATCCTCAAATTTCTTAGGGCATAATAAAAGATGCAATACAGCCGTGTAGCATATTTTTTTAGGGTTATACACGATATTTCACATTGGATAATAACCCTCGTTTATTATCTTTACATAAAGATGATGCTTAGTGCAATTAAGAGATAGTAGATATACTTAGGTTGTGGATATTCTTAAGATTGTAGATGCATACATACAGTAGCTATGCTTTTGTTGATAACTATGCTACTGTTGTTGATTATAATCATGATGTTAGCTATCTCATATTTGTAGTTATGTTTAGCATGCTATCCATGCCTCTGTAACTAGAGATGCATATACTGCTAATCATGCTTATCCAGGTAGTTGTGCCTATGTTGTTTTCTCTTCTTATGATGTTGATATGTTCAACCAATTAGATATGCTCATGTTGTTAGCTATGCTATGCTACTAGACATGATGATGATGCTAGATATGCATATGCTACCGAATTGCTTATATTATCAACAAGATAAAGGATGATAGTCTAGCTAATGATGATAGTTATTATCTACTCCTTTATGTATTTTGTTAATCATCAGTATTGTTGAGCTTATTTTTTATATCTGATTAAATTGCTTAATTGTTTTATTACTTAAAAATGTTGTAATAAATAAACATTGTTGAAAGTTATATTTGTTGTTGGGACACGGGTCTCACCCTTGTGGTTCACCACATTTTTTTAGGTAATCAAAAGTGACGAAAACAAACATGTGGTAGCAAAGAGGAGTTATAGTAATGAATCTTTGAGAAAGTTGATTAGATGTCTAATGTGTCCTAGAGTCAACCATGTACTCTCAGGTCTGGGTAGGAAAAGTTTGTATATGGTGTTTCAAACAAATTGAAATTTTATTAGCATGTTAATGTTTATTGTGTGGCATATACAAATATTGTTTTCTTGTGTATATATGTTGTGGCTAAGATGATAGAACAATTTGTATCAAATTCTTGGCACAGTATGGATATAAGAAAGATGTTGTTCTCTTATATAAATGTTTCTGAGTGGGTGCTGACGTTGAAATTGATTTTAATTTACCCATATTTTTGGGTATGTGATTAATTAATGATCAATCGTGCTTTATGTTTTGAGTAATCTTGTTTAGTGTAATAGGTTCTTACAAGTTGGTATCAGAGCTTTAGATCCACTGAGTCTACATGGAAACTAGGACGGAAGACTATGATGATGTCTAAATTAGGAATATGACATAAAAATATGATGTATACTGCCTAATCTTAGTACTTGGGTGCCCAGGCCATGTATTCAATTATTGAAGAAAAGGTAAGTATGGAACTCTCAGATTGTTATATTTTTTATTACTTTGATCAAGTAGTCATTTAGAAACATTACAAAGAGCATAATGAATAAGAAATCATGGTATGAATATCACAATCCTACCTTAAAGAAGATGAGAATTGCATCATAATCTATCAAAACTTGAATGTTTGGTAACTATAAGAGAAATTTACAACACCATGAAATCTAAATCTGAATAAAAATAAGGAAAAGAGGAGTTCTTGAAGATGTGATTCAAGAAGATAATAAAGTAAAAGACATATAAGTCTATGCTGATAAAGTGAATTAAGGTATGAAATCTACATAAGATGGGAAGAACTCCTATAACAAGTACAAAATGAGAAGATAAATGGGAACAATGACAAAGGAATAAGGTGGAACCTGATTAATCACAGATCAACCTATGTGTGTAAGAAAGTGTTAATGTAAAATAAGCATAGCATGTGAAAGAAATGAAGGCAGATGATCCATGTTTAATGAAGAAAATGTGGAATATGATGATGTACATGTTGATAAGCGGTTGAAAAACATAATAAAATAAGAGAACATACCCAAGTGTGATAAATAGTCATCAAGAAAGGAGTAATGAGATATGTTAATTATGATGATTCCTATGCTAATGGCAAAGAACCCAAAATGAAAAGGGTAAAATGATACATAAGAAGTTGTAACTCATATAATGGAAATAGAATTGGTTACCTTTTGCTAGTGACCCTTGAAAAATACTACTATCGTATGGGAAGTGTGTTTCCCTGTGTGTTTTTCCTTTCTAGGGAACAACTTTCATTTGGATCATTGTTTCTTGATTAATGTGGATTCGCTGCAAACATGAAGGTGGATATCTTATTATAGCAAAAGGTTGCTTGGACTATGGTTCCAAGATCATAAAGTTTGTGATGAGTTTTCTTTTGAGCCTTCCAATAATTAGCAAGACTCCTCTTATATGTCTTGAGATTTGTTATGTTGGTAAAAGTAGATGAGATAAGGATGTGAGTTCCCTATAGCACATGATATGGATACTAAGGTGATGAATCCTAGTATCTAAGGTGTCTCAATAGTATGGGAAGTATGTGAAGGTCAGAGATGTTTATTAAATGAACATTTCAAGTATTCCTCTCCCTCAGAGAGAGTTGATGATGACCCTCTAAATGTTGTTTGAAAAAGAAAAGAAAAAAAAGCGATTCTATAATGTTGTGTATGGTTCAGTGATAGTTGGGAAATACCACTATCAAGGATATATAGTTTGTTGGTCAATATATATGTGATATCGTTCATTTAAGATAAATCTATGATCAAATAGCAATGCATAAGAGTTAGATTGGATGACGTAATTCACATGACCATGATGAGTTTAGAGTTATGTCCTTTAGAATAACCAATTTACCAATAGAATTTATGAGTAGGAGGAACAGAGTGTTCAAGTAATGTCTTACAAGTTGTAGTAAGCTTTGAATGATGACATGTCAAAGTATTTCAAATATGGTCAAAAATATGATCAGAATTTCTTCAAAAACCTTAGGGTTGCCGAAGCAGCAATAACTATGAGACAAGTTGAACAAGAGTGAGTTGGGGGTTGATAGAGTATCCTCTAGGAGTTAATATACCTCTGTTAAGTATGGTATATGAATCCTTACAAGATGAATACAATGTCATTGCTCCACCCCTAATAAGGTCAATCATGAAGTTATATTTGTTAACAGTATTATGCAAGTGTATGATTCTTCAACCAAATAGATGGTCAGTCCACTATTGAGATGATTGGAGAATCCTCTAAAAACATATTCTAAAAAAGTTTTTTAAAAACTAGGGGGTGCCTACATGGTTGATTGAGTTGTTGATTACAACAACCATTAAATGAGCATAGAGATGAAACCTTGTAAAGTTGCATATGATAATAATTACATGATGTTCTATGTTTGGTAAGATCCAATGAGTGGGGCCTCTGTGTGATGCATGATACAACATATAGAATAGTTCAATATGAAAATCGAGTCCCAAAGTTGAAAGTTACTATTAGATTTGTACATTTGGCACAACAAGTTTCTATGTTCCATATTTGCAAATGTCTTCTTATGTAGGGGTTTTTGTGTTGACCCAAGATTAGATATGTATGAATGATGTGACATCACCATGATATGCAAGTAACCATGTGAAGGTAATATGATGAGGTGCAAAGTAAGTACCCATCTTTGTTTACCTTGGATTTTAGGGGTGAAATTTCTATTAGGAGTTTATAGTTGTAAGGCCCCTAAACTTTCTTCATGAGTTGAATAAGCTTAATAATCATAAATAAATTCTTATAACCCTAATATAATCTTGTTCTATGCTTTGAAATCATAATACAAGCTTAATCTTCAAATTTGGTCCAATTTGGACACTGTTTAAGCAAGTTATGCAATTTTATGCACATTTTGGACTTTTCTGCAATTTACCCAATTGAGATGTTTTCTTTGAAATGTATAACTTGCAATATGTTCTTTTGATATTCTATAATCATTCTTGAACTTTTTGAGTCATGGGGTTCTTATTTAAAATTTGGTTTGAAGGTGTTTTCTCCAAGGATATTTTAGGGTTTACCCCTTCATGGATGAGCTACCTTTAGTAGCTATCAACTAATGAGTTATTTGTTTTTCGTGGAAATTCAAGAAACTAGGGATAATCATGTCTATATGGATGGTGTGGGATTTGTGTGTGTGTGCGCGCTTGTATATTCTTAATGGCTTAAGGCCATAAACACTTGGAAAGATACTAGAACTTCAACTTTTTCTTTTTCTTTATCTTAAAGTTTTATATACTTATCTCTAAGCACCAAAACGAGCCATTTGCTCTCCACTTATTTCCTACTTCTACAAACATCGTACTCTCTCTTTTCTACTGTGAATTTTCCTGTCCAAGGAAGATGAAAGTGGGGACCTTCTTGGAAAAAGGATCTAGTGTTGCAATTGACTTCCTTTTAGGGTTTAAGAAGCTTCCTTATATTGATCTTGACCTAAAAGAGTAATAATTTCCTTATTTCCTCCATGTATTTATTTTTTATCCTTCCTCCTACCTTTATCCATGTCGAAACCTTTCTGTTCCATGGTAGAAATTGCTCTAAGGCTCAAAAACCCTACCTTTCATGATCCTTATGCTTAGGGTTAGCTCATTTAATGAAGAAAGGTGCTAGATGACGAATTCATAGCTTATTCTTGAATTTTCTACCCTATATGCTCGATTTTTCTTCTGTGTGGGGTTTTATCTTCTCATTAGAGGCAAGTTTTATAACTTTATCCATGTTTATTGCTTACCATAAGCTTGCTAGTTCATGTTCTTGCTTGAAAATGATGATTCATGCACTAAAAGGCTATGCTTGACTTGGATTTCGAACTTTATAATGTTCCCTGTTCTGATTTCAGTTCTATATGAACTTGTGTTCATGTGTATATTATTTATAAGGTATAATATGACTTGGATTAGGGGTTGTTTGACAACCTATGGTGCTAAGCACCTATCAACCAATGGTCAATTTTAGGGTTAAAGCTGATTTCTTTTATGAACCCATGACTTAATGATGGTACCATTGCAACAACCCTATGGTGTGTCTTCATGAAAATGGATGGTCGGGATCAAAGGTTTCATATGATGGTGACAACCTATGGTCACACCCTTAGGTCAGGTTTTGGATCAATTAGAAGTTTAATGATTAGCCATTAAGTACCCTACTGATGTTATCAATCAATGATTACATTAGCTTAATATTTGATGTTGATTAATGAATATAGTGTTGATCTAACAACCTATGGTGATTTAATGGTCAAGAATTATGGTGGATCAGGTCTCTACATCCTATGGTGAGTTAATCATTGTAGTTATAGCATCAATTAAGCATTATACCAATGGTTTCTTGGGTCACTTGATACAATGGTCGAACCTATATTGTAATTGATGGTTTTAACATATGAACTTGACCCAATGGTCAAGATCTAATGTTTATTCATCCAATAAAGTGGAATGATGGCTAATGTAATATTTTGGTCCTAATAATGTGATTTATATGGTTTCCTTTATATTATCAACTTAAGGAGCTTACTTGTTGATAATGGATGGCTTGTTTTAACTGAATAGTTGATTGTGGGCTTTACCCTACTCTCAATGGAACTTTTTGTGTTGTTAATCAAGAGATTTCTAGGGTTAGATGGTGACTCTTTCTATAGAACAAATCAAGGGCTTCATAGGTGGTAAACAACCTATGGTCTTACCTTTTAAACATCCAATGGTTCTGCGTGACATAGTGGTATGGAGATTTGGGTTGAAAGATGATGGACAAATAGAGGGTTACCCTTAATAAGGTAGTTTTACCTATTCACTCATATTAATAGAAGAAATGATAATCATATTGCTTTGGTATGTAACCCTAATGAGGTATATCTTGTTATACCTAGCTTTAATATAACTAAATGATGGTAATTGGGTATGAATAGTCCTTGAATGACATGGAATACTCTATTATTGTTGTTGAAACCCTAGTATGCTATAACTTGATGGTTACACCTTAATTTATACTTGATAATAGTATGTAATGTGATGGTGATGCTTCACCTTATGCATCCATGATCCAATGGGGATGTCGTGAGTTAGGGTTTGGGTATAAGTGTTGATTCATAACATTGATATAATTTATCATGTTGAACTTAACTCTAATGCAAATAGATAAATATGAGTGTTCATGTTTAACATTATTATATGATGTAACGATGGTGGAATAACCTCCTTAACATGATCATAACCTTAATGTGTTAATTGGTGGTTATCACAACCACATGGTTGATACTTTCTTATGCTAAAACATGTGCATTATGAATATGATGAGTGTTAATCATATCCAGATTCCTTGCATGTTTATGTAATTAAGGAATGTTCTTAATGTTAATATAGCCCTGTTATGATTTTTTATGAATATCTCCTAGCTCATTAATGTAATATTATGTTGATCTAGTGTATTATATGTAAGTGATGTTTTTTAGCCTTATTATAAGGAATGGAAAGGTAATGATGATCTTGCAGGGAATTGTATGATGGTCTTAATGACCTTTTGGCATGGTTGAGCCCTGAATGGGGAGTAATCCTCTTGTGTTGATAAGGGTTGATACCTTGTTAAATTGTGAAAAGGATTTATATCTTGTGATAGTATGATGACTAGTGTAGTCTCATGAATGGCAACTGAATAGTACCATGTGATGATGAGATGAGAAATTATGTTTCATACAGTTTATATCTTTTCAAGTTTTGATATTTATATGCTTGCTAGAAGTGAATTAGGGTTTTTATGTCCACTTGTTTGATGAAGCCTTAATTCATCCAATTGGCATAACTAATCAAGTGAAACTCTAATCATGTAGTGCCATGTGCCATAGATCCATCTGAGTGTCAGAATTTGCCAGATGGTGAAATGAGTATTCCTAAGGGAAACTCAGAGTGCATATTGTTGAGTATGTGGGGGTGTCAAGTTGAGGATACATATTTGTCATCTACAATACATATTGTACAGGTTGTCTATGGTCATGCCTCATACATCTGATGTGATTGAGAATAGCTGCGGTCGTGTCTCGGTGATTATATATGTGATAAGATTGGAGGACAACTGCGGTTGTACCTCAGATGGTAGGGTATGCGTACCCACCTCCTTTTACTAGTGTTATTACCTATACTAAGGACAGACTAGGTTGTTAGCAACTTGATTATGTGTCACTGTGACATATTTGTACTGACGGGGGTGGAGAAGATCTTAGGAGTCTGGCTCTTCCTAGATCTTGTATGGCACTAATTTTGACTTAGCAGTGGTGAGTTGGATTTTTAGTGGTGTCCTCAAATTTCTCAGGGCATAAAAGATGTAATACAGTTGTGTAGCATATATCTTTAGGATTATACATGACAAATCACATTGGATGGTAACCCTTGTTTGTTATCTTTACATAAAGATGATGCTTAGTGCAATTAAGAGATGGTAGATATACTTAGGTTGTAGATATGCTTAAGATTGTAGATGCATACATACAGTAGCTATGCTTGTGTTGATAACTATACTGCTACTGCTGATTATAATCATGATGTTAGATATCTCATATTGTTAGTTATGTTTAGCATGCTAGCCATGCCTTTGTAACTAGAGATGCATATATTGTTAATCATGCTTATCCATATAGTTGTACTTATGTTGTTTTCTATTCTTATGATGTTGATTTGTTCAACCAATTAGACGTGCTCATGTTGTTAGCTATGCTATGCTACTAGGCTTGCTCATGATGATAGATATACATATGCTACTGAATTGCTTATATTGTCAACAAGATAAAGGATGATAGTATGGCTAATGACGATAGTTATTATCTTCTCCTTTATGTATTTTGTTAATCATCATTACTACTGAGCTTATTTTTTATATCTAATTAAATTGTTTAACTATTTAATTACTTAAAAATGTTGTAATCAATAAACATTATTGGAGTTTATATCTCATGTTGGGACATGGGTCTCACCCTTGTGGTTTGCCACATTTTTTAGGTAATCGAAGGTGACTAAAACCAATATGTTGCAGCAAAGAGGACTATAGTAATGAATCTTTGAGAAAGTTGATTAGATGTCTAGTGTGTCCTAGAGTCGTCCCTGTACTCTTAGGTCCAGGCAGGAAAAGTTTGTATATGGTGTTCCAAACGAATCAAAATTCTGTAGCATGTTACTATTTGTTGTGTGGCATATACAAATAATGTTATCTTGTGTATATATGTTGTGGCTAAGATGATAGAGCAATTTGTATCAAATTATTGGCAGAGTATGGATATAAGAAAGATGTCGGGCTCTTATGTATATGTTTTTGAGCGGGTGCTAACATTAAAATTGTTTTAATTTACCCATATTTTTGGGTATGTGATTAATTGGTGATAAATTGTGCTTTATGTTTTGAGTAATCTCGTTTAGTGTAACGGGTTCTTACAGTCTCAGACGTGAACCGACCGGTTCACTAAGTGAACCGACTGATTCATTAGTGAAACGACCAGATGGCTACTGCAGTGCAACCAGTTCATGGAAATTCTAGACCCTTCTACTCACACTTTAATCATGTATTGCCCGGGGTTGAGAACCATAACCCTAACCCCTCCTATATACAAAGGGGTTGTAATTCTTGGGCCTATTACCCTAGGATCTAGTAGGGTTTCAAGAATGAAGATTGGCCCCACAGACCACCACTGGCCATAATTGCACTCTTTATCCTCACTCACGCGCAAGTCAGGGTCAACTTCCTGACTAGTCACCCACCCTAGTACTACTCCAAGCTGAGCACACCTAACTATGTAGTTCTTTAGTGATGGGCTCCTGAAAAAAGAGGTTCCTTTTTCAGGAGCCCATCACTAAAGAACTCCATAGTTACACGTGCTCAGCTTGGAGTAGTACTAGGATGGGTGACCAGTGGGGAAGTTGACCCCTACTTGCACGTGAGTGAGGATAAAGCGTGTAGTTAAGGCTAGTTGTGGTCTTTGGGGCCAGGCCTCATTCCTGAAACTCTACTAGAGCCTAGGGCAGTAGGCCCAAGCATTACAAATGGTATCAGAGCCATAATCCCTCCAGTAGGTGGGGCATGTATGGGCATGTGGCATGCCAGTCTTGAGCCGTGCGGTCCAGGCATGTAGGAAATGGTTGTCTATGGTTGACGTAGCCACCCTTGCGTTGGTATTCCATTATCGGGAGTTGGGTGTGCATGGGCCATTGTGGGTCTGCACTGAAATGGGGTTAGATTATGAGGTTGTATAATTGAGCCTTGACGAGGACGTCAGGAGTCTAAGTGGGGGAGATAGTAACGTCCCATATTTTGAGGCCTTGGAGAACATGATCTTAAAAGGAATGATTGGACTACCCATATCATCAAGGTGCACCTCCTTTTCCGGGAGCCCATCACTAAAAACTTCATAGTTAAGTGTGCTCAGCTTGGAGTAGTACGAGGATGGGTGACCAGTCGGGAAGTTGACCCCGACTTGTGCATGAGTGTGGAAAAAATGCTTAGTTAAGGCTAGTGGTGATCTAAGGGGCTAGTCGACATTCGTGAAACTCTACTAGAGCCTTGGGTAGTGGGCTAGGTGTTACAAATGGTATCAGAGTCATAACCCCTCCAGTATGTGGGGCCTGCATGGGCATGTGGCACGCCAGTCTTGAGTCGTGCGGTCCAGCCATGCAGGAAATGACTGTCCATGGTTGATATAGCCACCCTTGCACCGGTATTCCGTGATCAGGAGTTGGGTGTCCATGGGCCTGTAAAGAAGTGAAACCACTTCTCAAGTAAAAATTTGAACAATAGAACCTCCAGTTTAAACACACTCCAGAGGTATGATGGAGTGGGTGTCAAATTTTCAAATATTTATATAATGGTAAACAAAAGACCAAAGTATAGCGGCGGAATAAAAATATTAATACATTCAGATATAAGTAGGGAAACATCTTAAACTTACATCATAAGGATCCATGTAGAGGAAATCCAAACCACCTCAAAATTGTCTCCAAGCTTTAACTTCACAATCAAAGTCTGGGACAACAAGCCTTGTCATCCAAGTCCTCCACCTAGGGTTGGAAGCATACCCCAGCAAAAGAAAAACAACCCGAGACATCAACAATGGCTGGTATGTGCATACTAAAAAGCAAATTGAGAAATTTATAAAGAATAAAGGACATCAAAATAAAAGGCTTCCCATATAAGAGATAAGGACTACCCAATCGGGCATAAAAGAAAAGAATCATAACAAAAGGAATACTTTCCATAAAACAAAACAATAAAAATTTGTGCAACAAAATCACGTAGATAGGTAGTAGGGAACACACCCCACAAACGTCATCAAACCTGCATGCATGTGAGATAAACATAGCCCTAAAACAATATAAACACAAAGGCAGACAAGGCTCCACATCCTTGAAAACCTGATAGAGAATGACTCACCATCAAACTCCCAACATATATAAAAGTTGATCCAAGGCTTCACATCCTTAAAACTCAGGTATGGGGCACCACCACCACCATCCCATAAACAAAAAGGGCACACATCCAAAAACCAATGTAATTTACACTATTCTAGTGCTACTGATTCACATAGCATGTAAAATATAGAGGCAAGTAAATAGTTTAGTCAGAAGATGAAACAAAGGTTGCCATCACACAATGGACAACACAAACATATAACATCCACTTCAAAGTGGCCCATAACTATAAAAGAGACCAACAGGAACCACAGCACAAGATATGATATTAAGAAATTATCCAAGTTCATAACAATCAAGATAGTTCACGTGAACCATGGTATCAAAAGATAAGACATATTGTGTAGGCCAAAATTCAAAAGAATGATAAAGTAGGTGAATTGCTCAATATGGATGAATAGGGGATACAACATACCTCCACTTCAGAGTCCAACATCCAAAGACACATCTAGGTCCAAGCCTAGGCCTCCAAAAACCTATGATGCATATATGTGAAATTAGGGTTAGGTTTCCATTAATTATTCAAAACCCTTAAAATTTTGCCTTTTATTATTATGTGAATTAGGTTATCAAAACTACTCCATATTTTATCTTATACTTTTCTGAACTGAAAACATATTTTATTATATTTTTCTTACTTATAAATATTTAGTTATGAATTTTACAAGTTATTACATATTTAGATTAATCCTTTAAAAATCGCCTCTTTAAAACATAAGATTTATCCATCAACACTTGTACCATTAGAAAGCCCTTCTTTTTATAAATCCAACGAGTATTTATTTGAAATTTTTGGACATACAGATAATTAGTTATGTTATTTAGAAAATTGGACCAATCAGAAAATTACGAAAAGTGAAGTAAGCAGAGAAATTCACAAAGAGAGAAAAAGAGAGAGGGTCCCACTGACTTGGCCTGATCCAAGATGTCCAAGTCACGTGGTCAAAGTCTAGTTGACTCACTTCAAACAAAGGAACAAGGGGGCTGAAAATACGATTTTACCCCTAGGCAAAAACATAGAGACGAGAAGAGTGGCGGGGTAAAACTGACCACTACCAAAGGGAATTCATCCCCGACGCTGCGAGCCAACCATGGTTCTGAGAAGAATAGAAGCATGGCAACCAAAGAAACAAACTCCATGATTCCTCAACAAAATGCCAGAAGAAAACACCATCAAGTTTGTGGAACCTAGCCGAAACGAAGAGACCCAACATCCGGACCAAAAGTGGAAGAATCATCAAAAATGGCCCACTGCCATGGAAACAAAAGCAGGTAGGAGCAAAAAAGGGGGAAAATGGATGAGCACCTGATCATATCAAATTGGCGAGATTTCTGGCAAGCCGAACCATCTGGGAGGACGTCTTGGTGTTAGGAAGGAACTCTGAAGGTCTGCCCTGTGTCACCGAAGTCGCCGGTGATGAACCAAGCAGTCGGAGAAGGGAGCTGCAGTTGTAGGGCGATCGGGGCTGAAGGAGAAATTGTGAGCAATTTATGTGTGTTCAGGGTTCAAGGAGGAGGAGGTATATATAGGGGACATACCCAAGGTTTGATGCAGCAACCTCAAAAATTGGAAACAGGGCTGATTGGGAAACTATCTCATCAACTGATCGATTGGGAGAAGGAACCCCGCCCAAACTAGGGGTCCCTGAAGTTGGAAGGTTGAGGCGATGGAAAAAATTGAAACATAAGGAAACAATAAGGGAAGTAGAGGAAGAAACCATTGCGCCAAAATTGCTGCTAACTGTAGCCGGAAAGAACAGTCTGACTGGAGGTAAGATATGACTCCTCTTCCGTCAGATCTGATCCAACGGCTTCAAAGCGACCTCACATTAAGTGGGTCATTTGATAGCCCAAAACTGAGAAACTATAGGAAATCTGAAGAAAATAAAAGTAGCAAGGAAATAAATCGAATTAAATCAAAGTGAAAAACTAATTAATGCATATATTTTCTCTTTCCTCAATTACGGGTATTATAGTTATCCAAACTAAACCAAACTTGGCACACAAGTTAAGTTAAACATGTAGATTCTGAATCTCCAATTAGATTTCACTTTTGGGAACTTTAGATATGTTATTTAATGTATTCTTTATTTCTCTCTCATTATGTATTAATGACACGTGGATTATCTAAATTAGGTGAAACTCGACCCACAAGTAACTTAAGTGTGTGGAACATGAATTTGGCATTATTTCCAACTTTTGGTGTCATGAATTACATTTCTTTGTTAATTACACCTTTTAGGCAGTTTTCTCTCTCCTATTATTTCAAGGTTGTCCAAATTAAATGAAAATTGACATGTAAGCTTATTTTGATGTGTAGATTGCGGATTTGAAGTCTATTCTTTATTTTGAGGCTTTCTTACATGGGTTATATCACTTGGCCCACTAATGGCCCATCAACTCTATTACTCATTCAATTAAGTTCTTTATCATCTTATTTTCACCAAATGAGTTATATGACATATTAGATTACATTATTCATGCATTTGATTATTATGATCACTCTAACCTCAACCTTGTTAGGTCAAACTTCCAGGGTAGGGTTCAAGATTTGGTATGTTACAACACTCCACCCCTTAAAAGGATTTCATCCTCGAAATCTATTGATCCAAACATCAACAACTAACTACTCTCCACCCCCTTAAAGGGTTCAACCTAACCAGTCAAACTAAACAACTTTTTAGAGCTACCCACATCTCTTAGTTGTGAAAGTTTTAGAAATTTATATTTTTTTTTCAGGTATCCAACTAAAAGTCACCATCTAGGGTTGAGTTTTTAGGTCCTCGTGTCTCTAACCTATCAACCCTACATGAACATCCAAAAGTCATAGGGTAGGTCAACTACACCATTATATCATTCCAAGTCATAAAACTAGGGTTAGATTCTACTCAAACTAGAGTTTCTCTTCATTGTGACTCAATTCAAGAAAACTTCAGGAAAATCCAGAGAAATATTGTGTACATATAGTAATATAATGAAAATATTTTTTGTCGATAAGATACATTGGAGATAAAACAAAGATGGTACCAAAATAAATGCGAGAGCCAAGTCACAACTTTTCCATATTTAGATCTCCTAACATATTCTCATCCTCAAACCAAACCTTATTGCACAAAAGATTATCATTGATCAAATCTAGGGTCACATCTCACTAAGAGGTAACTAACTAAGTCAAGGGTTCTATAGGGAGACAAAATTGAAATAGTCAGATTCCGACTACCATGGGCTCTGATACCATGTTGTAAGGAAGTGAAACCACTTCTCAAGTAAAAATTTGAACAATAGAACCTCCATTCCAAACACACTCAGAAGGTATGATGGAGTGGGTGTAAAATTTTCAAATCTTTATATAATGGTAATCAAAAGACCAAAGTATAGCAGTGGAATAAAAATATTAATATATTCAATTATAAATAGGGAAACATCTTAAACTTACATCATAAGGATACATGTAGAGGAAATCTAAACCACCTCAAAATTGTCTCCAAGCTTTAACTCCACAATCAAAGTCTGGGACAACAAGCCTTGTCATCCAAGTCCTCCACCTAGGGTTGGAAGCATACCCCAGCAAAAGAGAAACAATATGAAACATCAGCAATGGCTGGTATGTGCATACTAAAAAGAAAATTGAGCAATTTATAAAGAATAAAGGACAACAAAATAAAGGCTTTCCATACAAGAGATAAGGACTACCCAATCGGGCATAAAAGAAAAGAATCATAACAAAAGGAATACTTGCCATAAAACAAAACAATAAAAAATTGTGCAACAAAAGCACGTAGATAGGTAGTAGGGCAGACACCCCACAAACGTCATCAAAAATGCATGCATGTGAGATAAACATAGCCCTAAAACAATATAAACACAAAGGCGGACAAGGCTTCACTTCCTTGAAAACCTGATAGAGAATGACTCACCGTCAAACTCCCAATATATATAAAAGTTGAGCCAAGGCTTCACATCCTTAAAACTCGGGTATGGGGCACCACCACCACCATCCCATAAACAAAAAGGGTGCACACCCAAAAACCAATGTAATTTACACTACTCTAGTGCTACTGATTCACATAGTATGTAAAATATAGAGGCAAGTAAATCGTTTAGTCAGAAGATGAAACAAAGGTTGCCATCACACAATGGACAACACAAACATATATCATCCACTTCAAAGTGGCACATAATAATAAAAGAGACCAACAGGCACCACGGCACAAGATATGATATCAAGAAATTATCCAAGTTCATAACAATCAAGATAGTTTACACGAACCATGGTATCAAAAGATAAGACATATTGTGTGGGCCAAAATTCAAAAGAATGATAAAGTAGGTGAACTTTTCAATATGGATGAATAGGGGATACAACATACCTCCACTTTATAGTCCAATGTCCAAAGACACATCTAGGTCCAAGCCTAGGCCTCAAAAACCTATGATGCATATATGTGAAATTAGGGTTAGGTTTCCATTAATTATTCAAAACCCTAAAAAATTGCCTTTTAATTATTATGTGAATTAGGTTATCAAAACTACTCCATATTTTAGGTTATACTTTTCTAAACTAAAAACATATTTTATTATATTTTTCTTACTTATAAATATTTAGTTATGAATTTTACAAGTTATTACATATTTAGATTAATCCTTTAAAAATCACCTCTTTAAAACATAAGATTTAGCCATCAAAACTTGTACCATTAGAAAGCCCTTTTTTATGAATCCAATGAGTATTTGTTTGAAATTTTTGGACATACAAATAATTAGTTAAGTTATTTAGAAAATTGGACCAATCAGAAAATTACGAAAAGCCAAGTAAGTAGAGAAATTTTCAAAGAGATAAAAAGAGAGAGGGTCCCACTGACTTAGCCCAATCCAAGATGGACAAGTCACGTGGTCAAAGTCTGGTTGACTCGCTTCAAACAAAGGAGCAAGGGGGCTGAAAATATGATTTTTCCCCTAAGCAAAAAATAGAGACGAGAAGAGTGGTGGGGTAAAATTGACCACTGCCAAAGGGGATTCATCCCCGACGCTATGAGCCATCCATGGTTTCGAGCAGAATAGAAGCATGGCAACCAAAGAAACAAACTCCATGATTCATCAACAAAATGCCAGAAGAAAACACCATCAAGTTCGTGGAACCTAGACGAAACCAAGAGACCCAAAATCCAGAACAAAAGCGGAAGAATCATCAAAAATGACCCACTGCCATGGAAACAGAAATAGGTAGGAGCAAAAAAGGGGGAAAATGGATGAGCACCTGATCAGATCAAATTAGCGAGATTTCCGACAAGCCAAACCATCTCGGAGGACGTCTTGGTGTTAGGAAGGAACTCCGAAGGTCTGTCATGTGTCGTCGAAGTTGCCGGTGACGAACCAAGTAGTCAGAGAAGGGAGCAGCAGTTGTAGGGCGATCAGGGCCAAAGGAGAAATTGCGAGCAATTTATGTGGGTTCAGGGTTCAAGGAGGAGGAGGTATATATAGGGGACATACCCAAGGTTCGATGCAGCAACCTCAATAATCGGAAATAGGGCCAATTGGGAAAATATCTCGTCGACTGATCTATTGGGAGAAGGAAACCCGCCCAAACTAGGGGTCCCTGAAGTTGAAAAGTTGAGGTGATGGAAAAAATCAAAACATAAGGAAACAATAAGGGAGGTAGAGGAAGAAACCATTGCGCCAAAATCGCTGCTAAATGTTGTCGGAAAGAACAGTCCGACTGGAGGTAGGAGATGACTCCTCTTCTGTCAGATCTGATCCAACGGCTTCGAAGAAGCCTCACATTAAGTGGGCCATGTGATAGCCAAAAACCGAGAAACTATAGGAAATCTGAAGAAAATAAAAGTAACAAGGAAATATATCGAATTAAATCAAAGTGAAAAACCAATTAATGCATATCTTTTCTCTTTCCTCAATTAAGGGTACTATAGTTATCCAAATTAAACCAAACATGGCACACAAGTTAAGTTAAACATGTAGTTCTGAATCTCCAATCAGATTTCACTTTTGGTAACTTTAGATATGTTATTTAATTTATTCTTTATTTCTCTCTCCTTATGTATTAATGACACGTGGATTATCCAAATTAGGTGAAACTCGACCCACAAGTTAACTTAACTGTGTTGAACATGAATTTGGCATTATTTCCAACTTTTGGTGTCATGAATTACATTTATTTATTAATTACACCTTTTAGGCAGTTTTCTCTCTTCTATTATTTCAAGGTTGTCCAAATTAAATGAAAATAGACATGTAAGCTTATTTTGATGTGTAAATTACATATTTGATGTCTATTCTTTATTTTGAGGCTTTTTACATGGGTTATATCACTTGGTCCACTAATGGCCCATTAACTATATTACTCATTCAATTAAGTTCTTTATCATCTTATTTTCACCAAATGAGTTATATGACATATTAGATTACATTATTCATGCATTTGATTTTTAGGATCACTCTAGCCTCAACCTTGTTTGGTCAAACTCAAAAGGGCAAACTTCCAGGGTAGGGTTTAAGATCTGGTATGTTACAGGGCCATTGTGGGTCTACACTAAAATGGGGTCAGATTATGAGGTTGTATAATTGAGCCTTGACGAGGACGTCAAGAGTCTAAGTGGGGGAGATTGGAACATCCCAGGATTTGAGGCCTTGGATAACATGATCTTAAAAGGAATGATTGGACTACTCGAATCACCAAGGTGCACCTCATTTTTCGAGAGCCCATCACTAAAGAACTTCATAGTTAAGTGTGCTCATCTTGGAGTAATACTAGGATGGGTGACCAGTCAGGAAGTTGACCCTGGCTTGTGCATGAGTGTGGAAAAAACACATAGTTAAGGCTAGTGGTGATCAGTGGGGCCAGTCATCATTCCTAAAACTCTACTAGAGCCTAGGGCAATGGGCCCAATGTTACAAATGATATCAGAACACGGATTCATCAACTAATACATAATAGTCTATATTTCCAATCATCTATAGAAATTAAAGAGAAAAAATTAGTAAAACATAATGAATCTATTAGGTTTCTCATCTCACATTTTCATCAACTTCTCATCTCTTTGCTTAAAAAGCCTTGAAAAGAAATTGTTAATTAGAGAAGTAAAATGTGAAAAGATGTAACCTTTTGTGTAGGTCCCTCTAGAGAGGGTAGACACTAGAAAGAAACATGTATGGGTAAGCCCTTTCTTAGAGGAAGGACTTCGGATAGGGTGCAAAAACTCTAGAGAGTCTAGGGATAGGGAAACTCCGAGAGGTATAGTCCCTAACCCTAACCCTAAATAATGAACATTGTATAGTAGTATGGGACACTACCCATGTGAAAATTTAGAATCAGGATTAAGAAAGATAAAGGGATGGGTTTATGTAACCTAGTCTCCCATGCATGTGTGCATGAGGAGCATAAAAACTTATGTAAGAGGTCTTAAGAAATATATGAACCCAATGGTAATATATATATATATATATATATATATATATATATATATATGTGTGTGTGTGTGTGTGTGAAAATGAAAGTTTGAAATTAACTTGATCAAACTCCTTATGGTGTCTCTAGAAGTTTAGTGATGGTGGTTAAGCCCCTGGAGGGGAAGGCTGATGTAGCACCAAGCCCCTGGTGGGGAAGGTGACCCAAGTCCATTGAATTGACAGGGACCATGAGGGGGTAATATAGAAATTGAGAAATCATGGGTTGATATGTTATAATGATAAAAGTTATGCCTAATGAAAGAAAAAAGATATATATGAAACCTTTCGGGTTAGTGTGCCAACCTGGGGTGGGTCAACCCAAAGAGTAGGAATATGACCTATGAGGGAGGCAAAACCTAGATCTTGCGATCAAGTTGTGTCTAGAGAGCCTAACCCCCTCCTATAAGCCAAGAAGGCACCCTAGGCTAGAACTTTCCCTTAAAAGGTAAGTGAATAAACATATTTACGAATTTAAATAACCTTAATCCTCACCTAGAGGTGTGAAGAGTTAAAGCAATAAAAAAAAGTACTTAAATTCTTTGAACCCAAAGATTTTGACTTTGACTGACACAACTGGTCAAGCCCAGGAGGGAAGACCAGTAAGGCACCAAGCCCAAGAGGGAAGGTGGCCTAAGTGGATGACCAAACCTAGGAGGGAAGGTCATGAAATGGTCAAGCCCAGGAGGGAAGACTAGGTAGGCACCAAGCCTAGGAGGGAAGGTGGCCTAAGTCCACAATGCAGTTGTTTAGGATCAAGCCCCTAGAGGGGAAGATCACATAGGTCAAGCCCATGAGGGAAGACTGACATGGAACCAAGCCCTAGAGGGAAGGTGGACCGAGCCCAATGATGGGATGACACTGCATTATGTGTATTTGAAAGAGAGAGATGAAGACAATCCGAGTTGAAAAATTAAATAAGAGAATAATGTGCTTAAAAGATGTGACATCTCAAAAGAAACCCTTAGGGAGGGTAGAGACCTAATGCAATCCTAGGGTCAAGTAGGGTGTATTAGAGATACATAGGACTAATGGGTTGGGAGTTGATTGTGCCCTAAATGCACAAGACCATGTGGTCGGGAGGTAACAACTGAGTTTGCCCAAGGTCCATGTCTCATGAAAGTAGCTACCTTCATGATGATCATGTAGCCTAATAGGTGAATGTGAAAGGCACTCCTTTGATGCATAAGGATGAGATCACTCCAAAGGTACCTATATCCCTAAAGACCACAAGTAAATGGCTAAGGCTCGTAATACATGAGATGTAAATATAAAAGATATAAGGAAGTCATGAAAACTTGAGAGAAGTTGTGCCCTAACTTAAGAGTATGAAAAGGGACACTTGACTTCATGGAATATAAGAATGCTATGAAATAAAGAACAATTAAGTTTGGAGTCATATAGAGTATGATTCAACTTAATATGTGAAACTGAAAGGTAATGTGTGGATGTACTATCTATGCTCTAGGAATGAAATGAATTTTGTGTTTGGGCTACAGCCAAATGCTTATTTCATATCATTATGAGGGAGGGAGACTGTATAGACACATAATATTCTTAAAAATGAGGATAAATATCTTAAGATGAATGTGTAATGACATGAACTAGGGTTAGAGGTGTTACCTCACCCTTGTGCTAAAAGTAACAAATTATAGGTTGGAAACCTAGGCTTGGTAGGCCTGAATTTTGAGGACAAATTTCATTTTTAACGAGGGGTGAATATAATATCCTCAATTTTGATAAAAATTAAATTATATAAATGAATTTATTTATAAATTTGCTAATCGTATTATTGATGGAATAATAGGGTTAATTGCCTTTGTGGTATGGGTGCTTGTGGCACAAGTTAAATAAAAGAAAAGAATTCATAATGAATTGGTATTAATGGCTTTTGATATGGTAAATGAAATACAAGAGGATATGCAAGTTTCCAAATAATAATAAGAGATGTGGTGTTATAAATGATTAAGATATTTATCTAGACAAGTTTGGCAACACAATGGTTAAGACGTCTCTACATCCTAATTTACCAGACATACATTGGAAATGATTTTGTGAGTTTTCTTGAAGTGAGAATGGTTGATTTAAAGGGTAAATCAAAGAGAGATAAAAAGGAACTATATAGATTGTGCATGTTTCCTTTGGATTACCAACATTGCCATATGGGAAATCTATTAAATACTCTCTTCACAACAAAAAGATACTTTCCCATGAAGGCACTCCATAATTGTCAAGGAGGCCAATATAAGGCAAGAAAAGGGGGTACTTGATGGCATATTAGGAATAATGGAATATAGAAAGAAAGTTTACCCCATGATTTAGGATAATGGAGAGTCATTTAATGACTTGGATATTATTTATCCAATGTGGGGTTAATCTTTTGAATACTTCTTTACATTAGAGGATAATCTAAGATGTGTTTAATGGGGGATCATCCCAGTTGATTGGACGCTACACTACACATAGGAGGACAGTCCCTATCCCTCTCATTTTATTTGCATTACGTGGGAACCCTTTATGGTTTTGGGAGGTGGATGTGTGTGTGTCTATATATATATATATATATATATATATATATATATATATATATATATATATATATATATATATATATATATATATATATATAGATCTATACCCAGACATCCCTTCTGCCACCAGAAACTCTATAGAGAGTCTAAGATATATGAATCCCCTATCTTTCTTTCATTCCTCTAGCACAGATAGAACTACACATGAGTGATCTGTGACACCGTTACCCCATAGGGGTCTGACCACCCTCTTCCATGTGTTTGGCAAGAGGTGACCATGTGCATGATAGGATACCTTGATGTTCAGGGTCTTGTAACTATTGGGATGTGCTTTGGCCACCCTAGCTAACCCGAGCCAGCCGTGTTGTACCTGAACCAGGCTGTGGAGGAGAACTACAGTCCATGGAGGGCGTGGTTTGTAACCTAGGATGTGTTGAGCCTAGGGTGTCTTCCTGCAGCCATAAGGGACACCATGATAGGGAATATCTATGCCAGGGGTGTCGAGGGAAGACGGTGGCTATTGAGGCATCATCATGGAACAAAGCTCATCCATGATGGTTTTCATACGCCATGCACCCACAAGGGGGGCGAGGATGATGGAGGAGGGAGCAACCTGAAGGCTCAGCTGGGTCCCTTGTCTCCAGTCACGATGTCTCAACCTGAAGCACGTGGAAGCGCCACGCCCAAGGAGAAGGATGGCGGGTTCAGGAAGGGGGGAGAAGCCACCCTACGTAGTGTACGCTCGGTGCACGGCGTTGGGAGTTCGGATGAGGAAGAAAAGAAAGGGGATAAAGACTCGCATGCCCCTGAGTTACTGCAAGCCAGGTAAGGGCATAAAGGTCTTTAACCACTAACTTAAAAGGGGGCACCGAGTTATTTTAAGTAAACATGGGATGCTGACGTGTCAGCACGTGATTAGTCTTAATCAATTTATTCTTGCAAATAATGTAGATAATTATTGGTAACTCTGATGGGGACATATAATATATGAAAATTGATCAGGAGAACAATAGGAATCTAATTAAAATAGTATCAGACTCAAAATATTCTTCCCAATCTAAAAGTGTACATGGTTTGATTAGAATAAAGGGAAAACCTAGATTTGGTTTAATCTGATGCTTAATTGAATAGGTTCATTTATGTTAAGGTAATGCCTGATCTAAACATGTGTAATGAAGAAATCCATGATAATGATGGATAATGGATGATTCCAAATTAGTAGTCTTATTCATGCTATTTAGGGTGTTAAAATCAATGTCAACATCTTGCCATGATCTAATGTTGATAATATGATTTAGGTGTCACGAGTAATCTAATATGTTTAAGATGATGATTAGGGTTTCACCTAATACGCATAACTGAAATTGTAATCTTAGAAACCACGATATGATGGAATTAGGTTTTTTAGCCCTAATCCTTGGTCCAAATACGAGATCACCATAAACCATTATTTAGGAGCGCATCTAGATCTAAGTAATGTAATGGGAATACATGGTGACACATATGTAGCATCCTTTGTTTCAGATACTTGTTGATTACATGCTTTGTTACTTAGAAGTTTGGGAACATTCTTAAAGTATATGATGTTCTACATGGTTTCTGCGATGGCATAAGGTACGTGGTTACACTTTTGAATACATGTATCGAATTTTGAGATTGTAGATCTTTCTCAATATGATTGAATGACAAATAAATTGCTTGCATGTTTATTTAGTTCTTGCAAACTATAAAGTTCCTATGAGTATCATGTAAAGTAAATAACAATATTTTGAACCATAGGTTAGACTGATCTTAAGGGTAATTCACATAAGCCCCGGAGGGACAGTGATTACACCTAAGGTAGTAGAACATATATGGGTTAGAATATGAAAACAAGTTTATGTTCTTATATGCAAGATAAATATGTTTGCTTATATGTATACTTGTGATTATTGTTTGAACCCATGTACCAGTATAGCAATATACTGACCGCATATTTATTTGTTGGCATTTTAGGTATTAGATATACTTGATTCAAGGACATGTGGGTACAGATAAAGATGTTGAAGACACCACAATTTAATCATGAAGGTTTAATCTTAATAGTTTATCTTCACACATGTAATAGTTAGTTCTATTCAAAAGTTATGTAACTCCTTATATGAGCTTTTAATGTAAACATGTAAATATTTAATCATTAATGGAAATTATTTACTATTATGTATTATTTCATGAATTTGATCAAGAATTTATGAGTGACGATTCATGACTTTAAGGTCTTTTAGACATTCATATGTGTGGGTCATTATATTTGGTATTAGATCCATAACCCCTCCAGTACGTGGGGCCCGCATAGGCATGTGGCATGTCAGTCCTGAGCCGTATGGTCCAGGCATGTAGGAAAGGGTTGTCCATGGTTGATGTAGCCACCCTTGTGCTGGTATTCTGTAATCGGGAGCTGGGTGACCATGGGCCATTGTGGGTCTACACTGAAATGGGGTCAGATTATGAGGCCATATATTTGAGCCATGATGAGGACGTCAAGAGTCTAAGTGGGGGATATTGTAACATCCCAGGATTTGAGGCCTTGGATAACATGATCTTAAAAGGAATGATTAGACTACCCATATCACCAAGGTGCACCTCCTTTTTTGGGAGCCCATCACTAAAGAACTCCATAGTTAAGCATGCTCATCTTGGAGTAGTACTAGGATGGGTGACCAGTCTAGAAGTTGACCCCGGCTTGCGCGTGAGTGAGGATAAAGCGTGTAGTTAAAGCTAGTGGTAGTTTGTGGAGCTAGTTGTCATTCTTGAAACTCTATTAGAGCCTAGGAAAGTAGGGCCAAGCATTACAAATGGTATCAGAGCCATAACCCCTCCAGTAGGTGGGGCCTACATGGGCATGTGGCATGCCAGTCTTGATCCGTGGGGTCCATGCATGTAGGAAATGGTTGTCTATGGTTGATATAGCCACCCTTGTGCTGGTATTCTGTGATTGGGAGTTGGGTGTCCATGGGCCATTGTGAGTCTGCACTAAAATGGGGTCAGATTATGAGGTTGTATAATTGAGCCTTGATGAGGATGTCAATAGTCTAGGTGGGGGAGACGGTAACATACCAGGATTTGAGGCCTTGGATCACATGATCTTAAAAGGAATGATCGGACTAACCATATCACCAAGTTGCACCTCCTTTTATGGGAGCCCATCACTAAAGAACTCCAAAGTTAAGTGTGCTCAGCTTGGAGTAGTACTAGGATGGGTGACCAGTCGGGAAGTTGATCCCGACTTGCGCATGACTGTGGAAAAAATGGATAGTTAAGTCTAGTGGTGATCTATAGGGCCAGTCGTCATTCTTGAAACTCTACTAGAGCCTCGGGCAGTGGGCCCAGGCATTTCAAATGGTATCATCCATAACCCCTCCAGTAGGTGGGGCCTGCATGGGCATGTGGCATGCCAATTGAGCCGTGCTATCTAGGCATGCAGGAAATGGGTCTCCATGGTTGACGTTGCCACCCTTACGCTGCTATTTCGTGATCGAGAGATGGGTGTCCATGGGCCATTGTGGGTCTGCACTGAAATGGGGTCAGATTATGAGGTTGTATAATTGAGCCTTGATGAGGACGTCAAGAGTCTAAGTGAATGGGGTCAGATTATGAGGTCGTATCAGGGGTTGACAATTAGGAGGAGCAAGTATGCCGCCACTAGGCTCTGCCACAATGAGGGCTTGGGAGGACCTTTCTCCTCCTAACTGTCGACAGTGATGTGGATTGTCCCTCTCTCATTTGTGATCTCAAACGATGCCTGCCTGTGCACTGTGTGGCTGCTCTGTTCATCATGGTGCCACCGAGGCATATCAATGTCGATGAGGAATCAAAAGTGCCTTGCTCCTCCTCAACGCTCTTCCTCCACGAGCAATTTGACTCCTTGCAGATCACCTCAACCTCCAAGCTCCTTCACATTGATGCCTCAGAGGCTTTCCTCTTCCCTGCACATCCTTCACAGTAAGTCTTCTACCATGGGAAGGTCTCCGACGAGCAAAAGGTTTTACTCTCCTCCTATGACACTGAGTCTCTTCTCCAGCCGCCTCTATGTTCCTTCTCCAACACCCTGGTGTTCGTCCACCACTTTGATTTGAGCATGACGACCTATGAGTGTCCCTTCACTAACCTTGTGCCTTCTCTAGAAGTTCTCTAAGGTGAAGACGAGAGGGAATACTAGTGCTCGTCCTCACTATCCTCACACTCGATATCTCCAAATGAGGGCTGTTAGGTAGGACCTCACAACGTGATGGCATGCTTTCCCTTTAAGATGTGCTTTAGACCCATGACCTCCACATTCCCAATTTGTGGATGTCATTGTCGCACCCCAGTTGCAACTGATGTAAGGAAAGTGCTCACCAGCCGTCTGATTGCATCCTAGGATCTATGACAAAGCACAAAAGAGTCGATCCATAGCTCCTTCTACCGTACGTTCACATTGTTGGCCACACTTTCCTTCACTTAAAAGGGCACGTGATGCATGCTTGTAGAAATCAATTAGTAATCTTTATTCTAATGTCATCAATACACCAATTTATTAATCAATTTCAAACCTTTGTAAATATTTCTTGGAACATGAAGATATAGTGAAACCTATAGCCAAAGATCCCTCACTATCCATGCTACCTCCCATCCAATTTTGGTACCAAGAATCACTTGATTGACCAGTCATTTAAATACCTCAAATGATATAAAGTTATGGATCTTAATCATGACATCGACATTATCAAAAATTTACAACTCTCAGAGTAGCCCTAACACATGGATCCAATTACCTCATTAGGTATTCAAAAACTTCAAGAATTCATTCCATCATAGAAATCCTTATGCACCAAAAGTCACATTCCCTTACAAACTAATTAAAGCTCATTTAATGAAGAGATATGAGAAGTTCATGGGGGGCGGTAAATAAAATGCACATATATATTCTATTTCTAGATGCAATTGAGGAAATGCCTACCTATGCTAAATTCTTCAAAGACTTGATTACAAAGAGAAGGAGAGGTGATTATATTGAGATAGTACAACTAGAAAAGATGTCAAGTGCATTTGTTAAAGATACAATGCCCACAAAGAAAAGGGGTGTAGGAGAATTTACTATTCCTTTTAATGTTAGAGACAATGTAGAGAGAAATGGACTATCGGATTTAGGGGCAAGTATTAGTCTTATGCCCTTTCCTTAGTCCAGAGGTTGGGACTGACATACATGGTGAAGATAGGTATGAGAATTCAGCTAGTAGATACCACACTTTTACAAAGACATTAAGTGGTAGAGGATGTCCCAATCCCCATCAAATGATTCTTTATACCTTGTGATATAGTGGTGATTGACACCGTCGAAGATCCATCATGCCCTGTGATATTTTGAAGGTCATTCCTTGTCACTGAGAGATCCTATAGAAGTCGTGGAGGGATCATTACTCTCAATGTGGGAAATGATCACATCGATTTTTATGTATAAGATACCATATGAGGACCTTCTCTGCTTGAGTCAGCCTACTTCATGGATAGTTATACTCAATATTGCGAGGAAGTACAATAAAGCAATGTGATAGTCGAATCTCTCATGCGGACCTTAAACAATCATGATCCAAATATAGAAGACCCCAAAGTAGTTGAGATTCTGAATTACTTGAATCAACCTAAGGAGGAAGATCTCAGCAATGAAGGAGGTACTAAGGAAACTGTGATTTATGCCTTGCTAGAATAGACACTAGAGGAAAAAGCTGCACCATACCCAAAACTTGAGCTGAAGCAACTCCCAGAAGGACTAAAGTATGAATTCCTAGATGTTGATGAAAGAAAGCCTGTCATCATAAACTTGTCATCTGACAAAAGATCAGGAGGAAAAGTTGTTGAAGGAACTCAGATAGTGAAGGAAAGTTATAGGATACTTTTTTTGAAGATATTCGAAGGCCTCAGTCTAGCTCTCTGCATGGACATAATCAATCTTGAAGAAATTGTTAAACCCCTAGCTCAGCCAATAACAAAATTAAATTAGATGTTGAAAGAAGTTGTAAAGAGAGAAGTAATAAATCTATGTGATGAAGGGATCATCTACCCCATTAGTGATGGCAATTGGGTCAGCACGATCCACATTGTACCTAAGAAAGGTGTGATGATTGTATTAAAAAGAAGCAATGGAGATGAAGTGGCCACTCACATGATTATCGGGTGGAGGATGTGTAACATCCCACGATTTGAGGCCTCAAATAACATGATCTTAAAAGGAATGATTGGAATACCCATATCACCAAGGTGCACCTCCTTTTCTGGGAGTGCATCATTAAATAACTCCATAGTTAAGTGTGCTTAGCTTGAAGTAGTACTGGGATGGGTTACCTGTCGGGAAGTTGATCCTTGCATGCGCGTGAGTGAGCACAAAGCATGTAGTTAAGGCTAGTGATGGTCTGTGGGGACAGTCGTCATTCCTAAAACTCTACTAGATCCTTGGGCAGTGGGCCTGAGCTTTACAAATGGTATTAGAGCCATAACCCCTCCAGTAGGTGGGGCCCACATGGGCATGTGACATGCCAGTCTTGAACTGTGCGGTCCAGGCATGTAGGAAAGGATTGTCCATGGTTGACGTAGCCACCCTTGCACTAGTATTCTATGATCAGGAGATGGGTGTCTATGGGCCATTATGAGTCTGCACTGAAATGCAAAAGAGATTATGAGGCCTTATAGTTGATCCTTGATGAGGATGTCAAGAGCCTAAGTGGGGGAGATTGTAACATCCCAGGATTTGAGGCCTCGGATAACATGATCTTAAATGGAATGATTGTACTACCCATATCACCAAGGTGCACCTCCTTTTCCGGGAGCGCGTCACTAAAGAACTCCATAGTTAAGCATGCTTAGATTGGAGTAGTAATGGGATGGGTGACATGTTGGGAAGTTGATCCTGACATACGCGTGAGTGAGGACAAAGTGTGTAGTTAAGGCTAGTGGTGGTTTGTGGGGACAGTCATCATTCCTGAAACTCTACTAGAGCCTTGGGCAGTGGGCCTGGGCTTTACAGGATGTGTATCGACTACCACAAGCTCAATACTTTCATGAGGAAAGACTACTTCCCTCTATCTTTCATCAACCAAGTTCTAGAAAGGCTTGTAGGACGATCCTACCTTTTTTTCTTGATGGCTACTTGGGATTATATCAAGTCCATATCCACCCCAATGATCAATAAAATACTATTTTCACTTTGTGACTATGGGGCGTACACCTTCAGAAGAATGCCTTTTGGGTTATGTAATGCACCCACTACTTTTCAAAGGTCATGATATCCATATTCTCATATTTTTTGGAAGACATAATGGAGATATTTATGGATGACTTATCAGTATATGGACCCCACTTTGACAGATGCCTTGAAAAGTTGTCAAAGGTCTTGAAAAGATGTGAGGAGAATTAACATGTGATGAATTGCGGAAAATGTCATTTTATGGTGGGAGAAGGAATAGTGCTCGAGCACAAAATTTCTGAGAAGGACATGGAAGTAGACAAAAGTAAGATCAAAGCTATATCAAAGTTACCCCTGCCAAAATCTATGATAGGAGAGAGGACTTTCTAGGGCATGCTAGATAATACAGAAGATTTATCAAAGATTTCTCATAGATTGTGCAACCATTATCAAGCCTCCTTACCAAAGATGTGGAATCTGAATTCTTTGACAAGTCCCTTGAAGCGTTTGAAGTCCTAAAGAGTGCTCTGGCATCAGTTTTGATACTACAAGCACTTGATTGGGATTTGACTTTTGAAATAATGTGCTATGCCAGTGACTACACCATCAGGGTTGTCCTTAGACAAAGGACAGAGAAGAGACACTATGCAATCTATGATACTAGCAGAACTCCCAATGAAGCTCAGGAAAACAACACCACTATCGAGAAAGAAATGCTAGAAAAAATATTTACTTTTGAAAAGCTCAAATCCTATTTGATAGGATTGAAGGTGAAGGTTTACACAGACCACAGGTCCATAAAGTATCTCATGCAGAATAAGGACACAAAGTCAAGATTGTTACGAAGGGCTTTTTTTGCTTCACGAGTTTGATCATGAGATATTGGATAAGAAAGTAACGGAGTTTATTTCATAGCATTCTTATATTCCATGAAGTCAAGTGTCCCTTTTCTTACTCTTAAGTTAGGGCACAACTTGTTGGCTAAATGGACATCTGTAAATCCCTTTGTTTTGATAATGACAAACATTTCATTCTTGTTGATCTAACGAGCTACTTGAGTGTTGCAGGAATAAGGTGAATGACAAAGTTCTAGGGAATCTATATGCTTGAATGACTGTAAATGTCATGAAATGTAATCAATTGTAAACTTGTACAAATATATAATCTAAAAGTACTTAGATTTCATGTAAATCAAGTGTTAGATCTTCCCTAGCTAAACAACACATTTAGATAGGTCATCCCCTTCAATAGTGTCACATATGCACACTCATACACACACTTAGTACCTTAGTTGAAACAATTGAAACAGGGTCAATCTCGGTCGACAAAGTCCTCGACCGAGACACACTCGGTCGACAAACTTCTCGACCGAGAATGACCCAAGTAGCCGTTAGACACAGCTGACAAGGTAGTTGGCAGTTGATAATGAACGTTGCTAACACTTGATCCAGAGAGCCTGTAGGTCGACAAAAATTCGACCGAGTAGGTATCTCGGTCGACAATTTCTCGACCGAGATGGACTCTGACAGCAAATGCAGAATTAATTAACTAGTCGTTGTTAAAGCAACAAACTTGTACCTAACGGCTAGTTGAGCACTTAGAACCCCCTAGAAAGTGTCTAGAACGTCCTTAAGCATCCATAGGACATTCCTATAAATAGGACAAGCCTTAGGACACCAAAAATTACTAATTACACACTTGAATACTCTTTGAGCAAGCACTTGCATTTGCAATCTGTTTTTGAGCAAATTGAGAAATTCCAACTTCGGCCATTCATTTCCATTGCTCCAACTTCGTGTCCTATAGGCTAGTATCTCGTATCCACTGCAATCAAACTTCCATACTCATTGGTTAGGAGATCTACACGCTTGATATAGGAAATCAAGCTTTGTGCTACAAAAGGATAAGTTGTAATTTCCATTTTCCTTTCTTGTTCACTTTTATTGTTTGTACTCTCCTTGCTACTCCTAGGTTGGAGGCTGTGGATTGGAGAGGTTGGAGATCTTCTTGGTAAAGAAGGGGACCTTGAGCTACTTCAAGAAGGCTGGTGCAATGGGAGGTTACTTCTAAAGAGGAAGGCTACTTCAAGGGGGAGCTTGGAGTTACTTCAAGAAGGCTACATCGGGTTGGTGCATCTACTTCAAGTGAAGGTTGTTCAAGGGGTGTAAGAAAGTATTGTATTTTGTGTAATTCCTTGTGAAGGTAATAAAATTGATACTTTCAAAATCCCGGTTGGGTAAGAAACCGGGTAGTGGACTGACTACCTTAGTATTTGCTAAGGATAGGAACCACTCTAAACCCTTGTCTCCTTCTTCCTTTTTCAATTGTGGTTGCTTGATTTAAATAATTATTAAATAATTTTAAAACCCTATTCACCCCCACCCTCTAGTGGTTTTTCAATTGATATCAGAGCAGGCTTCAAGAAACCCTAACCAAGTCTTGAAGAATGGGTGACGGGGTACTCAACAACCTTAACCTTGAAGGGACACTTGTTGTTAGGCCTCCAGCGTTTGATGGAACAAACTACACATATTGGAAGAGAAGGATGCAGTTCTACTTCCAAGGCATCAGTTGGGACTTATGGAGGATGGTGTCAACCCCATACGAGCTTCCTCAAACGCAATATGCAGAGTGGGATGCAAATACGGTAAAGTCGGCTCAAATGAATGCCAAAGCTGTAAGCATTTTGTATTGTTCAATTTCAGTAGGAGAATTTAATAGAATATCAAACTATGACACAGCCTATGACATTTGGTATAGACTGTCCATAACTTATGAAGGTACGGTTCAAGTTAAGAATTCTAAGATTAGTATGCTTAAACAAAAGTTTGAACACTTCTGTATGGATCCAAACGAAACTATTAGTGAAATGTTTGCAAAATTCTCCTCTATTGTTAATGGTTTAAATGCCTTAGGAAAAACTATTCTTGAAGAAGATCAGGTATCAAAAATCCTTCGATCACTTCCTCCTAAATACAAGCCCAAGGTGACAGCCATTGTAGAAGCTAATGACCTCACCCGACTGAAAATGGAGCAACTCATTGGCAATCTAGAAGCTCATGAAGCAACCCTAGAAGAGGAAGAAAGAAGAGAACGTGAACTTCAACAAGGAAAGAAGAAGGATGTGGCTCTTAAGGCCTCAAAAGTCACTACACCGGAAAGTGAGGAGTCAAGTGAATAAGACGGAGAAGAAGCCCTAATCATAAATGGTAAGAAATATAAAAGATTTCGAACTAATAAAATTTCTAGTTCTTCTTCTTCTCCTCCTAGGTGTTTTGAGTGTGGAAAGAAAGGACATCTCAAAAATGAATGTCCAAAATCAAAGAAAGGAAAGAAAAGCTCACATAAAAAGAAGGGAGAAAAAGCATATAAAGCTGCATGGGATGAATCAAGTGAGAGTGAAAGCGGAGAAGAAAAAGTGGAATGTCTAATGGCAAGAGAAGATGAACACTTCCAAGAGGTAAGCCTTTTTTATCTTTCTAAGGAAGAGTTAATTGCTAGTTTACAAGAAACTCATGATAAATATGTTGATTGCAAAAAGAAACTAAAGAAGGTTACAAAATTAAATAATGAGTTACATGTTAGATTAAATGATCTTTCTTCTATAAAGGACAACATTGATCTTGAGAACCTGTCTTTAAAAACGTCCTTAAATGACTGCACTAGCAAATTACTTACTCTAGAAACAAATATTGCACTTCTTTCTCAAGAAAAGACTGACTTGCTAGCTAAACTAAATGATTTTCAAACACAACCAATTTTGTGCAATCATCTAGATCATGACAATGTTGTAAAAGAAAAAGAATCCCTTTTAGAACAAGCAAAGAAAGACTTACACAAGAAAATGGAGCATATTGCCAAACTACAAAAAGACCTAAATGAATTAAGAAGTAGAGACATCCTCAACAATATCCTACAAATGACCTCTAGTTTCAATGGAAGAAAAGGATTAGGATATACTCCAAAGAAAAGTCAACCCAAAAGAACAAGAGCTCAGACTATGTTTGTTCCCAAGAACACAATCCCTAGGAAAAGAAACAAAGTTGATTCTATTACTTGTCATTTTTGTCGTCGCCTTGGACATTATGCATTTTCATGTCCTTATAAAACCAAGGATTCCGACTTAGTTTGGGTTCCAAAACCCCAAACTTAGTAGATTGAACTTCAGTTGAGGTATGAATACATGATTATTTGTGCAAATTATATTGTATTATCTCAACTTAATAAGAGGTCTTATGCATAATGGTAATCTTCTGAATTAATGTTCTGAAACAGAAACTTATTCGGTCGAAGTATTGTCGACCGAAATTCCAATCGGTCGAACTTTTGTCGACCGACCAGATGTCTGTAAACAAATTAAATCTACAACAACTTTCTCGATCGACGATTAGTCAACCGAGAGAAATGTCGGTCGAACTTTTGTCGACCGACTGGAGTTCTAGATCAGAATTTTATTTCAGTCTGCAATTAAATGCTTCTAACCATACTGGACCATCACATGGGTACCAAAATCTACATTTTCTTGCAAGGATTGGGTGGTTGACAGTGGATGTTCCAAACACATGACCGGAAATAAGGATGCCTTTCAAACTTTTGAAGAAAAGAAAAGTGGAACAGTCACCTTTGGAGATAATGGTAAAGGCAAAATCATTGGAATAGGTAACATTGGTACAAACCTTGAAATTAAGAATGTTTTACTTGTTTGCACCATAACTTAATAAGTGTTAGTCAATTATGTGATAGTGGATATGATGTTTTATTTAACAAAAATTGCTGCAAGTTATTAATAGAAAACACTACAAATGTTGTCTATGAAGGAAAACGAGTTGGAAATCTATATATTCTTAGACCTAACTCTATGAAATTTGTAGTAGGAAAATGTTTACTTGCAAATGAAAACTCCTTACAGCTATGGCATAAAAAGCTAGGACATGCTAGTCCACATGTTATTAAAAAGTTAGTTAAACATGATCTTGTTCGTGGATTGCCTAATTTATCATTTGATCATATTGAAAATTGTGAACCATGTACCTTAGGAAAACAAACAAAAACGTCTTTTAAACCTAAACATAATCTTAGCACTTGTAGATCATTAGAATTGATTCATATGGACTTATTTGGACCTATGAGAACACAATCTATTGGTGGCAAAAGATATTGTTTTGTTATTGTTGATGACTATAGTAGATATACATGGGTACATTTTCTTGCAAACAAAGATGATACTATTCATGTCTTTATAAAATTTTGTTCCAAATTGAAAATCTATTACAAAACAAAATCTGTACCATTAGAAGTGATCATGGTGGAGAATTTGAGAATAACTTATTTGAAGATTTTTGCACTTCTCAAGGATATACTCATAATTTCTCTGCCCCACACACTCCACAAGAAACTGGTATAGTAGAAAGGAAAAATTGATCCCTACAAGAAATGGCTAGGACTATGATGCTTGAACATGACACACCTAAAACATTTTGGGCTGAAGCAGTAAACACTGCATGCTATGTATTAAATAGAGTAACTGTGCATTCCTATTTAAAGAAAAAACCATATGAAATAATACATACCAAGAAACCTAGAGTTGATTATTTTCATACCTTTGGATCCACATGCTATATCCTAAACACTAAAGAAGATAGAGATAAGTTTGATTCTAAATCAAATAAAGCATTCTTTTTGGGATATTCTACTTCTAGCAAAGCATTTAGAGTCTACAACACTATTTCTAGAAAGGTTGAGGAATCCATTCATATTTCTTTTCATGAAGAACCAAAATCAGAAAATCCTGAAATAATTGATCTCACTCATCAATTCGACAACTTATCCATACATAATGATAGTGAGAAACATACTACAAGCAATGACAAAAATGAAACACAACCTATATCTAGACTCATTAAGGATCATCCTCAAGAATTAATTATTGGAAATCCCAATGATAAAGTCAAAACTCGTTCTTCTTTTAAGGATGTAGCAAACATGGTCGTCGTTTCTATTATTGAACCAAAGAAGGTATCTGAAGCCCTTAAGGATGACTATTGGATAATAGCAATGCAAGAAGAGTAAAATCAATTCACTAAAAATGATGTATGGGATTTAGTTCCTAAACCACAAGATAAAACTATCATTGGAACTAAATGGGTTTTTAGGAATAAGCTAAATGAGGTCGGAGAAGTAATAAGAAATAAAGCTCGGTTAGTAGCACAAGGATATAATCAACAAGAAGGAATAGACTTTGATGAAACGTATGCACCAGTAGCAAGACTTGAAACTATTAGAATGTTATTAGCTATTGCTGCACATAAAACATCAAACTCTACCAAATGGATGCAAAAAGTGCATTTCTAAACGGAATCATTCAAGAAGAAGTATATGTTGCCCAACCACCTGGTTTTGAAATACCGGAAAAAGGTGACTATGTTTATAAACTTAAGAAAGCACTTTATGGTTTAAAACAAGCACCTAGGAACTGGTATGAAAGGCTCAAGACATATCTTTTTTATAATAGTTTTTCTATTGTTCAAATATATGTTGATGACATTATTTTTGGAGCTTCTAATGAATCATTGTGCACACAATTCAGTGACATTATGCAAAAAGAATTTGAAATGAGCCTCATGGGTGAACTAACTTTCTTTCTTGGTTTCCAAATTAAACAAACGCCTGCCGGGATTTTTATAAGCCAAGAAAAGTATACTAAAGAACTCTTAAAACGTTTTGGGATGGATCAGTGCAAACATGCTACTACTCCTATGGCTACCTCTATTAAAATTGATAAGGATGAAAATGGGGAACCTATTGATGATTCCTTATATAGAGCCATGATTGGTAGTTTGCTTTACTTAACTGCTTCCAGACCGGACATCGTGTTTTCCATTGGACTTTGTGCTCGATTTCAATCACAACCCATGCACTCTCATTTTCAAGCAGTTAAATGAATTCTTCGATACTTAGCCGGCACTACATGTTTTGGTTTATGGTATCCAAAAGGACAATCCTTGGATTTTAAAGCTTATACTGATGCCGATTATGCTGGTTGTCGACTTGATCGCAAGAGCACTAGTGGTGGTTGTTTCTTGTTAGGGAGAGCTTTAGTATCTTGGTTTAGCAAGAAACAAAATACAGTTGCCCTCTCTACAACTGAAGCTGAATATATGGCAGCTGGATCTTGTTGTGCGCAAGTGCTTTATATGCAACAAGTGTTAAACGATTATGGTTTACTCTTTCATCTACGCCTATCTTTTGTGACAACACAAGCGCTATAAACTTAGCACACAATCCTATTTTACACAGTCAAGCTAAACATATTGAAATCCGTCATCACTTTTTAAGGGATCATATCTCTAATAACCATGTTTCCCTTCATCATGTTGATATGGAAGATCAATTGGCTGACATTTTTACAAAACCGCTTCCACTAGACCAATTCAACAAAATAAGGAAGCAACTGCTTATCACTCCTTTAGAAGATGTTTTTTTTGATATTTGTGCTTCTTAACAATGTTTTTATTTTCATCATTTTGGCTTTTAATGGACATCTTTTTCAATGGATTTGATGGGACATCTAATTAAGGGGAAGTTTTCTTGTTTTTTAACGGATATCTTTTTGAAATGACAAAGGGGGAGAAATAAATCTTAAAACTTAGTAATTGTGCAAAACTCAAATCAATGAGTTTCATAAACTCTTGGCTTTACATTGAAAGTTTTTATATTCCCTAAAGAATTGGATTTCATGTTCCATAATTCATGGGGAATAATAAGCACACATTTTATAAACAAAAGAAGAAATTTACAAGGTAATCTTCAGGTATGAAACTCACATGTTTTATATGTTCTTATTTCATATTTAGGAAATGTTTTTCATCTTCAAAAAGGGGGAGATTGTTGGCTAAATGGACATCTGTAAATCCATTTGTTTTGATAATGACAAACATTTCATCCTTGTTGATCTGCAGGAATAAGGTAGGAATAAGGTGAATGACAAAGTTCTAGGGAATCTATATGCTTGAATGATTGTTAATGTCATGAAATGTAATCAATTGTAAACTTGTACAAATATATAATGTACAAGTACTTAGATTTCATGTAAATCAAGCGTTAGATCTTCCCTAGCTAAACAACACATTTAGATAGGTCATCCCCTTCAATAGTGTCACATATGCACACTCATACACACACTTAGTACCTTAGTTGAAACAATTGAAATAGGGTCAATCTCAGTCGACAAAGTCCTCGACCGAGACACACTCAGTCGACAAACTTCTCGACCGAGAATGACCCAAGTAGCCGTTAGACACAGCTGACAAGGTAGTTGGCAGTTGATAATGAACGTTGCTAACACTTGATCCAGAGAGCCTGTCGGTCGACAAAACTTCGACCGAGTAGGTATCTTGGTCGACAATTTCTCGACCGAGATGGACTCTGATAGCAACTGCAGAATTAATTAACTAGTTGTTGTTAAAGCAACAAACTTGTACCTAACGGCTAGTTTAGCACTTAGAACCCCTTAGAAAGTGTCTAGACCGTCCTTAAGCATCCATAGGCCATTCCTATAAATTGGACAAGCCATAGGACACCAAAACTTACTAATTACACACTTGAATACTCTTTGAGAAAGCACTTGCATTTGCAATCTATTTTTGAGCAAATTGAGCAATTCCAACTTCGGCCATTCATTTCCATTGCTCCAACTTCGTGTCCTATAGGTTAGTATCTCCTATCCACTGCAATCAAACTTACATACTCATTGGTTAGGAGATCTACACGCTTGATATAGGCAATCAAGCTTTGTGCTACAAAAGGATAAGTTGTAATTTCCATTTTCCTTTCTTGTTCACTTTTATTGTTTGTACTCTCCTTGCTACTCCTAGGTTGGAGGCTGTGGATTGGAGAGGTTGGAGATCTTCTTGGTAAAGAAGGGGACCTTGAGCTACTTCAAGAAGGCTGGTGCAACGGGAGGTTACTTCTAAATAGGAAGGCTACTTCAAGGGGGAGCTTGGAGTTACTTCAAGAAGGCTACCTCGGGTTGGTGCATCTACTTCAAGTGAAGGTTGTTCAAGGGGTGTAATAAAGTATTGTATTTTTTGTAATTCCTTGTGAAGGTAATAAAATTGATACTTTCAAAATCCCAGTTGGGTAAGCAACCGGGTAGTGGACTGACTACCTTAGTATTTGCTAAGGATAGGAACCACTCTAAAACCTTGTCTCCTTCTTCCTTTCTCAATTGTGGTTGCTTGATTTAAATAATTATTAAATAATTTTAAAACCCTATTCACCCCCCTCTAGTGGTTTTTCACAACTTCTCTCAAGTTTTCATGACTTCCTTATATCTTTTATATTTACATCTCATGTATTACGAGCCTTAGCCATTTTCTTGTGGTCTTTAGGGATATAGGTACCTTTGGAGTGATCTCATCCTTATGCATCAAGGGAGTTCCTTTCACATTCACCTATTAGGCTACATGATCATCATGGAGGTAGCTACTCTCATGAGACATGGACCTTAGGCAAACTCAATCGTTACCTCCCGACCACATGGTCTTGTGCATTCAGGGCACAATCAACTCCCAACCCATTAGTCCTATGTATCTCTAATACACCCTACTTGACCCTAGGATTGCATTAGGTCTCTACCCTCCCTAAGGGTTTCTTTTGATATGTCACATCTTTTAAGCACATCATTCTCTTATTTAATTCTTCAACCCAGATTGCCTTCATCTCTCTCTTTCAAATACACATAATGCAGTGTCATCCCATCATTGGTCTCGGGCCACCTTCCCTCCAGGGCTTGGTGCCATGTCAGTCTTCCCTCCTGGGCTTGACCTCTGTGATCTTCCCCTCCAGGGGCTTGATCCTAAACAACTGCATTGTGGACTTAGGCCACCTTCCCTCCTGGGCTTGGTGCCTACCTGGTCTTCCCTCCTGGGCTTGACCATTTCATGACCTTCCCTCTTGGGTTTGGTCATCCTCTTAGGCCACCTTCCCTCCTGGGCTTGGTGCCTTACTGGTCTTCCCTCCTGGGCTTGACCAGTTGTGTCATTCAGAGTCAACATCTTTGGGTTCAAAGAATTGAAGTAATTTTATTTTTATTTCTTTAACTCTTCACACCTCTAGGTGATGCCTTGTCATTGTGTTTCTATATTTCCAGTTTCTTTCTTTTCACTGGCTTGTGCCATTCCGTTTCCAGCTTTGGCTCTGGTCCATGTTCGATGTTGGTAGGTGATTGCGGATTTGCAACCCTTCTGATTGCACTCGAGTGCATTTTGTTCACCTCCTCTTCAGTGGGTTGCAACTTGTAGTGTCATAATACAATATTTCCAGGAGTGGAAGCAGAATCTTTGAGTTGCTTGGTTTGTAGAAGAATCTTTCACCCTTCTAAGTTAGGATGCATGCATTCACCAAGGACTTTACATCAATCTTCGTATGTCCCTCTATGGGCTTGTAATTCTACCATTGTTCATCCTTTAAATAATAGGACACAATGTGAGTGATCGGGACTCCCATCAAAAATTCCTTCATCTTCTTGGCCTCTGGTTCCACTGCTACTGATAATTTGTCTATTAGCAACCTTTCGATGTTTACTAGTTTCATGTTCAACATGGACCATATGAGAAACATGTCTCCCTTAGACACACGCCCCCCCCCCCCCCGTTTCTGACCTTGTGAAGACTATATTTGAAGTTATCTTCTGGATAACCCTGATGAAGTAGGAAGTGATGAGGGATTCTTTGGACTTCCTTAGGTCATGTTTAATTTGTCTGGTCAGCATCCTCCACACTACATTCCAAAAAAGGGATGCTTTTGGCTTTTAATTTTTCTTTCAAGCTTGGGAAAAAGGGTAGTAAGACTTATCATACACACTACATTGTGTGTTGTGGCTCACAATTTCCTTTCGCTGGGTGCTTGTGAGAAAGCCTGAGCTTCCTCCACATTTCTTGTGAAGATGGTGTTTTGAACGGCTTTCGATAGAGTGGTTTTTGCCTCCTATCATGACCTCCATTCTGAATTCTCCCAGCTTCTTTATCTTCTGCATCGCTGACAGATAGTTTCTCAAGCGACGACATAAACTCAGTAGTTAGATCTGTTAGGGATGAGGCTTCTACTCTGCATAGGGTGTGCAAGTTCACTCTATCCAAAAACTCAATTACCCTGTCATAAATGCCCAAATTCTTGAAGTCTTAGACATCCATATATCTTGTAGGCTTGAAGCATTTGGTCCTTAGCATCATTTTAAAGTGTGATTTATGCACCTCGTCTCTAGGCACGAACATTGTCAGATCCCCTGCAAGTGTCTCTGTGTCTAAGTCATGTGCTTTGTGTGCAGCTGATTCTGCCTCCTTTCCTAGATCTTTTGATTCATCCTTGCAGCTATGTTCTATATCTTGGTCTTTGTTTCAACTGGTGTTGCTACTTTTATCTTTCCTTTCTTCATCGACACATACTTACATGTTTTTGTCTTTCCAATGCTATGAGATTCCTCAGACTCCTCTGGTGTCTAGTGGTCGAGGATGTATTCACACTTCTTCTTCAGCAACTCTAACTTCAGCTTCTTTTGTGGAGACAGGTTGGGATGGTCACTCAGCGCCTTAGTGACTGACTCTAGAGATTCTTGTGCTCCCTACATACATTTACCTTCTTGGTCATGGTGTCAGAGGTGGAAGTCGAAATTGTGCAAATTTAATCAATTAGAGGTTGTCAGGTATTGTATTAGATAAATTAGGTAATAGTTTTCTCTGATCTTAGTGTATCGATCGAGACAGACCACCATCTGTCTTGGTCGAGTGTGTCTCGGCCACTACTGGTTTTGTATGTAGTAGTGGTCAAAGCAAGTTAATCATTATGTCATTCAATTGTATAGCACCTGCAAAGTTAGGGGTTTATAAATAGGAGAGAGAAAATGTCCTAACATCATATACTCAAGTGCACGTGCGAACCATTTTCTCATGTATAAGCATTGGTTCAACAAGCATGTGTTACGACCCATCATCATGTAAGTGTAGAAACCACCTTTGAATAAGGTGTCTTGACGAGGTGTTACGGTCGTAACAATCCTTCCTTGTTTCAACCGCAACAGACATAATGATTTCGACCGCTACAATCTACGATGGTCAGTGTTTTGGTCAAAACATCCTAGATGGGTAGCAACTGCAATGCCTAGACTAGTAGAGACCATAACGTTGAAGGTTACGACCTATCATGCACATATCCATTTCGACCGACACAAAATAGCTCAAAAATCAAAGAAAGACTTGTGTTACAATCGAGACAAAAACCAACCAACTATTCGATGCATCTTGAGTCTAGCGCTATGACTTGGATGATTGTAGAGGTCGCAACTACTTGCAGGGATAGCATTTGAACTTCTATAGCTTGAGTCACTCCGTATCTCTCCTTTCAGTCGAGCCACTTTCTTAAGGTCAGTACCTCCCCCATATGATTGAGCTACTTTGTACCTCAAAAGTTAAGGAAATTGTTTGCTATTCAGCATAACTCACAGTTATGACTTCCATTTCTCCTATATTGATTTCTTTGTACTGTAGTGGCCACAACATGTGTTGCAACCGCAAGCAGCATTGCGACTGAATCGTGTACACATCAGGTGCATGTTCAATAGAGAAGTAGATAAACCAATGATCATAAAAGTGTTGGATGAGAAGTGGAGAACGAAATGGTTGGAAGGTGAAGTGGCAATCCAGCGTAGGGTGGTCGGACAATATAGAAAAAGGGTTGTAGAGACCACGATAGAGAGGTATAGATGGTGGAGGATCGAAGCGGAGAAGGTTTCGACTGTGAGAGGGAAAAACTGGGTCTGAACGATGATCGGAGTAAAATTGAGAGTTGGTGGTGGGTTAAAGAAGAAAGTGGAGTGTTGCAAGTTGGATAAATAGAACATGTACCTTATAGAGAAGCCGGCGAAATCACAATGAATGAGAGTGAGGGTGAGTCAGAACTCCATCGACAGAACCGACGACGACGCTGGTGGTCTTGATTGCATAATGCGTCTCCATCCTGGTCTGTTCCAAAAGCACATCAGTTCTTTGCAAAGGTTTTATCACATCATGGGGTGAGAGAGAAAGCGAGGGAGAAAAGGGGTTTTACTATTCAAGACTCCTCTCTCTTATATATGATGGGTGTCGCGACTGTGATAGGTGTCATAACCGAAATTTGAGTTGCCACCATGATGAGCATCGCAACCACAACACTAGACTAACGAAGCGATTGTTTCAATCGCAAATGGTGTCGCAACTGAGACACTATTAAAAGTGTTTTGAATGATACAAGGAATTCTAATAGCAATTATTCAGGCTTTGAATTAAACAACATATGCACTTATTTTAAATCAAAAGAAATCATAACAACAGAGATCATGTTTTAAAAAATTTATCTATTTTAGAGAAATTCAAAATTGCTTAAAACATAGGAGTTCAAAATTAGACTAACTAATATGTGACCGGCCTAAATCGCGCGTCCTAAAATTGGAGGCGTATTTGAGGTAGTCGAGCCTTCGCATTTATAACCCGAATCCTTCTAGGCCCCCGCAACTTTGTTTACGGGGTCGAAGTAGTCATGCGGGGTCGAACACAGGGACAAGGTGGGTTGTGCTGACGACTCTGAATCGACACTCTACACTCCGGTAGGTAAAAAGAGATATTAAAATTCCCCTAAGGGAACAACAAGATGTCACGATTAAATCAAAGAAAACTATCTCCAACTGGAGCTACAAGAAAGATTAAGATTTTTCTCATTTAGCAGTTTTTAGGAATTTTCATGCAACAGAAAATAGAAAGATAGACTGCAGTTTAAGGCGTAATGCAAGGGATAAGACTTCAGTAAGACAAGCGGTAGCAGTAACACCCGGCACCCCTCCTCTCAGAGCGGGTGCCTCTAACCGAGCTTCAACACCCCTCTCGAGGTTGTTGTTCTCTAGTTAGAGTGGAATGATACTAAAACAACTCCGTTCCGGGCACTCTCGTACTCCAGAATCGAACCGAACACTAGAGCCACAACCCAACTCTCGAAGTAGTTGCGACGGGAAAGACGATTCGGTAGCTAAGCGAAACGCGATCCAAAACATGCAAGCTAGAGTTCAGATATCCAACACAGCAGTTACCCAATCATAAGGCATCAAGCATTAAACAAATTGTGATTAAGCATTTCTATCTCCATAAGCAAAAAGGGTCTTAATACAGTGCTGAAGTAAAGAATTTAAATAACAGAATTAAAGATAGATGTCGCCTTCTTGATGTAGAAGGGCGACAGACTACTACTACTCCCAGCCCAATACCGTCCAGGGACCTATCCCGGTACAACCATGTCGGGCGGCACGAACTCTCGAACGGCACGCCTGACGGACGACTATATCGTTCGAAGACCCTGGCCGATACGCTCATGTCGGGCGGCACGCCCTCTCAGGCGGCACGCATGACGGGGAGAGCGTATCGGTTTTAGTATCGTGTCGGCCAAGGATTTACATATACTACTGTCGGGCATTGCTGTCAGGCACTCATGTCGCGTATCTACATCGGCCGATATCGGCCCTCAGTGTCGTCCGGTACAGTCCTAGGTGAACCGATCCCCTCCCTCTCGGGATGAGGAAGAGCTCACCTAGTATCGCCCGGTACGAGCATTGGGGCACGATACGGTTGCTCCCGCACTTCTGTCGCAGATAGCTCAAGTCCCCAACTGTCCGAACGGTGAACTGGCCAGCCGTCCCGACCTCTCCAACCTGTCTTTTCGGCTTCATGTAGATGTTATTTATAGTCAGCTGGTTGGTGAGAAAACATGGTGCTCGAAGCGCCACGTAGCTCCCTTATACGCCGGTCGATGGATGTGGATGGCCGATACAGGCGTGTCTCGGCGCGAGGTGCTGGCTATTGGTCACGTGGAGGGCGGCACGCCTGCCGGTGGGTGGTCGTGTCGCTCGACGAGCTGGGTCGTCGATGCGGCTTTGGCTCCCTGTCGGGTAGAAGGTGTGTCGGTCGGCACGTCCCTTTCGCAAGGTGCCCTTCTCCGTCGATCATTCTTGTATCGTCCAGCCCCTGTCGGGCTGGGTTGTATCGGGCATCAGGAAGGTCGAGACGGGCTTAGACTTATTGTGGGCCGTAATCGGCCTTATTGCACAAAAACGAGGAAAACTCTGTAGAAGATAGGAAAAATTGGAATAAGAGTGTTGCTTGGCCAATTATTGCGAAAATGCTAATAAAATAGAGGAAAATAGCAGAAAAGGGTAGTTTTGATAACAGAATAAAGGGAAAAAACGTCACAAAATTTGGTGTTATCAACTCCCCCAAACTTAGCTTTTTGATTGTCCTCAATCAATATTTAAACTAAACTTTGTGTTGCTTCTTCTTGCAAAGCAAAACTTTAAGGCTAAAGGGTAGCACAAGATTTGCGATGTCTTGGAGGTAATGCTGTCTTAAAGCGAACAAAAGACCTTGCCCTACTTGCCTTATTATTTAAGTAATATATTTCTTCTCCACAGCTTCAGCGAGACTTTGGTGTATGATTCCGAAGTTAGCTTTCACACCAAACAGCTTTATTTTAAGGGTAGAAAGTTGTGTATAGGGTAGGCTAAGGCTTTTTAGATTTTCTTCTTGTTTCCCATCAGTCCATCCAGGTAAGGGTCCATTAACGGGCAAGTGGTCCCTGCAGTCCAAGCCAGTTGGCTTTAGAGCAGTGATTTCACATCCTACGTACCACTGCCCCGGATCTACCATGCCTAAAGATGGGTACTTTTGGAAAACAAGGGTGTATATGTATTTTTTTCTTTTCTTTTATCGGGCACAACTCTCATACTTTTATTCACACTCATAAGGCTTCTTTCTCTTTTTGGGATTTTTGCTGGGTAAGGGAAAACAAAAGGGATATCTGCTGTTTGGGCAGCTTTTTCCTTCTCCATACTCGTCTCTTAGCTGTTTGCGAGATTATTATTTTTCGAAAATTTTTGGATGGAAAGGCACAATCTTTTGTTTGTCTGAGACAACATTATCAGAAAGATATGACAGAACTTGTAACTCATTAAATATATAGTAAGTAAACTTTGCAAGAAGGCACAACAGGTTTTTATTATTAAAGCAACTTTGTACATATGCATAGGGGCAGAATAAGCAAAATTTTCAAAATTTTCAGAAATTTTGGTATAAACATATATATGTACACATGATATAGGAAAGAACAAAAGGATAAAGAACAAAAGAATAAGAACAAAAGAATAAGGAATTTAAGTCAGAGAGATCAGAAGATTTTTGTACCTCCCTCACTGGTACATGGTACCCCCCCCCAAACTTACTCCACACTCTGTCCCAGAGTTGTGAAGTAGATTAGGTAAGGAAATGTTAATCAGTGAGGGTTAAATGATCAGCGCGCCTGGGCTAGATAAGAGCTCCCACACATATTCTCCTCTTTTGCTGTGATAGTCGATGTGGAGGAGTTGATCAGGCGTTGCCTCGTTTGCCATCCATTCCAGGACGAAGACGCCGCAGTCGTTGGATAGTTGAATTTGCTGCGGGCTGCGGTGGCAGAACTGGAGTTCATGCCAGCTTCCTGCTTGCATTGCTAGAAATGGTTGTATCAGCGCTGCTATATCGATATAGTACTTTCGTACTAATCGTTCAAGAGATGTCAGCGTTGTCGATGTACAAGGCACTGGATGGTCTTTATTGCTGTCTGAGCTGTTGTAGAAGATCCCTGCTCGTTGTTGGGTGTACACCGTTAAGAGCGTCCAGTGGTTGTTGTGCAGGATTGGAAGGAGAATGGTATCCGGGACTCTACATTCCAATTCTGCTAGGAAAGCTTCCTTTGCCCCTTGTTTATCGGCTAGGCAAATGTCGTTGAACAGCATTGGATCTGCTATGTATGTGTGTTCAGACGTGTTTCGCAGTATCTGGATGTAGGCGACCGCCACAGATAACGCCAGACACCCTCCCTCTTTTACCATGTCCCTTAAGTTGTCAATTGGGACTATGACATCGCCTGCCGAGTAAGCTATGTCTGCAGGGTTGGAGTCAGCCAACTTCATGTGGATTTCGTTGACCTGTTCTTGCGTGAGGGTAGCGCATGAGAAACGGTCGAAGTTGTGGATTGACTCCTCTAGGTTCTAGGGCGAGGCATGTTCGTCGTGTCCGAAAACTTGCCGCAAGATGTTTATTTGTTTGCCTGCCCCACAGACGTTCGTCTCTGCTTCTGCTTCTTTTTCAGGAGGGCTGCTGTGCTGAGATGACTCTTCTTCTTGTTCACTATCTAGCAGCTCTTCTGGTATCCCCGTGTCTCGGAAGTAGCGCTTATCCTTTATCAGCAGCAATGCATATTTGCTTCTGAGATTGTAGAAGTTAGTATTCTGGAGTTGCTTGAAGTATCCGAAGATATGTATCATCTCCATGGCTCTGAGGACTACGAATGCGCTATTTCCACTTCCCTCATCTTCTTGGACTGGGAAGTCCTTTAGTGAGTAGAAATTCTAGACGCCGCTGTGGCGCTGGACTCCGTACTTGATGACCCGGTGGAGACGTAGCGGCAGCAGTCTTAGCTTTACGTCCTTTGGGAGTAGGAACGTACTTCCTGTGTGCGGGACCTCTTTGCTGCAGCAACAATGCAGTTGGACATGATGATTTCGGAGGTCGGCAATGCATAGGAACCAGTTGTTTCTGTGTTTGTAAGGGGCCAGCACCAGTTTTGGATTGTGCATTTCAATGTAATTCAACATACTTTCTACCTGCGTAGAATTGTACAACCCCATCATTAGTCTTCTTGCTAGGGCTGGGGTGGCAGCATAAACTGTATGTTGGTTCTTCTTGTCGGCATTTTCTATAATGGCCCCTTGTAGCACTCTGAACAAACTCTTCCCTACGACGGACTTGGCGCAGAAGATGTTTCTCAGAGTTCCCCGCTGTACCGAGAAATAACCGTCACTCCAGAGTACCTCTTCCTCGTCAGCTTGCGATCTTAGGACCATGTTGAGCAGTTTCTGGTCTCTGATTGTTAGATATCCTATGACCCTTCTGTCAAAGTCAGCCATTTCGAAAGAAGGTATCTCTGTCGGTGTGGAGAAATCGGTGATGTCGGCCCTTGAACTCCTTCCTCTAGGGAGGTGTCTTTCGTTTGCGGTGCGGATGTCCCCCCTTCTCCCTTAGATTCGTCAGAAGAGCCCTCCCCGACGCTGATATCTTCATTGTTATCCTCAGCTTCGTCAAAGGGGGCTGAGGGAGCGGCCTCATTCAGGTCAAAAGGGCTTTCTTGTCTGGAAGGAGCTTCATAGCCTTGCCCTTGTGAAGAATTTTCTCCGGTTGCTGATGACGATCTGCCGGAGGAGGAGGTGGATGATGACGATCCTGACGACGCTCTTGACGACGAGGATTGAGAGCCTAGACCAGGAGGCGATGGCGATCTTCTCGGCTGCCTTGGGTGTGGATGGTCATCCTCCCTGTTCAGCCTCCCCTCGATCTCTCTAAGGCACTGCAGAACTTGTTGAAGCGTGGCATTCACTGCCTCTAGCCGGTTAGGTAGGCTGGCTAAAGCCAATAGCTCTCGTTCCTTCCTATCCAGCCTCTGTTCGAAAAATGAAAACTTGCGGGTTAGGGAAAGAAATGTAGTAGAATGGTTTTCTGTTACCTCCCGTAAGAAATCGAGTTCTTGTCCTAGCATCATTCCGAGCGAAGGAGGGTTTTCCGCTTGTGTCCCCCTTGACCTCGAAATGCTCCTCCCACGTGAAGGTCTGCCTGACGAGGCAGAACCTACTTCTATTGCCCGTGCGGCTGATGCTTCTGGGCGAGGTGTCGGTGCTGCCCCGCCCTCTTGTTGTATCGAAGGAGACCGTGTTGTGGGGGACGGATGCTGCCCCATATCGACGCTGTCGACGATCTCCTCAACCACTGCAACAGGTGACTTTGGTGGTTGTGTCGGCGTCACCTGTGCTCCTTCGATCTCCATTTGTAGGATATCGGCGAATACCTCATCGCTGACATCCGGTTGTAATTCATCAGCTGCCCTTAAGGGCGCAGTAGAAACTACGGGGACTGCAGTCGTCTCTCTCGCTGTAGTTCCAGTCCTTGTCTCGGAGACCTCCACGATTGCCGGGTTTTCCCTTGCCACCACTGGCCTTGTTGTCGTGACTGTCGTTCGTGGCTCCGAGGTAGTGGGCCGCTCGGCAGGAGCTGTTGAAAATACGTCCTGCCGAGTACCCAGCGGGATGGGCCCCCTGGTGATCCCCCGCTCTTGGCTTCTTGGGGGCGGAGCGCAGCTTGCGCCCGCTGCCACAGCCTCGATCTCGGCTGTGGTGAAGACTAGCTTTTCTGCGTCGTATGCGGCGCAACGAGGAAGCGGGAGAAGGATCTTTGTCCGTGCGAACTTGTAGAAGTAACTCCGCCCCTCCTTCTTTATTATACCCGACCTCATGAGGTACTTGAGGTCGATCAACTCGTCCCCTCTCGTTCGTGAGAGGCTGCGCGGCTCACGCGGGTATCCCAACCCCACCGCTATTAGGTTCACGATGCCACCCATGCAATATTCCTTGGTGGCATCCTTTATTGGGTGCAGCCTGTTCAGCAAGAAGCGCCCCAGGTTGATAGTCCAGCCCTCCATCATGTGCCACATGATGTGGAGTTCCTCGGAGTAAATGTTGCTGGACTCGTTCTTGCTGAAGAGGAGGCACGCCACCAGCTTGTGTATTATCCTCCAGAAGCATGAGTGCACTGCCGCCACCTTGCTCCCGGGTTTGAAAGATGACTCCCCGGTCAGCTTTTCCCAGATATCTACGGGGTTGAATCCGTCTTCTTCGGTGATCCTTGCACCGTTATCTAGTCTCCTTCTCTCCTCTTCGCTGGAGGAGAAAATCTGGTTGAGCAGCTTCTCCGAAATGACGTGCTCTACATTGTAAAGTCGCCCCTGGAGTCTGTCTGCTCCGCCATACTGTCTGGCTTCAGCAGGTGTATTCTTTACTCGGTGAAGGGACGCCATGAACTCTCTTGTGAGCTCAGTGTAGGAGGCGGATAGGCTGAAGCAGATTTGCCTCAGACCGGCTACAACAAGTACGTCCTCCAGTCTCCCGAAGATGCCCAACTGCATGAAGGATGACTGGTGCCTGAACCTGCTAGGCCTGTAGAGCTTGGCTCCTAGCTCAGCATATCGGCGTCCGTGCTCCTCGTCTCTTGGCACGAACCTTCCTGGTGTGTGCTCCAGGGGTTCTATCGTTGGAGCGGGTGCTGCAGCTGGAGTGGCCGCTTCTTCTGTCCTCACCCTCTTCCCAGATGTTGAGGGTCCAGCTGCTTCAGGGTTCGAGCACTTATGCCCGACTGTTGCCGCCTCTGCCTCTGGTTCGGTGATGACTCTCCTGCCTTGCTCGCCAACGAGTCTAACGGTTATCTTTGTGCGTGCCATCCCTATCATTAATCAAATAAATGCTATTTTGTTATCAAAAGAAAAATTAATAAGGGGAAAGGCACCCTGACACGACGGTACCGGGATTCAAGACAGGATCAGGTAAAGCTTGCCCGATACAACTGTGTCGGGCGATACGGCCAAACGAAACTGAGCGCCCGGCAGGGTCTTGAAAGAGCGCTGCCCGGTACAAGAATAAACGGACGATACGGTCACTGCCCGACACAGATGTATCGGGCAGGTGCGAGAGAAGCGTGTCGCGCGATAACAATATCGGGCGACAAGAAAAATCAATGCAAAATCTTCGCCCGATACGCCGTACGCGATAAAGGTCTGTATCGGGTATGCTCGGGCGATAGAGCTGTCGCGTGATACCTTTGTTTTCCTTAAGGTGCTGCGCGTCACGGGATCGAAAGAGGTCTCTGCGCGACATGAGAGCGGAGGGCAAGAAAAGTACTGCGTGATACGGTAGCTGAAAAAAGTAAAGTCTGGCAGCGCGACACGGTAAAGTTTTTGCCTTATATATAGCGGCCGAATGTTGCGGTAAAAACATTTCCTCCCGGGACGGGCGCAATCTGTATGTCGGTTGGTGTGCCGCCCGATCTGGTCTGGGAAAAAAGATTTGCTAGACCAGACTTCGCCCGACCGATACAAGATTTTTCGGGACAAAACTCCGAAGTAAAACCCACTTAAGGAAATAGGCGACAGGTGGGTAGAACATCATTGGCCTAAGGCTAAACCCAGCCTCAGACGGTATTTACCCATCCTGGCAAATAAAACTAAAGCGGTGGCCCTTAAAATAAAAAGAGTCAGCACACGTGCGCATGCACTGACTCGGGCCTTATTACAGTCCATAATGTTTGTAATGTATGTCTTGCAAATAAGTAAATAACATCCTATTCTAGGAAAATAAAAGCACGGGCTGCCTCCCGAGGAGCGCTGCATTTCCTGTCTACAGCTAGACGTCCTTCATCTTCTTCATCTTGATCTATCTTTTAGCTGGTTCGGTGTTAGACGGGATCTTCCCTACAGGATTCTTCATAATTTCGACGAGCTGCGCTAGCTGTTGGTCGATTTGGCGCTGATGTGTCTGCATATATGCCAACTGGACCTGCAATGAGCTCAATACCCCCGAATTGGATAGTGCACTTTGCGCTAACTGGTGATTAACGGTGTCCTGCTTCTTGACAAAATCGAACAACTGGCCGATCACTTCGGATTGGTTCACCCCTTTCTCCTGTTCACGGGGCGGGCCTTGGTACTTTCCTGGTGCTTGGAAATTACCTTTTGCTGGCTGGAACTGGATGTTCTTGGTGTATTGGCCTGATCCCCCTCTCTTTTCAAAAGGTTGCACGGGCCTGGCTGAGGTGTTTAGCTGATGCGAGTTCTCAGCTGCATCCTTGTTGCCATAACTAAATCCAGGGTGGTCTGGTCTTTTGAAGCCCATGTAGGATACATTCTCAATCCTTTCTTCTTCCGAGTCGGAGTCGCTGTCGGTGCTGGGTTTGGTGTAGATACAACTGTCTACCCCATGTCCTCCTTCACTGCAGGTAACACATTTCATGACTTTCTCAACTTGCTTCTTCCCCTTTCCGCCATGATCCTTCAGTTGTTTCACATCTGTTGCTATCCTTTGAATCTGAGAAGTTATGTTTTCCAGATCCTTGGACTCAAGAGAGATTCCTTCCCCTGCCTTCTTCGCCTGCCCTCTATCGGATCTATCATAGTCAACATCGGCCTTCAACTCAGCCATGTTCCTAATGATCTTTTCGGACTTGCTCGGCTTTTTTCCTAAGAAGTCACTTCCTGCTGCCGCATTCAGCGATACCCTTTCATCGGGAGTTAGCCCATTGTAGAAGGTGGAGGCTAGGAAACCCTTCTTGAAATTGTGGTGAGGGCAGTCCCTCTGATATTCCAGATATCGTTCCTAGGTGTCGTGGAGGTTTTCATTTGGCTTTTGCGTGAAAGACGTGATTTTTAACTTGTTCCTCATCGTCTTCTCAGTGGGGTAAAACTTGTTTACAAATGCGTCAGCTAGTTCTCCCCATCCATTCAGCGCTTGGTGGGGTAGCCCAAGGTACCATGATAGAGCCTTATCCTCCAAAGAGAAGATGAAACCCTTGCAGTAAATGACCTCTTGGGGAACCCCTCGCATCTTTATGGTGTCGCAGATATTTTTGAAAGCATCAAGGTGATGGTAAGGGTTGTCACTCTTGGCACTCCCCCTGAAGCTTTTATTCTGAATCATGGAGATCACAGATGGCTTGAGCTCAAAGTTTTTAGCATTGAACCTTGGGATGATAACGGGGCACCTCGATCTATTGGCCTTTGTAGAAGCCAATTCTCTCAGAGTTTTCTCTTCTTCCTCCGAGTCGTCACTGTTGCTGGCGTCTCGGCGTCGCTCCCGATTATCATGATTCCTCCTGTGTCTCCGACGACGTCTATGCTGATGATGCTCTTCCTCATGCCCTGGTGATTCTGGATCTTCTTGCCGCTCATCGTCACTATACCGGTCGTTGTTTTCCGGTGGAGGTGAAGTTGGCCTCCTTCCTTGGCTTTCGTTTCCAGAAGGTGGCTCCACGCGAGGAGGCATGGTTGATAGACTCGGTGTTCAGTAGATCAGAGTACCTGAAAACCGCATACAAATCATGTTTAGAAAATTATAATTGGGGTAAAGAATAATGCTTAAAGTAAAAGAAAAAGAAAAAGAAGTGTTGTCAAGCCTATTTCTAAGCTTGAGGCACGGGAGTGTAGTTAGTGGATTCGGATTTGTCAACAGTGCCATTTGCCTTGTCCCCGGCAACGGCGCCAGAAAGTTGACCGGCCTAAATCGCGCGTCCTAAAATTGGAGGCGTATTTGAGGTAGTCGAGCCTTCGCATTTATAACTCGAATCCTTCTAGGTCCCCGCAACTTTGTTTACGGGGTCGAAGTAGTCATGCGCGGTCGAACACAGGGACAAGGTGGGTTGTGCTGACGACTCTGAATCGACACTCTACACTCCGGTAGGTAAAAAGAGATATTAAAATTCCCCTAAGGGAACAACAAGATGTCACGATTAAATCAAAGAAAACTATCTCCAACTGGAGCTACAAGAAAGATTAAGATTTTTCTCATTTAGCAGTTTTTAGGAATTTTCATGCAACAGAAAATAGAAAGATAGACTGCAGTTTAAGGCGTAATGCAAGGGATAAGACTTCAGTAAGACAAGCGGTAGCAGTAACACTCGGCACCCCTCCTCTCAGAGCGGGTGCCTCTAACCGAGCTTCAACACCCCTCTCGAGGTTGCTGTTCTCTAGTTAGAGTGGAATGATACTAAAACAACTCCATTCCGGGCACTCTCATACTCCAGAATTGGACCGAACACTAGAGCCACAACCCAACTCTCGAAGTAGTTGCGACGGGAAAGACGATTCGGTAGCTAAGCGAAACGTGATCCAAAACATGCAAGCTAGAGTTCAGATATCCAACACAGCAGTTACCCAATCATAAGGCATCAATCATTAAACAAATTGCGATTAAGCATTTCTATCTCCATAAGCAAAAAGGGTCTTAATACAGTGCTGAAGTAAAGAATTTAAATAACAGAATTAAAGATAGATGTCGCCTTCTTGATGTAGAAGGGCGACAGACTACTACTACTCCCAGCCCGATACCGTCCAGGGACCTATCCCGGTACAGCCATGTCGGGCGGCACGAACTCTCGAACGGCACGCCTGACGGACGACTATATCGTTCCAAGACCCTGGCCGATACGCTCATGTCGGGCGGCACGCCCTCTCAGGCGGCACGCATGACGGGGAGAGCATATCGGTTTCGGTATCGTGTCGGACAAGGATTTACATATATTACTGTCGGGCATTGCTGTCAGGCACTCGTGTCGCGTATCTACATCGGCCGATATCGGCCCTCAGTGTCGTCTGGTACAGTCCTAGGTGAACCGATCCCCTCCCTCTCGGGATGAGGAAGAGCTCACCTAGTGTCACCCGGTATGAGCACTGGGGCACGATACGGTTGCTCTCGCACTTCTCTCGCAGATAGCTCAAGTCCCCAACTGTCCGAACGGTGAACTGGCCAGCCGTCCCGACCTCTCCAACCTGTCTTTTCGGCTTCCTGTAGCTGTTATTTATAGTCAGCTGGTTGGTGAGAAAACATGGTGCTTGAAGCGCCACGTAGCTCCCTTATATGCCGGTCGATGGATGTGGATGGCCGATACAGGCGTGTATTGGCGCGAGGTGCTGGCTATTGGTCACGTGGCGGGCGGCACGCCTGCCGGTGGGTGGTCGTGTCGCTCGATGAGCTGGGTCGTCGATGCGGCTTTGGCTCCCTGTCGGGTAGAAGGTGTGTCGGCCGGCACGTCCCTTTCGCAAGGTGCCCTTCTCCGTCGATCATTCTTGTATCGTCCAGCCCCTGTCGGGCTGGGTTGTATCGGGCATCAGGAAGGTCGAGACGGGCTTAGACTTATTGTGGGCCGTAATCGGCCTTATTGCACAAAAACGAGGAAAACTCTGTAGAAGATAGGAAAAATTGGAATAAGAGCGTTGCTTGGCCAATTATTGCAAAAATGCTAATAAAATAGAGGAAAATAGCAGAAAAGGGTAGTTTTGATAACAGAATAAAGGGCAAAAACGTCACAAAATTTGGTGTTATCAATATGTACACAGTTTAAACCTAGTGGAAAAGGTAAAAAGCATTGCAAAACTAAATAAAGCAACAAATCCTTGTGTTGCCTCCTAAGAAGTGTTAATTTAAAGTCTTTAGCTTGACTCTAATTTCTTGCTTCTCATAGTTCTTCAGTTGTTACTGGTTGTGGCTCTTCCAACTCTAGTTTTGATCTTCTTACAAAAGCTTCCTCTTTATAGTATCTCTTGACTCTATGTCATTCACCTTAAAGTAGCAATCTTTTCACTGGTAATCTCCATCACCCCGGATGGGTAGATCTTAACAACAGAGAAAGGGTCAAACCATCTGGACCTGAGTTTTCCTGAGAACAACCTAATTCTTGAGTTGAACGGTAGAACATCATCTCCTTCCGAAACATATTTATGCTTGACGTGGGAATCATGCCACACCTTTGTTCTTTCCTTGTATATGTGGGCATTCTCATAGGCATGTAGGCTCAGTTCCTGAAGCTCGTGAAGTTGTAGATACCTTTTTCTTTCCAGCCCTATCTAGATCCATATTTAAGAACTTGATGGCCCAAAGGGATTTATGCTCTAGTTCTACATGCAGATGGAATGACTTTCCATAAATGATCTGGTAGGAGGTAGTCCCTATTGGCATTTTGTAAGCAGTTCTATATGCCCATAGGGAATCATCTAATTTCATGGAGCAATCCTTATAGGTCCTGCTAATGGTCTTTTTCAATATATGCTTCATCTGTCAGTTTGATACTTCAACCTATACTGACGTCTGGGGGTGATATGGTGTGGTGACCTTACGCTTGACCCCGTACTTCTTTGGCAACGCTCAAACTATTTTTCCACAAAATAGGACCCCCCCATCACTAATTATAGTGTGGGGAACCCCAAATCGAGGGAAAATATTCTTCTCAAACAATCACAAATACCTAAGAAGAGCACGGACGGCCCGAGGGGGATCAAAATATTGTGTTGCACAATATCCAAGAAAGGGAGAGAGAGATAGGAGACGAGAGATGAAGGCCGTCAACCGAGCGATCCGAGCACCTCCGACGGGCGATTTTGCTGCCAGAAGACTGCAAAACGCACGTTTCTCGAGGAGGATCTCCAGGAACACCTTTGTATCAGGGGTTACACGAGTTTTCTCCATGTTTCCCATGTTTTTCTTCTCTACTCCTCTGTCTTTCATTGAGATGACCATGCGGGGCTAATCCCCTTTGTCTTTAGGACCGGGAGTAGCCCGGGAATTCATTGTATGACAGTTTTATATTAGTGAATCATATTTTATCTCTTAAATCCGTGGTATAGTTTCATTCTCTCAATATATTGTTATGCTTGATCACCATAATAATAACCTAATGCCCTTAATCACTTTGAAAGAAGGAGTAACGGTTGAAAAGAGATGAAATCTACATTAGTCGATAAATCCCGTGAACAAGGCGGTGTAAAATTAATGGTGGAAACTGAGAGATCGTTCATAATGCACCTAGCTTAGGGTATAGGTTACTACGACGGTGGAACCGACCTAAGCATAGGTAGTGAATTGCACCACGACAGTGGGTAATTCTGTTTTCAGGCCACTACCCGGATAAAGAGATAAAATTGAGTAGTTATATTGAATTTAATACAATGAAAACCTGCGGTGAAACCGCAATCCTAAAGATACCTTTTGAATTGATTAAACCAACATTTAATTGATTGCTTCTTTTGTTTTGTTTTTATTTTTCTTTTAGTTTTAACAACAACTCTCAACTTGTTAATCGGCTTAGCTGATCGCGACTAGTTAGTAGGAGTCACCAACAATTCCGAGTATCCCTGTGTTCGACTCGGGCCTCACAAGGCCTGTACTACTCGACGCGTATACTTGCGTTTTAGCGCGTAGTAAAATACACGTCAAGTTTTTGGCGCCGTTGCCGGGGAATACGGTGAATTGTTGGCACTTCGAGTGCTACGAGCGGCCACTCTAGGCCACATTTTTTTTATAATTTTCATTCAACTTCAAATATTTTCTTTCTATTGTTCATTCATTTTTATACTCATCAAAGCACTGTACTGAACTAAATTTTCTCATTTCAGGTACGTTGCATGGTGCAAACGCGTAGTACTGACTACGCAAATCCTGCACCCGAGGTTCCGCTTCAGGGACCTGAGGACGAGGAGTATTACGAGCAAGAGCACCAAGAAGAGGTAGATTCTAAATTTGAATAGGAAGAGATGGCCGAGCCACAGACCATATGGGAGAAGATTAAAGCTTCTTCGTCATCAGCTTCAAAGGGGCCTATAAAAAAGCAGGCGATCAACATACCGACATATAAGATCGATCCAGCGTTGATTAATTTGGTGAAATCAAATGTGTTTCATGGGCTGAAGAATGAGGATCCTATTGCACACATCAGCCAGTTCGTTGAAAACTGCGACATGGTAAAAATAGACAGGTTTCCACAAGATGCATTGTATCTCAAGCTTTTCCCAAGTTCCTTGGCGGGAGCAGCAAGAGAGTGGCTACATAATCTGGACGATGAGTTCGTGGAGTCTTGGGACCATATGGTAGAGGTCTTCTTTGAGAGGTTCTTCCCTCCTGAGAAGACTAACGACATGATCCGGAAGATTCATAATTTCACCCAACAGGCTGGTGAAACATATTCTGGAACCTGGGAGCGATTTCAGGTTATGTTGAGGAGGTGTCCGCATCACGGGCTGGACAAGGAAACGCAGGTGAAAATCTTCTATTTTGCTCTCTCCGAGCATGATAGGAGTAATTTGGATTCAGTTGGGTCGGGATTTTTTCTAAACAACACAGACACCAGATGCTGGGAGATACTCAAGAACATGGCTAGAAAGCAGTCTTGGGGAGAAAGAGAGAGAGGCCCAGTTGAGCAAGCACGAGTCTCCAGTGAATCAAAGGCAATGAGAGAGCTAAACGATAAGTTAGATCTTCTAGCCAAGAAGCTGCTATGTAAGGAAGATGCATCTGAGGATGAGGAAGCCCAAGTGAAATTCATGCAACAACAGGGCTACAGAAACAATGACTATGCGTGGAGGAAGGACAAAAAGTTCTCCTGGAAGGATCCTAACAATTTTCTACAGGATCCGGAGGCGAAGCCACAGCCTAGAGCTGAAGATAAGAACACCGAATTACTGAGTCAAATGGTGCAGCAGAATCAGGAGATGATGGCTATGTTTGGTAAACAATTGCAATCTCAAGGTGATATTCTAACCAAATTTGGGCAGACGCTACAAAGCCATGGAGCACAGATGCGGGCATTAGAAACCACCGTGGCTCAGATTTCAAGTGAAGTGGCGGCCATCAAGCACGCCAACCAGTAGAAATCGGTCGAGAGTGCAAATGTGGCCCAAGCACACCATCAAGTGAAGTACATGTCTGTGGTAAGCAATGAGGAGGAATCTCAGGTGTCAGAAGCAGAAGATCAAAGCAAAATAAAGTTTGATACGGAAGTAACACCGGTGATACCATATCCTTGTACTTATTATGGACTGCCGGGTGGAAACACTCTCTTCAGAAAATCCCACCACGAGCACATGATAGTTGCGCCTACGCTTAGGCGAGAAGAGCAAAGTAAGACTGTCCGTCAAGGTGCTGATGCATCTATTGCAGGGGAGGAGTCACAGCACATGATTAAAGTTGATGATGTTCTGATAAAGCCCATGCCAGAGGGAGTAATTGAAGCAAGCTTAGGGGAGCTGGCCTCGAAAAGCTCATATGTGCCTCCTCACAAGCGTGTCAATGCGGCAGATGTGTCAAGTCGGGACAATCCGAAGCCGAAGAAGGAGCACCGACACTATAGGAAATTCTTGGAAATATTCTGCAAGCTGTATATCAACATTCCGCTGGTAGAAATGATTGAGAAGGTTCCCGCCTATGGGAGGTTCATTAAAGATATAATCAACAAAAAGAGGCGGATCAAAGATACTGATGTATGCAGGATGAATGAAATGGTGAGCTCAATCATTCTTGGGAGCTTACCAGAGAAGAAGAAAGACCCAGGGAGTTTTTATATCCCATGTTCAATAGGTGACCAACATTTTCCACAAGCACAGTGTGATTCGGGCGCCAGCATTAATCTTATGCCTCTGTCCACATTTCAAAAGCTTGGGTTGAAGGAGATAAAGAAATCGGCGGCAACGATTGAGTTGGCGGATGGGTCCATTGTAAGGCCATATGGAGTGTGCGAGGATGTACTCATCAAGGTAGACAGGTTCATCTTCCCGGTAGATTTTGTTGTCATGGACATGCCACAGCTCCAAAGTTGCGAGATGCTATTGGGAAGGCCGTTCCAAGCTACGGCTGATGTCATCGTTGCCATTGGGAGAGGTACATTGACCTTGGGGATTGGACAGGATCGAGTTCAATTCAAATTACCACATGACTCATTGGAGACATCTCTTGACAACCTAGGTTAAAGATATCTTTATGTCAAGCCTAGGACATTAAACAAGGGCGCTTGTTGGGAGGCAACCCAACTTTAGGTTCAATTTTATGTTTGATTATGTTATTTTATGTTTATGTACTTAGGTTTTGCTTAGGTTTTGATAATTTTTGTAAAAATGGTACCCTAACTCGTGTTTTGAAGTGTGCAGAATGTTAAGGTCGATACTATCGACACCCATGTTGATAGTATCGAGTTTGGAGAAGTAAACGTTGAAGAAAAGTCGATACCATCGACCCTAGGGTCGATAGTATCGAGATTCCTGAAGATTTACAGAAAAATTGGTGCCAGTAAAGTCGATACCATCGACCCTAGGGTTGATAGTATCGACACTTTTGAGTTCCCAGGCTTTTAGATGCGTCGATTCAACAAAATCGCTAAGTCTGGGTCGATACCATCGACCTTGGTCGATGGTATCGACTCCTGCAGGACAGCTACATAAAACATGTCGTAAAAGGTATCGAAACGAGATTTTTTCGAATCGTTTTTTGCAGAGGAAAGATGGATGAAGCAAGTCACGTCTTAGAACCACTAAGACACAAAAATGGGCCACAAAAAGGAGGGAGATAGCAAGCATCACTTGGTCTATTTGAGCATCTAACCATCCTTCTTCACCACACTTCAAAGCGAATGGTACCGTTGTTCCACCTCTTAAGTGAGAATGTTGACTATGAGGCCATAGTCATATTCAAGCTTAGGGGGGTGTTGGAACAACCCTCTATCTTAGTTTTTTACTTACTTATTCATGTTGATTTTACTTTTGAGATATTAGTTGTTTTTATTTCTAGGTTTACCGCTTTTGTAGGATCCACATCTATCTAGTGTAATCTGTGGAGCAATAAATGCATGGTTTCAATTGAAAGTTTTACTCTTGGGTTGTGGGCACATGAAAATATGAGCATATTGAAAACTTTTTGAGCTTATTCTTGTGAGTAATTGAGTTGCATAACTGAGGAAGTGCTTGGGTGAGTCAGCTTCAGGACACGGGGACATGAATGACCATCTTTATTGTCTAAGGAAAAGTGATTGACAAGGATGTTTGATCCCAAACCGACCAAATGCTAACGTGACCTTAGACTAAAGTTTAATAGAGAAATCCTTCAGTTACCCTGTACACAGGTCTTTAGAGAGGGACATATGATATTTTCGGAAGGTTCTGTCAATTAGTCTTGTGATCTGATCCACCGCAATTTCATTCACACTCCACCATAAGAAATGGGAGCACATTACTGTTTGTCACTCTTTGATTGCATATCATGTAGATAGGTCTTGCATTACAACTATTTTCACATTTTTTGCATGAGAATGAAAAAAAAAGATAGAGTAGTTATACATGCACATTATCCTTAGGTGCATGTCATAGTAGTTGCATAACTGTCATTATGTAGTTGCATTTACATCTTTTGAGCATATTGTACACCATGTATCTTATGTTACTCTGAAAACATTAAAGGTGATGAACTTGTTCCATACCCTCCAAATAGAATGCTTCAGATGCACAAGTATGTAACAAGAAGTGAGCCCGACATATAATTCATTGTCATCTATGAAAATAAGGGCTTTAAAAAAAATTGAAAAAAAATTGAAAAAAAAGAGAAGAAAAAAAAAAGAATTGAGAAGTAAGTAGGAATGAGAGGGAGAAAGGAACATGTTCTCACTTACATACTAAGAAGAATAAGCACATGGTGTAGTTTTCTTAGATATTCCATCTCACCTTGAGACGGAATGATAGTGCATGCATCATTCCACCAAAAATGTAACATTAGGACATTTTCACTTGCATTTTGCATCATGATAGGTCATTAATTTTTGTATTGCATGATTGACTATTATGTGCTTCCATCTCTTCCACAACCACCTATCCCATCCACCCGTTGCTCTAATCGGTAGGCCACCCATGATATTCTCCTCATTCATTAATATCAGGAGATCTACTTCCATTTAGATGGTAGTTAGGAAATGAGCAACGTAGATAGGAGATCACAAGATGCATCAAGTATGGACCAAATGAGTTTATCATATTAATTGCTTTAATTGATAGTGTTTTATTGATTGGGGGACGGACATCTTTTACATAGGTCTTTGGTCGCCTGGATGGTAGTTAGTGTTCAGTGGTCAATGAGGGCTGGTTTGTGGAAAGAAAGTGGGGATGATGTAGATTCATTTCATGTATTTATGTCCTGTTGCTGACTTATCTCAACCAGATCCAAAGTTTTGTTGCTCGAGGACGAGAAAGGTTTAAGCTTAGGGGAGTTTGATGCATGGGTTTTAAGTCACTTTTATAGGCTTATTTTATATCTGTTTTATGCATGTATTTGTCATTTTCTTGATTATATTTGCATAATTCACTATAGTTGGCCTTTAAACTCTTTTTGCATCAAATTATACTTCTTTTATCATATTTATATGATTTTATATAATCCCTGGACATATACACATGTTTTGGCACTTTTTCAGGCACTTTTACATTGTCCGGAGTCGATACTATCGACCCCCAGGTCGATAGTATCGACATTTCATCAAAAAGCAACCCCAAAACGCGATCTTGGAAGGAATAACCTGTCCCGTGGTCGATACCATCGACCTTGGGGTCGATACTATCGACAGCGTCGGGATCTGGTGATTTTCAGCACTAAAACGGAGCGTTTTAATCCGACGGTTGAGCTTTTTCGGAGCCGTAAAGTGGTCCTATGACCTAAGAAGAGCACGGACGGCCCGAGGGGGATCAAAATATTGTGTTGCACAATATCCAAGAAAGGGAGAGAGAGATAGGAGACGAGAGATGAAGGCCGTCAACCGAGTGATCTGAGCACCTCCGACGGGCGATTTTGCTGCCGGAAGACTGCAAAACGCACGTTTCTCGAGGAGGATCTCCAGGAACACCTTTGTATCAGGGGTTACACGAGTTTTCTCCATGTTTCCCATGTTTTTCTTCTCTACTCCTCTGTCTTTCATTGAGATGACCATGCGGGGCTAATCCCCTTTGTCTTTAGGACCGGGAGTAGCCCGGGAATTCATTGTATGACAGTTTTATATTAGTGAATCATATTTTATCTCTTAAATCCGTGGTATAGTTTCATTTTCTCAATATATTGTTATGCTTGATCACCATAATAATAACCTAATGCCCTTAATCACTTTGAAAGAAGGAGTAACGGTTGAAAAGAGACGAAATCTACATTAGTCGATAAATCCCGTGAACAAGGCGGTGTAAAATTAATGGTGGAAACTGAGAGATCGTTCATAATGCACCTAGCTTAGGGTATAGGTTACTACGACGGTGGAACCGACCTAAGCATAGGTAGTGAATTGCACCACGACAGTGGGTAATTCTGTTTTCAGGCCACTACCCGGATAAAGAGATAAAATTGAGTAGTTATATTGAATTTAATACAATGAAAACCCGCGGTGAAACCGCAATCCTAAAGATACCTTTTGAATTGATTAAACCAACATTTAATTGATTGCTTCTTTTGTTTTGTTTTTATTTTTCTTTTAGTTTTAACAACAACTCTCAACTTGTTAATCGGCTTAGCTGATTGCGACTAGTTAGTAGGAGTCACCAACAATTCCGAGTATCCCTGTGTTCGACTCGGGCCTCACAAGGCCTGTACTACTCGACGCGTATACTTGTGTTTTAGCGCGTAGTAAAATACACGTCAAGCGTCCGAGTCCCTTGTCTCTAGTCACGATGTCTCAACCTGAAGCGTGTGGATGTGTCGCACCCAAGGAGGAGGATGGCGGGTTTAGGAAGGGGGAGAAGCCACCGTGCGCAGTGTGCGCTCGGCAGACGTCGTCGGGAGTTCGGATGAGGAAGAAAAGAAAGGGGATAAAGACTCACATGCCCCTGAGTTACTGCAATCTCGGTAAGGGAATAAAGGTCTTTAACCACTAACTTAAAAGGGGGAGACGAGTTGTTTTAAGTAAACATGGGATGTTGGCGTGTCAGCACATGATTAGTCTTAATTAATTTATTCTTGCAAATAATGTAGATAATTATTGGTAACTCTGATGGGGACATATAATATATGAAAATTGATCAGGAGAATAAGAGGAATCTAATTAAAATAGTTTCAGAGTCCAAATATGCTTCCTATTCTAAAAGTTTACATGGTTTGATTAGAATAAAGGGAAAACCTAGATTTGCTTTAATCTGATGCTTAATTGAATAAGTTCATTTATGTTAAGGTAATGCCTGATCTAAACATGTATAATAAAGAAATCCATGATAATGATGGATAATGGATGATTCCAAATTAGTAGTCTTATTCATGCTATTTAGGGTGTTAAAATCAATGTCAACATCTTGTCATGATCTAATGTTGATAATATGATTTAGGTGTCATGGGTATTCTAATGTGTTTAAGATGATGATTAGGGTTTCACCTAATACGCATAACTGAAATTGTAATCTTAGAAACAATGATATGATGGATTTAGGTTCTGTAGCCCTAATCCTTGGTCCAAATACGAGATTACCATAAACCATAGTTTAGGAGTGCATCTAGATCTGAGTAATGTAATATGAATACATTGTGACACATATGTAGTATGTTTTGTTTTAGATACTTGTTGATTACATGCTTTGTTACTTAGATGTTTGGAAACATTCTTAAAGTATATGATGTTCTGCATGGTTTTTGCGATGGCATAAGGTACATGGTTATGCATATGAATACATGTATCAAATTTTGAGATCGTCGATGCTTCATGATGTGATTGAACGACAAATAAATTGCTTGCTTGTTTATTTAGTTCTTGCAAACCATAAAGTTCCTATGAGTATCATGTAAAGTAAATAATAATATTTTGAACCCTAGGTTAGACTGATCTTAAGGGTAATGCACACGAGCCTCGAAGGGACAGTGATTACACCTGAGGTAGTAGACCAGATTTGGGTTAGAATATGAAAACAAGTTTATGTTCATATATGCAAGATAAATATGTTTGCTTATATGTATACTTGTGATTATTGTTTGAACCCTTGTACCAGTATAGCAATATACTACCGCGTATTTATTTGTTGGCATTTAGTTATTAGATATACTTGATTCATGGACATGAGAGTATAGATAAAGATATTGATGACACCACAGTTTAATCATGAAGGTTTAGTCTTAATGGTTTATCTTCACACATGTAATAGTTAGTTCTGTTCAAAAGTTATGTAACTCCTTAGAGGAGCTTTTTATATAAACATGTAAATATTTGATCATTAATGGAAATTGTTTATTATTTTGTATTATTTCATGAATTTGATCCTAGAAATTATGAGTGAAGATTCACGACTTTAAGGCCTTTTAGACATTCAAAAGTGTAGGTCATTATATTTGGTATTAGATCCATAAACCCCTCCAATAGGTGGGGTGATGCGATGATTTTTAGTCGCATTTATAGACCTGTTTGAAATGTGGTTTATGCTTTTATTAGTCATTTTGTATGGTTAATAGTGCATAATTCATCCATTTTGGTCTTTGGCATTATTTTATGTCAAAACCCCTTTATTTCATTGTTTTGAGCATTAATTGTCACATTATTATTATTTGTGTGAATTTATGTGATCTTGTCTTTGAATTTTAGGACAAACAAGTATTTGCTTCCGTCGATACCATCGACATGGTCACAGGTTGCCAGCTGTAAGGAGCAGTAAAGCATTGATACTATCGACAAGGATGTCGATGGTATCGAGACACCTTCAGGTTGTTAGCGAAGAAGCAGTCGATAGTATCGACACCCTGTCGATACCATCGACACAAGGAAGCTGCAGCGACACAAAACGACAAAGTCGTCGCTAGAGGGAAGTCGATACCATCGACCCATGTCGATGGTATCGAGAATGCATCAGGCTCTCGGACGAAAAGAAAAGAAGGGTTGCCGCTACCACATCGGGTCGATACCATCGACCCGCGTCGATGGTATCGACACCGTCAGATATGCGTTGGATTCAAATTGATCCCAATCGGATGGCTGGAGTTAATTAACGACCTAATTAGGGACTTATACCTAATGACGGTCGGCCACAAAAGGGGGAGAGCGGATGAGCCATTGCACAAGTGCCAAGGAGGAAAAGAGAGGAGAACGGAGTCAAGGAGCTCACACCAGCCGATCCGGAGGCTAAAGGAGACGGATTCTACCACTGAAAGGCGGGCGAACACGTGTTCTACGCAAAGGATCAACCGGTTCTTCTCCGCTCAGGGGTTTTCCCTTTCATTCCACGTTTTTCACATGTTCTCCCCTATTTCTACCTTGTGCTTGTTTGAGTTGAACATGCGGGGCTAATCCCCTTCATCTTTAGGACCGGGAGTAGCCCGGGGATTCGTTGTATGACAGTTTTATAATAGTAATCCATATTTTCTCTCTTAAATCCGTGGTATAGTTTTGTTTTCTCCATATATTGTTATGCTTGATCACCATAATAATAACATAATGCCTTTAATCACTTTGAAAGAAGGATTAACGGCTGAAAAGAGGCAAAACCTACATTAATCGATAAATCCCTTGACCAAGGTGGTGTAAAATTAATGGTGGATACTGAGAGATCGTTCATAATGCACTTAGTTTAGGGGATAGGTTACTACGATGGTGGAACTGGCCTAAACCTAAGTAGTGAATTGCACCACGACAGTGGGCAATTCTATTTTCAGGCCACTACCCGGATAGAGAGAGAAGATTGAGGCATTATATAAAATCTAATACAATGAAAACCCGCGGTGAAACCGCACTCCTAAAGATACCCTTTTGAATTGATTAAATTAACCCTTAATCGATTGTTTGCTTTGTTTTATTTTTATTTTCTTTTAATTTTGACAACAAACCCCAATTTGTTATTCGGCTTAGCTGATCGCGAATAGTTAGTAGGAGTCTCCAATAATTCCGAGTATCCCTGTGTTCGACTCGGGCCTCACAAAGGCCTGTACTACTCGACGCGTATACTTGCGTTTTAGCGTGTAGTAAAATACACGTCAAGTTTTTGGCGTCATTGTCGGGGATACAACGAAATTGTTGGCACTTCGAGTGCTACGAGCGGCCACTCTAGGCCACATTTTTTTTATATCTAATTTTCATTCAACTTCAAATATTTTAAATTGTTTGATAACTTTTATACTCATCAAAACACTATACTGAATTCAAATTTCCTTATTGCAGGTACTATGTATGGTGCAGACGCGTAGTACCAACTACGCGGAACGCACACCCGAGGTTCCGTTGTAAGGACCTGAGGACAAGGATTATCAAGGAAAAGAGCAAGAAGAAGTAGACTCCGAACTTGAGCAGGAAGAGATGGCCGACGCACAGACCATATGGGAGAAGATCAAGGCTTCTTCCGCATCAGCTTCCAAGGGGCCTATAAAGAAGCAGGCAATCAACATACCGACATATAAGATTGATCTTGTGCTGATAAATCCGGTGAAATCGAATGCTTTTCATGGGTTGAAAAATGAGGACCCCGTCGCGCACATCAGCCAGTTTGTTGAAAATTATGACATGGTAAAAATTGATCGGTTTCCACAGGATGCACTGTATCTCAAGCTTTTTCCGAGTTCATTGGCGGGAGCAGCGCGAGAGTGGCTACATAATTTGGATGATGAGTTCGTGGAGTCCTGGGACCATATGGTGGAGGTCTTCTTTGAGAGGTTCTTCCCTCCTGAGAAGACTAACGACATGATCCGGAAGATTCATAATTTCAACCAACAGGCCGGGGAGATATATTCTGAGACATGGGAGAGATTTTAGGTTATGCTGAGGAGGTGCCCGCATCACGGGCTGGATAAAGAGACACAGGTGAAGATATTCTATTTTGCTCTCTCCGAGCATGATAGGAGTAATCTGGATTCAGCCGGGTCGGGATTTATTCTGAACAATACAGACACCAGATGTTGGGAGATATTAAAGAACATGGCTAGAAAACAGTCATGGGGTGACAGAGGTGTTGTGGAGCAGGTCAGAGTTGCAGGCGAATCCAAAGTAATTAAGGAGCTGAACGATAAGTTAGATCTTCTAGCCAAGAAGCTGCTATCTAAGGAAGATGCATCTGAGGATGAGGAAGCTCAAGTGAAATTCATGCAACAACAGGGCTACAGAAACAATGACTATGCATGGAGGAAGGATAAAAAGTTTTCATGGAAAGATCTGAATAATTTTCTGCAAGATCCGGATGCCAAGCCACAGCCTAGAGCCGAAGATAAGAACACTGAATTACTCAGTCAGATGGTGCAGCAGAACCAGGAGATGATGGCTATGTTTGGTAAGCAATTGCAATCTCAAGGTGACATTCTAACTAAATTTGGGCAGACGTTGCAAAGCCATAGAGCACAGATGCGGGCATTAGAAACCACTGTGGCACAAATTTCCAGTGAAGTGGCGGCCATCAAGCACGCCAATCCACTGAAACCGGCAGAGAATGCAAACGTGGCCCAAGCACACCATCAGGTCAAGTATATGTTCGTGGTAAGCAATGAGGAGGAATCTCAGGTGCCATAAGAAATCGAGGAAAGCAAAATGAGTTTTAATACGCATGCGACGCCGGCGATACCGTATCCACGCACTTATTATGGACTACCTGGCGGAAACACTTTCTTCAGACAATCACAGCCAGTTATGAATATTGCATCTCCATCTAGGCAAGAAGAACAATTGAAGGTTGTTTGTGCACGTGTAGAAACATCTAATGCGAGAGAGGAACCACAACAAGCTATTACTGTTGATGATGTCTCACCGAAGCCCACGTCAGAGGGAGTGATTGAAGCAAGCTTAGGGGAGTTGACCTCGAAAAGCTCATATGTGCCACCTCACAGGCGTGTGAATGCAGCAGATGTGTCAAATCTGGACAATCCGAATCCAAAGAAAGAGCATCTTCATTTTAGGAAATTCTTGGAAATATTCCGAAAACTCCACATCAATATTCCATTAGTGGAGATGATCGAGAATGTTCCCGCCTATGGGAGGTTCATCAAAGAAATCATCAATAAGAAGAGGCGGATAAAAGACGATGATATTTTTCGGATGAATGATACGGTGAGCTTTATGATTCACAGGAGTTCGCCAAAGAAGATAAAAGACCCAGGAGGCTTCTACATTCCATGCTCGATAGGTGATCAACATTTTCCTAAAGCGCAATGTGATTCAGGCGCCAGCATAAATCTTATGCCTCTGGCGACATCTAAGAAACTTGGGTTAAAGGAGATCAAGAAATCGGCTGTGACAATTGAATTAGCGGATGGTTCTATAGTGAGACCATATGGAGTGTGCGAGGATGTTCTTGTCAAAGTGGATCGATTCATATTTCTAGTGGATTTTGTTGTCATGGATATGCCACCACTCCAAAGCTGTGAAATTCTTCTAGGAAGACCTTTTCAAGCAACGGCGGATGTAGTGACTGCCTTAGGGAGAGGTACATTGTCCTTGGGAATTGGAGGAGATCGAGTTGAATTCAAATTACCGCACGATCCTCAAAGCGTAGTCCCCAAAATGAAACGAAGATGAGTTTAATGTCGTCTAGCCTAAGACGTTAAATAAGGGCGCTTGTTGGGAGGCAACCCAACCATCGGTACATTAGGATAGTTTATTTATAATTGTAGGTTGCTTTATTTTTGTTCAATTTTTAGTGTAAAAAAGATACTTTGATCTGTGTGTTCAGTGTGCAGGCTGAGGCAAAGTCGATACCATCGACACACTGGTCGATGGTATTGACAAGGGTATAGATTGACGACAACAGATTTCGTTCTGAGTCGATACCATCGACGGCCTCGTCGATGGTATCGACTTACTTACAGGTAGTCAAGAAGGAAAAAGTCGATAGTATCAACAGAGGAGTCGATACCATCGAGATCTCTGGAGAAGTTCAGACCGATTTGTCTCAGTCAACTCGATACCATCGACGGCCTTGTCGATGGTATCGACATGGTTACAGGTTGAAATGCAAAGTGGCGGTGTTGCAATGAAGACAAGTCGATACCATCGACACCCGTCGATGGTATCGACCATCCACGTCACCAATCTGCGCCAACAAATCAACGGCGATCGCGGCTTCCATGTCATCGATCCGGGGGAAGTGTCGATACCATCGACCCGCGTCGATGATATCGACACGTCAGCTTTATTTTGGGGGGTATCCACAGCCTCCGCCGATGCCTCTATATGATCCGAATTTCCAGGGGCAGTTCCCGTCTTGGGACCCCACTTCACCACACTACCCGCCTCCACCTCCACAGGATTGATCTGGTATCCCTGTTCCAATCTTTAAGTTTGTTTTTGACTATGAGGCCATAGTCGAATTCAAGCTTAGGGGGGTAGTTGGAACAGCTTTATCTTTTATTGTTTTTAGTTTTTAACTTTATTTGTTTTTGTTCTTGTTATTTGTTTCTTGCAATTTTAGCTTTTGTAGGATCCACGTGCTATCTAGTGTAATTGTGGATGTCATAAAAGTGTGTCATCTCAATGTTAGTACATGGGAATTCAAGGTCAAAGGAAAATTGAAAATTTTTGAAATTTTTGTGTGTTTGGATAGCTTGTTTTGTTTAACCTTGAGCACACATCCTATGAAAATGATTGGTTATGTCAACTTTTAAACAACATTTCATAACTGTACTCCTAATGATTCATGAAAGTGGACGGAAATGGTTGTTTGAGCCTAACCTAACCAAATGGTAATGAGACTTTAATTGGATGTAAGAGAGAGAACCCTCTAAACTACTACACAGGTCAGTAAGGAGGGACACATAATATCTTTCTAAGGTTCAGTCATCTAGTCTTGTGATCGTTCCACTTCATTTTTCCATAATCCACCCAAGAAATGGAAGTAAAGTGCAGTTTTAACTCCTTTTGTTTGCATAGCATTTAGATAGGACTTGCATTGAAATATTCCATATGTTTTGCATAAAAAAATATAGTGATTCATGCACATTACCCTTAGGTGCATGCCATGTAGTTGCATTCATGATTTTCATGCATAAAGTATATCATGTATCTCAATTTGTCCCCAATGGTGAATTGAATTGTTCCATACTTTTTAAATAGTGAAAATTTTTGAGTTTGAAGGAAATGAGCCCAATAAAATATTCATTATCAATTATGGATATAAGGGCTGAAAAAAATGCAAAAAATCTGAAAAATCTGCATAAGAAGAAAAAAAGTTATTTAGAAGCAATTAGAATAAGAAGGAGAAAGGAATGTGATATCACCCGCAGTTAAAGAGCAATTGAGTACATGATATATCTTAATTAGATGTCCGTCTCGTTTTGAGATGGATGGATAGTACATGCATCATTCCACCTAATTTTAGGCATTAGGGCATTTCTCATGTGCATTTGCATCATATAGGACATTTTTGTATTATGCATGTTGAAACTGTACAATATTTCCACTTTCTTCCATGAGCCACCCACTTTTATCCACCCGTTGCTCGGATTGGTAGGCCACTGTGAATTTCTCCTCACTAATGAATATCAGGAGAACTGCTCCCATGTAGATGGTAGTTAGGGCGAGCAACCTAGTATAGGTGATCACAAGATGCACCAAGTCTGAACCGGCGAGTTTTATTATGCTAACTGCCTTATGTGATAGTGCTCATCAGTTTTGAGGTCAATTTCTTTTATTGATGATTATTGTCGCTGTCAGGGTAATTACTGTTCTGTGGTTAGAGAAGGCCGGTTTGTGAATGTCCGGTGGGAGTCGTATGGGATGTTGGGTGTGGTTTGTTGTTTTTCAGTTGACATTGGCAATTCTATTCTAAAGATTAGTTGCTCGAGGGCGAGCAAAGTTCAAGCTTAGGGGAGTTTGATGCGATGATTTTTAGTCGCATTTATAGACATGTTTGATATGTGTTTTATGATTTTATTAGTCATTTTGTATGGTTAATAGTGCATAATTCATCCATTTTGGTCTTTGCCATTATTTTATGTCAAAACCCCTTTATTTCATTGTTTTGAGCATTAATTGTCACATTATTATTATTTGTGTGAATTTATGTGATCTTGTCTTTGAATTTCAGGACAAACAAGTATTTGCTTCCGTCGATACCATCGACGGAAGTCGATACCATCGACATGGTCACAGGTTGCCAGCCGTAAAGAACAGTAAAGCGTCGATACTATCGACAAGGATGTCGATGGTATCGAGACACCTTCAGGTTATTAGCGAAGAAGCAGTCGATAGTATCGACACCCTGTCGATACCATCGACACAAGGAGGCTACAGCGACACAAAACGACAAAGTCGTCACTAGAGGGAAGTTGATACCATCGACCCATGTCGATGGTATCGAGAATGCATCAGGCTCTCAGACGAAAAGAAAAGAAGGGCTGCCGCTACCACATCGGGTCGATACCATCGACCCGCATCGATGGTATTGACACCGTCAGATATGCGTTGGATTCATATTGATCCCAATTGGACGGCCAGAGTTAATTAACGACATAATTAGGGACTTATACCTAATGACGGCCGGCCACAAAAGGGGGAGAGCAGATGAGCCATTGCACAAGTGCCAAGGAGGAAAAGAGAGAAGAAGAGAGTCAAGGAGCTCACACCAGCCGATCTGGAGGCTAAAGGAGACGGATTCTACCACTGAAAGGTGGGCGAACACGTGTTCTACGCAAAGGATCAACCGGTTCTTCTCCGCTCAAGGGTTTTCCCTTTCATTCCACGTTTTTCACATGTTCTCCCCTATTTCTACCTTGTGCTTGTTTGAGATGAACATGCGGGGCTAATCCCCTTCATCTTTAGGACCGGGAGTAGCCCGGGGATTCATTGTATGACAGTTTTATAATAGTAATCCATATTTTCTCTCTTAAATCCGTGGTATAGTTTCGTTTTATCCATATATTTTTTATGCTTGATCACCATAATAATAACCTAATGCCTTTAATCACTTTGAAAGAAGGATTAACGGCTGAAAAGAGGCGAAACCTACATTAATCGATAAATCCTTTGACCAAGGTGGTGTAAAATTAATGGTGGATACTGAGAGATCATTCATAATGCACTTAGTTTAGGGGATAGGTTACTACGACGGTGGAACCAACCTAAACCTAAGTAGTGAATTGCACCACGACAGTGGGCAATTCTATTTTCAGGCCACTACCCGGATAGAGAGAGAAGATTGAGGCATTATATAAAATCTAATACAATGAAAACCCGCGGTGAAACCGCACTCCTAAAGATACCCTTTTGAATTGATTAAATTAACCCTTAATCGATTGTTTGCTTTGTTTTATTTTTATTTTCTTTTAATTTTGACAACAAACCCCAATTTGTTATTCGGCTTAGCTGATCGCGAATAGTTAGTAGGAGTCTCCAATAATTCCGAGTATCCTTGTGTTTGACTCGGGCCTCACAAAGGCCTGTACTACTCGACGCGTATACTTGCATTTTTAGCGCGTAGTAAAATACACGTCATGGGGCCCGTATGGGCATGTGGCATGTCAGTCTTGAGCCGTGTGGTCCAAGCATGTAGGAAAGGGTTGTCTATGGTTGACGTAGCCACCCTTGCACTGGTTTCTGTGATCAGGAGTTGGGTGTCCATGGGCCATTGTGGGTCTGCATTGAAATGGGGTCAGATTATGAGGCCATATATTTGAGCCTTGACGAGGACGTCAAGAGTCTAAGTGGGGGAGATTGTAACATCCCAGGATGTGAGGCCTTAGATAACATGATCTTAAAAGGAAGGATTAGACTACCCATATCACCAAGGTGCCCTCTTTTTTGGGGAGTCCATCACTAAAGAACTCTGTAGTTAAGCATGCTCAGCTTGGAGTAGTACTAGGATGGGTGATCAGTCGTGAAGTTGACCCCGGCTTGCGCGTGAGTGAGGATAAAGCATGTAGTTAAGGCTAGTAGTGGTTTGTGGGGCTAGTTGTCATTCTTGAAACTCTACTAGAACCTAGGAAAGTAGGCTCAAGCATTATAAATGGTATTAGAGCCACAACCCCTCCAGTAGGTGAAGCCTGTATGGGCATGTGGCATGCCAGTCTTGAGTCGTGTGGTCCAGGCATGTAGGAAATGGTTGTCTATGGTTGACGTAGACACCCTTACACTGGGATTCTGTGATTGGGAGTTGGGTGTTCATGGACCATTGTGAGTCTGCACTAAAATGGGGTCAGGTTATGAGACTATATAATTGAGCCTTGATGAGGACATCAAGAGTCTAGGTGGGGGAGATTGTAACGTCCCAGGATTTGAGGCCTTGGATAACATGATCTTAAAAGGAATGATTGGACTAGGATGGGTGACCAGTCAGGAAGTTGACCCTGGCTTCATAGTTAAGTGTGCTCAGCTTGGAGTAGTACTAGGATGGGTGACCAGTCAGGAAGTTGACCCTGGCTTGCGCATGAGTGTGGAAAAAATGCATAGTTAAGGCTAGTGGTGATCTGTAGGGCCAGTTGTCATTCTTGAAACTCTACTAGAGCCTCGGGAAGTGGGCCCAGGCATTACAAATGGTATTAGAGCCATAACCCCTTCAGTAGGTGGGGCCTTCATGGGCATGTGGCATGCCAATCTTGAGTCGTGCATTCCAGGCATGTAGGAAATGGGTCTCCATGGTTGACGTAGCCACCCTTACGCTGGTATTTCATGATTGAGAGTTGGGTGTCCATGGGCCATTGTGGGTCTGCACTGAAATGGGGTCAGATTATGAGGTTGTATAATTAAGCCTTGACGAGGACGTCAAGAGTCTAAGTGAATGGGGTCAGATTATGAGGTCATATAATTGAGCCTTGATGAGGACGGCAAGAGTCTAAGTGGGGGGAGATTATAACGTATTAGGATTTGAGGCCTTGGATAATACGATCTTAAAAGGAATGGTTGGACTACCCATATCACCAAGGTGCACCTCCTTTTTCGGGAGCCCATCACTAAAGAACACCATAGTTAAGTGTACTTAGCTTGGAGTAGTACTAGGATAGGTGATCGGTCGGGAAGTTGACCCCAGATTGTGCATGAGTGTGGAAAAAATGCATAGTTAAGGCTAGTGGTGATCTGTGGGGCCAGTCATCATTCCTGAAACTCTACTAGAGCCTAGGGCAATGGGCCCGAATTTTACAGGGGTACTGGGGAGATTCTCAGATAACACAACTCAGACAATTAGTTACTCTGCAAAGTTTTTGCCCTCTCTGGTTGTAGTAATCGAGAGAGCTCAAGCAAGTTCTACCCGTCTAGGGAGGAATGACGAAGGAAAGACAAATGCAGAAAAGTAGCTTATTGTGGGAGAGTGTGTCAGTGACTAGTACGCTAATAGAAGGGGACGACTCCTACTGCAGTCCGGGTCAGGACCTAGAGATGCACAGACACTGTCGAAGACTAGGTGGTTGAAGACTGCATTAGTTGTGAGGTATTGTCAATGAACAAGCCTCAGGACTAGGTACACCTCGCTAAAGCTATCCTTCCTATTTTATAGTCTTTGATGTGATATGTGGTTATAGTTTTGTGGTGAGAGAAATTTTTTATTTCTATTGAATTCTCCCTCACTTAAAACCCAACAATTCTGACTCTGATAATGTTGAAAGTCGTTGTGACAGAAAATCTAATTATGGATATTTTTCTTTTGTTGGAAGACATTTGGTCACATTGCACAAATAAAAATAGACGGTGATTGCTCGATCGAGTGTTGAGGCTGAAGATAGGGTAATGGACCATAGTGCTTGTGAATTAAATTGGGTCCAAGGACTCCGCAAGGAATTTGAGATCTCTGACTCCGATCCTATTCCTATGCATTGAGATAATAAAATGACTTATTGCTAGCAATCTCACTTTTCATGAGCGCACAAAGCACATCAAAGTGGATTGTCACTTTGTACGTGAAGTTGCACTCTCTGTCCATATATGCACTCCTTATCTCAAGACAGAGGATCAAATTGCTGATATATTCACCAAGATACTTCTCAAGAAACGTTTTACTACACTGGTGGACAAGTTGGGCATGTTTGACATCTATGCTCTAGCTAGAGAGGGAGTATTAGTATATATGATTTATGTGTTATCATGTGTTGTGTGTTTTGTTATGGGTTATCATGTGTTGTGTTGTGTTGTGTTGTGTTGTGTTGTGTTGTGTTGTGTTGTGTTGTGTTGTGTTGTGTTGTGTTGTGTTGTGTTGTGTTGTGTTGTGTGCTATAGACTTGCCTTTATCTTTAGCCTTTACTTTATCCCATATTGTCTGGTTTTGTATCTCCCTTCTTCTCTTGTCCTATAAAAGAGAGTGCATTGTAAACATTTGAGAATAACAAATAAAGGCTTTTTCTATTCTATAGCCCCCATTTCCTCGTCAACATCATGTACTTGTGGTTTCAAACATAAAGCAAATAAAATAACTAAAAAGGTAGAAAATTAAATATGATTAGAGATAAAATGAGGTACAAAATAGATTGAAAATGTGTATAAAAATAAGTAAAAAGCCTATATAAAATGTCCACATCAGTTTGCACAAGGTTCTTCTACGACAAAGGTGCGTCAAGGGAAAAAAACACATGGCATCTTCGTACAGCTTACACTCTAAGTGGTGACAAAGGAACCAAGCATGAGCGTCAATGTTGGCGCCCAAAAAGATGAGAGAATGTAGCAAATTGATATGTATGTAGCAGTCATATATTATTCTACTGCTCTTTGTTACTCTTCCTGAGACCACCATTGGCATGCCGCCATAATCATCATTCAATTTTCAACATATTTGGTCATTGATATTCTTTTATACGCCTCTTTAATTGTTTCTGTTTACTATGTATTTTATGTTTTATAAAACATGAATCCGTGGATAACTATAAAAAAATCTGAAATGTATTGTTTTTTCTATATATTTAATGCCTCGTCTAATTTGGAACCCTGACTACGCCACCGAACATGAGACTAAATGGTTAGGATGCACACTTAGAATACCATTAATTTACAATAAGCATCCATACTTTATCATCTGACTATACCCAACTACTCGACATTGAATACCAAAACTAGACATCAAGACACTTGCAAGGAGTACCGAATCGCACAACAATAAACGGATTCAACCACAACTTTTCTGGATATGCGGTGTCTGCTGAGCAGACATGGAAAGTGAATAGGAAGTGATCGTCGACACAGAGAGAGGTTAGAAGAAAGAAGTATGTGGCCGCAAAAGGAGTTGGATGAAGAAGTGTCAGTGCATCTGCATCCAAGAAAAGAGTTGATGGGGTTTCAGAAGATTAAACGGCTACATGATGGGGGGTTCAGAAGAGCAAATAATAAACAGTTGCTTAGTGCCTTAAGCCCACTACAGTCGGACCTCTTCGTTGAACCAAAAATCTGATTTCAATGTCCTTTTCGAAAACGCCAAGCCCGGTTTTGTCAAATTGTCACTGATATCACCGAAATGTATTTGAAGACCCTGTTTGGCAATAGATCCGGATTTGATTATTTAAACTGAGTTGGTCCGACATTTTCGTTAAGCTGGTCTGACACCACTCGAAAACCACATTTGGAAAAGGATTTGATTATTTAATCATGTGTCACACAGTGGTTGACTTAAAAAGAATTCGATCCAATACTCCCGTTAATAAAGACAAGATAAAATCCTGATTGAGTCGAGCTAATTTAGATATCCAGATTGAAATGGCTGTAAGGGGTCTCCCAAAACCCGTTGTCTCCAATATTACCAAGACGTCATGCTCCAAATGCGGACCAAGCCCTACCTACATGGCTCAGAAGACAAACATTAACCCACATAAAAATTGGGTTGAGTCTATTGCCCTTCAACGATTCAAATCTCAAATCCTAATAACAAATCTGGACTGGACCCCGCTTACATGGCCCAAAGGATGAGCGTTAACAACAGTATCCGGTTCAGGTGATTATCCTGGTTTCACTTTGCCCTGCCCAACCATAACAAATCTGGACTGGACCCCGCTTACATGGCCCAAAGGATGAGCGTTAACAACAGTATCCGGTTCAGGTGATTATCCTGGTTTCACTTTGCCCTGCCCACAACTTTGCTGCGGTGCGGTTCTGGTCTTAACATTACAATGATGTCGATGTTATCGGTTCAATGGACTTTTGGACCAACTGCTAAACCAACCAACCGAAGACCAACAGGAGAGCTTGAGCATTTATTGTCGGCTTCCTTTGCAATGACATTGATAACCACAACTTGAACAATGATTTCCATATATAGGATTGGTCGAGCTCTTATGACAAGAGGGATAAGTGGCACATAAACAGAAGAGAGGTGGTGTAAGCAAAAATCATAATGGCAAATCACAAGAGTAAGAGATGTTTCTATTCAGGAGAAAGAGATGTTTTTATTCAGCATTTAGGAAGACAGTCAATACATACACAAACCCAATGAATAAGAATCAGAGTGATGGATCCTCATCCCCACGAATTACACACCAAAAAGAAAGCAAGTAGAAACAATAAAGCTTATCAATCTTTTACCAAATCCCACATGCGAACATACATGTGTGCGCGCACCGTCAAACTACACAAAAAGACTCCCCACTAAACTCCCAGTCCGAATGGAAAAGGAAATCGAAAGAAAAGTTTTGAAAGGAATAAACAACAACAACAACACCCACCACTCCCCTAACCCCATGAACAAAAGAATATGTATACACCTTCGACCTGGGGATCCCCTTGACAATTGGACCCTTACAAAACCTAATCCCCCAAAACACAGCAGAGTAGAATAAGAATCAATTTGTTCGAACAAAAGAGAAGAATAAGTAAAGTTTCCAGGGGATGGGATCACTGATCGGTGAGGCTTGCCACTGAAGTGAAGCTAAGCTGTACACAAACTATCAAACAGTTGGCAAGAGATGGAAGCCGTCCCGTCACAGCTAAAATTCACACGCGATTGGGGCTGTTGGACTTGGTCGGTTACCTTGGGTGGAGTGGTGCGGCCGTTTGTTGTTGTGGGTTGCCGTTGCGGTGGCAGCGGGCAAGCAGTCGTCAAAAGTATCCAGAGAGCCAGCAGCCAGCAAATTGGTGTCACTATCTATCTACGGCACGTAATCATTCTCGAGCGCCGGCCGCGTCCAGACCATTGGCGCAACCGGGAGCTGCGCATTCCCAACCCTCTGTGCCTTGAGCACCTCACCAGCTTCCGACTGCTTGACCATCTCCGTCATCGTCTTCTTCCGCCTGTACCGCCGCATCCACAGTAAGAGCAGCGCTAGCAGGATGAGTCCGAGGAACCCGCCCACCACTGCAGCAGCAATCTTTCACACCTTAGACTCGCCCTTCTTCTCCCCTTTTGAGCCGGCGGGCTAGGAGGAGAAGGCGATGGGGGTAGTATACTGGGACCAGGGGAAGGAGCCGGTGATGGAAGAATTCACAACCAGCGCGAAATTATACATAGTAAATCATTATTGTAATTTATTCATTTATAAATAAATTAAATCGCGTTTTTGTCAAGAAGATAAGAAAAAGAAGAAGAAAAACAGTAAATTGTGAATCTTAACGCCTGTGTGACAGTGGGCACAAACAGAAGCGGTGTTTACCTTTCTGATAACTGAAGGGGTTTTCCAAATTTTCCTCAAAACTGAGGGAAGTTTTCAGAAAAAATAATTTTAAATAGTGGAAACAATTATATCCGCTGAGTTCAGCCCTGCCTAACCATACCATTCTATCAATGACTTTGCAACGGTTCCGGTCTTCTGACATTACAATGATGCCATTATTTTTCAATGCAGTTGGACCAACAGTTAAGCCCACCGAAAGACCAACTTCTGATCATCACTACTTCAACAATTCGTTCCATACTTAAGGCTGGATAACTCTTTGGCAAAATGATGATGGCACATAAACAGAACCATGTTTCCTTGGTAGTCCCCCCCCCCCCCAAAAAAAAACAAATCTGCTGTACCGGACTTGATATCCTGGTTGTGTCCTAAAAAATCCTTATTACACATTTATCCAACATTACATCGCATTGAATTCCAAAATCAGACATGAAGACACTACTTGCAAGGAGTAGCGAATCGCATGGCTGATGATCTTGTATATGCACATGGCAACGCCTAGATTTCCTGTTGTGGGGATTTCTTTTTTTCTTCTTTCCTTTGCTTCAAGTTGGAGGATGCCCGCAATAATTTGCAATTACATCTTTTGTACCATAGCTGAACAGTAAATGAATTCAACCACAACTACCTTTCTGGATATGCGCTGTCTGCTGACCAGACATGGAAAGTGAATAGAAAGTGGGAAACACAGAGGGAGGTTAAAAGAAAGAAGTGTGGTGTGGCGATGGCCACAAAAGGAGTTGGACGAAGAAGTGTCAGTGCATCTGCATGCAAGACCTGCAAAACTGGTTTTGAGCCACAATCATGATCCAGCAAAGGGCAAATTTACAACCAGACAAGACCCAGCCAGATCCAAAATGGTTCAACCGCAATGAGGGAAAAACAGATGATGGGGATTCAGAACATTAAACCGCTAGATGATGGGGCCTGGGGGATTTCAGCAGAGTAAACGGCTGCTTATTGCTTAAGCCCACTACAGTCGGACTCTTGGCTGAACCAAAAATCTGTAGACCGCTTCCGGAAACGCCGAGCCGGGCTTGTTACTGATAGCACCTAATCGTATTTCAAGATCCTATTTGGCAATAGATCCGGATTTGATTATTCAAATTGAGTTGGTCGGATTAAGGTGGAGCCACATTTAGAATGAGATTCATCTTACATAGGATTTTATCATCTTCACACAATGGTGGGCTTAAAAAGATTTATGATCCAATTGCCCCTGCTGAGAAGATAAGATAAAAATCCGGATTGAGTTTGCAATCCTGCTCAGGACAGGGTTTAGTTACTTGGGATATCCAGATGCAAATGGCTGTAACAAGTCTCCAAAACCCCATGCAGTCAGTCTAACATTACCATTTATCAAACAACTCATGCTTCAATCCGTACTCAGCCCTACCTACATGCCACAGAAGACAAACGTTAATCCAGATTCAACCCTGGTTGAGTCTATTGCCCCTCTAATTATTCAAATCTCAAATCTTAATAACAAATCTGGACTGAACCCCGCTTACATGGCCGAAAATCAAGACAAGGGTTATCACTATCCTGGTTTCACTTTGCCCTGCCCAACAATACCATTCTCTCCATAACTCTTCTGACATTACAATGGTGTCATTATTTTCGGGTCAATGCACTTGGACCAACTGATCAACCAACCAAAGAGCAACACGAGAGCTTGAGCATTTAAGGTCGGCTTCCTTTCCAGTAACATTGATAACAATGAGTTCCATATATAGGATTGGTCGGCCCTTATCTCAAGAAGGATAAGTGGCACATAAACAGAAAAGAGGTGCACGCAACACCCAGAATGGCAAATATCAAGAGAAAGAGATGTTTTATTCAGCATCTTATGAAAACAGTCAAATACATACACAAACCCAAAGAATAAGAATCAAAGTGATGGACCCTCATCCCCACAAATTACACACGAAAAAGAAAGCAAGAAGAAACAATAAAGCCATGAATCTTCACCAAATCCCACATGCGAAGATACATGTGTGCCACCACACAAAAAGACTCCCCACCGAACTTCCAGTCCCAATGAAAAGGAAATGGAATGAAAAGTTGAATAAACAACAACACCCACCACTCCCTAACCCCATGAACAAAAGAATATGTGTACACCTTCGACCTGGGATCCCCCTGACAATTGGACCTCTTAAACCCACAACCCTTAGAAAACCTAATCCCCCATAACACAGCAGAGTAGAATAAGAATCAATTGGTTCGAACAAAAGAGAAGAATAAGTAAAGATTCCAGGGGATGGGATCACTGATGAGTGAGGCTTGCCACTGAAGTGAAGCTAAGCTGTACACTAACTATCAAACAGTTGGCAAGAGATGGAAGCCGTTACAGCTAAAATTCACAAGTGATTGGGATCGCCGGTTGCGGTCCGTCGGTTACCTTGGGTGGAGTGGTGCGGCCGTTTGTTGTTGTGGTTGCAGCGGGCAAGCAGTCATCAAAGGTATCCAGAGAGCCAGCAGCCAGCAATATGGTGTCACTATCTATCTACGGCACGTAATCATTCTCAAGCGCCGGCCGCGTCCGGACCATTGGCGCAACCGGGAGCTGCGCATTCCCAACCCTCTGTGCCTTGAGCACCTCACCAGCTTCGGACTGCTTGACCATCTCCGTCATCGTCTTCTTCCGCCTGTACCTCCGCAGCCACAGTAAGAGCAGCGCTAGCAGGATGAGTCCGAGGAACCCGCCCACCACTGCAGCAGCAATCTTCCACACCTTAGACTCGCCCTTCTTCTCCCCTTTCGGAGCCGGCGGGCTAGGAGGAGAAGGAGATGGGGGTAGTATACTGGGGCCAGGGGAAGGAGCCGGAGCGATGGAAGAATTCACAACCAGTGCGAAATGGCCCTGTTCGGTCGCCGTACAGAGGTTCCCCGACACTAATCCGGCGATCCTGTACGACCCATTTAGCGGGAAATGCACGCACATTGGCGGAATAGAACGCTGTCCGGTGACAGGGACGGAGCTCAGATCCGCCAGGCTGACCGAAATCGGGTTCCCCGTTGGCGAAAGTCCGAGTTCCGGCAAGCCCGTGGCGGTCAAATCCGCGGCGCTGTAAGCGAGGAGTCCGACGATTGGCGTCACGAGTGTGTACCCAGGTACGCCGTAGTAGGCCTTGGACCAGTTGCCGAGGTTTTGGTACACCAGCGCGAGCCTCAACAAGTATGGCATGACAACAACCCCCATGGGTAGGTTGAACTCATTGTACTGCAGGCCTCTGTTACGTAAGCTCCCGCTGCGGAGGCGGACGACGGACAGCGTGATGCCGGAGAAGTTGAACGGGACCTGGGCCGTGTATATGGACCCTGTGCGCGGGCGGACGAAGGCGCGGTAGGCATAGTCCTGGAGCAGCACATCCAGAGCTCGGGCGGAAGGGGGTCCAGGTGCTGGCGCCGGCGCAGGCGTAGACTGTGCATTGGACAATAGGGGGTTCTGAGTGAGGTTGACGACGGCCAGAAGCGAGACGAGTACCGTCGCCCAGAAGAAGCTGCCCATGGACGGCGCCCAAATGTGGCTGGTCGGTCGAACTGAGGGGAAGCGATTATAGCTTGTGGTCAAGAATCCACGACAGAAGAAGAAGAAGAAGGTTGTAATCAATAAAAGCTCCCTTCCCCCTTTTCCTTTATTAGGACTACAATCCTCTCCGAGCCACAGAGAAGAGACACCCCGAATCTGACCTGTAGACAAACACAGCGCAACCGATCGGAAAAGTACAATGCCGTAAAGCAGTAGGAGGGCAACTGACGGGACGGATGGAGCTGGTTCCGGCAGCACGATCCAATGCCACTGCCACGCGGTATTCACCCAAAAGAAGAACCAGCAGTAGCGTCAGCCTTCAGCCGGCATGAATGCCCCTTGCGCGCCGCATCATGTGTTGCATGTGAGGAGGGAGAGAAAAGGGGGAAGCCGGTTCCGGGTGGAATAAGCCGCCGGAATCTCGTATGGCATGTATGTTTGTCGCAGTAGGACCTGTCGGAGCCAGTGGAGCGAGCAGCCGCCCAGCAAGATGCCGCCGTCCCCCGAGAAGGAGAAAGCAGCCAATAAAATGCGACCGGCTCAGGACACCGATCCCAAGGACGACGGCGCAACGCCGCGGAGCCCGGTCAGAAGAGAGCCGGAAGAAACCCTAGAATCCCGCGTGCCGGCAGGCAGCTCCCGAATCAGCGCCGGGGAGGCATTGCTTTGAGAAGGCTGACGGACAACAACGAGGCGGTCAGAGGGCACGCAGTCGGGCGGCTTTGCTAGAAATCGACAATGGAGGGAGCAGTGAGAGTGTGGGCGGCGGATATAGCACGGCTACTGGCAGTCTCGGAGGTCACGAGCTGCGGGAGGTAGGAGGCAGCACAGCTGCTGGGGAGGCAGGAGGTTAGATGTGAAGAGGGGTGGGGGTGAGGTGGTGTTGGTACTGGTACAAGACCAGAGGAGGGTGGGAGGGTTGTGAGGCGTGATGTGTGATTGTGAGGAGAGAGAGAGAAAGAGAAGGCTGTTTCTTTCTTTTTTCCCCACTCCCACCAGGCTGTAATCTATGGCGACTCTCTTTTTTTCTCTTTCTATCTCCATCACTCTCTAATTCTCTATTGTGACTGTCTCTCTCTCTCTCTCTCTAAGGTTGCTGCTGCTGCTTTCCTTCCCTCACGCACGCTGTCGTTTTCCCCTGGCTCACCGAACCCCGATCTTGAGGCGATGATCCTGGCCGTCGCACTCCGACCCCGCTTACCTTTATTAACGGCTGTTTGAGCGTGACAGCGTGTGTATTCTCTCTCTTCAGTCTTCACCTCATCAGGATCTACTTGAGTCACACACACAGCTCGATCACTTCTCTGTCACTCATCCCATTTACTAACAGCCAGCCACCACAACCCACCACGCCCCTTTCGTTTCGTTGCCTGCCGGCCCGGCTCGGTCGGGACTTCAGTGAAGGGAATTTTTGGGCTCCGCACCCTAGCTTTTTCCCATCTTTTCCTCCTCCAGGCCGTTTTCCATCGTCGCAACGTCTCCTGGGCGATTCGCGAGGCGAGGATATGGACCCCTTTAAAGGCCTGTTGTGATTTGGAAGCTTCTCCGGGGTGCTTTTCTGTAAATGTGCCTCGCTCGATCGGGGCCGTTGGATAGACAATGGGTGGTGTGGTGACGGTAGATGGACGGTGGCCGGTGGAGTCAGCGTCTACGGGTTGGTTTTTTGGCTGCCGTGCTAAGACAGTGCTATGTAGGGAGGGTAGGGCACTCAGGCAGAGAGGGAGACAGAGAGAGATAGTTGGGAAGGTACGGCTGTGCCAGCTGTGACTGTCTGAGGAATGTACTTGCCTTTGCTTAGGTTTCGTTAACTAAAGATCGACGCGAGTGGAGATCACCTGCGGTGCTTAACTGCAGGATTGCAGATCAACCCTTTACATAATAAATCCACTAACTCCTAACTTAAAACACCCCCATCAGTCATCCAACGAAAAAAATCGGGTCGGGGGGAGAGGGATGTTTATCAGTTTTTTTTTTTGTGTGTGATAAACAAATCATCGACAATATCATATCATGCTAGTACATATGTTGTGTGTATGTGTGCCACTTGCAATCAATTCGACTGGTTATTATTTTTCCAATCATTATTTAAACAGTCTAGTCACTAGGACGTATGTGTACTTGTAGTTAGTTAGATTCTAAATTAGGGACAGTTTATAATATTTCATTTTTGTGAACTTTGTGTACTGTCGGTAAAAATATCTGTTACTATGATGTTGCCCAAAAAACTTTGGGTACAAGAAAGCACCCCTGAATACAAGCTTGGTGACTAAACACCGACAAACCAAAACAAACTAAGCTCCTATCATAACAACTAAAAGAAAGCAGCACAGACTATCTAACCATACAGAACCCCAAAAGAACAACTAACGACATAATCCTAAGCTACTCAAAACAGCAGCTAGAATGAAAAAACACCCTCTGAAAATGTGATGCCTTGAATAGCCGGACAGTATCATTAGTTTGTCATGGATTCTATGCAACCAGCAGAATCGGCTTCTATCCTTCAGTTGCCCTGATCATATACTTTTCCAGCCAGTAGAATGAAGAACCATCAGGATTTAGACTCTGAAACAGAGTATCTTGTCAAAGCCCGCATGAAGATCAAATCAGTACTAGCAATAAACTCCTCAACTGAAAGTGTACTTATTAATCATCAGCAAAACTTCACATAACACCGCTAAAACAGAGCTTAGATCCTTACGGCAGGAACAAATGCAGGCAAGAAAACAAGTAGCTAGGTTCTACCACATGAAAGAAGATAGAACTAGCCCCCTTCCCATTTCTTCCTGACTACTTTCTTTTTCCTTTTGGACCTAACTTCCTCAAACTCCAGTGATTCATCTCTCAACTGATCCGAGCCAGCTTCAGAGTTGGAGTCCTTAATGGAACCATCCCCATCCTTGAACAAGTTGGTTTTACTATGTTGGTAATCAACTGAAAACCCACAGCTTTCCCAGATTTTCTTGACCTTCCAAGATTCGAAATCGCATCTATTGAGGTCCAGCTCCCAGTCCAGATTGATACTACCCACATTACAAACTGGTGAGGACCCGAACATATCAGGTTCAGCTTGGACAACATGGGGATCGTTGGGCTGAGGAGGAGGGCCAGAGGCGTTTCCAGAGAGAAATACTTCTTCAACCTGCTGCTCAATGGCCTTACGCAGGCTGTCATCAGACTCAGAAGAATAAATCTCATTTGTCTTATGGTCAGGATCAACTAGAGCATTTTTTCGAACACCTGCGTTCTTGCCAAACCTCATCTGCAGGTCCTTGTCTGGTGGAGGTTCCGACTCTTCTGAGGACACGACGAATGTCTGTGGCCGAACCTCGTGCAGCACGAACACACGATTGGCTTGGAGACGATCTCCGCCTTCAACTGCTTGACGAATGAATCCACCTCAGCTTTAGTTGATTTCGGCAGATCAAGGATGTTGCTGACCTCGACGCAGACGGAGGCTGAACCCAGGCATCCAACAGAGGTTGAGCTATCGTCAAAATCCACAGGCTTGCCGATGGTTCTGGCCACCCTTGCGATATGGTCTCGTGTCCATGGGAGACCAGCATTCTCTATCTTGACCCAAACTGGAACTCGTGAGAAGGAGAGCGGCTAAAGAGGAATCCCTGGCTTCCAGGACTGAGCAACGACTAAGGAGCCATCCATGAACCAAGGCGCTTCATCCAATACTCTTTCCCGTTCTCTAGGAGAAGGTAGTTTGATAACATACCCTTCACTTTCATCCAAGAACACCTGAATGGGGCCACTAGGTCGACATTGCCGCCTGATCCACCCAGCCAGGTGCTCCTGAAATGGCTTCCTGCCAACAAAGCGGATCGAGATAAACTCGCTCCAATCCGGGACGGAGATACCCTGACTAGAGATCGACGCACATCTCGATCCATCAACGAAGGTTGGCTCGATGTAGTCGATCGTGACGATACCTTCTACTTCGCGATCCTGCCTACTGGACAACAGCCAGTCGGCAACCAGTGAAGAAGAAGGGACACCATTCGCCAGACTCTGTGGGGAGGATTTTGAAGGAGAGTTGGGGGGACCTCGGATGAAGCCGTCGGCGCCTTCCCCTTGTGCAGCGCCGCCTTAGCAGGATTAGAAGGAAGGTCGTGCTTGCCTCCATCTCCAGTCTCCGCATCTTGATGAACTGGAGCAGTCGAGGAGGACTCCGCGACAGCTAGCTCCTTCCCCCTTTGCCCGCTAGGGTTTCGCCCACGCCCTCTCCCCCGTCCTCCACGCCCTCGATCCATCACTATGCTTAAATCTTGATTATTTTATTATCGTATTTTGCTTCTGTTATAACTTTTTTTTTTATTTTTCCCGACTTCGTTAATGATCTTGAACAACATTTAGATTCGATTTAACATTTGGAGTATCATTGTTCCTTAAGGAACACCATCTTTGTAACAACCCTAATCTGGGTTATGAGGTAATCCTATTTGTTTTGGCTAATAGAGTTGCTTAGAACTTTAATGAAATCCTATAATGTGATTTGTTATCATGTGACACACTTATGTTTCAAGTTTGGTCCCGATTGAATGTTGTTTGAGCAATTTTCTTTTATTTTGGACCAAAGTGCAATTTACCCAAATTGAGGGGCTATAATGCAAAATGTCACATGTTGAATGTGCCTAGTATGTTTTAGCATCATAAGAGAGAGAATGATGCTAAATGGTGGCTTGTGGAAAGCCTAAATTCCAAGTTTGAACTTGTTGAAACAATGTTGGAGCATTGTGCACCAATTTTGGTACAAATTGTAATTTACCCAAAATGTGGGGTTGATATGCAAATTACCACCTCTAGAGTGTTACTAATTCCTCTATGTATTATTTAGAGGAGAAAAAATGAATGAGACACCATGTTTGAACCACTTATGAGTGATGGTAATGTTAGTGATGAAATGACCAAGAAAGAGGGTTGAATTTCAAGGCTTAACTTGAGTTGTATCAACTTGAAAAGCTTATATATGAGTGCCTATCGGCCATGGAGCCCAAAGAGGTGTCCCATATCATTTTGTGAACTCTTGGAAAGGTTCATATTGTGCAAAGCACCTCAAGGAGGTGAGGTGTGACGGCCAACAAGTTTCCTTAGGAAAAGTGTATCGGCTTGACTTAAAATGATGATTTAAATGATATATTTTATCCAAATGGGTAAGTGATGGACGAATTTGCATCCCTAGATGATCCTCAACCATTTTGCACGTCAATATAAATGTGGATGCATGCTTGGACACGTGTCACCCATGCATGACACGTGGCACCTACTAGCTCAAAATGTTGACACCTCATTTTTGTTCTCCTTCATGAGCAGCAAGTATATATACCCCTAGTTTGACCCCTTAATGGAATTTTACGACCCTTACCACCCTCCTACCTTGTGGTATCGTGCACATATCTCCCATATCGTGAAGGGAGGCTATGGTATCGTGCATGGGTCATGGGATATCGCCCATGGCATGATCATATCGCCCAAGTAGGTGATTTTGGTCATATTGGGTGATATCGGCCATGGAGTGAAGTGTTTTGATCCCAAGTGAGTACCATATCGACCAAGTGAGTGTCATATCATGCAAGAGGGGTGGCATATCGTGCAAGAGCACAAGGGTATCGTGCATAGGCCTTGGGTATCGGCCATATCAAGCATATCGGCCATACTATGTTGATATTGCCCATAGCAAGTTGATATCGGCCAATTGAAGTAGTTTGGGCCACAAGTGAGAGGGTATCGGCCACAAGCAAAGTTGTGTCGGACAAGAAGAAGTCCATATCTCCCAAGAGTGGTAGGGTGTCGGCCAAAGAGCTAAGGAACTCAAAACTTGACCCTAAGGTGAGGAAAAGATCATCTTCAACCTTGGATTGAAGCATGAATTTAGGGTTTTGATCTTTCTTTCTTTTCTTCTTCACCAATTGCTTATCCATGGTGATTCCTTGTTTATGAAGGGGTTATGAACGAGCCTTGGACCTTCATAAGTCATCTTCAACCTTAGGAACATGGAGCTTTGGAGCTTGGAGCTTTGAAGTGGTTCTTAAGGCGGGTTATATAACTTGAACTCAACCATGTTATTATTCTTCACCTAAATTGCTCTAATTAGTGAAATACTTTTAATTCCGAAATTTCCTGAAATAGTTGATGAAATTATGAGTTTTAGTAGTTTCTTAGACCTATTTCCATGAACTATAATAGTTAGAACTAAGGTCTAGAGCTTGAAGATGATGGTATCAATTTATAAAAGTAATATCGGGTGCAAGCACATAAGCAAGCAACCCTAACCCGATATGATGATGCACCTGCTTCACTAAAATGAAATGGATATGATTGTATACCTTGTTGCACGATATGTGGGTGTAGTATACACCCATTTCACGATAGGGAGTCAAGTATAGACTCCATACATGATGCAAGATTGAATGATTACTTGTAAGTTGACATGAAACCCTAATTTAGGCTAATGCTACTGCACAATATGGAAGCCCGATACAAAACCCTAGATGATGTATAGCCCGACATGGTGATGGCTTAATAACTAGTGCATGACATGGGTAATATATATATACATACCTCTAGCCCGATATGAATGGTGTGTATATACTTCTAGCTCGACATGGGAAGTGCTCATATACATACAACCCGATATGGTGAACATATGTATATTTCTAAACTGAGATGCCTTGTAAAGGTGAGGGTAAGACACTCTTAAGAGTAATGAGTGTAACACCAAATAATGGTATGGCTAATACATTGATAGGTGAAACACCTAAAGTGGTTAGTAATGGTTAATCCTATATCAATAATGCTTCAACCAGAGATGGGTTCATATTAATTCATGATGGTTGGACAATTCAAATGTGTTTGAATAAGTTGTTGCCTAGTGAGAGGTGACAAGTTGTGTAATGGGCTTGTGATCCATGTGATGAATTAAGTAATTGTGATATCAAAGTTCTTAGTGTGAGATATGGTGATGCTTAACAATTCAATTGCATGATTTTAGTGTATGAAGTGTGTCATACCAATTGTTATGATATGGCAGGCCGTGGGAGCCTTGTGAGAAATGAAAAATGAGTTATGATTTCTATTTTACATGTATCTATAACATTAATGTTAGACTTAGGTGCTCTGAACACCGTAGAACCCCTTTGGGAGGTCTGCGCCTTAGGGGTGAAACTCGTGTTGCAACATTATCCGTGCGATGTCATGGAGACACGAGGATAGAGAGGCAGTGTCCAACAATAACGCGTGCGATGTCACGGTGGCACTGGAGAAAATTGGGGGTTATTGCAACAAGATCCGTGCGATGTCATGGAGGTAACCCCGTGAGACTCTCCACCTGTGTGCTCAGGTTAGAGGAGAAGTCTAGAGCACTCGGAGTAGTGCATTGAGGCCGGAGAGCCTGTGGTCCTGTAGCAGAACAGGGCTGGCAGTCAGACTTAGCATTTCCCGGGTGTGTCGCTAAGTCTTGTACGGTGTGGTCGTAGTGCACTGCGAATCTCATATGTAGAGTACACTGCATATAATCAGGGCATAAGTGTGATTGTTAAAATATATTCAGCCGTGTAGTATATCTGATTAAGGATCGAATACGAGGAACATTGATTGATGTGCAATACAGTTATACATCTTAGTGGATAGATGTTATTTATGTTTCTTTAAATTCCTTGCAAAGTAGATAGATGTTTGATAATTCTACCATGGGTGGATGCAATGTTCTCCTTAAGAAAGAAGATTACTTTATTTTATTCTTATAATGATTTATCATGCATGTAAATATAGAAAGAACCACTGCTCAGTTTATTACTTCTTGATCTGAGTTAATAATATGGTCGGCGAGGAGTTATATCTCCCGCTGGGACAATTACAATTGTCTCACCCCCGTGGGATCCAAATTTTTAGGTGGACGTGCACGAGGAGGTGAAGATCTTTTCACAGAGGTACATCATCAGCAGCAGGGATAGCAGTGACAGCTCAGGTTGAGTGTACTGCCTGTCGTGTCTTGTAGATAGTAGTCCTGTGTGTCGTCTCTGTACTCTCAGGTCCTTGGAATTGGTTCGTACTGGTTTTATGAAAAATATGAGATTTTGGCTTGAATGCCTCGAGGTTTTATGTTGCTCCAGTATGTGCTTTTGATAGAGCAATTGTTATATGTTGTTCTCGAAGATGAAAAGAAACAATGTTGTATAGTGTCAATCATGATATGTATAAGTTTTGATTCTTTCAATAAAAGTTTTCCATAAAAGGATCTCCTTGTAAAAAGGGTTTTAAATTTTAGTGATTTATATTAATTCACTGTTTATGTTTTATTCCGCTTAATTAATGACGATTTGATTATCGGTCGCGACAGTTTTGGTATCAGAGCTTAAGGTTCGCTGAGTCTACAGAGACATAGGACTAAGGTGTTGAGTCTGTGTTAGTGTCCTCCAGTATACCCTATAGTGACTTTTGCTTGGGCAGAAGAAAGGGCGAAGTTTATAAATGACTGGAGAGCACGAGGAACACATTGCTGAGAGCAACGTTGTGGCACCAGGAGAGGGTGCAAGGGATCAGGTAAGGAAAGGATGAGAGCCTGAGAATTCCCATCATGACCCGACTAGGATAGAAAATCATATGGTTATGCTCTTGTTGGAAAGGTTAAGACAACACTTATGCATATAGTAGACTGGATATTAGCATTATAACCTAGTTTATTAGTCCTTGATATGGAAACTTTGGGCTTTGAAAGGGTTCCTGAATGACAGAGTCATGTTGAAACAATGGAAAGTGTGGGAAAGATTAACATATGGTAAGAAAGTAGACTCTGCCATAAGTTTAGACAGATAGTATATCTATGATGGAAGTGCCCAAGGAGGAGCAATAAGCTGAGAATTAAGGAAAGGTTTCTACAATTCTAGAGATATGTGCCTAGTTGTCCTAAAAGGACAAAGTTTTTGGTGCCACCAGTGCAATAAGTGCCTAGTGTACTAGGGGAGTAACCACTAAGTAAAAGCAATAAGTAATCATGTGAAACAGCTCGACTCTATGTGTTGAGTCAACCTGAAGCGGTAGATGAGGGGTAACAGTTAGATAGAGCTTTTCCATTTTGATATGCCTTATCTTGATGTTATTTGATAATCATAAAAAGGATTGCTGTTATGGACTTTCCCTATTGATTGCCCTATAGGGATATAGGGAAGAAATGATGAGAACTAGAATCTATATTTTGTTCAGTATTCTTTTAAATGCTTTATAACTACTCTTATCCGTGCGAAAAAGGACAAAGTGTAGAGGTAATGCCTAGAGAAAATCCAGGGATGCTAAATCCTATGCTTGTGATGATATAAAAAGTAAGGAATAAGAAATTACATGAAGTGCATACTATCTAATCTCAATACTTGTATACCCTGGCCAGGTATATAATTATTGGAGATAAGGTGAGTATGGAACTCTTAGATTGTTATCTTTTTGATTACTCTGATCAAGTAGTCATTTTGAGACAATCTAGTGAGTATAATGAAACTAAAAATATGGCATGGATAATTGTATCACATCCTAAATACAAGAAAGAGGAATCTAAGATAATCTCAGATCAGTATGCGTGTATGAGGAAGTAAAGAGTATAATCCTTATAAGATGAGAATGAGAACATGGGAAATGATCTCTGTCTGATAAAGCCTGTGAGAATAATAAAGATCTTTTCCCATAATGTGGAAATGGGAAATGTGATGAAATCACAAATGTTCATGAACATGTTAGATAATAATGAAGAAAGGAGTAATGACATATAATCATCCTTATAATTCCTAAGCTGATGGTAAGGAACTTAGGATGAGACAAGAGTAAATGACTCATGAATAGTTGAAAGTTCATGCTACAAATAGAGGAGATGATAATATTTTCTCTTAATAAACAACCTTGGGTAGTAATGGGATGATGAAAGAAATATGTTTCTTTGTGTTCTTTTGTTTCAAGGACATGGCAATCAAGTGAGTCTTATGACGCTTGATGTGCATGAGATAAAAATGCTCAATTAATGAATACTTAGAAAAAGTGTCAGTTCATCTTGGACTTTGGTTCCAAGATAAAGATACGTGTAACAAGTAATGTTTCAAGATGAAAGAAAGATGAAGGTGTGATGTGTTTTTGACACATGTGACGGTTACCAAGGCAAGGAACTTTGGTATCCATGAAGTGACAGATGTTGTGAGAAAGTAAAAGCATAACTCCTAATAAGATGATTTATGTTGAAATGGCTAAACTGTGAAATCAGTTTAGTATGGACATATTTTGTTAGGGGTTTATTCCTTGCATAAACAAAACATCAATAAATATGTATTAATTGAAGGAACAATTGTAAAATCATTGTGGAAAATGCTTACCAAACTAAAAATAATTTCTTAGAATACCCCTATCTAGATCTGTAAAGGAGAATGTACAATTAATGAGATAGTTGGTACAAGTAGTAAGGAAGTTTAGAGTAGTGTCAACAGACTGGATGGCACATGTTGATATATGATAAGACTTGTAGTCACAAACGGGTAACAAAAATGTAACTCTGGTCTTTCCTTGAAAATGAAAGGCTAAACTGAATGAGATATATGGGAAACTTTCCAAAATCAAGAATCTTGTCACATAAAGTTATAAGTTAAGAAAGGTGACAAATCAGTGAGAATATATGAAAGAACTTTGTGTTGATCAAGTTATATGGTGTCTCCATGACATTAAGATGTTATATGAAGATTTGATGACATGATGAATGAATAATATCTGTTCCTCTTTTTACCTGGGATTTCGAGGATGAAATCTTTGTTAGGGGTTTATAATTTGTAACAACCCTAATCTGGGTTATGAGGTAACCCTATTTGTTTTGGCTAATAGAGTTGCTTAGAACTTTAATGAAATCCTATAATGTGATTTGTTATCATGTGACACACTTATGTTTCAAGTTTGGTCCCGATTGAATGTTGTTTGAGCAATTTTCCTTTATTTTGGACCAAAGTGCAATTTACCCAAATTGAGGGGCTATAATGCAAAATGTCACATGTTGAATGTGCCTAGTATGTTTTAGCATCATAAGAGAGAGAATGATGCTAAATGATGGCTTGTGGAAAGCCTAAATTCCAAGTTTGAACTTGTTGAAACAATGTTGGAGCATTGTGCACCAATTTTGGTACAAATTGTAATTTACCCAAAATGTGGGGTTGATATGCAAATTACCACCTCTAGAGTGTTCCTAATTCCTCTATGTATTATTTAGAGGAGAAAGAATGAATGAGACACCATGTTTGAACCACTTATGAGTGATGGTAATGTTAGTGATGAAATGACCAAGAAAGAGGGTTGAATTTGAAGGCTTAACTTGAGTTGTATCAACTTGAAAAGCTTATATATGAGTGCCTATCGGCCATGGAGCCCAAAGAGGTGTCCCATATCGTTTTGTGAACTCTTGTAAAGGTTCATATCGTGCAAAGCACCTCAAGGAGGTGAGGTGTGACGGCCAACAAGTTTCCTTAGGAAAAGTGTATCGGCTTGACTTAAAATGATGATTTAAATGATATATTTTATCCAAATGGGTAAGTGATGGACGAATTTGCATCCCTAGATGATCCTCAACCATTTTGCACGTCAATATAAATGTTGATGCATGTTTGGACACGTGTCACCCATGCATGACACGTGGCACCTACTAGCTCAAAATGTTGACACCTCATTTTTGTTCTCCTTCATGAGCAGCAAGTATATATACCCCTAGTTTGACCCCTTAATGGAATTTTACGACCCTTACCACCCTCCTGCCTTGTGGTATCGTGCACGTAGCTCCCATATCGTGAAGGGAGGCTATGGTATCGTGCATGGGTCAGGGGATATCGCCCATGGCATGATCATATCGCCCAAGTAGGTGATTTTGGTCATATTGGGTGATATCGGCCATGGAGTGAAGTGTTTTGATCCCAAGTGAGTACCATATCATCCAAGTGAGTATCATATCGTGCAAGAGGGGTGGCATATCGTGCAAGAGAACAAGGGTATCGTGCATAGGCCTTGGGTATCGGCCATAGCAAGCATATCAGCCATACTATGTTGATATTGCCCATAGCAAGTTGATATCGGCCAATTGAAGTAGTTTGGGCCACAAGTGAGAGGGTATCGGCCACAAGCAAAGTTGTGTCGGCCAAGAAGAAGTCCATATCGCCCAAGAGTGGTAGGGTGTCGGCCAAGGAGCTAAGGAACTCAAAACTTGACCCTAAGGTGAGGAAAAGATCATCTTCAACCTTGGATTGAAGCATGAATTTAGCGTTTTGATCTTTCTTTATTTTCTTCTTCACCAATTGCTTATCCATGGTGATTCCTTGTTTATGAAGGGGTTATGAACGAGCCTTGGACCTTCATAAGTCATCTTCAACCTTAGGAACATGGAGCTTTGAAGTGGTTCTTAAGGCGGGTTATATAACTTGAACTCAACCATGTTATTATTCTTCACCTAAATTGCTCTAATTAGAGAAATACTTTTAATTCCGAAATTTCCTGAAATAGTTGATGAAATTATGAGTTTTAGTAGTTTCTTAGACCTATTTCCATGAACTATAATAGTTAGAACTAAGGTCTAGAGCTTGAAGATGATGGTATCAATTTATAAAAGTAATATCGGGTGCAAGCACATAAGCAAGCAACCCTAACCCGATATGATGATGCACCTGCTTCACTAAAATGAAATGGATATGATTGTATACCTTGTTGCACGATATGTGGGTGTAGTATACACCCCTTTCATGATAGGGAGTCAAGTATAGACTCCATACATGATGCAAGATTGAATGATTACTTGTAAGTTGACATGAAACCCTAATTTAGGCTAATGCTACTGCACAATATGGAAGCCCGATACAAAACCCTAGATGATGTATAGCCCGACATGGTGATGGCTTAATACCTAATGCATGACATGGGTAATATATATATACATACCTCTAGCCCGATATGAATGGTGTGTATATACTTCTAGCTCGACATGGGAAGTGCTCATATACATACAACCTGATATGGTGAACATATGTATATTTCTAAACTGAGATGCCTTGTAAAGGTGAGGGTAAGACACTCTTAAGAGTAATGAGTGTAACACCAAATAATGGTATGGCTAATACATTGATAGGTGAAACACCTAAAGTGGTTAGTAATGGTTAATCCTATATCAATAATGCTTCAACCAGAGATGGGTTCATATTAATTCATGATGGTTGGACAATTCAAATGTGTTTGAATAAGTTGTTGCCTAGTGAGAGGTGACAAGTTGTGTAATGGGCTTGTGATCCATGTGATGAATTAAGTAATTGTGATATCAAAGTTCTTAGTGTGAGATATGGTGATGCTTAACAGTTCAATTGCATGATTTTAGTGTATGAAGTGTGTCATACCAATTGTTATGATATGGCAGGCCGTGGGAGCCTTGTGAGAAATGAAAAATGAGTTATGATTTCTATTTTACATGTATCTATAACATTAATGTTAGACTTAGGTGCCCTGAACACCGTAGAACCCCTTTGGGAGGTCTGCGCCTTAGGGGTGAAACTCGTGTTGCAACATTATCCGTGCGATGTCATGGAGACACGAGGATAGAGAGGCAGTGTCCAACAATAACGCGTGCGATGTCACGGTGGCACTGGAGAAAATTGGGGGTTATTGCAACAAGATCCGTGCGATGTCATGGAGGTAACCCCGTGAGACTCTCCGCCTGTGTGCTCAGGTTAGAGAAGAAGTCTAGAGCACTCGGAGTAGTGCATTGAGGCCGGAGAGCCTGTGGTCCTGTAGCTAAACAGGGCTGGCAGTCAGACTTAGCATTTCCTGGGTGTGTCGCTAAGTCTTGTACGGTGTGGTCGTAGTGCACTGCGAATATCATATGTAGAGTACACTGACTATGATCAGGGCATAAGTGTGATTGTTAAAATATATTCAGCCGTGTAGTATATCTGATTAAGGATCGAATACGAGGAACATTGATTGATGTGCAATACAGTTATACATCTGAGTGGATAGATGTTATTTATGTTTCTTTAAATTCCTTGCAAAGTAGATAGATGTTTGATAATTCTACCATGGGTGGATGCAATGTTCTCCTTAAGAAAGAAGATTACTTTATTTTATTCTTATAATGATTTATCCTGCATGTAAATATAGAAAGAACCACTGCTCAGTTTATTACTTATTGATCTGAGTTAATAATATGGTCGGTGAGGAGTTATATCTCCCGCTGGGACAATTACAATTGTCTCACCCCCGTGGGATCCAAATTTTTAGGTGGACGTGCACGAGGAGGTGAAGATCTTTTCACAGAGGTACATCATCAGCAGCAGGGATAGCAGTGACAGCTCAGGTTGAGTGTACTGCCTGTCGTGTCTTGTAGATAGTAGTCCTGTGTGTCGTCTCTGTACTCTCAGGTCCTTGGAATTGGTTCGTACTGGTTTTATGAAAAATATGAGATTTTGGCTTGAATGCCTCGAGGTTTTATGTTGCTCCAGTATGTGCTTTTGATAGAGCAATTGTTATATGTTGTTCTCGAAGATGAAAAGAAACAATGTTGTATAGTGTCAATCATGATATGTATAAGTTTTGATTCTTTCAATAAAAGTTTTCCATAAAAGGATCTCCTTGTAAAAAGGGTTTTAAATTTTAGTGATTTATATTAATTCACTGTTTATGTTTCATTCCGCTTAATTAATGACGATTTGATTGTCGGTCGTGACAATCTTAATCTCCACCTTTGTTTGGTATATTTGAGTTTAAGGCCATACGTCCTTAACACATACCAACATTGTCCCTGTGGTTTGACCACGATCTGCTATATAGTACCACGTATAATAGTTGCGGGGGTCTTAGTGTCAGGTTATAAATCTAAGAGTCTAACTACTCTAGATCTGCTCCATTTTAGACGTGTGATTTAGGACGGTCAACTTTTTGGCACCGTTGTTGGGGACAAGACAAAATTGTACTGTTAAGAATTCGAGTCTACTCACTACACGCCCATTCCTCAAGATTAGTAATAAGCTTGACTTTTGAAATAATGTTTGAGGGTTGTCTTTGGACAAAGGACAGAGAAGAAGCACTATGCAGTCTATTATGCTAGTAGAACTCTCAATGAAGCTTGGGTAAACTACACAACTACCGAGAAAGATATGCTAGCAATAGTATTTGCTTTCAAAAAGTTTAGACCCTATTTGATAGGATTGAAGGTGAAGATTTACACAGACCATAAGTCCATAAAGTGTCTCATGCAGAAAAAGGACACAAAGTCGAGATTGTTACGAATGGCTTTTTTCCTACACGAGTTCGATCATGAGATATTGGATAAGAAAGGAACGGAGAACATAGTTGTTACAACCACATTTTTTTGGGTCCATTTGCCGAGAAATGTAATTGCTCATATTAACGATATTTGGAAAAATAATGATACAACTTGTTTTGAATACATGGATTTCATTTACAATAGCCTTGATGATTGTGTTGTGGGCTTTATTGGCTATTGGGCCCAATAACAAGGAAATGAAGAAAGGAAATTCAATTATTAAATTAGCAAATGAATAATTGAGTTTAGACCCTATTTGATAGGATTGAAGGTGAAGATTTACACAGACCACAGGTCCATAAAGTATCTCATGCAGAAAAAGGACACAAAGCCGAGATTGTTACGAAGGGATTTTTTCCCTACACGAGTTCGATCATGAGATCTTGGATAAGAAAGGAACGGAGAACGTAGTTGCCGACCACCTGTCAATAATAATATTCATTGAAGAAAATCAGGTATCAATAAACGAAAACTACACGGATGAGGCCTTGATGACGGTCAAGTCAGTTGAATAAAATCTTCCTTGGTTCGTTGATATTTGTAACTATTTGTCTTGTGAACAATTACCTCCCAAGATAAACTACAATCAAAAGAAGAAGTTTTTCTCTGATCTAAAGAATTATTACTAGGATGACCTTCTGCCATTTAAGAGATGTTCCAACAACTTATTACCGACGTTGTGTGCAGAAGAGGAGGTGCCACAAATTCTCAAGGAATGTCATTCCTCACCTTACAGAGGTCACCATGGAGGTGAAAGCACTGCCTCTAAGGTCTTATAGTCAGGCCTTTATTGGCTGAAACTCTTCAAGGATGCCATGTCATTTGAAAAACATGTAGAGAATGCCAGCTTGTAGGAAATATTACTAGAAAAAATGAGATCCCTATGTCTAACTGGGTGGAAGTGGAGATCTTTGATGTTTGGAGAGTGGATTATATGGAACCCTTCCCCTCCTCTAGAGGAAACAAGTACATTTTGGTCACAACAGATTATGCCTCCAAGTGGGTAGAAGCTATAGAAACCCCCACTTGTGACTCTAAGGCAGTTGTGAGATTATTTGAGAAGAACATTTTCCCTCTATTTGGGGTTCCCCACACTATAATTAGCGACGGGGGGTCCTATTTCATGGAAAATAGTTTGAAGCACTGCTGGAGAAGTACGGGGCCAAGCATAAGGTCACCACACCACACCACCCCCAGACGTCAGGACAGGTTGAAGTATCAAACTGACAGATGAAGCAGATATTGAAAAAGACCATTAGCGGGACCTATAAGGATTGGTCCATAAAACTAGATGATACCATATGGGCATATAGAACCGCTTACAAAATGCCAACAGGGACTACCCCTACCAGATCATCTATGGAAAGTCATTCCATCTGCATGTAGAACTAGAGCATAAATCCCTTTGGGCCATCAAGTTCTTAAATATTGATCTGGACAGGGCTGGAAAGAAAAGGTATCTACAACTTCATGAGCTTGAGGAACTGAGGATACATGCCTATGAGAATGCCCACATATACAAGCAAAGAACAAAGGTGTTGTAACGACCCCGCCTCCCAGTAACCCCCACTTAAGGGAGACCAAGAGGTCAGAGCCGCTATCCCAATTTCCGGATCAAAGGTTCGACAAATAATCAATAATAATTATCAAATTCTACCAGAGTATACTGAAAGATGGAATAAAATAAAACTTTGCATACTTTTTTCAAAAACTTGGATATATATAACTTCTATCCACATCTGGACTCTATTCTAACTAATCCTCCTTGCACTTTATCTCTTAATTTCACAAATATGCCACTTTACTGTTGGTCCTTTTCAATTTGCACCTAAAACGTCGATCAACATATCGAAATATGCCGGTATGTGGGGATAACCAAAATGTCACAAATATGGCTAACAATCTAAATATCACAATCAAGTTAATTAACAAACCAATTTACGCTTTCAATGTGACATTCTCCACCGCTTTTGCCCTAACCCTGGCATACCCTCCTTAGGGTTTCTCTTTTGCCAATGACTTAAGGCCACCTTCTCATTCCCGATCTTGGTGCCTAGGGTCACCTCTCACGGTGCTCATTAGTCATTCAATAAAGACCACCTTCTCAATCCCGAGCTTGGTATCTGGGGTCACCACTCATGGTGCCCATGGGTCTTCCCTCCTGGGCTTGACCTTTTTGCATCATCCATCAGGGTGGCATGTAGGTGTGAGAATACACACTTATTTTACAATTGTGATGATCATAGTGACTTTATAATTTGCAAGTATGAACATCCAAACTGATAGGTTGCATTCAATGCGATTAACCATCCAAAAAACTTTTGGGAAAACTAATGTGATTAACTATAATTAACCACATACATGTTTTGTAGATCTTTGAGATAGAATCAACCAATCAATATAAGAAATCCAATAGGCAAGAAAATGCATAAAGAGATCCTGAAATATGCATACAATTTCCTATCATTGATCATGCCATCAAGATCTATTAAACCTAGCTCGCTTCCTAGGGTTTCTAGTCCACTTTTAGGGTTTCCATTGCAATTAGGGTTTCACTTCAATTTTAATATTTTAAACCCTAATTTTATATGCATATTTCAGGATCTCTTGGTGTGCTTGCTTGCCTATTTGGATTTCTTTCTTGATTGGATTAATTCTATCTCAAAACAACATGACATGTATGTGGTTAATTATGGTTAATCGCATTAGTTTTCCCGAAAGTTTTCCAAATGGTTAATCGCATTGAATGCAACCTATCAGTTAGGATGTTCATACTTGCAAATTATAAAGTCACTATGATTATCATAATTGTAAAATAAGTGTGTATTCTTGCACCTACATGCCACCCTGATGGATGATGCAAAAAGGTCAAGCCCAGGAGGGAAAACCCATGGGCACCATGAGTGGTGACCCCAGACACCAAGCTCAGGATTGAGAAGGTGGGCTTTATTGAATGACTAATGGGCACCATGAGAGGTGACCCCAGGCACCAAGCTCGAGAATGAGAAGGTGGCCTTAAGTCATTGGCAAAAGAGAAACCCTAAGGAGGGTATGTCATGGTTAGGGCAAAAGCAGTGGAGAATGTCACATTGAAAGCGTAAATTGGTTTGTTAATTAACTTGATTGTGATATTTAGATTGTTAGCCATATTTGTGACATTTTGGTTGTCCCCACATACCGACATATTTCGATATGCTGACTGATGTTTTGTTTGTCGGCGTTTTAGGTGCAAATTGAAAAGGACAAACAGTAAAGTGGCATATTTATGAAATTAAGAAATAAAGTGCAAGTAGGATTAGTTAGAATAGAGTCCAGATGTGGATAGAAGTTATATATATCCAAGTTTTTGAAAAAGGTATGCAAAGTTTTATTTTATTACAGCTTTCAGTATAGTCTGGTAGAATTTGATAATTATTATTGATTATATGTCGAACCTTTGATCTGGAAATTGGGATAACGTCTCTGACCTCTTGGTATCCCTTAAGTGGGGGTTACTGGGAAGCGGGGTCATTACAGGTGTGGAATGATTCCCACATCAAGCATAAATATGTTTTGGAAGGAGTCAAGGTTCTACTGTTCAACCCAAGAATCAAGTTGTTCCCAGGAAAACTCAGGTCCAGATGGTTTGACCCTTTCTATGTTGTTAAGATCTACCCATCTGGGGTGATGGAGATTACCAGTGAAAAGACTGGTACTTTAAGGTGAATGACATAGAGTAAAGAGATACTATAAAGAGGAAGCTTTTGTAAGAAGATCATAACCGGAGTTAAAAGAGCCACAACCAGTAACAGCTGAAGAACTGTGAGAAGCCAGAAATTAGAGTCAAGCTAAAGACTTTAAATCAGCACTTCTTAGGAGGCAACACAAGGATTTGTTGTTTTATTTAGTTTTGCAATGCTTTTTACCTTTTCCACAAAGTTTAAACTGTGTATATATTAGTTAGTCTAATTTCGAACTCCTATGTGTTAAGCAATTTTGAAAATAGATAATCAATTTTAAAATATGATCTTTGTTGTTATGATTTCTTTTGATTTGAGATAAGTGCATATGTTGTTTAATTCAAAGCCTTAGTAATTGCTATTAGAAATCCGTGTATCATTCAAAACACTTTTATTAGTGTCTCGGTTGCGACACCATTCGCTGTTGAAACAATCACTTTGTTAGTCTAGTATTGCAGTCGTGATGCTCATCATGGTGGCAATACGCGTTTCGGTCACGACACCTATCACAATCGTGACACCCGTCATATATAAGAGAGAGGAGTTTTGAACAGTAAAATCCCTTTTCTCCCTCACTTTCTCTCTCACCCCGTACTACGACAAAACCTTTGTGAAGAACCAACATGCATTTGGAACGGATCAGGACGACGACGCTTCATGCGATCAAGACCACCAGCGTCGCCACCCATTCCATCAATGGAGTTCTGACTCACCCTCACTCTCATTCATTGTGATTTTTCTAGCTTATCTACAAGGTACATGTTCTATTTATCCAACTTGAAAAACTCTGCTTTCTTCTTTCACCCATCGTCGACTCTCGATTTTACTCCAAACATCGTTCCGACCTAGTTTTTTCCTCTCACAGTCAAAACCTTCTCTGCTTCAATCCTCCACCCTCTGGACCTCTCTGTCGTGGTCACTACAACCCATTTTCCACATTGTCCAACCACCCTACACTGGATTGCCACTTCACCTTCCAACCATTTTGTTTCCCTCTTCTCATCTGACACTTTTATGATCATCGATTTATCTCCTTTTCCATTGAACATGCACCTGATGTGTACGTGATTCATTCACAATGTTGGTTGTGGTTACAACACATGTTGCGGCCGCTACAGTCCAAAGAAATCAATATAGGAGAAACGAAAGTCATAACTATGAGTTATGTTGAATAGCAAACAAATTCCTTAACTTTTGAGCTACAAAGTAGCTCAATCGTATGGGAGAGGTAATGACCTTAAGGGAGTGGCTCGACTGAAAGGAGAGGTACGGAGTGACTCAAGATATAGTGGTTTGGCTGCTATCCCCGCAAGTAGTTGCAACCTCTACAATCATCCAGGTCATAACGCTAGACTCGAGATGGATCAAACAGTTGGTTGGTTTTTGTCTCGATTGTAACACTAGTCTTTCTTTGATTGTTGAGCTATTTTGTGTTGGTCGAAATGGATATGTGCATGATAGGTCATAACCTTCAGCGTTATGGTCTCTACTAGTCTAGGTGTTGCAGTCGCTACCCATCTAGGATGTTTTGACCAAAACGTTGACCATCATAGATTGTAGCAGTCAGAACCATTATGTTTGTTGTGGTCGTAACAAGGAAGGATTGTTACAGTCGTAACACCTAGTTGAGACACCTTGTTCAAAGGTGGTCGCTACACTTATATGATGATGGGTCGTAACACATGCTTGTTGAACCAATGCTTATACATGAGAAAATGGTTAGCACATGCACATGAGTATATGACATTAGGACATTTTCTCTCTCCTATTTATAAACCCCTAACTTTGTAGGTGCTATACAATTGAATGACATAATGATTAACCTGTTTTGACCACTACTATGTAAAAAACCAGTAGCGACGGAGACACACTCAATCGAGACAGATGGTGGTCTGTCTCGATCGATACACTAAGATAAGAGAAAAATATTACCTAATTTATCTAATACAATACCTGACAACCTCTAATTGATTAAATTTGCACAATGTTGACTTCCACCTCTGACACCATGACCAGGAAGGTAAAATGTCTGTAGGGAGCACAAGAAGCTCTAGAGTCAGTTACCAAGGCACTGAGTGACCATCCCAACCTGTCTCTACAAAAGAAGCTCAAGTCAGAGTTGCTGAAGAAGAAGTATGAATACATCCTCGACCACTAGACACCAGAGGAGTCTGAGGAATCTCAGAGCACTGGAAAGACAAAAACATCTAAGTATGTGCCAGTGAAGAAAGGAAAGAGAAAAGCAGCAACACCAGTTGAAACAAATACTAAGATACAAAAGAGAGCTATAAGGATGCATCAAAAGATCTAGGGCAGGAGGCAGAATCAGTTGCACACAAAGTGCATGACTTAGAATAGAGGCACTTGTAGGGGATCTGACAATGTTCGTTCCTAGAGACGAGGTGCATAAATCACACTTCAACATGATGCTAAGGACCAATCACTTCAAGCCTACAAGATATATGGATGTCTAAGACTTCAAGAAGTTGGGCATTTATGACAGGGTAATTGAGTTTCTATATAGAGTGAACTTGCACACCCTATGCAGAGCAGAAGCCTCATCCCTAACAGACCTAACTGCTGAGTTTATGTCATCGCTTGAGAAAATATATGTCAGTGATGTAGAAGGCAAAGAAGCTGGAGGAGAATTCAGACTGGAGGTCAGGATAGGAGGCAAAAACCACTCTATCACGGAAGCCATTCTAAACACCATCTTCACAAGAATTGTGGAGGAAGCTCATGCTTGCTCACAAGCACCCAATGAGAAGGAAATTGTGGGCTACAACACACAATGTAGTGTGTATGATAAGTCTTACTACCCTTTTTCCCAAGCTTGAAACCAAAATTAAAAGCCAAAAGCATCCCTTTTTTGGAACGTAGTGTGGAGGCAGCTGACCGGAGAACTTGAACATAACCCAATTAAGTCCAAAGAATCCCTCATCACTTCCTACTTCATCAGGGTTATCTAGAAGATAACTTCAAATACAGTCTTCCCAAGGTCAGAAATGGGGGAGTGTCTAAGGGAGACATGTTTCTCATATGGTCGATGTTGAACGTGAAACCAGTAAACATCGGAAGGTTGCTAATAGACAAATTATCGGTAGCAGTGGGACTAGAGGCCAAGAAGATGAAGGATTTTTTTATGGGAGGCCTAATCATTCGCATTGTGTCCTATTATTTAAAGGATGAACAATGGAAGAATTATAAGCCAACAAAGGGACATACAAAGATTGATGTCAAGTCCTTGGTGAATGTAGACATCCTTACTTCGAAGGGTGAAAGATTCTTCTACAAACCAAGCAACTCAAAGATTCTACTTCCACTTCCAAAAATGTTGTATTATGACACTAAAAGCTGCGACCCACGAAAGAGGAGGTGAACAAAATGCACTCGAGTGCAATCAGAAGGGCTGCAAATCTGCAATCACCTACCAACATCAAACATGGACCAGAGCCAAAGCTGGAAATAAAATAACACAATCCAGCGGAAAGAAAGAAACTAGCGATACAGAAATGCAATAACAAGGCATTAGACACCACTCCTAGAAACATAGAAGCGACAAAATAGACATCTCTAGATGGCGAACCAACTCACCACGATGAAGGGTTTGATAATGCACCACCTACACCACCCGTTACAAACAAGGTACAAGAAGTGGTAAAAATTGAGATGTCCAACAAGCCAAGTACCCTTGTCACCGCAGAAGAGCAAACTCTAGAGGATGAGAAGGGACCAAGCCATGGCCCTGAGGCCTGCAAGCCCACCCCAACTCCTCCTACGGCCGAAGCAGTGCCTGAGATACTCGAGCATCCTGAAGCATCAACCACTGCACAAGCAACAAATGCCGAAGATGAGGCAGGCGTAGAGTACGAAAGCATGTAAGGAGAACTCACTCAGCCTTCACAACAAATACTTAGATAAGTAATAACAAAACCATCAACATTGGCAACTGAACAACAACAATGTTCACAAACCTTCAGTGATGTACTAGGGCATTAGTTTGATGCAATAAGGGCACACATGCATCATCATTATGAAGTTAACGTTCATATCACTTCTAGCCTAAGCTCACTAACAATGTAGGTACATGGATTAAATACAAAAATTGAGTTGCTTCCTCAGTTTATGCAAGAATTGACCAGTAACCAGACAAAGATGATGGAGGCCATCAAGACAAATTCAGAAGAAATGGTGGACCTATGAAAAGAGAGGGATAATGTGCATGCTGAAAAGGAAATAGTGTGCGAAGGGTACGAAGAAGCTATGCAAGATCTATAAAGGGAATGTGAACGGTTGGAGGTTGAGCAGGAAAAGATAGAAGTTGATCGCCAGGAACTAGAAGAATGGCAAGCTAGAAAGAGGTCAAGGTGTATGACCAACCCCTCCCCTTCTCAAGCCCTTCCCGCCCCGATGACCACAAAGATGAAGCTGTAAGTGCACTGCCATCCCAAAAAGAAGAAAGTGCTAACATATGCAAAGATCATCCAGAGGGTGCTGCCAAGGAGAAAGAACATCCATCACCTAAGGAGCCAGAAGTAGGCAAGGGCATAAACAACAACAACGTCATGCAGGGGCTTGACTTAAATGTTCAAACCACTGAGACCAAAGAGAATATTATAAAAAAACATGTAGGAGCTATAATTATCTAGAAGGAAGCATATGCAAAGATATCATCCTCCTTTGACACAACAACAGTCAACAAGTTCTTGGAAGAAATATACACCAATATGAATATTGATGACTACCTTCTACATTAGCTCATCCATAATGAGCTCAACGACACCGTATATGACGATAAAATGGAAGCCACACTAGAAGAACTCAACAAAGAAGCTTGAGTCACCATTAGTGGCAAATCATCTCATAAAAGAGTTTGTTAAAGAAATTACCGCTAACAACAAAATGCAAGCAGAGCCATGTGAGAAGAAGAATATTGAAGAGCCTACCCCAAATTCTGCCACACCAACCAAAAATGTGCATCAGGATAACAAAGGGACATCTGATGATGACAAAGGTGAACTAGACTCCTTCTTTGATGATGCACCTACAAGAGAATAGAGCCCACCTATAGAAGTAAATGAATTGGCTACAACTCCTTTGCTCGCATACAAAATGGAAGATATGGACATGAAATCAATATCTCGCATCACCTATCGGGACATCCATGTCTTACAAGATGTACTGAATGATAATCTACCAGACAGAGATGTTCTATACAATAACAAAGGGAGGTCAATAATAGAGGCCACTTATAGGGAATATTTTTGAAATGAGAACGGGTACATAAAAGACTGTTCAAAGTTCTTTGTACTACACTCATTGAAGAATTCCTCCATCCTGATAAAATACAACTGGTCGTCAATAGTACAACTCATCTAGAAAGAATGTTGTATGAAGAGGATTACAACTTTGAATCTATGAAATAAATGCATGATGTAGTTATGAGGGAAGAAACTAAGTTTGTCACCTTGTCGATCAGAACTGTAAAGCATGGGGTGTTGATTGTTGTGGACTTGTATGATAGGCGTACAAAAGTCTACAACTATTGTGCCACTGTACTACCAATTACTTCGCTGGTTTTCATAAATAAGGAGGCACACAATATTTTGAAGGTACCCCTTCATCTCCAATGGGCTATCCAGTTAGCAGGAAACCAATACAAACCTAACTGGAAGAATTTTTTTATATCCATGAAAGTCCCTCAAGAGGAGTCACACACATGATATTGTGCCTTTGTAGTGCTAAGAATGATGGAAGAAATCAATAAAGGTGTCTCATTAGAATACCTCTTTCTAGAAAACCTAAATGGCTTGTGGAGTACCTATGATATGGAAGTAATATATGATTGATGGTTCTTTAACGACCCCACAATGTCCCCTGATATCATACCACACAGGCTCATATAGGTGTCCCCTTACCAGAAAAGAAGCCATGGCAGGACAAGCTGCAGACTTTGTGGATAGACCCTACTGAATCGGCTAGAGCATCTACTTAGAAGGAAGGGTGGCCTGCAGACAAGCCCCAAGATGAAGCCAAACAAGAGGAACAACAATGTCCCAAGCTAGCTGAAAAAGTGATAACCGCAGTAGTTGTAGAAATAGAACAAGAAGCACCCACTAAAGATCACACTGAGGAAGGTGAGATCAATGAAGAGGAGTTGCCTGAGATATGCCCAGATGGGCCATTTGGTCAGATAGAGCCCTCCTTTGTTGCCTTTGATAGGTGGGCATGCCAAGACCTCTCCTGGAAATCACTTCTGCTAATAATGGAAACACTCAAAGAAGATGGTAATCGTGGGGACGTTATCTTCAAGCAAGACGACATTTGTGTCATTAAAGACAACCTTCGAGAATCTCTAAAGATAGGAGGGTACCTACCAGTAAGCGTGATGTCCACATATCAATCTCTTCTAGGTGAGAATATGCATAATGTACATATGGCATATTTATTGCTCATCGATGACATACTAAAGAGCAAAGAGTCTAGAGAAAAAATATACCTATAGTAGCATCTAATAGCCCCTCTGCCTGATTTCATCTTCTTACTAATAGCCTCTCTACCTAATTTCATCTTCTTACCTATTCTTCATGATAACCATTGGACGCTTCTTGTAGTCAACATCGAAGCAAAGACTGCCATCCTATACAACAGGTCAGATTCGACCTTTGCACTAAACAAACATGCAAACATGAATACACTAAAGATGCTAACTGAAGAAAAGGAAGTAATATGTACTGAAACAATCATTGAAATGATTCACAAGCATGACAAGTAGTACAAAATTTCAAAGATAAAGGACTTCAAGAAAATGCAGTTTTTCCATAGAAGTCCACAAAAAATGCACCTATCCAACAATTGTGGTTTTCCATTACTTATCTTGGATGGAAGCACTAGCACTAAGAGATATGAAAGTCAAGATCTTGCAACATGAAAAATATTAGGCTCTTTGAGGAGGCTATGCTGATGTGTTGTTGTAGTCAAAATGGACAATTATTGAAAACCAACAAAAATAAAATAAGCCTGTTTAAACCTAAACCCTCATCTTTGACACTCTAGGATGAGTGAATGATAAGTTTGGGGGAAGAATTATAAATGGGTGTGAGAATTACAATTTTTTAATTTAATTTAGATCCCAATTTTATCAAATTAGTAAGGTTTTGTTTTGTACATATTCATACTTTTACCCCTTCATCGTAGGAAATTTTGAAATTTTTTGAACTTTGAACTTTTCTTTCAAAAGAGTGAGCCATTTATTTCTGTTGACAATTTTGATATTTTACAAGAAATACACTTTTTACCTTTACTTAGACATGTTTGTGCTCCTTATAATTTTTAGTGTAACCATTTCTAGAGTGGTGCAAGTGTGTTACTAAATTACATAAGAGAAAAAGTCACAACAATACAATCTTATTGCCTTTTTATAGTAAAATGTTGCGTAAAGTAGAAGAACACTCCTGAATCTATGATATCCTTGGAAATAAGGAGGACTTCACAAACCAAGCTCTTGATTAATCACCCTAGTTTGGTAGTAACATCTAGAAAGTATACACCTTTCACAAGACAAAACAACTACCCCTTCCAGTTTTAAATATCCCCGCATTGAGATGAAAAGAGGCTTGGCCGCCCAAAAATCTTAGTACCCTTTTTCCCAAGCCTAAAAGAAGAATTAATGGCCAAAAGAGAGAAAATCATGAGAGTGTGTGACCAAAAAGATGCCTAAGGATCCCACATGGATGGTGTATCATTGCATTCATGAATGCAGATATGTCATGTCCAAAAATGGGATCTAGAAGCCAAGTTATACCCACCTGCATTTCGAAGTTGACCTCATACAACCACTTGACACTACATCAAGACCCACTTGGGAAGCACTGTCCTTATGACAAAATCATGGTTGAGGGAGACTGAGGAGTGTAGGAAAACACCAAAAGCCTAGCCTACCCCAGCACAATAACCTATACACAATCAAAATAAAGGTTGGGTGTGAAAGCTACCTCCTACGATGGAACCATTTACAAGTATAGCTAGAAACCAAGGGTAGGGAAGTCTTTGTGAGGGAGAGTCCTTTACTAAAAAAGGCAGTGGCAATGGTACAAAGTCACTTAACTCTGGAAATAAAGGAAGGAGATAGAACCCTAGGAAGTGATTTGAACTTTTCAGAAAGGTTTTATTGCAAGGGTGGGACAATTTTCTAATGGTGTGGTTATCATAAAGAAAACATATAGAGCTCATCGCTTGACAATTTGATTCTATTTACTAGCCTAAGGACAAGCTCGATTCTAAGTTTGATGGAGTTGATAACATTTCATATTTGTGAACTTTTTATACCCATTTTGTTTCTATTATAACAACCCTTTTGTGATTTTTCCTGACTTCTTTAATGATTTTGAACAACATTTGGATCTGACTTAACACCTTTACTTGATCCATGCAGACTCATTATTGGTCGCTACCAATACATCTTTGTTGTGGTCATAATAATTGCATGCATACAACCATCCAACCACAACGGATTCATGGACGTATCGACTGAGATAGACTGACGTTCAGTGCTTATTTGTCATGATAGAACTATGCATAGTGGCCCCGCCCCTTATTGAGGTCTCGACTGATATAGTGGTTGTGACCACAACAGTAGTCATGACTGAGACAAACATGGAGATCAAGAAGCTATGGTGACCAGAGCACCATAGCAATTGAGACTCGGTAGTGACGAAACATCATCTCGATTAAGACTTGAGTGTAGCTGAGACATCAGTAGTGATCGCTACACAAAAGTAATTCGGTGGGTGGCACCTATAAATAGGCCCCGACCCCATACATGGGGGGATCATCAAGAGTGACAAAGTGTTGTCCAACTTCAGAGCCATCCTCATTCATCTCCATTGGCCTTGGATCTCTGAAGATGAAAGTTGGAGGAGAGAGAAGATCTCCATTGGTCTTTGGTAATAAGGTCAATGATTATGAGATGGTGGAATGTTCCTTGAATATTAAGAAGGATAGTCTGCCTATTAAATATTTGGGCCTTCCCTTGTTCTATGGTAGACTTACAAAAGCATATGTTCTCCTATTGTTGATAAAATCAAATGCAGGTAGGAAGGATGGAAGTTGAGGCATCTTTCCTTTGTTTCTAGATTGGATTTGATTGAATATACTCTATCCTATTTCCAGGTTTATTGGGTTGCTTCCTTTCCACTTCATGTGGTTGTTACAGATGAGACTGATAGATTATGCAGGGATTTCCTTTGGGGGTCCTAAGCTTGAAAATAAAATGTACTTAGTTACATGGGATAAAGTGTGTTTTCCTAAGAAAGAAGGTGGATTAGGCGTCAAAAGATCAAGAGGCATTGTTAATGCATGCATGGTTATGAACCTATGGAATATTGCCATAAATAATGACTATCTTTGGGTTTGTTGGATCCATGGGAGGTACCTCAAAGGTGATTCTATTTGGAGATGTAAGGTGGCTTCCAATTCTTTGTGGGTTTGGAAGCACATTCTATATCATAGAGATAAAACTATAAGTTCGGTCTCTTTCTCTGTGGACAATGGGGAGTTGGAGAAATTATGGAGAGATCCTTGGTTTGAGGGAGGTTATCTCAATACTTTTCTGGGTGATGGTGTTGGTATGAGGAGTAGCACTGGGAAGTATGCTACCTTTAGTTGATTGTTTTCAGACGGTGATCGGTTTGTGACTGAGTCTAGACATGAATGCTCAATTATTGATTTACTTTAAAAGTATGTTAGTCCAAAGTCCTCAAAAGGTGATCTTATCCTTCTGAAGGGGAGAGAAGTTCATAATATCAAGAGTATGTGGGAGGGTACTAGATCTAGGGTAGTCATTTCTTTTTGGACAAATTGGCTCTGGGGGACTTTAGGCTCAAGGAGATATATCATTAATGGATGGAGATGCTTTCTGAACAAGTTGTTGGCTCTTGATCATCTTCAGAGTAGAGGGTTTCAATTTCCTTCATGGTGCATTCTGTGTGAATCGGCTTCTGAGGATCTATTTCATATTTTGTTTGACTGTGAATATGCTATTCAAGTATGGAATGAAACTTTTGGAGCCTTGTATGTCCCTCATATACCTATCTTGTTTAATGACGTGTGTTTTATGTTGTTGAAAAGTATAGAGTTATAGTTTTGGCAGTTTTCCACCATTTATGGGATGAAAGGAATTTGAGGGGTTTTATAGATAGAAGTATTAGTGTTGATAGAAGATGGTCTTCACTTAAGAAGTATATGGATCTTTTACTTGTATAGTCCTTTCTCTTTTTGTTCTTTTTCTTTTCTCGTTGAGCTTTGCTCAAGCATTGTACATATTCTTGCAAAAATCTATGAAAAGGAGTAACACTCTGTTTTGATAAAAAAATATTAAGACAACATGTCACATCAAATAAAAAAATTTAATTAAGATGTACACATGTCAAATGATAAACAACTTTGTAACATACTCCATATTCATACGGGAGTAATAAATTTGAACTAATAAAGTATGTGCGTGTCTATGTTTTTAAGCCAATCGCCAATTACATTTTATAAAAATTAGAGAATTTGCACTTATAAATTGGTGGTAAGATAACAAATAAGAAGTAATAGGGAGTACCCTTAAATAAAGTAGGTGGAGGATGGATTTCATAAATACAACCCACATAGAGAAGGCACATTAAATCCAAACACTCAAGGCACTAGACGAGTCACAAGAATGTCTAAATTGGGGGGAAGATCTCCAAAAGAAGCCCAAGAAATCACAAAAGAGGAAAAAAAATTGTATTGAAGCTCATGGACCTACAGTGTCCCTACCAAGATTGGCCATCTCAGCATCAGATTCAATGTTCTTGATACAAAGAGAAATCACCATCTTCTTATAAAAGGAAAACACTTTAGAAGTAGTATTGATCTTAAGTGTGGACGATGCATCATCTGTGTAAGGATGAAATCCAAGCATTGTAATCCTTATAAATGCTAGCTATTATAAAGTTACTGGCCGGCCTAAATCACGCGTCCTAAAATTGGAGGGGTATTTGAGGTAGTCGAGCCTTCACATTTATAACCCAAATCCTTTTAGGCCCCCGCAACTTTGTTTACGGGGTCGAAGTAGTCATACGGGGTCGAACACAGGGACAAAGTGGGTCGTGTTGACGACTCTGAATCGACACTCTACACTCCGGTGGGTATAAAGAGATATTAAAGTTCCCCGAAGGGGAACAACAAGCTGTTACGATTAAATCAAAGAAAACTATCTCCAACTGGAGTTACAAGAAAGATTAAGATTTTGTCATTTAGCAGTTTTTAGGAATTTTCATGCAACAGAAGTAGAAAGATAAAGACTAGAGCTCAGGCAAGGTTCGGAGGATAAGACTGTAGTAAAACAAGCGGTAGCGATAACACCCTGCACCCCTCCTCTCAGAGCGGGTACCTCTAACCTCTACATCAACACCCCTCTCGAGGTTGCTGGGCTTCAGTTAGAGTGGAATGTTATAGAAAATAGCTCCGTTCCAGGCACTCTCGTACTCCAGAATCGGACCAAATGCTAGAGCCGCATTACAACTCTCGAAGTTGTTGCGACGGGAAAATGGTTCGGTAGCTAATCGAAACACGATCCAAATCATGCAAGCTAGGGTTCGGATATTAAACAGAGCAGTCATCCAACATTGTACACCAAGCATAGAGCAACAAGTAATTGAATCTTTCCATTTCCATAAACATTTAAAGGTCTTAATACATTGCATAAACAAAGAATTAAATAACAGAATTAAAAGATAGGTGTCGCCTCCTTGATGTAGAAGGGCGACAGGGTGCTGTAGCTCTCCTGCCCGATATTGGTCAGAGGCCTAGCCCGATACAGAGGTGTCGGGTGACACACCCTCTCGGGCGGCACGCGCCGACTGGCGACTGCATCGGTTAAGGGCTCTGGCCGATACGCTCATGTCGGACGACACACCCTCTCGGGCGGCACGTTCGATAGACTAAGCGTATCTGGTTGATATCGTGTCGGGCTAAGAGCTAAGCATTATTGATGTCGGTCACTTGTGTCAGGCAGTGATGTCGGCCGATATCGGCCCGCAGTGTCGCCTGGGACGGTCCTAGGTGAACTGTCCCCTCCCTCTCGGGATGAGGAGAAGCTCACCTAGTGTCGCCCGAGACGAACACTGGGGAACGATATGGGTGCTCTCGGAGTTTCCTCGCTCAAGCTCCGAATGTGAACTGTTCCGACCTATGCGAGCCGCGCGAGCCGTCTTTTCGACTCCCTGTAGGTGCTATTTATAGGCGGCGGTTGAAGGAGTTATGGTGCTGGAAACGCCACGTAGCTCCCTTATACGCCGGTCGATGGATGTGGACGGCCGATACTGGTATGTCTCGGCGCGAGGTGTTGGCTATCGGTCACGTGGCTGGCGGCACGCCTACCGGTGGGTGGCTGTGTCGCCCGACGAGTTTGGTCGTCGATGCGGCTTTGGCTCCCTGTCGGGTAGATGGTATGTCGGCCGACACGTCCTTCTTGAGCAGCGCCCTTCTCCGCCGATCATCCTCGTGTCGCCCAGCCCCTGTCGGGCTGGGTTGTATCGGGCGTCAGGAAGGTCGAGACGAGCTTAGACTTATTGTAGGCCGGAATCGGCCATATTGCACAAAAACGAGGAAAACTCTGTAGAAGATAGGAAAAATTGGAATAAGAGCGTTGCTTGGCCAATTATTGCGAAAATGCTAATAAAATAGAGGAAAATAGCAGAAAAGGGTAGTTTTGATAACAGAATAAAGGGCAAAAACGTCACAAAATATGGTGTTATCAACTCCCCCAAACTTAGCTTTTTCATTGTCCTCAATCAATATTTAAACTAAACTTTGTGTTGCTTCTTCTTGCACAGCAAAACTTTAAGGCTAAAGGGTAGCACAAGATTTGCAATGTCTTGGAGGTAATGCTGTCTTAATGTGAACAAAAGACCTTGCCCTACTTGCCTTATTATTTAAGTAAAATTTTTCTTCTCCACAGCTTCAGCGAAACTTTGGTGTATGATTCCGAAGTTAGCTTCCACACCAAACAGCTTTATTTTAGGGGTAGAAAGTTGTGTATAGGGTAGGCTAATTCTTTTTGGGTTTTTCTTCTTGTTTCCCATCAGTCCATCCAGGTAAGGGTCCGTTAACGGGCAAGTGGTCCCTACAGTCCAAGCCAGTTGGCTTTAGAGCAGTGATTTCACATCCTACGTACCACTGCCCCGGATCTACCATGCCTAAAGATGGGTACTTTTAGAAAACAATTGTGTATATATGTATATATACTTTTTTCTTTTCTTTTATTGGGAACAACTCTCATGCTTTTATTCACGGTCATAAAGCTTCTTTCTCTTTTTGGGATTTTTGCCGGGTAAGGGAAAACAAAAGAGATATCTGCTATTTGGGCAACTTTTTCCTTCTCCATACTCGTCTCTTAGCTGTTTGTGAGATTATTATTTTTCGAAAATTTTTGGATGGCAAGGCACAATCTTTTGTTTGTTTGAGACAACATTATCAGAAAGATATGACAGAACTTGTAACTCGTTAAATATACAGAAAGTAAACTTTACAAGAAGTCACAACAGGTTTTTATTATTATTATAGCAACTTTGTACATATGCCTAGGGACAGAAATTTGCAAAGGAAAGATTTTTGTAAATTTTTATATGGCATGCATGCGTACAGCACATCAGGTAAAAGAGAATGAATATCGTAGAAAGCTTGAAGTGATAAAATTTTTATACCTCCCTCACTGGCATACCCCCCCCCCAAACTTACTTCCTACTCTGTCCCAGAAGTAGAGAAGAAAGCAAAAGTGAGGTAAAGTTTAGCCAGTGAGGGTTAGCTTGCTGATGTGCTGCAAAATGCTCCTACGAAGTTGCAGCATGCCATTGGGAGGTTGTCTAGTGGGTTCGCTTCGGCGGTGTAGCGGTTGAGTGTGAGCGTAACCCTCAAAATTCACTTCTGGCCCTCCCTTTCTCCAGATCTCTGTTGTGAACATGAACAAAAGGACTGATTATCAGTCCCAGTTCAGTCCCAGGAGTGTGTAGTCAGGGTGGGCCTCCTCCCTTAAGAGGACGGAACCTGAATGCCCCGAACTTGTTCGGAGGCCTTGGTCTCCGTACTCGTGCTGTCTCTGGAGATGGTCCCAAGCCACGCGAAATACAGGCTGATAACTAGATGACTCTTTATCAGAGCTACCAAATCAAGAAAAATCTCCCCTTTCATTGTTGTTGCCGTTTCTGCCCGACTGTGGTTGCTGTTTCCCCCGCCGTGCTTGTTGGTGCGGCCGGTGGTTTGCTCCATACGAGCCATACCTATTATTTAAATTTAGAATTTATTCATCCGTTAGGCAAGGAAGATGAAAAGAAAAACTTATTAAAACTGGGCGATAAGGGATCGGACGATACGATGTTGTCACGCGATATGACTCGACGCCCGACACAGGTGTATCGGGCGATACGAGGTCACATGAAGCAAAAACATGACATCGCCGTGAGAAGCATGACGCCCGATACGGTACATCGGGAAAACGCTATCGACCGGCGTTACGCGCGAAAGCATGTCGGGCGATAGAAAATCTGCAAGTCATGTAAACCCGATAAGCGGCTCGGTAAAAGATACTGGCGTCGGGCGACAGGGTTATCGGCCGATAATCGTGTCGGTCTACAACCCTATCGGGCGACAAGCCATGTCGTTTGGTAAGAAAACAACAAGCCGGCCGATACGCTTCGCACGATACAAAACCTGTGCCGGGCGAGAGAAAACGTATCGGGCAAAAGGTGTGTCAGGCTATACCTTTGCTCTCAGGAGGCATCGCCCGTTACCAGGGCGAAGGCAAGATGGCCGACACACGAGCAAAAGGGAGGATCACTGCATGCGTTCCAGGTGGCAAAAAGGAGAAAATGATAGCCCGACACGAAGAAACCTCCACACTATTTATAGAGAACCCAACTGGGGGTAAAACGGGCAAAACATGGCGCACGTCGGGCGTTTTAGTAACGCTATTCCCGAAATGCGCAGTCCCATCGGGCAGTCCAAGGGTCATCTGCTGCCCTTGCGACGCCCGGGGCGAGGCTGCCCGATACAAGCGGTTCTGCACCCAGCTGGTCGACACGGTAGAAAAGCGGGCGGTCAAAAGGCCAAAACTAAACCTGGGTGAAGTAAAAGGCCATTGCAGGGTAAAACATCATTGGTATAGAGAAGGATCTCCTACCTCAGATGATATTACTCCTCAATGCTCCGCAAAACACAGCGGTGGCCCATAAAACAAAAAGAGTCAGTACACGTGTGCATGCACTGACTCGGGCCTTATTACAGTCCATAATGTTTGTTTTTACAAAGAAAAGAAATGTATCCTAATCTATGACTTGGGCTGCCTCCCGAGGAGCGCTGAAGTTTCCGTCGCCAGCTCGACCGGTGTAGGCTCTTCTGTTGTACCCACATCCAGCAAGTCAATCTCTGCTTTCCTGACAAAAGCTTCATCTTCATAAAACCTTTTCACTCTGTGCCCGTTCACCTTGAAGATCTTAGTCAGGTCATCCTTGTCGCGGAGCTCCATCATTCCTGATGGGTATATCTTTGACACAGAAAACGGTCCCGACCATCTTGTCTGTAATTTCCCAGGAAAAAGACAGATGGAGGACTTGAATAACAAGACCTTATCCCCTTCACTCACATCCTTTCTCCTAAGGTGGGCATCATGCCACATTTTTGTTCTTTCCTTGTAGATCTTTGCATTCTCGTAGGCGTGAATCCTCAGCTCTTTGAGCTCTTGAAGCTGCAAAAACCTCTTTTCTCCTGCTTTGTCTAGGTCCATATTTAGGAACTTGATCGCCCAAAGGGCCTTGTGTTCTAGTTCTAAAGGTAGATGGCAGGATTTTCTGTATATAAGACGGTAGGGGTGGTTCCAATGGGCGTCTTGTAAGCAGTACGGTAGGCCCATAATGCGTCGTCAAGTTTCATAGACCAGTCTTTCCGCGTGCGGCTGACAGTCTTTTCTAAGATCTGCTTGATCTGTCTGTTTGAGACCTCTACCTGCCCCGACGTCTGTGGGTGGTAGGGTGTAGCGATCTTATGTTTTACTCCATACTTACGTAGGAGCGCTTCGAACTGCCTTTCTCCGAAGTGTGACCCGCCGTCGCTTATTACGGTGCGCGGTACACCAAAACGGGGAAAGATGGTCTTCTCAAAAAGCTTGATAACCGACTTGGCGTCGCATGTTTGGGTGGCTACCGCCTCTACCCACTTCGATACATAATCTACTACCACTAGTATGTATTGATACCCCTAGGATGGGGGAAACGGCCCCATGTAATCAATCCCCCATACGTCAAATATTTCCACTTCGATCCAGCTTGCCATTGGCATTTCATTCCTCCGCCCTATATTTCACGTTGACTGGCACTCTTTGCAAACCTTTACAAATCGTGCAGCATCTTTAAATAAGGAGGGCCAGTAGAAACCTGATTGTAGCACTTTCGCCACTGTTCTTTCGCTACCCAGGTGTCCACCATAGGGGGAGGCGTGGCATCCCTTCAGGATATCAGTGGTTTCTTCTTTCGGGATGCACCTCCTATACAAGTTGTCTGCGCATCTTCTGAACAGGAGAGGATCATCCCAGTAATAATTCTTGGCATCTGCGAATAGCTTCTTCTTTTGATTGTAGGTGATGTCAGGAGGCATCTCTCCACAAGCAAGGAAATTGCAGATGTCTGCAAACCAGGGCAAACCTTCTTCTTGAGCTTCAACCATCATAAGAGCTTCGTCGGCAAAGTCGTCGTCGATTTGTGGCCCTCTCTATCTCTCAGCCACTATTTTTGATAGGTGGTCTGCGACCACATTTTCCGTGCCCTTCTTGTCGATAATTTCATGATCGAACTCTTGGAGCAACAAGGCCCACCTCAATAATCTGGGTTTTGCGTCTTTCTTTTGCATTAAGTATTTTATTGCCCCATGATCTGTGTATACTTTGACCTTGGATCCGACGAGATACGACCTGAACTTGTCAAACGCGAAGACGATCGCGAGCATCTCCTTCTCGGTGGTTGTGTAGTTTACCTATGCTTCGTCCAACGTGCGACTAGCGTAGCAAATCACATGGTGCTTTTTATTTTTCTTTTGCCCCAGGACTGCTCCAACTGTGTAGTCGCTAGCGTCACACATTAGCTCAAAGGGTAAACCCCAATCTGGCGCTTGAAGGATAGGTGGTGATACTAAAGCATTTTTCAGGGCCTGAAAAGCACTGAGACAATCGTTAGAGAAAACAAATTCAGCATCTTTTACCAGAAGATTGGACAATGGTTTGGAAATCTTTGAGAAGTCCTTGATGAATCTTCGGTAATATCCGGGGTGCCCGAGGAAGCTTCTTATCCCCGTGACGGATTTTGGTGGAGGAAGCTTAGATATAGCTTCGATTTTGCTGGTATCCACCTCGATCCCACGCCTTGAGATCTTATACCCTAGAACGATGCCTTCCCGCACCATGAAATGACATTTTTCCCAGTTCAGGACCAGGCTGTTTTCCTCGCACCTTTGAAGTACTAACGACAGATTCTTCAGACAGCTATCGAAGTCCTTTCCATAGACAGAGAAATCGTCCATGAAAACTTCCACGATGTCTTCTAGAAAATCTGAGAACATTGATATCATCCATCTTTGAAAGGTGGCAGGGGCGTTGCAGAGTCCGAAGGGCATCCTTCTAAAGGCATAAGTGCCGTAAAGGCAGGTGAACGTCGTTTACTCTTGGTCGTCGGGTAAGATGGGTACCTGGTAAAATCCTGAAAAGCCATCAAGAAAACAAAAATAATCGTGATGCACTAATCTTTCAAGAACTTGGTCAATAAAAGGTAGCGGAAAATGATCCTTTTTTGTAGCCTGATTTAGCTTTTGGTAATCAATGCACATTCGCCAACCGGTGACGGTCCTTACCGCCACCTCGTCACCCTTCTCACCCTTAACCACAGTCATTCCGCCTTTCTTGGGTACTACGTGGATCGGGCTTACCCAATTGATGTCGCTAATTGGGTAAATGATCCCCGCGTCCCTAAGCTTTATTACCTCTTTCTTAACGACCTCCTTGAGCATCTGATTCAGCTTCCTCTGGGGTTGGGCCAGAGGCTTGGCAGACTCATCCAAGTTGATGCGATGCATGCAAAGGGCGGGGCTAAGGCCTTTGATATCATCTACGGAATATCCTATAGCCCCCCTGTGGAGTCTTAACTCCTCAAGGAGCCGGTCTAGCTGATTGCTTGAAAGATCGGCGTTTACGATGACTGGGTTCCTCTGTTCTTCATCTAAAAATTCGTACTTCAGTCCTTCAGGCAACGCTCTTAAATCCGGCTTTGCTCGGGGTGTCTCCTCCTGAGGTTCTCCCTCAAGGGAGGCATACTTCGCAGAGTTCACCTCCTCCTCTTCTTCTTGCAAGTCTTTGTCAGAAAGGTTGAAAAGGTCGAGATGCCTCACGACCTCAGGATCTTCAAGGTCGGGATCCTGACAGATTATTGCCCTTGCGAGGGGGTCCACTGTCCGGATATCCTCCTCTATTTCCTCACAGAATTTATTGTAACTATCCGCAAAACAGACCGATTCAGACAGGGATGGACCTCTCATGATCTCCTTTATCTTGAAGTCCATGTGGTTGTTTCCAACCCTCAAGGTGATTATCCCTTCAGAGACATCAATCAGCGCCCTCCCTGTTGCCAACAAAGGGCGTCCGAAGATGATCGGACATCTGGGATCTTCAGCTGTGTCGATGACGACGATGTCGCAGGGAATGAAGAAATCACCGACCCTAATCGGCACATCTTCGACAATGCCAACAGGTCTTTTGAAGGAGTGATCCGCCAGTTCAATCCGTATATTGGTTTCAAACCATGTCGGTCAAACCCATCCTTTGCGCGAAACTTAAGGGCGTGAGGCTGATGCTTTCTCCCAAGTCCGCTAGACCCTTCCGCTTGACATTGTCCCCGATGGCGAATGGGATTGTGAAAGCTCCGGGATCCTTTCTCTTAGTTGGTAAGCTGGGCTTTATGAAGGCAGAGGAAGTAGAGGCTAGGTACACTGTCTCTATCCTTCCTCCCCTTCTTTTCTTCATTATTAGATCTTTGAGAAACTTGGCGTATGTGGGCATCTCCTCCAAAGCGTCAAGGAAGGGGACTTCAAGATGCAGCTTCCTGATCGAGTCCATGAACCTTTTGTGTCGCTTTTTCAGATTTGCCTTGATCAGCTTGTACGGGAACGGTATCCTGGGAGCATAAGGATTCCTCCCACCAGATGGCTCATCGGACGGTCTCGGCGCAGGCTCTCGGGCTTCTGCAGGCCTACCTCCGCCTCCTGCTGGAATAGAATCCTTGGGCCTTTGCTCAGGTTCCGGTGGGGCTTCATCAGCACGCTCTACCGTCTTGCCTGATCTAAGCACTGCCATTACTGCAGTTTCAGGGTGAGGGAGCATTTTTCCTGCAGGGTTCTTCATCAGAGTAGCAATCTGAGACAGCCGTTTATCGACCTCCCATTGGCGCATCTGCAGACTCGCCATCTGGTGTTGCATGGAATTCAGAGATCCAGGGTTGGTAAACGTCCCCTGTACCAACTGATTGATAATGGTGTCCTGTCTTTTTATGTAGGCAGAAAGCTGACCAACCCAATTAGGCCGGGTCGCCCTCTCGCTTTGGCTCTGACATTCGCCCTCAGAAAGGGGTTGCTCACAACGAGGCATGGTTGACACTCTCGGTGTTCAGTAGATCAGAGTACCTGAAAACCGCATAAAAATCATGTTTAGAAAATTATAATTGGGGTAAAGAATAATGCTTAAAGCCAAAGAAAAAAAGAAAAAGAAAAAGAAAAAGAGGTGCTGTCAAGCCTATTTCTAAGCTTGAGGCACAGGAGTGTAGTTAGTGGCTTCGGATTCATCAACAATGCCATTCGCCTTGTCCCCGACAACGGCGCCAGAAAGTTGGCCGACCTAAATCGCGCGTCCTGAAATTGGAGGCGTATTTGAGGTAGTCGAGCCTTCACATTTATAACCCGAATCCTTCTAGGCCCCCGCAACTTTCTTTACGGGGTCGAAGTAGTCATACGGGGTCGAACACAGGGATAAGGTGGGTCGTGTTGACGAATCTGCATCGACACTCTACACTCCGGTGGGTATAAAGAGATATTAAAGTTCCCCGAAGCGGAACAACAAGCTGTCACGATTAAATAAAAAAAAACTATCTCCAACTGGAGTTACAAGAAAGATTAAGATTTTGTCATTTAGCAGTTTTTAGGAATTTTCATGCAACAGAAGCAGAAAGATAAAGACTAGAGCTCAGGCAAGGTTCGGAGGATAAGACTGTAGTAAAACAAGCGGTAGAGGTAACACCCTGCACCCCTCCTCTCAGAGCGGGTACCTCTAACCTCTACATCAACACCCCTCTCGAGGTTGCTGGGCTTCAGTTAGAGTGGAATGTTATAGAAAACAGCTCCGTTCCAGGCACTCTCGTACTCCGGAATCAGACCAAACGCTAGAGCCGCAACACAACTCTCGAAGTTGTTGCGACGGGAAAACGGTTCGGTAGCTAATCGAAACGCGATCCAAATCATGCAAGCTAGGGTTCGGATATTAAATAGAGCAGTCATCCAACATTGTACACCAAGCATAGAGCAACAAGTAATTGAATCTTTCCATTTCCATAAACATTTAAAGGTCTTAATACATTGCATAAACAAAGAATTAAATAACAGAATTAAAAGATAGGTGTCGCCTCCTTGATGTAGAAGGGCGACGGGGTGCTGTAGCTCTCCTGCCCGATATCGGTCAGAGGCCTAGCCTGATACAGAGGTGTCGGGCGACACACCCTCTCGGGCGGCACGCGCCGACTGGCGACTGCATCGGTCAAGGGCTCTGGCCGATACGCTCATGTCGGACGACACACCCTCTCGGGCGGCACATTCGATAGACTAAGTGTATCAGGTTGATATCGTGTCGGGCTAAGAGCTAAGCATTATTGATGTCGGTCACTTGTGTCGGGCAGTGATGTCGGCCGATATCGGCCCGCAGTGTCGTCCGGGACGGTCCTAGGTGAACTGTCCCCTCCCTCTCGGGATGAGGAGAAGCTCACCTAGTGTCGCCCGAGACGAACACTGGGGCACGATACGGGTGCTCTCGGAGTTTCCTCGCTCAAGCTCTGAATGCGAACTGTTCCGACCTGTGCGAGCCGTCTTTTCGGCTCCCTGTAGCTGCTATTTATAGGCGGTGGTTGAAGGAACTATGGTGCTGGAAACGCCACGTAGCTCCCTTATACGCCGGTCGATGGATGTGGACAGCCGATACAGGTATGTCTCGGCGCGAGGCGTTGGCTATCGGTCACGTGGCTGGCGGAACGCCTGCCGGTGGGTGGCTGTGTCGCCCGACGAGTTTGGTCGTCGATGCGGCTTTGGCTCCCTGTCGGGTAGACGGTATGTCGGCCGACACGTCCTTCTTGCACAACGCCCTTCTCCGCCGATCATTCTCGTGTCGCCCAGCCCCTGTCGGGCTGGGTTGTATCGGGCGTCAGGAAGGTCGAGACGGGCTTAGACTTATTGTAGGCCGGAATCGGCTTTATTGCACAAAAACGAGGAAAACTCTGTAGAAGATAGGAAAAATTGGAATAAGAGCGTTGTTTGGCCAATTATTGCGAAAATGCTAATAAAATAGAGGAAAATAGCAGAAAAGGGTAGTTTTGATAACAGAATAAAGGGAAAAAACGTCACAAAATATGGTGTTATCAGTTACTTATTAAATTCTTGTTTTTAATATGTGAGTTGTGTGACAGACAAATGCTCCAAACAATGCATTCTTGTAGTGAATCAATATTGGTTCGGTAAATTGTTCACTACACACTTACTTGTTGGAAAATGTATGGCTTGTATGGTCATAGATATATTGCTATGTCGTATACATGAAAAAAATGGCTACATGTTTTTCTAACAAATGGACATATGAAATAAAATGATTACTATCCTCCTCTTAGTTTTGATAGAAGAGATGAACATAAACTCTATGAAAACCATTTCTAATGACTCTAACTTCACATCAGTGACCATAGAGCACTGTGATTCTACATATCTGTTCATAGTTTGCAAATCAACCAAAACTTTAGCCTCAAGGGATAGGAGAGAGAGTAGGGATATAGATTAGAAAAGTTCCAATCGCTAGTTCTTTTGAAGGCGTAGGTAAAGGTGTTTCTATAGAATTCAGTAGCTAGTTTATGTTGCACTACGGGTAAGGGTATGCATAGTTTGAGTTGGTTCTATTTACCACTAAAATTACAAATCAAACTATAAATATCAGTTTGTACAATTTTCAAGCTGAATCAAACTGTTAAATAATTTGAAACTGAAATGAATCAAAATGTAAATTTATACTTTGATTTAGTAACTTGATTTGAAACTATAATTCAATAAAACTATAAAGTTTCATGCAAAGATTATCTTGTAGGCCATTTCTCACCATTTTTATCAATCGATACAACATGATAAACAAACTTCATATTAAAAGAAGTCTTTTACAAATGGGTAATATTTTTTGGTAAAAGTCCAATTGTATTGAATAGAACCAAAAAAATTTAGGTACATGGCATGATCATGTGCTCCCCATAACATATAAAATGGCAAATATGACTTATATACCCTAAGGAAACTAGAAAAATCCAAAAAATAACAAAATTCATGTAACATCCTGAAAATCTAACTCATTGGTGAATCCTTAACGAAAGACCCTAATTTTGCAAAATAAATATTTCATTTGTCAAATATAACATAATGTGACCTTTAAATCCCAAATATAATGAAATATTCTTGCAACCTCGAGTTTTGGCTCAATTAACTCACTAAGGAAAGGACAATCCCCTTAATTTCACCTTCTAATAATATACGCATAAGGATAGTGACCTATACAAAATTCATGGATTAAATTTTATCAAAGCCCATATATAATTCAATTGTTAGATTCTATACTCCTTAATCTACCTATGGTCCAAATTTTAATTAAATAGGACTTTGTTTGACCTTCAAATGAATTTAGAAAGTTTCAATATAGTTTGAACCTTAAATACGCTATTATTTGAATAAATCAAATCGATTTCATATGATTCACTTATTTAAATGTCACACAAAATATTCCTACTTCTAGAATGTAGTTGTGTCACACACATCTTTATCGCGTTTTGTGTTTCCCGAACCTGATCGAACGGTTGTAGTTGAGTTCTATCAGTCGCGGTTTCATCTGACACTTCACAAGCATCTCCCCCACCCAGTTTCCCAGTCCTCTTAGGACTCTAAAAGTGTTGTGTTTTCCTCGATTTTGATCCCTCTCTGTGCTATGTCCCAGATTCTATCAATAATGCCTTTAGCTTCAGAACTCCCCCCAATCACGATAATCCCAAGTTTGTTGGGACTTCTCGTCATAACGACAAAACACCTTTTAGGATTGGGCTTCTCCTTGCCGTCATAAGTTTACAGGAGATCCCATCATCCATCACACCTATAAATATAGGTTTAAAATTGACCATCAAACCCCACAATCTTCTCTGCCATATTTAATTTTACCTCTTGTACCCCAAGCCACCTCAACCTGCTCAAGTTGATCTCCAACGAACATCGTGCTAGCACGAATGTATCCGCTGCCTCCACTCCAATTGGCATGTTGATAAGCATCTCTATGTTGTAAAATATGGCTACATAAAAGGTAGTAGAAACAAAAAAATAAATTATCCATCATATTTCCCATAACCAGTAGATCACATCAATAACTATAAGATGGGAAGGATGGTTTGGAGGATATACCTATTCTTGGAGCAAGTCCAGCAACATCTCCTTGTCGTTGTAGATATACAATTGTCTTCTAGTTGCACTGGGGTTCGTCTGACTGATGTGCCTCTTGGTCTACACCACAGACTATAGGTTGATGTTGTCCTCCTAGCGACAGACAACAACCTCCATGCCTCTATGGAAGTCCACACAAATTGCCTAGAACTCCTATCGTCCTACCAGAACAGTAAGGAAGGAGTTGTCCCTCCTGTTGGTGTACTAGTCACCAACTTACTCTCCCACAATTGTATCTCCCTTGATATCCCTCCCTTTAGTGGGTAGGACTTGCTTGGGTTCTCTATTGGTTACCACAACTAGATAGGACAACAATTTTCAATGGAAATTGAGTTGTGTTCTCAAAAGCCCCCGATATCCCTCTATTTATAGGAGGGGTTAGTGTATGGGTTCCCGATCTATGTGGGAGTGGAAGGGACCGGAAGATCTTGAATTTTCACAACATGTGAACACCAAACTAGTCGAATGGCAGCTCAGATGATCGTCTGGCACACAAGCCAATTGTTTTACTCAATGGAATGGTCATTTCACAATTTCCCAATTACACATGAATTTGGCAATTTGTTTCCAATTAATGCTAAACATCAATTCCTTGCATCAATAGAATTGATCAATTGAAACAATTAAACTTTCTCACAAATTTGGAAAAATAACTAGAACCTTCCTTCGGCCCAGCTGAGTCGATTGGTTCACCAGGTGAACCCACCATCTCGTTGTACCTGAGCTGATTGGTTCACCTAGTGAGTCGATCGGTCGGTGCCTGTTTCGTGTAGAACTTTAGTCAATTCAGTTCCAATCAAATTGACATTCTAAATGGTCATCTCAACACTTGAGCCAATTGTTTGACACTCCAAACAGATGTCTCACTGAGTGAGCCAACCAATTGGTAGTGCAGTCAGCTGATCTGTTGTGTGAATTGAATACCTAAACACTTTAATAACCAATTCAATCATCATTCAAGATTAAGCCCCTCTTCTAGGTCAAGACCTATGTGTGTGACCGTATAGGTCCCATATTACATTGGTAGTGAATGTCCATAACAACTTATGACATCACAAGTAATGAGTGGTTCCTAGTTTCACATCAATGCTACCGAAGTAAATGCAAAGTTAGAGAACAACTTCAACCTATAATTTGTGTATGATGTTATAATATTTGTATAGTTCCTTTGTCATTGATATCTAGATTGAACTCAAGGCATGGAGTAGTCATCCTCTTCAACATTCAATCTTGTTCCTTGAACTAGAGTAGACTATCTGAGATATATGTAATCTCAATATCACATATTGACTCACATGTGCATGGCCAGGCATTTCTCAGTCTCATTAATAAAGAGGTGTAGGATATCATGCTCTTGTCAAAGGGACTATGACGCCCCGACACAAACCAAATGAGATCACACAAAACCAAACCTGGAATTAGAACTAAGCATGCAGATTACCAGAGAACACATGAAATTAAAATTGATTTCATAAAAGCACCATAAGCCAAAAACTTATCACATATAAGTCCACAAGCATGTAAGATGCATTACATATCATATCACAAGGTGCTTACATCATCATACACTATCATTCATGTCATCAACCTGTTACATGAGATGTTTGTTCCACATATATACATATACACATGTCATCTCTTACATACATGGCTCACAAGCCAAAAAACATTATATTGATGATGTATCCGCAAAACACAACCAGAACAACCCCAAAGACGTAAGTGTATAGGGATGACATCTAGGACTCTATCACCAAAATACTAGCAACACATCCAACCTTATCAGCTACTGCTCTTGATGTTGCTCTTCCTCAGCTGCACGATCTCTACCTCTTCACACACGACCACCTAAAAGATGTGGAAACCCACGGGGTGAGACCAAACGTCCTAACCAGAGATATAACTCTCCGTCAATGTCTATTAAAGCACAAGTAACTAAGAAGGTAGATAAAACACTTAGCAGGTTGAGTAAATTCAACTAAACAATATGTATCTAACAGATAAAACAGATTAAGCAAAACTAGGCATTTACCACTGACCAGTAGAATAATTACTATTTTAAAGAAGAAACATGAAGAAGTTGTATAACAATTGAGTTCTCTTACCACCTTATAATTCAAGAAATCAATACAAATATTAAGAAAAATGGATCATTCAATGATATTTGCATTTGTCCCTAAGCAAAACACTACACGGTTGTGTTACGTCTTATTACCCTGAGGATTTGAGTCGTACGGTCTAAATCCAACTAACCACTACTAAGTCAAAGTCAGTGCCATACAAGGTCAATGGAAGAGCTGGAATCCATGACATCCCAAACACCTCTTGGTCAGCACAAGAGAAAACACCACATAGACATATCAGTCAACTGGAACATTGGCATATAGTCAATCTGAAGGATTGGCTCATGCACATCCATCCATATATAACAACACCTAGCCCGCATTGATACATGTATGATGCTAGAAGAATAGGCTCACACATGGCCATTCTAAAAAGAAAGGATTGGCTCACACATGGCCATCCATATCTCAAGGAGAGCAGCTCACGCATATCTGTCTCACACAACCTGTAATTGTGGATGCAAGGAGATACTCGACTTGCAACCTGCATATTCAAAAATATGCGCTCTGAGTTTCTTGGAGAAAGAACTTGTTTCACAATCCAGCACTAAGACTAACACTAGAATGGATCTATGACACAAGGTACCTACATGATTAGAGTTTCACTTGATTAATTAAGCCAACCGGGTGTCTTTTAGCATCAATCAAGTTACAATGTACAAATACAAAACAAAATCTACAAAGATAAGGGGAAGGTGCAACTCTAGAAGATATAAAATGTATAAGGTGTGAACTAGTCACATCATCACCACATGATACTTGTAACACTGCCATTCATAAGGAAATCACCAATGTCACATCATTGCGGGATATCAATCCATCAATCATATCACTAGAGGATATCATCTCACAATATACATCGAGTCTCACTAGGTCATAGGACCCATCACATCAATGTGATCTTGCCTTGAACCAAAATAGGGAAAACATCTCAACCAAACACCATAGCAAAGTGTCTCAACCCAAGAAGAAATCAAGGTATAGAGACCAATAAGGTCAAGCTACCACAAAGGAAAAAGACCTTCATCAAAACTGAGATTAACCAAGATCACACCAAAATATTCCATGGCTAAAACAAAAGATAACAACAAGGAAAACCACCATCCTCAAGGGGAGAAACTTCACAAAAAAATCGGTCACCAAAAACCCTAAAACATGTGCCTTGAAACCACCATGAGAGAACCTCATTCAAGAGAGATATAAAGCCACGATTAACACATTGAAAATAGAACCTAAACTTTTTATTACATCAAAGTACACGAACGTCAAGCATGTGATAAAAAAACAAGGCTAAAAGACAAGAAGAAAACCACCATTACACAATCATCCCCAAAATCGTGTACCTTGAATTAGGGTTTTGAATTCCAAGCAAACAAAGCATGATAACCACCATCATTCAAGCTTTAGAACATGATGTCACCTACTAATATGTTAGTATCATGATTTAGAGAGAGAAACAACAACATGTAAGTAAAGAAAAGTGTAATAATAGAGAGAGTAGAGAGTTATACAACCCCCTTAAGGAAGATCAACTCCAAGGATCACAATCTTCAAGCACACAAGCACCAAGGGTGATTAAGATCCACCAAAAGCTCCACTTTTGGCCACAATATCACCTCAAGAAGAAGAAGACACCAATGACAAAGATAGCTCAATAAAATAGGGCAAGAAATCCTAGGTCAAACTAAAAGAAGAAGGGAGAAAGAGAGAAGAAACTTGCTCTCACTTGCGTACCACCTTGTCAAAACATGGTCTATGACCCTTATGACGAGGAGTTTACCTCTAAAATGACCACCACAAATGATCCATGGTCTAAGCCAAGAACAAAGAAGAAGATGGGGTAGGAGATCCAAGGAAAAATGTCACCAAAGAAAGGCAAAAACTTACCAAGGTTGAAGATGACCAAAAGTCACAACATGCAAGGGAACTCGGTCACAAAAGCTCCAAAGATTAGCTCTCGTTGATCCACCAAGCTCCAAGGATGAGCAAATGAGAGGGATGAAGAAGGAAGGTTGAAAGGCTCACTTGCATGGAGAGAAGAGGGTTTATATACTTGAGGAGGAGAGAAGGTAGGGTGGAGATGAGGTGTCAACACCTAAAGGCAACAAAAGGACACTTGTCCACCCAAGAAACACACATGAAACCACTTATACCATGCATGCACGAGATGGTGATACAACCAAAGTTGGGTGTCAACCACTTAGGTCCCCAAAACATTGGTCTCGGTCAAGACTCACCAAGGGGATCGAGACAAAGAGCATCACACACTACATTGTCAAGAAAAAGACCACCATGGTCAAGACACTTCACAAAAGGAAAACTATCTCAACCAAACCACTCCAAAACCATCTAGAGAGGGTTTCTCGATTAAGAAACTCACAAGGCATATCCTCAAGGTCGAGACAAGGGTCGCTACACTCAACCATGCACACATGGTCGAGACACATCAAAACCCTAATCACCTATAAGGGCGTCACCACTCATCCTAGGCTCAACCAAGGCATATCGAGCATCACACTCTCTCTCTCATGAAGCCAAGAAAGATAAAGTACACACTTGGTGTGGAAAATTGCAAGTTAACCATCTCAAATGGTTAAATTGCAATTTAACCTAAGTAGGCACATAAAGCACAAGCATCATCCAAAGAAGCTCAAAATGGAGAATTTATCTCTCCACAAGATCTAAGAAGATATCAAAGGATTAGATAAAGGTTCTAATCACTTAATCAAGTAAAATAAATAGGGTTAACCCAAAACACATGACATGTCTCTTACAAGCCATAAACCCCTAACAAGGATTCACCCTCGAAATCCTAAGCAAAAAGGGACAGGTAATTCCTACGCATCTCTTCCTCAAGCTCCCACTTGGCTTACTCAACGCCATGGTGATGCCACAGAACCTTCACCAACACTATATCTTTCTTCTTCAACTTCTTCACTCTTCTACCAAGGATCAACACAGGTCCCTCCACATATGACATATCTTCTTCCAACTCAACCTCCACTGGATGAAGCACTAACTCAGTATTAGGGTGGCACTTCTTCAACATGGACACATGGAACACCAGATGTAACATGTGCAACTCAAGTGGCAACTCCAACTTACAGACCACCTTCCCAACACATGCCACTATAGGGTAAGGTCACATATACCTAGGAGCCAACTTATCCTTCTTCCCAAACCTCAAGACACCCTTCCAAGGAGACACCTTAAGATATACCATGTCTCCCACTTGGAACTCCAAGGGTCTGCTATGATTATCAACATAAGAATTCTACATGTCCTATGCTACCTTCAACTATTGTTGAATCACTTTGATCTTCTCTGTCGTCTGTTGTACAGGCTCAAGAGCTAGAAGTTGGTATTCATCTGTCTCATACCAACACAACGAAGATCTACAACGTCTCCCATACAACACATCATATGGTTCCATGTCGATGCTCCTCTAATAAGTGTTATTATAAGAAAACTCTATCAAGCTAAGGTGCACATCCAACTGCACAAAAACTACAAAACACACGTTCTCAATAAGTCCTCCAAGGTCGGTATGGTCCTCTCAGACTGACCATCCATCTTTGGGTGGAAAGCAATACTATACCTTAACTACGTACCCAAAGTGTGTGTAGATGCTCCCAAAATTGACTTGTAAACCGAGGACCTCTATCTGACACGATAGTAGCCAAAACACCATGCAAAGACACAATCTCATCAACATATATCTGACCAAACTTCTCTGATGTATATGTTGTATTCATAGGAAGGAAATGTGTGGACTTGGTCAACCTATCAATGATCACCCAAATGGAATAATGACCTTTGACTGTCCTTGGAAGACCAACCACAAAGTCCATCATAACATGATCCCATTTCCACTACAGTATAGGCAAGGGATGCAAAGTCCCTATAGGCTTTCGATGTTCTGCTTTAACTTGCTGGCACATTGTGAACTTGGCCACAAACTCAGCCACATCACACTTCAAGCTAGACCACCAATACAAATCCTTTATATTGTGGTATATCTTGGTGCTACGTGGGTGCATAACATACATAAAAGAGTGAGCCTCTTCAAAACCATATTTCTCATATTATCAACATCATGAACCACAACTCTACCATGATAACACATTGTTCCATCCTCTGACTCATGGAAGCCATCAAGCTTCTCACTGCCCAACTCTACTTGCATCTGTTGTATCACAATATCAACCTATTATACCGCTCTAATCTATTTCCGCAATGCCGACTTCACCTACAATTGTTCCAACAAACCTGCTAGAATATACACCTATAGATTCACGTTCATTTGACGTAAGGAGACTAACATGTCTCTCTTATGGAACGCTAAGGAACACAATTGGGCCTTCTCCATAGATGACGATGAAGAATACTTCATGCTCAATGCATTTTCCATGACATTCTCCTTTCCTAGATGGTAATCGATAGTGCAATCATAGTCATTGATTAACTCCATCCAACATCTCTACCACATGTTCAACTCTTACTGTGAGAAGATGTACTTAAAGTTCTTGTGATTTGTAAATATTTGACACTTCTCGTCATAGGGGTAGTGTCTCCATATCTTCAAGGCATAAGTTGCATCAGCTAACTCCAGATCATGGGTTAGGTAGTTCTCCTTGTGATTCTTCAACTGTCGTGATGCAAAAGAGATCACATTCTTATCATGCATCACCACACAACCCAAACCATTCCTTGATGCATCGCATAAAACTATGTATCCTTTCCACTTCTTAGGTAAAACCAACACTGGTGCACTTGTCAACTTATCCTTCAATGTCTGAAAGGCACACTAACATTTGTCATCCTAGAAAAATGACACATCTTTCCTCATCAACTTCATTAGGGGTAACACCACTTAGCTGAAGTTCTTGATGAACCTCCTGTAGTATCCTGGCAAACTGAGAAAACTACAAACTTCCATCGACATCTTTGATTGTTCCCATTCTATCATGGATTCAACCTTCTTGGGGTCCACACAAACACCCTCAGTAGATATCACATGCCCTAGGAAAGACACCTCCTTCAGCCAAAACTGACACTTGCTGAATTTGGTGTACAATTGATGATGTCTTAACAAAGTCATACTAAGATGGTGTTCATGATTCTGGCTGCCTTTGGAGTATATTAGGATATCATCTATGAACAACACCATGAACTGATCAAGAAGCAGCAAGAACACCCTATTCATCAAGTCCATGAATGCTGCTGGTGCATTGGTTAAACCAAACGGCATAACCACAAACTTGTAATGACCATACCTCATCCTAAAAGCTAACTTAGGTATGTCATCTGCTTTGATCCGCAAATGGTGATAACCCGATCTCAGGTCTATCTTCCAGAACACGGTCACGCCACACAACTGGTCAAACATGCCATCTACCCTCGGTAAGGGATACTTGTTCTTTATCGTCACCTTGTTCAATTGTCTATAATATATATGCAACCTCATGGATCCATCTTTCTTCTTCACAAACAACACGGGAGCACCCCATGGAGACATGCTCCATCTGATGAAACCTTTCTCAACTAGCCCTTGTAACTATTTCTTCAACTCTGCCATCTCAGAGGTAGCCATCCTGTACGGTGTATGAGCTATCAGTTGCATACCCGAGACTAGATTGATCTCAAAGTCAATCTCTCAAGGTGGGGGAACACTAGGGAACTCATTGAGGAAAACGTCCCCAAACTCATAGACCATTGGCGCCTCCTAGATTCTAGGACTTTTCACCTTGGTATCCACCACATGTGCCAAAAATGCCTCACAAACCTGTCTCGTCATCTTCTCCGCCACCATCACTGATACCAGACACGTCCAAGACCACTTAATACTTCTCCAAGGTATCCATTCCAAGGACCACATCAAATCCATCTATATCAAGTGGTGTGATATCCACTTGATTGTTGTGTCCTAATAAAAAAGGAAATAGGAAGGAAACACCTCCCGCAACTCGGTGGAACCAACTAATGGGGTTTCTAAACAAAGACTATCCTGTCTATGACTAACAAGCAGAGAAAAGCTATCAATCACTTCTTGAGTACCAAAAGAGTGTGTAGCATATAGGTCAACCAAAATAGATATAAAGACAGAAGAAGAAAAATTAGAATGAAATAACTCCATCAGACCTGTCACTACTCGTGAGTTGACCACTCCTTCCGGATGACATAGAATTGAGCCGTTACCTATTTTTGTCCCTGTCCTTTACTAGTTGTCCAAAAGAACCAGCCTGTAATGCTTGTCCATGTCCTCATCCTCCACCACTACTAAACTGAAGCCTGTATGAGCCTTACTGACTCTGCCTAGGCTGTTGGGTCACCTCCTTATCCTTCATGGGGCAATACAGTTTAGAATGCCCGGTCTGTCCACACTTATAACAACATTTTCTCTTGTTCCATAGCCTAGACGGCCCTATCATTGACACTAAAATTGTAGTGTGGGATCCTGTTAGTGGAAGGTTGCAGCCTCTTCCTCTACTTGATGACCATTGCGTTAGCGCACTTCACCTCTGCGGTGCCGACGGTGTCGAGATCCTAGGCTTCTTAAAGCCTCTAGATGATTGTCCCTGATACTTCACCAATTTCTTATTGGAACTCTTCTCACGCTTCTCAACCACTGATCTCTCTATCCGTCAAACTGACTCCACAAACATGGCAAACTATTCAAGATTCTCCAAAGCAGCCACCGGAGTAGACTCCCCACTCAAACCCTTCTCAAAGCATCATATTCTCTCATGATCTATAGCAGCCATGTGGGGATAGAACCTCATTAACTCCATAAACCTTGCTTCATACTCGTTGATCAACATGGGTCCCTTCTAGATCCTCTCAAACTGGTATATCTTCTCGTCCATCTACATATGAGGAAAGTACTGACTAACACAAACTCACGTCAGAGCTCCTCCCAACCAACAACAACACCATACCTCTTCCCCTCTTTTATGGCCCACCAATGACCAACACTCCCCTTCAAAAGATATTCAACATGCTTCACTTTTTCTACGTTGAGGATGTTGAGGATCTTGAAGGCCTTCTACAACTCTGTCAACCAAAGATCTACATCCACTGGATCATTCATACTGGCATACTCCACAGCCCCAACATGTCTCAGCCTCTCAATGGTCTTCCCAGAGCCTGGAGATCCAATATTGGGAACAACTGCCCTTATCTATGGTGCAGACATTCGGTCTTCCACGTGTGTCATCATCGCCATGAACTACCCAAACAAAGACTGGAAGGCAAGATTTTCTACCATTGTCAGGTCAACATGGGGTACCTCAGGCACCCGATCTTCTCTCACTTAGTCCCTTGCACCACCTCCAGGTGCAGTAACACTGCTCTCTATAGTGTGTTCTTCATGCTCTCCAGACATCTTTTCTACTCTTCTTCTTCTTCTACATAAACATAAGTCACTATAAGACATATTGGAGGACAATAGAACAGATACAAACCCTAGTCCTAGGTCCCTGTAGACTCGATGAACCTAAAGCTCTGATACCAACCAAACTGTGATGCCCCAACACACCACAAAGGATATCACACAAAACCCAATGCGGAATTAAAAATAAACACGTAGACTACCAAAGAACACATGAAATTAAAACTAATTTCACAAAAGCACCATAAGCCAAAAACATATCACATGTAATTCCACAAGCCTATAGCATGCATTACATATCATATCGCAAGGTGCTTACATCATCACACACTATCATCCCTATCATCAAACTGTTATATGAGATGTTTGTTCCATATATATACATATACACATGCCATATCTTACATACATGACTCACAAGCCCAAAAACCTCGTATTGATGACGTATCCAAAAAACACAATGAGGACAACCCCAAAGAAATGAGTATACAAGGATGACATGTAGGACTGTATCACCAAAAGACTAGCAGCACATGCAACCTTATCAACCACTGCTCTCATTGCTACTCTTCCTTAGTTGCACGATTATCTCTCCGTACATGACCACCTAAAAGATGTGGAAACCCATGGGTGAGACCAAACATCCCAAAGATATAACTCTCCGTCAACATCTGTTAAAGCACAAATAACTAAGTAGATAGATAAAATACTTAGCAAGTTGAGCAGATTTAACTAAATGATATGTATCTAACAGATAAAGTAGATTAAGCAAAACTAGGCAGTTACCATTGAGCAGTGAATAATTAATATTTTAAAAAGAAATATGAAGAACACGTATAACTGTTAACTTCTGTTACCACCTTATAATTTAAGAAATCAGTACAAAGATTAAGAAAAAAGGATCATCTAATGTTATTCACATTTTTCCCTAAGAAAAACACTACACGACTGTGTTACATCTTTTATTATTTCCCCAAGGATTTGAGTTGTACCACCCAAATCCAACTGACCATTACTAAGTCAAAACCGGTTCCATACAAGGTTAATGGAAGAGCCGGAATCCATGACCTCCCCAACACCTCTTGGTCAGCATAAGAGAAAACATCACAGAGACATATTAGTCAACTGCAACAATGACATATAGTCAAGCTGAAGGATTGGTTCACGCATGGACATCCCTATTTAACAACACCTAGCCCACCTTGGTATAGGTACGAAGCTAGAAGAACATGCTCACACATCACCATTCTAAAAAGAAAGGATTGGCTCACACATGGTCATCCATATCACAAGGAGAGCAGCTCAGACATGGCCGTCTCACACAACCTATAATTGTGGATGCAAGGAGATACTCTGCTTGCACTCCACATATTCAAAATATGCACTCCGAGTTTCCCATAGAAATAAATTGTTTCACCATCCAACAGTAGGACTGACATTGGAATGGATCCATGTTACAAGGAACCTACATGATTAGAGTTTTACTTGATTAATTAAGCCAATTGGGCATCTTTTAGCATCAATTAAGTTACAACATACAAATCCAAAACAAACTCTACAAAGATAAGGGAAAGGTGCAACTCCAGAAAATATAAAATGTATAAGGTGTGAACTAGTCACATCATCACTACATGATACTTGTGGCACTACCATTCACAAGGCCATCACCAATGTCACATCATCGTGGGATATCAATCCCTCAATCATATAACTAGAGGATATCACTTTACAATAGGCATCGAGCCTCCACCAGCTCATAGGACCCATCACATCAATGTGATCTCATCATATCTCATCAAGGCTTATAGCCATCACCCTATATTACATATTTCTCACCACAACATACACAAGCTATGACATTCATTTCACCTACATGGTTAGGGGCTCATAAACAAGAGAGATAAATCATTATAATATGATAATCAACCCAAGTATGATAAGCAACACATCACATGACCCAAACTAGGGTTATAGTTTCACACCTATAACCGATTAGGGTTTCATTACACCATGAAATAACCAAACCTTAGATTCATCACCTCCCACATAGTTGGAGCATGTTAGGGTTAAATCATATGATTAGGGTTAAATAAACAATCATTCAAACAACACTATACATGAATCATTATTTGCTTACTCATATACATGTGTTAACTATATGTTCATGTGTATGGCTTGATTGTCCATCACATAGGTGTCTTGACCACTCATGAAACAAGTATCTTGACCACCCTCAAGAAAAGTGTATCAACCACCTTTATGCAAGGTGTCTCGACCATGACAAATTGAGGTGTCTTGACTGTGACACATCATGTGTCTCGACCAACACATAGAACCATTTCTCGACCACCTCAAAAACACATATCTCGACTTCAAACCAAAAGTTGTATCAATCTCAAAACTAGATATGTGTTGACCTCAAATGAAAGAAAGGTCACGACCAACCCAAGGCATGTGCCTTGACCCAAAATAGGAATAACATCTCGACCATACACCATAGTAAAGCGTCTCGACCCAAGAAGAAATCAAGGTGTAGCGACCACTAAGGTCAAACTACCACCAAGGCAAAGGACCTACATCAAAATAGGTATTAACCAAGATCAAACCAAAGTATTTACAGCTAAAACAGAAGATAATAGCAAGGAAAAACACCATCCTCAAGGGGAGAAACTTCACACAAAAACTGGTCACCAAAAACCCTAAAACATGTGCCAGAAACCACCATGAGAGAACCTCATGCAAGAGAGAGATAAATCCATGCTTAAAACCTCTAAAACATAACCTAAACTCTGTATTACATCAAAATACACGAACCTCATGCATGTGATAAAAAACCAAGGCCAAGAGATAGGAAGCAAACCACCATTACACAACCATCTTCAAAATCAGGCACCTTGAATTAGGTTTTTAGATTCCAAGTAAACCAAGCATGATAGCCACCATCATTCAACCTCTAGAACATGATGTAATATACTAGATTGTTAGGAACATGATTTATAGATAGAAACAACAACATGCAAGTAAAGAAAAGTGTAATAATAGAGAGAGTACAAAATTATATAAACCCCCTTAAGGAAGATCAACTCCAAGGATCACAAGCTCCAAGCACACAAGCACAGAGGGTGATGAAGCTCAACCAAAAGCTCCAATTTCAGCCACAAGATCACCTCAAGAAGAAGAAGACACCAAGGTCAAAGATAATTCAAAAAAAGAGGGTAAGAAACCCTAGTCCAAACAAAAAGAAGAAGGGAGAAAGAGAAAAAGAAACTTCCTCTCACTTGGGTACCACCTTGTCAAAACATGGCCTATGATGAGAAGTTTACCTCCAAAATGACCACCATGGATGATCCATGGTCTAGGTCTAAGAAAAGAAAAGAATATGGGGTAGGAGATCTAAGGAGAATGTGTTACAACCCCAATTTTGCTTATGTTTTCATAATTGAAATGTAATGATTCTGTGAATTTGGACTTAATTGAAAAGGTTGCATGCTTTGCTTCAAAGAAGGGATTTCTTTGCAAATCTCCCTTACATTAGGAATTTCGTGGTTTCTATTATTAGATTAATCTATTAATGGATATAAAAGAGAAGAAAAGAGGAAAAGTCCAAATAATGGAAAAAGATACATGATAATGGATATTAAGCAAAAGTATTTATGAGAAATACTTGGAAATATCTAGAAAGTGGCATTAATGGCCACAAATGAGTAAAATTCGTTTACATATGATTTCTAATAAAAGAAATATGAAAAGAGGAAAAAGGAAAGGAAAGATAAAGAGGAATCCTTGAAAATAAATATTTTAATAAAGAAATAAATAAGAAAGGGATAAAGGATAAGAGAAAAGGCAAAGGAATATTTCCCCAAAATGAGATTTCATGCCTTTAGGGTTCCTTGAGGTCCAAGGAATCCAAGATGATAAGATAATGGCAAAAGAAAGAGGAAATATCAATTAATTTGGTTTTATTTATAAATAACTTGCATATGAAGGAAACACCCTTTTTCTTTGGAATTTGGGTTTCAAATTTAATACACGAGTAGATAATGCAAAGATAGAGTTTCCTCTAAACATTGAGTGAAAAATGTTAGACGAGGAGAGAGATATGAAATTTTCAAGTTTCCTTTGAATATCACAATTCGATTTTAAATCATGTTCTTTTATGGGGCCCGACAACCGTTGGATCTGGATCCAACAGTGGCTTCACTTTGCTTAAAATAAGGAAAGGAGGATCAATTAAGGGATTTTCCCGATTAATTTTCTCCATGCACGATCCTTGTGTGAACTTGGGGATCACTCCATTAGATGTAGGAGAGGAAACCGAACCCAATGGTCCATAGTTTCCCATGTTTCCATTTGGGAAAGGGATTTGCCCAAATCCCTGTTCAAACCAGACATCTGGGCTTTTATTGGAGATCCTGATCATCAAGAGCCATGCCTATATAAGGCTTGGGATATCATGTGAGATTCACCCAAGGGTTCTGCAAGGAGGGATGCCAACCGAGGGCATCATTGTGCCTGGGAGAGGCATCGCCTTAGGAGAAGAATCATGCTCTGTTTCTGGCAGAAGGTCCCTTGCACGACGAGCTAGACGAGGACACTGGTGGAGGTGGAGAAGTGGGCCGCAAGGTTTTCCAGTGTCTGGTGGAGCCAAAGGAGCATCTCCTGGGCTGTGGCTGCGGTGGAGACGAGGGTCAACCATCCGATTGACCGACGTCTGGCTTGGCTCGCGAACATGAGCCGAGTGTCAGGTTGAAGATGATTTAGGGGAGGAATAGACCCCCTTGCCCCCGACCCTAATGAAGAGAAGAAGGGGCAGAAATGTCCAACTGTAACCTTCATTGCATAGCACGCGAAGCGACGTGGCGGCTAATGATTGGCCCAAAAGGTATTTTCTTCACAAATTCATAATTAATTATCTGTAACTCCGATGAACAAAGTCAAAATATGAAAATTGACCCTCAGAACGAGAGGAACACAAATAAATTATATTTGAAGCTTAATTCTTCTTGAAATTCAAAAATTAGGTAAAGATGCTGTCTTTAATGGTTTAATTGATGAAAAACCCTAATATTTGATGATTAATGAATTAGGAAGGGTTATATGGATGATTAAAGTTGATATTAACCTATTGATTATAAAAGATGCATTAGATCTAAAAGGACGAACCTTATGCGTGATTTGATTAATTTAGGATTCCATGTATATAAATGAGCTTTAAGGGGCCTTGAAACCCTAATGATAGTAATTAAGACTCTTAATGGCTTTAATTGTTCAAATTTGTGTATGAAAATTTAGATATAATGGTTCTAAGCTCTTTTGAGTATAAAAGTTCCTAATTATGGATAAAATACCCTTAATATGGTAATTAGGGTTTTCTAATGGATAAAGGTGGAATTAGTGATAAATAGAGTTCATGAAAGATAAGTTGTTAATTTGAAAGGAACCAAAGATGATAATTGGGCCTAATGATCTTGTCATGAATTAAAAAGATAAAATTGGTAGTTTTAATGAAAAGAGGCATACCAGACTTAATTGATGTTTAATTGTGCCTTTAATATGAAATTAGGGTTATATGTTGTTAAAAGGTAACCTTAATATCTTACGTGAAGAATAGATGAAATGATTAGGGTTTGTGAGTAATTGTATAAATTAGGGTTTAAAATAGTAAAATTGAAGTGAAACCCTAATTGCAATGGAAACCTTAAAAGTGGACTAGAAACCCTAGGAAGCGAGCTAGGTTTAATAGATATTGATGGCATGATCAATGATAGGAAATTGTATGCATATTTCAAGATCTCTTTGTGTGCTTGCTTGCCTATACGATTTCTTGCAATGATTGGATTAATTCTATCTCAAATCATCCTGATAGGTATGTGGTTAATTATGGTTAATCACATTAGTTTTCCCGAAGGTTTTCTGGATGATTAATCACATTGAATGCAACCTATCAGTTTGGATGTTCATACTTGCAAATTATAAAGTCACTATGACTATCACAATTGTAAAATAAGTGTGTATTCTCGCACCTACATGCCACCCTGATGGATGATGCAAAAAGGTCAAGCCCAGGAGGGAAGACCAATGGGCACCGTGAGAGGTGACCCCAGACACCAAGCTCGGGAATGAGAAGGTGGTCTTTGTTGCATGACTAATGGGAACCATGAGAGGTGACCCTAGGCACCAAGCTCGGGATTGAGAAGTTGGCCTTAAGTCAATGGCAAAAGAGAAACCCTAAGGTGGGTATGCCAGGATTAGGGAAAAAGAGGTGGAGAATCTCACATTGAAAGCGTAAATTGGCTTGTTAATTAACTTGATTGTGATATTTAGATTGTTAGCCATATTTACAAAATGTTTGGTTGTCCCCACATACCGACATATTTCGATATGATGACTGACGTTTTGTTTGTCGGCATTTTAGGTGCAAGATTGAAAAGGACAAATAGTAAAGTGGCATATGAGGAATTAAATAAGAATTAAAGTACAAAGGAGGATTAGTTAGAATAGACTCTAGATGTGGATAGAAGTAGATATCCAGATTTTTGAAAATGGTATGCAAAGTTTTATTTTTATACCAGATTTCAGTTTAGTTTGGTAGAATTTCATAATTATTACTGATTATTTGTCGAACCTTTGATCCTGTTAATTGGGATAACGTCTCTGACCTCTTGGTCTCCCTTAATTGGGGGTTACTAGGAGGCGGGGTCCTTATAGAATGTCACCAAAGAAAGCCAAACACTTACCAAGGTTGAATATGACCAAAATTCACCACATGCAAAGGATCTTGATCACTAAAGCTCCAAGGATCAACTCTCCTTGCTCCACCAAGATCCAAGGATGAGAAAAAGAGAGGGTGGAAGAAGGAAATCCAAAAGGTTCACTTGCATGGAGAGAAGAGGGTTTATATACTTGAGGAGAGAAGGTCGGGTGGAGATGAGGTGTCAACACCTAAAGGCACCAAAGGGATACTTGTCCACCCAAGAAACACACATGCAACCACTTATACCATGCATGCATGAGATGTTGATACAACCAATGTTGGGTCTCGACCACTGAGGTCACCAAAACATTGGTCTCAGTCGAGACATACAAAGGGGGTCGACACAAAGATCATCACACATAACATGGTCTAGACAAAAGACCACCAAGGTTGAGACACTTCACAAAAGGACAACTATCTCAACCAAACCACTTTAAAACCATAATGGTCGAGACAAAACCATATAGAGAGGGTGTCTTGGTTGAGAAACTCACAAAGCACATCCTCAAGGTCAAGACAAGGGTCTCTATACTCCACCATGCACACATGGTCAAGACACATCAAAACCCTAGAAACAGTAATCACCTCCAAGGGTGTCACCACTCATCCAATGATCAACCAAGGTTCCCTAGAGCATCACACACTCTCTCATGAATCCAAGAAAGACAAGGTACACAATAGATGTGGCAAATTGTAAGATAACCCTCTCAAATGGGTAAATTGCAATTTGACTCAAAGTAGGCACATAAAGCACAAACATCATCCAAACAAGCTCAAACTTGAGACTTAATCTCTCCACAAGCTATAAGAAGATATCAAAGGATTAGAACAAGGTTCTAAACACTTAATCAAGAAAAATAAATAGGTTTAACCCAAAACATATGTCAGGGGTCTTATAGGGATAAATCCCATCTACATCATCCACAGTCTATCCCCATGTGTCACAGTCACCCAATCATCACCTTTATGATAACCCATATTTCAGGTTTATGTTTGATGATGTCAAATAATATCGAATGACATGTGATTAGTGTAGTGACTTCTAGTCTAAGAACCATAATCACCACCATCACTATGAGAGCTGATTATGACTACCATGGTAATGGTTTCCATGTGTCACTCTCATGGTAGGTCTGTCTGATACACTATTACCTAACATGTATCTATGTTCTTGGTTTGATATTGCCATATCATGACTAATGATATTTTTTCATCGACCAACTCACTCTGATCTTACGTGTTACTGTTGTTTATCAACCTTCCACAATAACAACCGATTAGGGACATAATGAAAATATATATGTATACTCTTAACATATGTATGATCTCATTTCTTCAAGTCACGTACTTGAAGACATACATCATTGAGTAATATCATTTTCTAGACATTTATAATGTTACATCATTATCTCATAACTAAATTAAACAAAATAAACTTGAAGCTTGCCTTTATTTTTAATCAAATCATTTACATATTATGCCATTACAAATATCATTTTATTGGCTCTCTAGGCATACTTACCAACACTATGAACATCTATATTTCTTTCTATATGGTTTTTATGCCCTATTATACCTTCAATTGCTATATACTATAGCCACTTTAGACATTCTTGTCGTCATTTTATCGTCAGGTGACTCAATGGTCATCCAAGCCTCACTAGGCATCAATTGCGATTGCCAGATCTATATGAGAGTCTTTCCAATTTTAGTTTGTTTGTTCTACCTTGGTTTTATGGTCCCATATCTTCGACCACCATCCCTCTATTCTCATGGCTTTGGTGACCTCTTCCTTGGCTATGAGGGTCCTCTTCGTGCCCATAAGCATCGCTTTGGCTTTCTCAGCGACACCCAAAGTGGATCATCTAGTTTATCTCTCTTGTGTCTTGCTGGTATTCCTTGATCTCCACCTTGGTTAAAGGTCTAGGCACCTGATTTCATTCCTCACACTAAAAGAGAAAGAAAAAGGAAGGTAGGGTAGGTTTAGCCTGGTGCCCATGTTGCTTTAATGGAGAGATCTCGATCGCTAGGGTATTTGTGGTTTTTCTCACACGTTTTGTTCTCAGAAGTTCATGTTGACTCACTAGGCCTATGTGGCAGTTTGGGTGCACGATATTGGCCCAGCTAAGCCTCACTGCTATATTTTTGGATGTTTTTCCAATGTGGTTTTATCTCACATTTTGATTGGTCAGCTGTTTAGAAATTCACAATAAATCAACTATTTACCAGACTAATGCCCAAAAATAGTCATTATAATTTTTTTTTGAAGAGCAACCTGATTTTAGTGTTTTAAACCCTAATTCCATCGTGTTTGTCTAGGTTCTCTTAAAGGACCCAGATTAGGGTTAAGATGGTACTTAAGGTGATAATTAATATAAATCATGTAATTTTAGGAGACTTGGGATTCACTCACGGAAAGAGAGACTAAATTAAGATAGCTTTGCTAAAAGATAAGTGGGTCCATGCACTTTGAGTATTAAATAATGGTTTTCAACCGCCTTATGATTATTATAATGATCAAGATGAATTATGTGTATAACTATGTACTTCACTTCAACCACCTTATGATTATTATAATGATCAAGATGAATTATGTGTATAACTATGTACTTCAATTTGAATATTACTCACATGAATGTTATCAAATGTTTCTTTTTCTTTCAATATTTATTTTCAAGAGCTTATGTCATGATCAAATGAAATTTAGTTAAATTAAAGAATTGTCAAGTTAATGATTAATCATGTAGTTGGTTCTATTATTTTGTCCTCATTATGGCAATGTTGAGCCCTCGAGCCTTATGAGTTCAAATGTGGCATGTATGTGCAATCATGAGCTCAAGTGGAGCATTATTAATGAAACTTAGGTGCAAATCACGAGCTCAATTAGAGCATAGATAATGTCACTCAGGTGCAAATTATGAGTTCAAGTGGAACATCATTTGAGCCTACGGGCCTTATGAGCACAATTGGTGCATAAGAGTAGAGGACATTATAATCAACCACTAAGATCACATTATGTGAATCCAAGATTTATATTTTAATTGTTTTCATGTTTTACCTTATTGCCAAGTTATTATGTGATTATAACAATACTCAATACCTCTTTCTCTAACGTGTTTTTCATTTTGAATGCATGGTTGGGGACGCAATGTCCATAGGAGGAAAGAATAAGGCAGCTTAACCAAGAACAAGTTATTATGTGATTATAACAATACTCAATACCACTTTCTCTAACATGTTTTCATTTTGAATGCATGGTTGGGGACGTGATGTCCATAGGAGGAAATAATAAGGGAGCTTAACCAAGGAGGATACATCTCAAGGACTGATTTAGAGTTTAGCCCTGGTGGGGTGCCGACTATCCTATGGCATTTAGTTTAGTTTTTCAATTACTATAAAGATTGTGTACTAGTTTAGTTTAGTTCAAAGTTTAAGTTTTAGGTTGTGGAACTTGAGGCATGAAATTTGTAATTATTTTTTGAGTTGGTTGAATGAAGTTATATTTTTATGCAATGATTATCATGTTTGTGACATTCCTAATAAGATTTTGTTTCTTCTCAGTGAAATATATGTTTTATAAAATTTTGCATTATAGCTAAAAATATAGTTGGCCACCAAGATTTTCTCAAAATCTCATACAACTTATGTTTGATTTTGTAGATGGCTTTCAAGAAGAGGTCTAATAAGGGAAAGGAGCACGTATATGGAGGGGAAAGCTCTTCCAGTGAGGGAAGTGATCATGGTACTTCTGGAGGGGTTAACCCTAATGCTAACCCTAATGCACCTTTAGAAGTGTTCATAAAGGCTCTTGCAGATGCCCTGATCGATCAGCATGGAAGACCACGTCAACTGAGGATCCAAGACTTGACCTTAGTAGACTTCCTAAAAATGAAGCCAATATCCTTCTCTGGAGAAGCTGGGACTGCTACTCAATGTCGAGCATTTTTTTGTGATTTAGGATGTCTAGAACCTTTTGAAGTTCACTTCGGGACACACACATTGAAGAGTGCATCCTGTACTTGGTGGGAGAACTTCACCAATGCTAGAGGACCCAATGCTGATTCGTTGACCTGGGAGGAGTTCACGAATGCCTTCCGAAACCATTACAAGAAGGAAATGGAGTTCATGCGCCTCAAGCAGTACGACTCCACTGTCATCCAGTATAGATGAAGTTACGTGTGTTGCAAAAATATGAGACTGAAGATGAGGACATCTAGCAAATAAATTCATGCACGGCCTAAATCTTGACCTCGACTATGCTCTGGTTGGTCGTGGTATCAAGATAGTCCAGGAGGCACTCAAATCTGCCTTAGAGTTGGAGGACCATCTTAAACGACGACGAATGGAGGATCCTTAGGAAGCAAGAATGAGCAGAAAACCATAATGACAAGAAGAGGAAAGCTCCAGAATGATGTAGGCCAAAACCCTAACCCAGAGCAATGAGAAAAGAGGAAAACAAGGATCTTTGAAATGGTTTATGATGAGGAGGAAGAAGGGAAAGAAGAAGGTACAACCTAGTTCTAACCCTATTTTTAGTTTTAAGGATATACATGTTGAGTTTTGCAAAGTAGGTATAAGAAAATCCCTAAGGTGGGTAGTAGTAAAAGAAATTTTTAGAGGACAAAATGTAGTTCAGGAGTGTAGAATTGTAGCATCCTCAAAATTTAACTCATAAGTGAATCCTTAATGAGAAACCCTAATTTTACAAAATAAAAATTTCATTTATCAAATATAACCTAATGTGACCTTTAAATCCCAAATATAATGAAATATTCTCGCAAACTCAAGTTTTGGCTAACTATCTATTCAATATATCATCTAAGTATATGTAGTTCCCTAAATTCTCATGAAAGAAGGGAAAAAATATTTAATTGAGTCTTTGTATTCTATAGCCACTTTAGATGTGCTTGCTATCATTTTATCATCATGGTGACTCGGTGGTCATTCAAGCCTTGCAAGGCATCAATTGGGACGAGGGTCTTATCGATCTTAGTTAGTTTGTTCTGCCTTACTTTTATGGTCCCATAATTCTGAACGTCATCCTTCTATTCTTGTGGCTCCAGCGACATGTTCCTGGGCCGAGAGGGTCCCTTTCGCACCCAGGTTTGTGGCTTTGGCTTTCTCGGTGTCCCCATGAAGTGGATCATTTGGTTTATCTCTCCCATGTCTTGCTGATGTTCATTGATATCCACCTTGGTCAAAGGTCTGGGCGCATGAATTTGTACCTCACACTGAAAACGAAGGAGAAAGGAAGGGAAGGGTAGGTTTACCCTGATGCCCATGTTGTTTTAATGGATAGATTTTGATCGTAAGGGTATTTGTGATTTTTCTCATGTGTTTTGATCTCTGAAACGCACACTGACTCACTAGGCCTATCTGACAGTTTGGGCAAGCAATATTGGCCCAACTAAGCCACACTGCTATATTTTTGGATATTTTGCCAATGTTGTTTTATCTCACGTGCTGATTGGTTAGTTGTTTAGATTTTCACAATAAATCAACCGTGTATTATAAAAATACCCAAAAATAGTCGTTAGGAAGGTTTTTCAAAAAGAAACCTGATTCAATGCTTTTAAACCGTAATTCCATCATCTTTGACCATGTTTTCTTAAAGGACTCAAATCAGGGTTAAGACAGTACTTAAGGTAATAATTAATATAAATAATGTAATTTTAGGAGACTTAGGATTCACTCAGGGATGAAGATATTAAATTAAGATAGATTTACTACAAGTTAAGACAAACCATTCACTTTGAGTATTAAATAATGGTGTTCAACTTCCATATTATTATAATGATCAAGATGAATTATGTGCATAACTATGTACTTCAATTTGAATATTACTCATACCAATGTCCTCAAATGTTTCTTATTCTTCAAGATTTATTTTCAAGAGTTTGTGTTATGATCAAAAGAAATTCAATTGAAGTAAATAATTGTCAATTAATGGTTAATCATGTAATTTGTTATATTATTTTGTCCTCATTATATTAATGTTGAGCCCTCAGGCCTTATGAGTTCAAATGGAAAATAATGACACTTATGTGCAATCATGAGCTCAAGTGGAGCATTATTAATGGCACTTAGGTGCAAATCATGATCTCAATTGGAAATTAGCTAATGGCACTCATGTGCAAATCATGAGTTGAAGTGGAACATCAGTTGAGCCTATGGGCCTTATGAGCACCGTTGGTACATAAGAATAGAGGACATGATTATCGACCACTAAGAGCACATTATGTTAATCCAAGATTTATCATTTAATTGTTTTCATGTTTTACCTTATTGCCAAGTTATTATGTGATTATAACAATACTCAATGCTTCTTACTCTAACATGTTTTCCACTTTGAATGCATGGCTGGGGACACAATGTCTGTAGGAGGAAAAAATAAGGGAGCTTAACCAAGGAGCATACATATCAAGGACTGATTAAGAGTTTAGCCCTGGTAGGTTGCCGACTATCCTATGGAATTTAGTTTACTTTTTTAATTAGTATAATGGCTGTATACTAGTTTAGTTTAGTTCAAAGTTTAAGTTTCATGTTGTGGAACTTGAGACATGAGATTTGCAATTATTTTCCTGAGTTGGTTGAATGAAGTTATATTTTTATGCAATGATTATCATGTTTGTGGCATTCCCAATAAGATTTTGCTTCCTCTCAATGAATTATATGTTATAGACTATTGGGATGTTATAGTTCCAAACAACAAACTCACTCTCTTCACTACTAAAAATAATCCCCATAAAAAATAAGAAGTGGCACGCATGCCAAGTCGACTATGAAGATAATGTCATTGAATAGACTTGAAACTCTTTTGACAAGCACATGAAATAGAGTAACAAAATTCAATTGCTCTCATGCGTTCATCAATGGTTCATCTAGTATGTATAGTCTCTTATCCATGTTACTTTCTCTTTACCTTCTTTGATCTAATGTTCATGCCCCAAACTTTATAGGTTTTCCATGGATCTGAATCTTCACATAACAATAGAGACCCTCCCTTCGTCTTAGCACTAAGATTTTAGTTTCATTTTTTTTAGACAATATTGATTTCTGTCTAATGGTCATCTTAAAAATTAATTCCCACATCCTCAATTATTTTGCTAAAGAGGGAACTCACCAAAGAATTTTGAGATCTTTGGGGGATGATGTTTATGTTAGAAAAATAACTAAGGTTGAAATATAGAGTCATGGCATGAAGATGATCTAGGGCACAATCAAAGTCAGAGTCCATAACATGAAATTTAAGGGCTCGCAAGAAATGATCACGACACACCCAACATTGGACCCTAGAGGACACAAAAGAGTAAGGAATCATATACTATTGAATATAGTCCCAAACCACCAATTTGAATGGACGATGAAGACATCCACTATAGGAAATGACCTTCGCAAACTATATTGTGATGACCGTCTCGCGAAAACAAGATTAACTAATGCGGAAGCGTTCATCAAGCAGCGGATTAGCGAAAATCACTAAAAATTAAAACTTTTTGCAAAGAGATCCACACATAGGAAATCTTTTCCAACAAATGCCATTGTATATCATATACATTCTGTTTCAAACGTACATATCCTGTACCATCTCTTTCCAGAGACTACATCATCAGATGCCTTATAAACATATATGCAGGCAGCATACAAATCTCGAGGCATCAAGCCAAAACCTCAGACTGATATATCAAAAACACTGACTAAAAACTCCGAGGACCTGAGAGTACAGAGACGACACATAGGACTACTATCTATATGACTAGACAGACAATATCTCCACCTGAGATCTTATTGCTGTCCCTGCTGTTGCTGTTGCTGCTGCTCTTTCCCTATTCTAGGGTTTCTACTCTGCCTTTCATGCATACCTAAAAATGTTTCCCACAGGGGTGAGACAATTGTAAATTGCCCCAGCGAGAGATATAACTCTACGCTAGAAACATTGTTATAGAAGATTATGAAATTAAACTGAGCAGGGGTTACTTTTGCATTAATAGGCAGAATTATTCTTCATAGACAGAATAAGAAATTCTCCATTTCCAATAAGAGCATTGCATCTACCCATGGTAGAATCATAGTTCATCCATCTACTTGTAATGAATACAAAAAGTATGAATAATCATCAATGAACTATAGATATATAACAGGAATGTAACATCAGCCAAGTTCTCTAGCATAACTTACTAACACAAATGTTACAAGTAAACATGATACTTGTTACCCAAGCATCACACATGGCTCACAAGGCCATTCATATCTTGTCACCTCTCACTAGGCAACAACTTATTCACATGGCTCACAAGGCCATTCACATCTTGTCACCTCTCACTAGGCAACAACTATTCACATGGTTCATAAAATCCATACACATTGTTACTTTTATAAAGCAACGACAACATCAACGCACAAAAAGCCAATCAACATTTATTATATAAATGTCACAACCCAAACTTGGCTATATTCATCATCTCATCATACCTGCATGGTTATTAAGCATGATAACAGTCATACAAGATATTCATCACATCATGTGATACAATAGTAACACCATCATTCCTTAACCAGGAATTAGGGTTCACAATCAAACATGGTTTATCATTCCCTTTTCCCCAAATTAGGGTTAGGGTTCCCCATTTCTCATTAATTCAGACCCTCTTGAGTTAACCAACTTTATCTTGTATTAAGGTATTTGCCCTCTTAATACATTCCATCACAGAATACTCACCCTTAGCATATAATGCATAGGCCACACATTAGAATTGTCCAACTATCTCACGTGATATGGACTTATCTTAGTTTAAGGCATAACTTTATTATAAAGTTGCCTATAAACAATCGCAATGATACACCCTCAACTAGGGTTTCACAAGGATACACCCTCAACCAGGGTTCACAATGATACACCCTCCACTAGGATTTCACAAGGTTACACCCTCAACCAGGGTTCACAATGATACACCCTCCACTAGGGTTTCACAAGGATACACCCTCAACCAGGGTTCATAAGGATACACCCTCAACTAGGGTTTCACAAGGATACACCCTCAACCAGGGTTCATAAGGATACACCCTCAACTAGGGTTTACTAATCATATATTGGATCCATGCATTTGTTATGAATTATTGATTAGTACCATTAAGGGTATATCTCACCTAATTACATTAGGTTTCCAAAAAGGTTTGATCAATTGGACCTTCAATGACATGAGGTATCCAATTGAATTGGGGTTTTCAATGTTGATTCCTTCAATCATTGAATTCATGGAACCAATCATCAATTGGACCTATACTCATACTTCAATTGAGTTTAATAGGTCAACCTTAAACTGATTTGACCCTCAATTGACCCTCAATTGATCATCAATTAGGGTTTGATTCAATTGAATTAGGGTTTGGAATCGAAGATCCAACAACACTCATCAATGCAAGATTGGTTACTTTGAAACTATTGAACCACTATACAAATTGGGTATGACCTGACCCCAAACGGTCTTGAGGTCGTTTGGATGACCTCCAAACGGTATTGAGACCGTTTTCCCATCATATCACTCAAATCCAAGCCATCCAATTAAGGTTTGGATCATTGGATTGATCACCAAATCAGCATTGCATTGTATAACAGCTTGGTACCTTTAGACCTTCAAACACCTAACCATACTCAACCCTAGACCTCCAAACGGTCTTGGGTGACCACAAAACGGTCTTGAGACCGTTTGGATGAGATCCAAACGGTCTTGAGACCGTTTGGCTCATCCAACCTTTGGATTCTAGTGAAAAATCATCATGGATTGGTCTATCAAGTTGATCAACAAAGCAACACTACATTGCAATATGATTAGTACCTTTGGACCTTCAATTGGTCAACTATACTTGACCCCATACCTCCAAACGGTCTTGGGGTGACCCCCCAACGGTCTTGAGACCGTTTGGGTGATCCCCAAACGGTCTTGAAACCGTTTGGGCTAATCAACCCAAAATCTCAAATTAACTCATTGGAATTTCAGCACTGTTTTCAATTAGGGTTTGCCTAATTGAATAGCCTTCAACTTATGATTCCTTGGGAGTTAATCCCTCAAATTCGGTGAGTCATTAGACCACATCATTAGGAACAGTAATACCAAACGGTCAACGCTTGGTCAACGCACTCAAACGGTCTTGAGACCGTTTGCCCACAAAGTTCAATTAAATCAGATTGCAAATCAGCACTTAATCCAATTAGGTTTTCCTAATTGATTAGGCTTCAACTCACGATTCCTTTGGATTTAATCCCTCAAATTTGGAGGGTTATTAATAAACATAATTATGAACAGGAATACCAAACGGTCAATGCTTGGTCAACCATCGCAAACGGTCTTGAAACCGTTTTCTCAACCAGGTCAAGTTAATATGGTTGAAAATCAGCACATAATTCAATTCGATTGCCTAATTGATTGGCCTTCAACTCTCGATTCCTTTGGAGTTAATCCCTCAAATTTGGAGGGTTATCAGCCTACATAATTAGGAACAAAATTCCCAAACTTTCAACGCTTGGTCAACCATATCAAACGGTCTTGAAACCGTTTTCACCCAAACGGTTTCAAACCGTTTGCCCTAAAACGGTTTGCTGAAACCGCATAGCCAATCAAATTAAAACGATTTGGAGTAGCTATCAAAACGGTTTTGCTTGGTAATTTTCTTTGGATAAGCATCTAGGATGGTGTCATCATCCCCTTCCTTCGAACAACCAAGAACAGAAACCGTTCTTGATGGAAATTGCAGCAAAGAAACAAGTGTGTATCAAATTGAAGAAATCAATCAACAAAGCATAGAGAATTGATGCAATAGCAATGTTTAAGGGTTTGAGTTATAAAACCCGCCTCAAATTGAGCTCCAAAGCTCCAAGCTCACGCCATTAATAGTGGATGAAGATCTAGCAACTCCCCCATGGCTCGTCCTCAAGCTTTTGATTGCAAAAGTTGGCTAGGGTTGAAGAGGAGATCGAAATAAGAAGGAATCCATAATTTATTTTCGATTTCCACCATGAAATCAAGGAGAACGAAGGTCAAGGGCTTACCCAAAGGTTAGGGACGTGCTCCCTGCTCCTCCCTAGATCCTTGGTCTGTTTTGCAAGCAAGGGGAAGAAGAAAATCCGAAAAAGGCCTTGGTTTGGGCTTGGAAATGGCACTTTTATAAGGAAATTGATGAGAGAGAAAATGCCTTATTAAAATGCATTTAATTCCAAAAATAGTACCACCTCTTCCTCCTAGGTTTGCTTGCATACAAAGAAAACTCAAAGCCACCGAACTCCCTTCCATTATCCATGGATTAAGGGAAAAGAAAATAAGCACCTTAATCCATTATAATATTAATATATCTTTTTGAGTGGAAATTCTTTTCCTTATAATAAGGTGAGTGGAATTTCACCTACTTAAGATATTTTCGTTCCTTATCTTGTCAAAGGAACGTCCATCCTTATTCAAAATCAACCCAAAACATTTTGGTTGAAGGCCCTTTAATTAATACATTCATTTTTGCCCTAAATTGAATTAGGGTTTCACTTAAGATTAAATCTTGATTATTTTAATATCAAGATTCTCTCTCCTCCAACTTAATTCAAATGAGGAGTACCTTTCATTTTATTTACTATAAATGATGCCAAGAAACATTAGGGACCTTATTGAAGTGGTAATTTGCATATTGAACCCTAGGTTTTGGGTAAATTGCACTTTACACCAAAACTGGGTTTTAATGCACAACATTGTCCAACAAGCTCTATCTTGGTGTCCAGACTTGTAGAAACCTTACCACTACACCATATTCATTCTTATGATGTCACAACATCAGAGGAACATCTTATCATGCAACATTTGCAATTTAACCCCTCCAATTTGGGCAATTTGCACTTTAGTCCAAAATAAGCAAACATTGCTTCAACATTGTCCAAACAGGACCAAAATTGAAACATAAGTTCCTCATGAGCCCTAATTACTTTTCCCAAGGTAAGATTAAGAATCTACTCAACCTTATTAGGCAAAACCTCTAGGGTTAGTTCATAATCCCAGGTCAGGGATGTTACATATATTGTCTTTGATAGACCCTCATAAACCTTTGTCCAACCATTTTATTGCATCCTCTATATGCATAGGTTGGCATGTCCTCAGGCCAAACAAATGCTTGACAATATCCATATAAGATTAGAGCAAAATGTGCTCACTCTATGGATCACCCAATAGGGGAAGAAGATGCATAAAATCAATAGCCTTGACGATCCTTTCCATAGCCAATCCCTCAATAAAATTTCTATCTCTACTAACAACTCCTCCAAGAAACTTCACTTCTAGCAAAGGCCTCTCAATGTTCATGGGGAACAACTTATTGTGAAGCTTCCTACCATCACATTTAGTCTAGAAAAGCTCTACTTTTGAATAGTCAAAATAAAACCCAAATGTAGACCAATTTGCAAGAGGATATCAAGAACATTGGCCACCTCCTTTGTAAGGCCTGGGTTCACTGCCCAAGGCTCTAGTAGATTTCAAGAATGATGGTTGGACCCACAAACCACCACTAGACTTAATCATGCACTTTTTCCTCACTCACTCACTCACAATCCAGGATAAACTTCTGGACTAGTCACCCATCCTTGTACTAGTTTGGGCTGAGCATGATTAACCATAGAGTTCTTTAGTGATGGGATCCCTAAAAAGGAGGTACACCTTGGTTATATGGGTAATCTAATCATTCCTTTTAAGATCGTTTCATCTGAGGCCTCAAATCTTGGGACCTTATAGTATCCCCCACTTAGACTCTTGATGTCCCCATCAAGGATCAACTATATGGCCTCATAATCTTTCTCTATTTTATTGTAGACCCAACATGACCATGACACCCGACTCCCTATCATGGCTACTAGGGAAAGGGTGGCTCCATCACCACATATAGCCCTTTCTAACATGCATGGACCGCATGACTCAAAGACCGACATGCCATAGGCCCATGTGGGCCCCACCTAGTGGAGGGGTCATGGATCTGATGCTAAATGTAACAACCTCACTTTTCAACATCCCCCAATTAAGGAAAGACCCAAAAATCCGAAAGTCATTACCTAAAATTCTCGAGGATCCAGATTTATAAAATAACAACTAATAGAAAATAATTTCCATTAATTCAAATATTGTTTACACGATCCTCTTGAAAATAACAACTAATAGCAAATAATTTCTATTAATTCAAATATTGTTTACAAAATCCTCCTCTAAGGAGTTATATGAATTTCTTACACAAGAAGTGTACATATGAGAAGAAGTGTCTATCTAATCCTTCTTACAAGTTAGCTTTAATGTCTTCAAATAATTTCATTTATCCATCATATCTTGATATCTTCATATTTAGTATGTACCTACAACACTGTGAAACAAAAATGCAGATCAATATATTTCTATATTGTGTACGTGAGGTGCATGTAAAAGTGTGCAAGCACATAACGACATATATTCAATCAATTAATTGCAAATAAGAACTAGCATTTTCTTCATATAATATTTCATTATATGATACAATAGTTGCATTATAATTGAATAGAATGTAAATAAACATCCAACAGTTTAATTGTTCAATCCTTGAGAAAAACCTCAACGAACACCAACAGACAAATGCGGGTAGTCATAAGCATAACCATGTACCTTTTGTATTACCATGAAGATTATCAAATCATATTTTAAATATATCATCCAATCAAGCAAGCAAAGAGGAAATTGATCATTTAATCTGCATGTATGTAAATCCTTAAGTGTCACCATCATGTTAATCATATTAAACTCTTAATCAAGTCCTAATCTAGGATTTTATGGTTTGGATGAGGAATAAGGGTAGAAACCCTATTTCCATCACATGTTAAACAATAGATAAATTTGTGATGATTTGATCTATCAAATTCTTTCATTATGAACACATATTAGTTCAAGTTCATTACGATTATCACAAATTATCATCTTTAACTTCAAATCCTAATTACTATATCCAACATATCCTTTTATTATGATCACTTAGATTCAATCATGCTCTTTAACAACATGGGAAGTTAGGATATTTAACCCTAATTACACATATGTATGGTGATATATCCACTTTTATAACCCTAACTTACACCATTTTGATCATGGACATGTTAAATCATCATTATATTCCTCATTATAAATTTACATATCAGAGAATCATATTTATCATGATTAACAACTTATTCATAAAAAAATCAAATTTTATACCCTAATTCACTTATTAATGATTATCCTCATCTATAAATCTTAATTATGTTATCATAATTATCATCTTAATTATCTTCTACTCAACAAGATCAAATACTAGCATAAAAAAGGCTTTTAACGTTTTCAACATTTTAACATAAGAATCACCACTTTAACATATATTGGCACAACTTTTAAAACTAGGATCCGAATTGGACATCAAGAATATTTTATTCACGTTCCTCTCATTTTTCTCAATAGTTTTCATATATTACTTGTTGCAATATGAGCTACAAATTAATTTCTATATTTTTTGCAAATTATTTGTATTGTCAGCTAATTAGGCGCGATCACATCAACTACTAATTTATTTCTATTTTTTACCAGCCAACTAAAGATTAGGGGGTAGGAATTATCTTATTACCCATGTTGGCAATGTACAACCTCAAGGGCTTTTGGGTCCTTTGGCCATTGGTCATCTCCTTCCTCGCAGAGGAATCTAACCCTGGCCCAGGGTGACTGGACATGAGGTTATCGATGCTAGGCCCGATCCTCAATGACTACAGGTAGGTGGGGAACTTCCGTAGTGCTCTGTCGAAGCCATCCAGCCGCTGGTCACGAGCGGTGGTAGTTGAAGATGGTTAGGACAGAGCTTGCTATTAAGCTGTCTTGGGTTACGTTCATGGAGTCGCAGACTAACACTACAAAAAATATTGTCTTTAACTACAAAAAGAAATTGTAGCGAAAACCCCAAAATTTGTAGCAAAAAGCTTTGACTACATTTATCCTTACATTTAAAATATGAAGCAAATACCCATGTAGCTAATTATTTAGGCTATATTTTTTTGAAGTTGCAGTTAGTTATTCCTCTGGCTACGGATTCATATGTAATCCTAATTGTAGGTAAAAAAGTCCTTACACATAAAAATGTAGTTTCCAATGTAGCTAAATATATGACTACAATTCGATTTGTAGCTATGATATGTAGGGAGAGGTGAAATTGGTTACAATTTGTATATTTAGTTCATGTATAGCAAAAATTAGCACTTACAACACTTGTAATTATAGCTAATGTGTAGTGAAAGACATCATGTACTACACATACATATATAGTTAGAGACATTATGTATCTAGTCAGTCGCTTGCCAATATAGAGGGGTTTTTCAAAAAGAAGAAAAAATGAATAGTGATCAAGATCAAGTTGTGCTTATAATGTCAACAATGATACTTTTATTTATATTTGAACAAATGAGTACACATGGGGAGGACATTAACCTGGCCCCTATTTTACAATATGCATGGAAAAAAGATACATGTATACAACATCTTCTTATGACTACCTCTATCCATTACAGACTCTATATGCCACATGATCGTGCACATCTTATTTTATCTTGATTTTTCTTTTGTATTAATGCCACCACTTGTATCGTCAACAAATATGATAACATTGATAAACTCATAAGAAGATGAGAAAGACTACTAAGGTATTGCTCTTCTTGATTGAAAATAGAGAACTTCTCTGTGTTGTGCTTTTAATTGGCAATAGGAAGATCCTATAGTTGATATCAATATTCATGGAGATTCTTTAAAGGCAAATCATTATCATCAACAACTGGAAGTTCCACCCGATCCCCAAGTTTGAGGTTTGTATATATCTCAACACATATTTTATGAATCTGAAACTGTATATTGGAGAATTCCTTTATCCTCTCTTCCTTTTGTTGTAGTAGTTGTTCATGTACAAGAGATATGACATCCAGCTACAACATAACCTTTGGTAACATAATCTGTGTTATGCGAGTGAAAGTAAGAGAGTATGCACTACTACAGAAACAACATTCAGTGTCGCTTTTCTGGGCGTCGGTTCTTTAGGAAAACCGACGCCTACAATATTAGACGTCGGTTATTTAGGCAAACCGATGTCTATATTCGAAGACCAGCCAGACACGGGTACCGCTTTGAATACATCGTCGGTTGTTAATGACAAACCGACGCTTAAAGTCTCCCGCGAAATCCAATTTTCGCCCCAAAAAAAAGTGTCACTTTCAGCGTCGGTTATGTAGATAGAAACCGACACCTATGTGTGATGAAAATTTGCGCAAAAAGTGTCACTTTCAGCGTCAGTTATCCTTTGATAACCGACGCTGAAAGTGGTTCCCGCCAAACAATTTCGTGAAAATATCATCCAATTGGACGTCGATTGTTTCAAATGACCGACGCTAAAGAGGTTTCAGCGTCAGTTTTTCGAAACAACCGACGCTATTTGGGAACTTAATATCCCGCGATCGCCCGACTCTTCCCCTTTCTTCTGTTTCATTGCGAGCCGATTTCACTTTTCTTCTCTGTTGTCGCCCGACCACGCCGCCGATTTCTCCTCCACGACAGCGCCGCCGCGCCCCCTTCTCCGCCGCCACTGCTGCTGCCTTCTTCCCCTTCTCCGCGCCCCCTTCTCCGCCGCGCCCCTTTCTCCGCCGCCACTGCTGCTCCTTGTCGCCGACGCCGCTGCTCCTTGGTCTGCCTTCCTGACGCCCGGAGCTCGCCGCCGCGCCGCCTTCCTCCTTGGCGCCGCCCGCCGACGCCGCTGCTCCTTGCCGCCGACGCCGCTACTCCTTGGTCTGTCTGCCTTACCACCTGGAGCTCGCCGGCCACCGCTGCACCTGCCTGCCCTTCCGCCTGGAGCTCGCCGATCACCGCCACCACTGCTGGGAGGTCAGTTGTTGTTGCTCGCTTAGTAAGCGCCTTCCTCTTTATTAGACAACAAAACAGAGTTTATGTACAAGTAAGGTTTAAAAGAAAACTGCAAACCACCTATACATCCGATCTATAAAAGAAAAACCAGCTCAATCATATAGGGATACTAGATCCCTGATGCTGTTCCAGCATTTGTTATTGTCAGAAGATAAATTTCTGAAAGTTCTGCAGTTTCTCTCTTTCCAGATGATGAAAAGAGTAGACAAACTGGAATCTCATCTTCTTAAGATAATCCAGCATAGGTAGTTTAGCTAAGAAGATTTTCCACGCATTAATGATCAAAACTCTGGGATGGTCAAACCTCCAGATCCAACATGCCCAATCAGATTTAGTTCTAGGTCCTCTGAGGATGTTCCAAGTATCTTTAATTTTCAGAGAATGAAACCCTTGAATACTAATAGTATCATCATCATAAAGACTGATATCATCCTCTTCAACGCACTTCTTAAACTCCTTGAAACATCTTCTATCCGGAATGATCCATTTTTTCTCACAGATGAACTTGCTAAGGAAGCCATTCCAACCACACCCAATCCTTAGCACATTTTTAGTATCAATATACTCATCCAGAAATTTATTTCCAGGTATCCACAGATCTTTCCAAATTCTAAAACTAGACCCATCCCCAATATGCAGCTTAATCAAAGGCAAGATAGTGCTTCTAAGGCTACACAAATGCTTCCACATACACGAGCTGTTAGATTTAACTTTATAGGACTAGATTAGATTTTGAAATGCTTCCACAAATGCTTCCACATCCACGAGTTGTGTATTTAATTTGGATGTATATGCTGAACCTAGATTTAGAGAGGAAATGCTATAGTATTTTCCTAGTATGGTGAAAGATTTTCAATCGTGTGTATCACATGGGATTCTTATCTCAACACAATGGACTGTAATATATGCATCTAATGCCTTAAATGGAAGATTCGAATGTTAAAATATCCCATCAAAGTAGGTAGAAACAACTTATATATATTCAGATATTAATAATTCCATGAAGTGCACATTATCTTACTCAGGAAAAGTATGTGTATAATGTAGGATTCGTTCCATATAATGGTTTGTTGCTTGCATATATTTGTCATATAATGGTTTGCACAACCTAGATTTTGATGCATGTTGAAATAAGATTTAAACTTGTCAATTGTAGCATCCTAATTTGATTTGATTAAACCCTAACATCAATTGTGATGAAACCCTAACATTAATCGTGATGAAACCCTAACATGTACATATCTATTATTGTGTTTGTTGGCCTAGAAACCCGTCCAAGATTGACTCATTAGGAGAAAATCTTGGATAGTCCCCGGTTTGGGACTGTTCTTGAACACCTAATCTCACTTAGGATGTAAGTGTATAATGTGTATTGTGTTTTCGAGAAAATTTCGGTAGCATTTCCCCGTTTGTTCTCTAAGTACATATGTACTTAGAGAACAGTGGGGAAATGCTGCTGAAATTTTCTTGAAAACCCAATACACATTATACACTTACTAGTGAGATTAGGTGTTCAAGGATGGGATAGGTGGTACACATTTATTATATATAAGAATGACATCAAATGTGTTTGTTGGCCTAGAAACCCGTCCAAGATTGACTCATTAGGAGTAAATCTTGGATAGTCCCCGGTTTGGGACTGTTCTTGAACACCTAATCTCACTTAGGATGTAAGTGTATAATGTGTATTGGGTTTTCGAGAAAATTTCGGTAGCATTTCCCCGTTTGTTCTCTAAGTACATATGTAATGTGTATTATATATAATGTGTATTGGTTTGAAGATAAAGTCTTACATCAACTATCTCAAACACCAAATGATATTACAGAATCTATCAAATGCCTCGCCTTTAAACCAAAACCGAATGTTATGTCTTATGAAGGGTTTGACATTAATGGATTCACATATTACACAAAGTGCCAAGATGATAAGAGTGTCGTCCAAAATAGTGGGGTCACTCTTCAAGCGTCGACCATGTACTTTGCAAGTGCAAAGGATAAGAGTCCACGTGAAGCTAAAATGTCATATTACGGTGTCATTGAAGACATTTGGGAGTTTGACTACATAGATTTCAAAATTCCTCTCTTTAAATGTAATTGGGTTGATAACACCAAAGGAGTTATAGTGGATGAATTGGGTTTCACTTTGGTGAACTTTGAAAAGATTGGCGAGAAGGGTGAACCATTCATATTGGCATCACAGGCGAAACAAATATTCTATATCGATGATCCTGCAAATGATAAATGGTCGGTTGTTCTTCATGGTAAAAGACAGTTCATTGAAGATCCTATAGATGAAGAAGAGTACTATGATAAGTATGATGACTCCAGTCCATTCTCAGTTGGGTTGCCAACTCCACAAAATATTGAAGCTAATGATGACTTATATGTGCGCGGAGATCACAATGAAGGATTGTTAATTGATAAACGATCACAATTTTAGAGACATGTATGTTTATACAAATGCTAAATGTTTGCCTTTTTCTAGTTAATACAAATGCTAAATGTTTGCCTTTTTAATGACATTTTCAGATGGCTGACCATGATGAGCATGATGTCCATGATGAGCATGAAGTCCATGATGAGCATGCTGTCCATGACGAGCATGGCGAGGATACCAATGTAAGTTCTAAAAACATATCCTGTATTTCTATAAAATTCATTATCTTCTAGTTATGTCATATATCCTATATTTCTATATTGGGCTAATTCAGTGTGTTTATTTTTGTCAAATTTTAGGTTGATGATGCACATGTACCCACTGAAGCACTGGAGCAACTTGATGCGCAGCACCAAACACTTAACAAGAAAAGGGTCATCACTCTGTTGAAGAAGTTAATAGCGCTAAGTAGCAGTGGATCCAAATTGGTTGTGGAGTTTGATAATGGAGGAAATGCAATTGGAGTGAACTGCAATAATTTTGTAAACTATCTTGGGTGTACCACTCGGAGCCATTGTGGTGTTAAGTATGATAATTGGCATAAAGTTCCTCAGGGGAAAAAAGACTTGATATGGAAGGATTTATGCATGAGTTATTATTATTTGCAATTCTATTTTGTAGATTACAAATTCTATTATTTGCAATTCTATTTTGGATACTAGTTAATAACATTTCTATTTTACAGAATCTGTTTGCATTGGATGAGAAGTTGCATCGTAAAAGTGTGATGCAACGCGCTGGAAAGATGCTTAGGAATTATAGGATAAATCTGAATAGAGAATACATAAAAGAGGGTGATAAGAAGAAGAAGTCAGCCCTTGAACAATGGAACTTCTTGGACAAAGAAGATTGGGACAATTTTGTTGCTTCAAGAAAATATGAAGAATTCAAGGTATTAGGCGTCACTCCCAATTTAATTAATATACATTGTATTCACCTATTCAAGATTAACATTTAGTGCTACTAACCAAATCATTAATGTGCATACTAACTAGGCCATCAGTGACGCACAAAAAGCAAGGCGTGCACTGAATGTGCATGACCACACTATGGGTCCAAAAGGCTATGCAAGCATTCGACAAAGACTACAGGCAGAGTCTGCGGCTACTCAGGAGTCTGCTCCTACTCAGGAGTCTGCTCCTACTCAGGAGTCTGCCACACCCATGCCTCACCATGATATATGGATAGCTGGGAGGCAAAATAAGAAGGGTGAAATAAAGAAGCCCGTAACTACTGAGGCGGCTGCGAAAATGGTAAAATACAACTCTTAGAGAAATCATTTGAATATTGATTATTTGTGGTGTTAACTTACCAATTTCTGTTGATGGTGATTAGCGGGAGCTGCACGAGCAGAGGAAATAAGGCACGTTCATCCCTCGGGGCACAAGGGATGAATTGACAGTTGCTCTGGGTAACCCAGAGCATCCTGGACGTGTTAGGGGTGCAGGCGCTGGTGTGGGGATCAAAGCATTCTTTGGGCCATCCCAGCGCAAACCCAGAGCGGAACTTTCTCAAGAAGAGGTAACCTATTCTTTTTTCAGAATGTTACTGCAAAAGGAAATTCAATAATAATAAGAAGCTAATGTTTCTTTTATCCATGTATAGGAGAATAAGAGAGTCGAGGATATAGTTGCTAAGAAGGTCAACGATGTAGTTGCTGAGAAGGTCAAGGAAGAATTGCTGTGGTGCCAGGCATCTCAGGCTTCCAATCAGCCTATGACGACCCACTCTTCTCCTGATGCACAGACTGCGAGTAATCCTGGAGACCCATCGCCTAACATGTCTGCTGTAAGTATTGTTTATGACATTGTAGCTAGTCTTTTCAAGATGATATGTTTTCAAGATGATATGTATATATGTATAACATTCTTTACGTAAATTTGTAGGCATTGAAGCCATGCCGCTTAATAATGCAAGACTATGTTGTTGCAGAGGCGCAGGCTTACCCGTCCCTTCCTGGGGAAAGGTTTCACGGGACTCCAATGCCACATGGCTACGTTCATGTGGGCCCATTATGTGTGTTACCCAATTGGAGGGAAGCTACATTGCCATATCCCCACTCGGATATTGATACACTTGCTGAGGCAGAAGGCGGGGTCATATTGTGGCCCAAAGTAGATGTCGTCTACACTACTGAAATTGTAAGATAAATTTACATTGATTTAGACTGTTAATTTGTATATATGAGGTCAACTGATATGAAATTATATATACATGTTAAAAAGAAGACACCAGGAGCACCTAGGCCTCCACCTCCACTTCCCGCATAACCAAGTTGGGTTCCAACTGACCTAACATACCCGTTAGGTCCTGCTTTTAGGGGAATGTCATGTTGGCTACGGGCACATAATATACATTGCCCTATAATTGTTTCTTTAGATGAAAATTATGCAGGTCAATCATACGATATCTCTTTATTTATACAAGATATTATTGAGCTGTTTATGTATGCTTGGCTGAATACATCAATGATAGAGACATGGATATGGTGAGATCTTGTTTATACATCCATATACCATGTGTAAGATCCGGTGATCTGGTTTCTTATATATTAATGCATACGTAATACATGTTTTGCAACTAATTAGTCGAAGATCAATGCAAACAATTTGCATTTGATTATGTGGGATTTTTGATTCCATCATTGATTAGTATGGTAGCTAAAGACCCTGATAGTGTTCAACAATACTGTATAGATGCTTTTACAATTTTTAGTCAGCAAAAGAAGACGATAATAATAGCTCCATTCAATGTCAAGTAAGTTTACTTTATTTATAACTTGGACTTAAGAAAATTCGATTTTTATTGTGCATTTTGAGTTATTAATTGTTAACTTTTACCTCTAGCAGTAGACATTGGGAGTTACTAGTTATTGTCCCCGGGACGTTCACTGTTTATTATCTAGATCCCGCGGGAAGTACATTAAACACTAAAATTGGACACGTAATGAGAATGACATTATTCTGGTGAGAAATATTTCATTTTTGTATCTGTTAACATATGTTATTACATTACTATGTACTTATACAATTTACTATGTTATATTAACATGTAGGAGTTTAGATACATTCAAAAAGGCTGGAGGAACGGTCCCAAGGAAAAAGAACCAGCCAATAAATTGGAAGAACGTACAAGTAAGTTCCCGACTCCAATGTATATATTATTGATGTGAATTGTGCTTAGTTGTATTATTTTGTATGTTTCAATTTATAGTGCGCTACACAAGACAACGACTGGGCATGCACATACTATGTGATGCGATTTATGCAGATGATTATCCGACATGCCGCATTGGACATCGATACCATACATGAGGTATTATATATAGTCTCATTAGTTAGTATGAAATATATCAATCTTATTTTTATATTATTACTTATATATATACATCATTCTCTTTGTAGGTGTTTAAAACTGACCACACTATAGGTAAACGCTTAAAAAATGTACATGCTCCATATACGATGGAAGCATTAAATGAAATAAGAGAAGAATGAGCAAAAGCCATACAAGCAGTGGCAATTGTAAGATATAATTGGGATGTTGATAGCGATACTGAATGATACTTTGTAAATGAATATTTCTGAATGTTAATACATGTATTTGAATGGTTCTATATGTGTGAATGTGAGAATTGAATTGATGTCTGAATGTATCTACTTGTGTGAAATTTTTGTTGTTAATTTTGCAGGTTTGTGGCCTGTTTGTAGGCTGATATCAATGGATGTCGTAAACCTGCAGTTCAGAAAACTGAAATGTAGGTTCTCATCCTGCAGACCAGCCACAGTAGGCCTGCAAACTGATATGAAAAAAAAAGATATAGGCGTCGGTTATTTACAGAAAACCGTCAGCAAAGACCTAAAGCGTCAGTTTTTTGAACAAAACCGATGCTTAATGTGGCCACGGCCGTACTGGAAATGGCGTCGGCTGTTAGTCTAACACCGAAGCCTATAATACATATAGCGTCGGTTGTTTAGTTGATCACCGACGCCACATGTGTCGCGCCACAGAAAACGGTGTCATCTAGGAAACTTTCTGCGTCGGTTACCAATTAAACACCGACGCTATATGTATTATAGGCGTCGGTCTTTTAGTAGATAACCGACGCATAATGTGTCCTAGATGACGCCGTTTTCTGTGGCGCGAACCCTTTTGGCGTCGGTTTGTATAAACAACCGACGCCAGTATGTTAAATAGGCATCGGTTAAAAGACCGACGCCGAAGTGTTCGACCTTTAGCGGCGCCCACATAGGCGTCGCTCGGAAACCGACGCCCAAGGGGGTTAAACAAGCGACGCTAAAAGGCATTTATGTAGTAGTGATGGCACTAATTATGAGAAAATGATGTGTACAGGAACAAGCCAATGAAATTATTGCATAATTTACCTTTCACATGTACATGAACACCAGTCTATGGTACTCCCATCAAGGTTATGCAATGGGTCATTTTGTCTAGGATGAAGATGTGATATGAAGGCCTTCTCTACAATCATTCTTGGCATCAAATAACCTGACCTGCAAAAAAAGGTCATATTGAATGATCAAGTTGCCTTGCTAAAAGTTTTGCATGCTGATTGCTTGATATTCTTCTTGTACTACTATTGGATGCATATATACATTCTGCAAATTGTGAAAATTGATATAATTACCTCTGGTATGGGAAATTCCTTTTTAATATTTAAAATCACAAAACTTGAATTGAATAAAGTGAGGATGATTTAGATTAATGAAATAATCACCTAATGACAAGGTTCCCTGGAAGGGTCATTGACATCTCACACATCATGTCATGATTCAATGATTGATCTTGCTCTACCTTGCTCCTCCAAGGCAACAGCTTACGCCTCCTCCTTCACCGTCATCGTAGTGGTGGTCATAGTGGAATCTATACAGTTGAGACCAATTTTCATAGCCATCTATTGGGATATGTAATGAAATAGATAACCAATATCCCACGGGCTCATTAATGTGGTATTTAATTATGAAATAGATAACCAATTCTAGAGATTTTCACCTCAACTCACTTTATATTGTTGTTGATGATAACCTGACCTGCAAAAAAGATAACAAAGAATGATCAAGTTGCAAATAGTAGAGAAAAACACATAAACAATAAGATAATACTAATGTCAAATCATAACCAGTGGCCCTGATTTTATAAGTGATGAAGAATAGATTGTGCTTTGCTAGAGTAAAAGTTCAGTCAGGTTAGATATTGTTGTTGGAAGTCCTAAAAAACACTTCTAAATTCTAAATGCAATGTTGATAATGCGGGAGAAAAATTTAAATCATTGACGGAAACCAACGCTGATCTTACCTAGAAGTTGGTTTCTTTTAAACAAAATGGGCCAATGAAGGCAGGTTTACTAGAGATGTAGTTTGAAGAATTATCTTCACAACTACATATACTTCAGAACAAACATGTCCATATCCATAACAACCTACATTGAGAAGAACAACCATGATAATAAAGAGAAACACCAACAAGACATCAAGTTATGCACAGATGCAAGCAACTTTATCACGAGTTCCTAGTACTATTTAAGTCTGAGGATAAATTGCATCCAGTCTATAGTGTTGTAGAGACAATGATAATATGTTAGAGCTTGCATAACTTCTAAATCTAAAGAAGAAGGGATTCACCTTGGATTGCACTCTTGTTTTCCCTTTGGAATTAGATCCTCTCAGATATTCTCTTTTTGGATAAGGAAGCTTGGTTTGGAGAGTCTTCATTTAGTGATGTCATTAGTAGCCAAAATAGAGAAGAAATGGGAAAAAATATGTAAATAGAAAAGACAATAAAAGGCATAACCTCTCGTTCTAATCCAACCACTGGGGCAACATGAAGGTTTAACCATACAACAATTGAAAGGAGATAAGACTAGACACTTCAAAAAGTATTAGCTCGACATCTGATTTAATGAATGAAATTCAAAGCATGTTACCTTGAAGTCAAGCAAAAAACATGTCTACTCATCATATAGAACCAATCACCACATTCAGATAGAAAACCCACCACCTCAGTCCCATGGAGACCGATATTAATTTAGCAATGCAAGTGACACGAACTTTGCACAAAAACAGATGTTTACCCCATGGGTAAAGATATCAGTTCGACAACCTATTATGTACTAAGTTTAGAGAAAGTTCCTAATCTTTACTAATCACATGAAATTAGTAGTAAAATAGATCTTTGTTTGACTTCAACAATCAAAACATTTAGATAGAAAGCATAAGTTTTTCATGCTTATTATGCGGTACAAACTATTCATTCAGAGCAAGCAAATAGAAATAATCACATTTCCCTATCATCCTTACTAAGATGTAGAAAATAAACACTTTAAAGGATATAAAAGATGTAGTAGATAAGAACAATTATTTATCTAATCATTCAAAATAGAAAGTCTAAAACAATAATGGAATTTGATGATGAATATAGCATGTTTTAGAAAATATTATTTAGGATCCCATAGTAGTGCAATATATTGTTGTACACCTTGGAAACAATGACATGTACAACAACAAAAGAGAAAAAATGTTAATATGTTTACCAAGAGAACCTAAAATCAGAACCTAAGATTAGTATATAAACTAATGTGAGGGGACTAAACATACATAAAAGAGGTTTGTGCAAGCTGAAATGCAACAAGCTAATCCCTAGAATATTCATAAATTTCCAAAGCTTGGTGTTATCAAGTTATTCTAACAATCAATAGGAGGCTTAAAAGTAAGATTATTGATGATACAACCTACCCAAGGTGTGGATAACAACTATAGAACGCCTTGCATGCATTGAGGAACTACAACCAGGCCCTGACAATCTAGAAACATGGTGATTTGATTGAGAGTTAACCTGATTTTATCGAGAAGATTGTATGAGATGGATGAACTTCTTTGTAAAATAAAATAATGAGACATGTACCTACATAATGGTAATTTGATGGTATATTTGACAAAGTAGAAACATGAAGGTTTTAATCAGACTAAGCTAAAAAATGGGTTTGCTTGTTGCTCATAACCTTGAAGAAAATTAGATGGTATAGACAAAATATTAAATCTTATCAAACACCTTTGTCACACATTTGAATTTGTAAATACACCAAAGATGAGTAAGAAAAGTCAAAATCTTGTCAGATTTCTAGATTATCAACATTACCACATGAACAATGGATGACCGGTGGCCAACATTATCAGTTGTAGAATTTGCACAAGAGCAAGCATTGAAATTCAAAGGAATATGTCATACATATTACTTGCAGAAGCTATGATTCTATCTCCGCCTCATCATCACCTTCATCAGCTTCCTCCTGTTCTCCTTCCTCTTCTTCATCACCTTCACCTTAGGCATCATTCTCATCCAAGGGTCCAAGAACATCAACGGGCTTCTTCCCTAATTTGAGAATATCTTTCACTTTGTCAATCTCTTCATCAGAGATGGCATTTCCATTCAGGTTCAACATGGTGTAGTTCAACTTGTTTGAAACAAAAGCTTTAGCTACAACCCTTGCCCCGACCCTCTTTATGGTGTTTGCACTCAAATCGAGCTCCTCCAGATGATCATGTCCCTCCTCTAGTGCCCTACTAGGACAACACCTTCATCCTCCAGTTCATTCTCTAAAAGAGTAAGTTTTGTGAGTATATGCTTGGACAGTATGCAACTCAGGATTGCAGGGAATGATTTTTCAATGATTTTATTACCTGTAATCTCAAGGACTTAAGGGAAGGTGTAGATTCTTTTAAAGCATTACAAATGGATATAGTGTCATCATCTTCCAAGTATAGATAATTAACATACATCTCTGTAAGACCCTCAAACTTCCCTAGAGATTTGCTGAGCGCAGTCCCAACCTCCACGCCAAATATGTTATCCCTCAAATTAATCTTCCTGAGGTTCTTACAGGTCAGCAGATCCTCCACCAACTTGAGCCCACCATATGAAATCCTCAAATAAATGGTCGATATCTACCCTTTTAGAAGAGCATATGAAATTCTTCAACAGAGGTGAGCACTTCAGTATATCAGGAATGGAAAAGGTGCCCTCATCACTTGACATGTTGTGGAAGTACATGATCTTCAACAACTTCGGCATCCAATAACATCGATAATGGGACTCAGAACTCTCATGGAACCCCTCATCTAAACTCCAGAAATTCTCCTACAAATATTTTTGTAATGCAACAATCAATCAATCAGATAAACGAGACACATCTCAGAAAAGAAATACCATAGAAATCCATATTGACTTCTCCTGAAGAAACTTATCCTTGAGGTGGACCTTCTCCTATCCTAGAACTATGGCTTTGTTCTCATATTACTTGGAGACAATAATAGAATCTTCAAAGGTCTGTTCAATCTATTTAACTATTTCTTAGATTTTAAAGCTTCAGATTCACGATTTGCCTTTGTAGATCAATACAGTCCACATCTTTAATCCATAACAAAATCTAGACATAGATAAAAGCCAAGCTTTCAACAATTAAAATCATAACCAGGACCAAAAAAAGGAAGAGCCTCGTCAACGTCCATTAAGAACGAATCAGTTGCAATAGATAAATCAAGCACGAGTCTAAACATAACATTAACGTCATACAAGAAAGGTTTATATTATCCAAGACAAAGAGTAAAAAATGATGTGTTGTTACCATCTACTAGTTTGTGGTTAGCTCGTATACTAACTCCCTTATAAAAGAGACAATGTGGTTGTTACAAGTGGGTTTCAATTACAGAATTTCATACATAAAGAATTGGCACATAACAATATCTAACTAGTAATATCTAAATACATGTGCAACGCAAACATTCCAGATACGTTATCATTAATATTGTTAGTATTACTTAACTGAGCACTAGGATAGAGAGTACTTGTAGCAGGAATGGCAAGGCTAAAAACAAAATGCTACATATCCAAATCCTATGTCTGAAAATTTCAAATGAGTGTACGATTAGCTCTTGAAAAAAAATGAAAATTATGTAGGTTTGGGTTCAAGATCATCTTGTCTCTAGAACTTTTCATATAATATAAAAATGTCTATGTAAATATCCTCAGATATTTATTATCAATCTGTAACGTAGGAGAGAAAATTTGAATGGTGTTCTAGTACTAGAATACAAGTAATTAATTCATTATACTGTTGTAGACCTTAACAATAATTTTACTAGGTTTGAAACTAATGTAGTAAATGCTGCAATGCCTTGAAAAATACTCACGTTTCCCTCTTTCAATATAGTGGTGAGGTTAGAGTCAAGAAATTAAGCATGTAAAAGACAAATTTTAGTGATTTGAATACATATGCATATTTACTTTTTATCAACACAGTAATAGTTTATTGTAAAGCTTAAACATTGATCTCTCCTCAAAAAAGGAATAGAAGAATGTTGTCCAACCAGTCTAATTCTGAATTCTCATACAAACATAAACAAGAATGCAACTTGTCTCAGACGCTAACTCCTTGACATAATAAAAAACATATTCCTTTATAAGCTTTTCTCACACTAAGAGAAAATAATTCCAAGGTTATCATCCTAGATTGTGGTCATGTTTTCATGTTGCAAATTAAGTACTCGAACTGTATTCATACATTTGTTGATTGAGTGATATGAAATTCAAGAGTAGCTTGAGATCCATATGCATAACAATCTACAAACAGAGTTGGGAAATTCTGATTTGATGTGGAATCTTAAACATTGTAGGAAACTTTTCGGTGTATGTCTAGTTCACAAGGGGGCTAATGAACCAGGTAGGAAAATTCGGATTGATGTATGTTGTGATATCTATGAATATAGAAATAACATATGCTTTTGGTTTACCTATAAGAACCCTCCGCAGACAGCAACTACTCGTTGTCCTTGACAGCTATCCCATCCATGCCGGTGATAATCACCAGTATGGAAAATCCAAGGAGCATCCTACACTCCCCAGCTCGTATTATCATGAGCGGGTCACTAGTCACGCCATCAATTTCAGCCTTGATCAGCTCCTCAAAGGACAAGTCCGTGATGTCTCATTCCAGAAAGGCATCGTTTTGCCCAACCGTCTAGGTCCTTTGTTGGTCGCTATCATCGTCTTGGCCTCACAGCCTAGCAGCTGCCACATTGATCAAAAGGCATTTTATTATTTGTCGCAATGTATGCTCCTACTAAACAGAACGCTATTGACAGGCACTACACCGCAGATTCCACCAATGCATTCCATGAGTTTGGTCTCATCAACAATGGAAACAGTAATCCAGTTTTCCCCCTCAATCGTCTCTACCGGAGTCGAGAACCCACACGTCCCTAAATAAAGTTGAGGCAAGATACTACCTCAAAGGAGCCATAAACACAACAAATTTAGATTATCGGTTGAATGTCAAGATTCATGAGCGGGATGCACCAGGAGAGACTGAGAGAGGGCCTTGGTTTTCTTAGACGTGGGTCCTGACTACGTCTGATGGCTACAGCGCAGAGGAGATTCCTGATCTGTTCAAATGTGAGATTGGATATGGAGGGGAAGGAGGAGGTGGTACGCCTCTATGATACAGGATAGGGACGAAAGGGTTAATTCGTGATTTGTTGAAATCAGGAAGAAGAGCATAGAATTTCGGGTTGGAAACCAAAACGACATTTGGTAATTGGGAGATACAGAAACAAATGGCACAATAATTGAAAAATTCTCGCGCCACATGAGATGTTTGAATAGAACATGTTATTCAAAATTGTATCCACTACTGCAGAAATGAAGTATAACGTCACATTTCAAGGCGTCAGTTGTATTCCAAAAACCAACGCCTAAAACCTACAACGTCGGTTGAAAACACAAACCGACATCTATATGTGAAGACCGGCCGATTTTCATAAGACACGTGTATCGTTTTTTATTTAACGTCGGTTGCGCAATAAGAAACCGACATCTAAAATTACCCGCCAAATTCAAAATTTCCAGTGCAAAAAAATTACCTCCAAAATTTCACATATGGCGTCGGTTGTGGACCAAGTAACCGACGACTAAAAATTTTCCGCGAGACAGAAATTGACCCCATTTTGATCGTAGATTTTCTTACAATAACCGGCGTAGATGTGTTTCTGCACGCTGTCCCCGTGAAAATTTTTACCCCCAAATTGCCCAATTGGCGTCGGTTGTTGACCAAGTAACCGACAACTATGGTCGTAATTCAAGAACATTTTTTTGTCGGCATATGTGGATAGACCTCAATTTTTCTAGTTGAAACCGACGACTATAATTGAACATAGGTGTCGGTTTTTTGTGGTGACTGACACTTGGTGAACATAGGTGTCGTTTTTTATTAATAACCGACGTCGACACTTTACTTAATAGCACCTGCGCGGCCGCGCGAGCCAGACTCTCTGTTTCATTGTGCCCTCGACTGTTTGAGTACCTCGGTCTCTGGTGATTCCCGCCGCCGTCGACTGTGCTGTTGCCGCTGCGGAGCTGCTGTCTCCACCGCCGCCGTCGATTGAGCTGCTCCTCTTCTTCCTCTATGAGCTCACTGCCGACAAGTACATTTTCTTCTACTCTTCTCCCTATTCGATCGTCCTCCTACTCTTTTTCTTCCTGCTCCTCTTCTTCCTCCATTGTCTTCCTGGCTGCCGCTGCTTGTTCTAGAACAAGGGAGGTGGTCGAACCCTACTCCATCGCTGACAGTGATGAAGAGGATCTCTTCTTCTTCCTGCTCCTCTTCTTCCACTCGTCTTCCTGCAATCTTTCTCCTCTCTTCTTCCTCCACTCTTCTTCCCTGTTAATTCTTCCTGCTCCTCTAAAATTGATACTTATTGACACCTAATTAATTCATTATAACAGAATTGCGTTGTTGTGATTGTGCTCTTGGGCTGAATTGAGTTGATGTGTCATCCATTTACGTTGTTGACTTTCATATATTTATTCTTCAGCCTTCAAGTGAGGTATAATCTCACTCTCCCAATGTGCCATTAGGCTTCATTTTGATTCAAATCTTGTGCTTGCATATATTTGTGCTTCTAATCCTCATGCTTGACCTAATTCAGTAAATTTAGATGCATGTTAAAATAAGATTCAAACTTGTCCATTCTAGCGTCCTAATTTGATTTGATTATGTGCTTTGAACCTTGAAACATGTGTGTTAAAGATACATTGATGTTGAATCTCAAACTTAACTCACATGTGGGTCTTCTATTTCTAAAATGATTATGTGAATTCCTAAATCAATAACATATATTATTCTTTGTGCACCCAAATACCTTGTGAATCATGTATGTGCCCTAAGGTGATTAAATGCCTAAATCTTGACTTGAAATATGACCTAGTATGTATGTTGATATATGAAGCTCCAGTCTCTTCTTGCCCTAATGACCACCCCTACCGTGTAATGATCTCCAATTAGTATCTTGATGGTTTCGATGACACATAAAACCTAGGATATGAATGATGAAACTATGATCATATATATAGTAATGATAACATATATACATGTATTTTGTTGGCCTAGAAACCCATCCAAGATTTACTCATTAGGAGTAAATCTTAGATAGTCCCCGATTTGGGACTGTTCTTGAACACTTAATCTCACTTAGGATGTAAGTGTATAATGTGTATTGGGTTTTCAAGAAAATTTTGGTAGCATTTCCTCGTTTGTTCTCTAAGTACATATGTACTTGGAGAACAGCGGGGAAATGCTGCCAAAATTTTCTTGAAAACCCAATGCATTATACACTCACTAGTGAGATTAAGTATTCAAGAATGAGATAGGTGGTACACATTTATTATATATAAGACCTTAAACCCTAAAATTTTAACCATAAACCCTAATCTTTTAATCCTAAACCCTAATCTTTTAACCCCAAACCCTAATATATACTTATTTTCTCTTTGATCATAGAATGGATAGATCATGGATGTCCATTCCAAATCGCTGCACCCAAAGTTTATTTCTGGTCTTGATCAATTTATTATATTTGCCAAGGAACAAAGGAAACAACCTAGAGATAGGTTCTACTGTCCATGTAGGCATTGCAGTAACAACTTGAAAGTCAACACTGGTGATGAAATCAAAAGTCATGTCATGTGCAACGGGATTGTATAAGTCTATACAGAATGACACTGGCATGGAGAGATTTCAAACCTGAAATCAGTGGATGTCGATAGCAGTGCTTGTGTGGAAGAAGAAATTGCCTCCGATGACGTAGATGTGAACGAACCAGTTCCAGTAGACATCGTTGATGCTATGTTGGATAGTTGTGGGGTAGAGCACACCGATCCACCTCCCATGTTTAGAAACATTGTGCATGATGTTGAGATACCGTTATACACAGATTGTACTAAGTTTACGAAGCTTAGCGTTGTGTTGAGATTGTATAAACTAAAAGCTAATAATCGATGGAGCGACAAAAGCTTCACGTCATTGTTGTCTTTGTTGAAAGAAATTCTTCCTGAAGGAAATGAGCTGCCAATCTCAACATACTAGTTAAAGAAATTGTTGTGCCCAATGGGAATAAAGGCCAAGAAGATACATGCATGCCCAAATGATTGTGTATTATTTTAAAAGGACTATGTAGATTTGAAAGATTGTCTAAAATGTGGTGCGTCAAGGTATAAATTGATGACTTCAGGGGGTCCAAAACTGGTTCTCCCGCCAAGGTGATGTGGTATCTACCTATAATATCACGGTTTCAATACTTGTTTGCCAATCTGATAGATGCGAAGAATTTGAGGTGGTATGCAGATGTTAAGAAAAATAATGACGGGATCCTACAACATGTGTCTGATTCCCCACAGTGGAAGAAGATTCATTTATTGTATCCTAAATTTGGTGAAGAAGTCAGGAATCTAAGACTTGGGCTTTGTACAGATGGGATGAATCCATACAAGACATTGAGCAGCCAATATAGCACTTGGCCAGTTATGCTTATTATATACAATCTTCCTCCCTGGTTGTGTATAAAAAATAAGTACGTTATGTTGTCGTTGTTGATATCGTGCCCTAAACAACCTGGAAATGATATAGACGTTTATCTTGAACTTCTGATTGATGACTTAAAGAAACTCTGGGGTGAAAGTATGGTGACCTACGATGCTTCACGAAGAGAGACATTTTGTTTGCATGCTATGTTGTTTTGCACTATTAATGACTTTCCAGCATATGGGAATTTATCTGGATATAGTGTCAAAGGATCTAAAGCGTGTCATATATGTGAAGCGAACATTGATTCAATATGACTAAAACATGGCGGCAAGATTGTATATCTTAGTCATCAAAGGTTTCTTCTAAAATTCCATCTATATCATAGGTTGCGCAAAGCATTCAATGGATGGAATGAGGAACATAGTGCATCTAAACCTATACTAGGGGAGGTTGTTTATGAAAGAGTAAAAGACTTTTCCAATGAATTTGGTAAGAGATCACAATGTACCATGGCCACACAGAGTGACAAATATTTATTCAAGAAGAAGTCAATATTTTGGGATCTTCCTTATTGGAGTTCTTTGGCAGTCAGGTATTGTATCGATGTCATGCACGTTGAGAAAAATGTCTATGATAGCATCATTGGTACTTTGTTGAATATAAAAGGTAAGACTAAAGATGGGATAAAATCCAGAATGGACCAACATGAAACGGGAATAAGGACAAAATTAACAGAAGTAATTAGTAGCAATCAGAGAACATACTTACCTCCCACTTGTTACACGTTGTCTAGAAAGGAGAAGAAAGCTTTTTGTGAATGCTTGGTAAATGTTAAGGTGCCACAGGGTTACTCATCCAACATCCGTAGATTGGTATTAATGAAAGATATGAAGTTGATAGGTCTTAAATCTCATGATTGTCACACTCTAATGCAACAAACATTGCCCGTGGCAATTCGATCTATATTGCTGAAGCATGTAAGGTTTGCAATCACCAGACTTTGTTTCTTTTTCAACAGTCTATTTAACAAAATTATTGACCCTGATACTCTCGATAAATTGTAAAGAGAAGTGATTGTTACCCTATGTCGTCTTGATATGTATTTTCCTCCTTCGTTCTTTGATATCATGGTACATCTTGTTGTCCATTTGACTAGGGAAGTGAAAATGTTGGGACCAGTTTTTTGCATTGGATGTATCCCTTTGAAGGATACATGAGTAGTTTTAAAGGTGATGTTCGAAACTGTTATCGGCCTGAAGGAAGTATTATTGAGGGTTATGTCGCTAGAGAGGTTATGGATTTTTGCAATGACTTTCTGAGTGCTAATGACACTCCTGTTAATGACAAGAATATTGAGGAGTATTCCGACAAAGGAATTTTGGGATCACGAATAAAAGTAATCAGCCGTGAGCAGTTGGAACAAGGTCACTTGTATATTTTACACAACATCGACGAAGTGAGTGTTTATATCGAGGAACATACCAATTTCTTCAAGAGACAATATCCTCGAACCAATTCAATGTGGCTTGCTAGAGAGCATAACAAGACATTTATCAAGTGGTTTGAAGATAAAGTCATATATCAACTATCTCAAACACTAAATAATCTTACTGAAACTATCAAATGCCTCACCTTTAAACCAAAATTGAATGTTATGTCTTATGAAGGGTTTGACATGAATGTATTCTCATATTACACAAACCGTCAAGATGATAAGAGTTTCGTCCAAAATAGTGGGGTCACCCTTCAAGCGTCTTCATTGTTTTTTGCAAGTGCAAAGGATAAGAGTCCACGTGAAGCTAAAATGTCATATTACAGTATCATTGAAGACATATGGGAGTTTGACTACGTAGATTTCAGAATTCCACTCTTTAAATATAATTGGGTTGATAACACCAAAGGAGTTATAGTGGATGAATTGAGTTTCACATTAGTGAACTTTGAAAAGATTGGTGAGAAGGGTGAACCATTCATATTGACATCACAGGAGAAACTAGTATTTTATATCGATGATCCTGCAAATGATAAATGGTCGGTTGTTCTTCATGGTGAAAGACAGTTCATTGAAGATCCTATAGATGAAGAAGAGTACTATGATAAGTATGATGACTCCAGTCCATTCTCAGTTGGGTTGCCAACACCACCAAATATTGAAACTAATGATGATTTATACGTGTGTGGAGATCACAATGAAGGATTTTTGATTGATAAAAGATTATAATATTAGAGGCATGCATATTTATATTTTTACATGTTTTATTTTTCTGAATGTGAACTTTATAATGTTTTATTATCTTCTATTTATGTCAAATGCTAAATGTTTGATTTTTTAATGATACTTTTAGATGCCTGAGCATGAGCATGATGACTGTGATGATGATTACCGTGAGGGTGATGATATCAATGTGCCGCCTCACAATGTAAGTTTTAAAAATATATCCTATATTTCTATCTATATGTCCATTTATAGTTATATCCTATAAGTGTGTTTATTTTGTCAAATTTAGGTTGATGATGCAACCCCTGAAGAACTTGGGGAACTTGATGAGCAACAATTTTTTTTTTGAAAAAGTGAGCGGCATCACTTTGATGAACAAGTTACTACAACAAAGGGGCAATGGATCCAAACTGGTCGTGGATTTTGATCATGTAGGAAATCCAATTGGAGTGAACCGCAACTCGTTTATTTCATATCTTGAGGTTCTTACTCATAGCCATTGTAGTCCTAATGTAGAATCTTGGCATAAAGTTCCTAAGGGGAAGAAAGACTTAGTATGGAAGGAACTACACGTGAGTTATTATTATTTGCAATTCTATTTTGTAGATTACAATTTTTTAGGATACTAGTTAATAGAAATTCTATTTTACAGAGTATATTTGAACTGGATGAAAAGTTGCATTGTAAATGCCTGATGCAACGCTGTGGGAGGGTCCTAAGAAACTATAGGACACATCTTACCCGAGATTTCATACGAGATGTTGAGAAGAGGAAGAAGCCAACCACTGAGCAATGGAACTATCTGGACCCCAATGACTGGGAGGAGTTTGTTACCAAAAGAAAAACTGATGAATTCAAGGTATTAAGCGCCACTCCCAATTTAATTAATATATGTTCTTATGTATTCACCTATCAAAGAGCAAGACGTGCACTAAATATGCATGACCACACAATGAGTCCAAAAGGCTATGCATGTGTTCACCAAATACTACATGCTGAGTCTATTGCTCAGTCTACTGCTACTCAAGAGACTGCAGAGTCCTCTACTATTGGTCCCACACCTCTACCTCGCCATGCTATGTGGATAGTTGGGAGGCAAAATAAGAAAGGAGATATAACCAAGCCCGCAACTGCTGAGGCAGCTGCAAAAATGGTAAAATTCAACTCTTAGAGCAATTGATGTTGATTAATATTATGTTTACTTACCGATTTCTATTGATGGCAATTAGCGGGAGTTTCACGAGCAGAGGTAGGAAGGCAAGTTCATCCCCGAGGGCATAAGGGATGAATTGACAGTTGTTCTGGGTAACCTAGAGCATCCGGGACGTGTTAGGGGTGCCGAAGTTGGTGTGGGAATAAAAGCGTTCGTTGGGAAATCACAATGCAAACTTGTCTCAAAAGCGGGATTATCAAAAGTTGAGGTAACATATTCTTTTTTTAGAATGTTATTGCGAAAGGGAATTCAATAATCAAAAACTAGCATTTCTTTTGTCCATATATAGGTAGATGAGTTAATTAATAGGAGAGTCAAGGAAGCACTTGATAAAATACTCCATAAAGCAATTAGCAAGTGGCAGGCGTCTCAGACTGCCACTCAGACAGTACCTGTGGCGTGCTGCTCTTCTCCTACTATAGAGGTGGTTGAGAGTAATCCTATAGACCCACCACCTAGCACGTCTGCTGTAAGTATTTTTATGACATAGTAGCTAGTCTTTTCAATATGATATGTTTATGTATATATATATATATATATATATATATATATAACATTCTTTACATAAATTTGTAGGGGTTGAAGCCATGCCATATAAAAAGTTAAGAATATATCGTTGCAGAGGCTGAGGCTTACCCACCCCTTCCAGGGGACATGTTTCACGGGACTCCAGTACCAGATGGTGCGATTCGTGTTAGCCCGATACATGTACTCCCCAATTGGAGGGATCTTCCATTGACATATGTCCACCCAGATTTTGAAATACTTGGTGAGGTAGAAGCCGGAGTGATATTGTGGCCCAAAGAGGATTTCATCTATACTAATATTGTATGGTAAATTTACGTTACCTTAATTTGTTAGTGTGTATATATGAGTCAATTGATCTGAAATTATATATACAGGTCAAAAGGAAGACACCCACTACATCTCGACCTCCACCTCCACCTCCACCTCCACCTCCACCTCCACCTCCTGAAGTATCAAGTTGGCTTCCAAGGGACCTACACGCCTTGTTAGGTCCTAATTGTAGGGGTATGGAAGTATGGATAGGCGAACATGATCCAAATTTCCCTATAAATGTTTCTATTCTAGAGGATTATGTAGGTCAACCGTACGATAACAATCTATTTATACAAGATATTTTGGAGTTGTTTTGTTATGATTAGCTGAATACATCTATGATAGAGCTATGGATATGGTGAGATATTGTTTATACATCCATATACCTTGTTTTATATACGGTGATATGGTTTCTTATATATTAATGCATGCCAAAGAGATGGAACCCATATGGTAAAAGTACTGATGTAAAACTGAGAGGTCTCAAGTTCGAAACCCCCCAGCCAAGGGATGAATGAATGGCCAAATTTAAAAAAAAAGTATATATTAATGCATACTTAATACATGTTTTGCAGCCACTTACACACTATATGTACATATTTTTCATTTTCCCATGTGGGATTTTTGGTTCCATCTTTGATTAGTCTTGTAGATAAAGACCCTTCATCAGTTACTTCATACTGCTCTGCTTCTTTCAAATATTTTGGTAAAAAAAGAAGACGGTGATAATAGCTTCATTCAATGTTGAGTAAGTTTACTTTGCTTATAATTTGGACTTAAGAAAATTATATTTTTATTTTAGAGTTTGAGCTATTAATTTTTAACTTTCTTACCTCTAGCGGTAGGCATTGGGAGTTACTAGTTATTGTCCTCAAGACATTCACTGTCTATTATCTAGATCCTGCGGGGAAGGAGTTGAATACATTATATGGACACACAATAAAAATGCCATTATTCCCGTGAGAAATATTTCATATTTTTATATCCATTAACATCTGTTATTATATTACTATTTAATTATACAATTTAATGTGTTATATTAACATGTAGGCCTTTAAATGAGTTCAAAAAAGCTGGAGGAAAGGTCCCCAAGAAAAAGAAACAACCACTAATTTGGGATAATGTGAAAGTAATTTCCCAACTCTGATGTATATATTATTTATGTGAACTGTGCATATTTGTATTTTTGAATATTTTGTATGTTTCAATTTATAGTGTGCTACACAAGACAATGGATGGGCATGTGCATACTATGTGATGCGATTTATAGACCTAATTATCAAACATGTCACAATGGAAATCGATACCATACATCAGGTATTATATATAGTCTCATTAGATAATATGAAATATATCAATCTTATTATATATTATTAATTATATATATATATCATTCTCTTTGCAGGTGTTTAAAACTGACTTCTCTACATGTCAAAAGTGATTAGATGTACATACTCCCTATACGATGGAAGACTTAAATGATGTAAGAGAACAATGGGCAAAAGCCCTACAAGTAGTGGGAATTTTTAAATAAGATTGGGATACTGATGGCGATAATGAAAATGATGAATAAAGAATGATATTTCTAAACTTTGTTCTTATAATTATTTTTGTGTGAATGTGAATAAATTTTTCTGAATTTTCATATGTGTGAATGAAAAGATGATCAATACATGAATATTTCTACATGTGTGTGAATGTGAAAAGAGATGAAATGAATGGAATTGCAGGTTGTTAAATATGTGTGAAAATGGAAGAAATTTGAAATGGAACTACTGGTTTCTACATGTGTGTGATGAAAAATAATATGAGTTAAATGTGCTTATACATGTGTGTGATCATAAATTGTTGTCCATCTTGTTAATTTTGTAGATTTGTGGTATGTTGTTGGCTGATATCAATGGATGATGTAAACTTGCAGTTCAGAACTGAACTGCAGGTTCTGCATCCTACTGACCAGCCATACAACAGGCCTACAAACTGATAAGAAAAAAAAGAACATAGGCGTCGGTTATTAGTATAAAACTGACATCAAAGACATATAACGTTGGTTATCAGCTAAAAACAGGCGTCTATATGGCGTCAGTTATTAGTATAAAACAGACATCTTTATCTGGATATAGTGTCGATTATATATACGAATCGACGCCGATGGTGCCCTTACTGGCGCATTTTATTGGTGACGTCTTTGACCTGTATATAGTGTTAGTTTTATTAAATAACTGACACCTATAGTGTCCTCGCTGGCGCATTTTTAATGGAGGGAAGAGTTATGGCGTCGGTGTTAAAACTGATGCTGAAGGTTTCGACTTTTAGAGGGGCCCACTTGGGTGGCCTTAAATAACTGACACTGAAGGTCGGTTCTGTACTAGTGATCCCATGTAAAAATTGTATCCAATTATAATAATTGTAGCCAATTTGTAGTCAACTAAATAATATACTATCAACTACATTAGTTTTATTTACATGTATACTTTTTTTAAGGAAAGGCGTATTTTAACTACATGAAATATATATGTAGGTATAAAAATCATAGCTAAATCAACCTTTTCTTGTAGTGTAAACTGGACATTAACCTAGACAAGCCGTGAGAGTGACAATGTACTTGGAGTACCAACTAAAGTTGTGGGGACAGGTGGCATCATAGTTATCGGGCTTGAACCAGTGCGAGGAGTCGATCCCTACATTCTTAAATTCCTCTATCATGGATCCAATCTTGTCCATTAGTTTCCCGAGGATCACACCATCGCTATTGTGGCTATGATTATGTTCTCCCAATCGAGGGCCCCCTGCTCAACCCCATATATATACGTATCATAGGAGAAACCCTACTAGTTTCAACAAAGATAGAGAGGGAGAGAGAGAGAGAGGCCCCTATGAGAGGAAAACTGAGTCCCTTTCCTCATATACTCATAAGGAGAGGCAATGATGAGTTATGGTAGGTGTTTCTGTCCCATCGTTAAATATTTGCCAATCTATTAATCCTTGCCATATGCGCAAGACAAAGTCTTCCTTTTTCCTTCCTCACACTAATCTCTTTCTTTCTTTCTTTTGGCTATGACCAAGACTTGTCTATTGAGTATGCATGGGTGTTAAGGAAAGAATTCAATATATTCCTAATTATGGAGACAATTATGTCCACAACTTCTACACCAAAAACCCATAAAGGAAACCATACCAATATATACATATATTATATAACTTGATTCTTAAATCATTGGAAACTCTTTATGACTTGTGATCTAGATCATTCTTTGTTTCCTCTTGAATTTATTATTCCCATTTTTTGGAAACTCACATATGCCTTTTCTCATACAGAACTTGCTCCTTTTAAACATTGTTCAAAACATTGCCATTATCTCATGGAAATCATTTTTCTCCCAAATTGCTAGAATGCTCTCTCTTTTTGTTGTTATATTCACTTATGCCAACAATTACATCAAATAATACTAATTGATGTCTCAAAGTATGAGTTGCCAAACTAGCTAGACAATTACCCTTTTAATTTTCTGAAACACCATATATTTTATTTTCCTTTTGGACACTTGTACATTATGTCATAATTTAGTTATCTAATAATTAACAAAGTCACCATCCATTATTAGTGCACACAATCTCTTATTTCTTTAACTTGTACCACAAGGACCTATTTACAAAGCAAATAGTCTCATGGGCCTTTTATATAGGCCATGGGTTGCACCCATGACACAAATGTGACTTAATTATTCCATCAATTGTACCATTGAGGAGTTTACTTATCAATTCATACATTATGTTTTTCTTACCAAAATGAAGTTCCATCATCAAGATAAACATGAAGAAGAAGCTTGTAGTTGTCTAGGATCTATGAACCAATGTATACAATTCAAGGGAAAAAAGGAGCTGGCCCAAAGGGTCACCATGGTTGCACCTCAATGCTTGACCAACTATGTCCTTCCCCAAAGTATAATCTTACCATCTAACCATACAAGAACTCTACACACAAGGAAATAGATGGGCACTCACCTTCCCCTCACCTCATGGAGTAATACTGACCTATCAACTAGATTGGAAGCATTGGGATTGCCCATAATGACCATGGATAGATAACCATCATCATGACACTCATTCAACACAATGTTGATACTATGCCAAATTGCCTCTGCCTTAATTGCCAGAGACACTCCAAATTGGAATTCATTAAGATACTCAACCATACTTTTACTCAATGCAACCATCAAAACTTTAACACTAGACGCCTCCAAATAGTACCAATTGGGGTGAGACATATCTCATTGTTAGGCTTAAGTAGAAACATAAGCAATGTAGAAGCTATAAACTTGACCAAACCCAAGAGACCCCTCTCCCCTAATAAAAGATTAACCATCAAGGTGATGGCATGTAGGAGTTGGTGGCCACAACATACCCTTCTCCACACATAGCATTAAAGATGTGTTGGTCCCTCAATTTTTCTCTGCCCCATTAAGTCCCTTTAGGAAATGACTTGATGCACTTAAGAGTAGTATCAACATCCTTTACAAGAGGAACTTCAAAAAATGAGTGTGTGGAATGAAAGGAGGTGGCTTGTATGGGTGTTTAACCTCCAAAATCTTTATGGTATCTTAATTGTAAGGAGTCATGCCAGATGAGGACAACACTTCCATGACTGCTATATGCAACTTTATAGAAGCATTGCCTGATGTCGGTGTTCACTTTTATGTCTCCCTCCCTAGAATGATCACCTTGGTGGCCCATAGCCTCATCTCTTGAATAGTTCCAACACATTATCCAGTAACTTTATAATACCATATGCTTATCCCCACATAGCAAGTGAGCTCAAGATATAACACTTTTGTGGAGAGATAAGAAAGTCCATGGAGAGCATTGTGCAAATTTTTTTCTTCTATTTTTCTATTACATGTTATGTAAGAAAGAGTGGAGGTACAAGTCATAAACTTTTTTATATATTTTATTATATATCTATCTTTTATTCTAATAAGACATCGTATAGGAGGATAGAAGGTTTAAATAGTTTTTTTTATAAGATAACTATTCTAATAAAGCTAGGTGAAATACACGTTCATGTTTTCATTCTTGTTTTTAATAGAGACCGACCCTTATCATATGGTAGGTTGTGGGAGTAATGACATATACATTTTGTTATAATTTTCCTAATTATTAATTGAGTCATGTATATTATAGTAAAGTTGTATGTCACCATCGTGGAAGTTGACTCCTACCTATGTCTTCTTCTTGCGGTCTTTTATGGTAATTCATATTGCGAGTGTGCTAGGACTGAAGGAGGTGAAGGACATGGTTGATCTAATGTGATACCGAAAAGATTTACGCAGTGGCATTATTGATAACATGAAGCAATAACCATTCCTTTTATCATTTACTTATGTTTTCAATGATCCTTCTTCCTTAATATTGTTTATGGTACGACTTTAGATAGAATAAGTTTTAACAAATGTTGAAACTTTTTTACAATGCAATTGTCTATTAACTTTAATCATATCTCCTTTTATTTTTCTCTAAGTAAATATTGGATGGATGACCTGTCTCTAACACAATTCACTTTTTTTTTCTTTGCACTAGATACACCTATAACGTTAGCACGACGAGCAACAACTTTTAGAACTATATGCTTGTAGTACTTACGATTCGTTTGTTACTGCAACTGAAAATAATAACACGTGAATTCGTTGTTTACTAAGGAAGAAATGGTATACATATAATAAATATATATAAGAAAGATGGCTTATGACCCATCCTTATCCACTTTCCCTACCCCTGCCAGTCAAACACCGACCGGATCTCCTCCATTATAAATGTGTGTGTGGCGGCCGCAGAATGAGGTAGAATGAGAACTGCTGAGAACATTCACGGTTCCTCCCACTTGGGTTTGTTTGGTTTGGCAACGCATCGGACGCCTTTAACGAGCGATACCGCGGTTCGTGAGACCTCGGGGGCAAACTTGGATTTGAAAGCATGCCGATGGGTATTGGTCTGGAAGCATTTAAGACGTTTGAACTATTCCAAATCGCGTTGCTCTTTACCACCACCAACATTGTCTCGCATGTCACGTACCAACACGGCACGATCGGCAACGAGAGAAGTTTATTAGGATGTGTGGCGTCCTTGGATTGTTTGACGATGTCAATATTAATGGTATGAATGTGTTGCGAATTGACCGCTCCACCCAGAGATACACGGTGAGGCCATGCTAATTGATTTTTGACAAAGGGTGTAATTTCTCCTGGTTTAGTTTGACAGGGTGTAGTTTACTGTGTAAACATATATTGAATTCAATTTGTCATTCGACTGCACTTAATCAAACAGGCGCTGGGACCAACCCGGTCTCTTTAGGGCCCTGCTTGAAACACCTGTGTCGACCCACAATTAATTTCGGATTGATCCAGATATTGATCTACCATTAGTGGTTCGAGTCAGTTGAAACACGATACAGAACCGCTCAGTTCAGGCCTTTGTTTCTTTCTCTTAGGGCACGTTTGATTTATAAGATTAGGATGGATTTACATAAATGCAGGATTTACATAATCCCTGCTATCGGATATTCTTGATTTTTTTTTAAAAAAAATCTGCATATTAGTGTTTAGGTTTGGTTGCGATATATCTATGCCACGGACTTTCGTCGGCTGGGTACCCCTTCCCCTGATATTTCTCACACAAGTGGCACTCAGAACACGGGCCGCCAAAAGAAAAGCAGGGTTCCGACGACGGCGTCCAACCCTTTTGAAATGGAAAGCTCCATCCAACATTTAGGGCTAGTTTGGTTGGGTGTAGTAGGGTGTAATTATGTGAGTTCGCAATGTAAAAATGTACATCAAACACACACTTTGTCGTCGAGCTACACCCTACCAAACAGGCCCTAAACACAGTCCGAAAAAATGCACGATAATGTCAACTTTTCCAATCCTGCTAACCAAACCTGATGTTTTCATTGCTGGATCATCAAACACAATCCAATTCAGCAGAATACATTTAATCAAACATGCCCTTAGTCCTCCTTATTCACTTGGTTTGCAAGTAGACGGCAGTCACAGTTCTACTGGGAGTCGTATTGATCTATTTTGGGCATGTTTAGTAGGATATAGTCGGATGATAAAGTGTGAGTTTTATGTATATTTTTATATTGCAAACTCATCTAACCGCAATCGACTATATACCTAACCAAACGGGCAGATTAATGGGAAAGTCAAGGTTGAATTATGTATCGAATTAATAATTGTCATAGCAGCGGCAATCCTTCTGGGAAAAAGAGGTCCTCAATCCTCATCCAGTGATGAAAGGGGGCATACATGTCAGTTTCTCGGTACATGATCTCCACTACCCACCAAGCAGGAAATCCGCGATTAACCCGAAATGTCATGTTCCACATATCTACAGCCGCAGCGCACGGGGGTGTGGACAACATGGGCTGGGTTGATGATTACGATACGAGAACAAGATGTGAGAAGGGTAGAGCCCTTGGGTCCTCATTCTGTTCGTGGGCTGCAGGAGCCATCAGTACAATTGATTGGACCACGTCTACGTGCCACTTGTTGGTCTGTTACGCTTGTGTTTTTCCTTTTTCACAGTTATACTTTTGTTCTAGTGAATTGATGCTTGGTAGTAGGTAGGGATAAGCACCTGACCAGGCAAACAATCCAAATTATTTCTCGACGCCCAAAAGGGCCAAAACACGACTTAGACCCAGTCATAATGTCTCAACCTCCATAACATGACATAGACCCACTCATTATGTCTCAATCTCCATAATGCGACTTAGATCCAGTCACTTAACTTAAATGGACGAGCCAGACTCTGACCTGAGATTTTATATGGGTCACATCGGAGAAAAGAATCCAAACAAATTCATTACAGATACATGCATATTTAACCACCTATTTTTATAAAGTAAAATATGCATCTCGTTTAAGATAAACTTAACTACAAATTGTTCAAATAACTTCTTGTCTATTATATGCTTGCTCAGCCATATCCATGATACTAAAAGATAGTATATACGAATACATGTGAGGTTCTACTTATTCATTTAATAGTTAACAAGTTTGTTATAATTAACAATAGAGGAGGATTATTATATATTTGATGTATACTACCCATATCACTCATCCTCTCAGACCCATTAATCTGACATGACATTCGTGAACATTATTAAAATATTTTTTTTAATTTCTACTCTACTAAAAGTTTCAAGAAGTTAGTTAAAGGATTTTAAACTATAAAGTAGTTTATATAGGTTGGCAAAAAAATCTAATCTAGCTTGAAATTCATATTCACTAAGGAGAGCCGAGTATGGGCCGAGTTTTGTAAATATAGTCTAATTTTTGACCTAGCCCATAACCCGTTCAACAATCTGAGTTTGAACATGGAACAAGCCAAACTTTGCGACATCCGACCCGATCTCATCCATAGGGAGGAATGAGAACAAACTTGGGTCAAACTTTTCTCCGTAAATGTATCAAACTTAAGGTATTTTGCATCATGGGATATTAGAAAATAACACCATGCATATTGTATCAACCAGAACGATATGAAATTGTTAAGTTTTGGTATCCTTCCAATCATGGGATGTTAGTAAATAACTGTTATCGATAGATTGAACATTTCAAGATTATTTGATTCGTCTAGACATTTCATTTCATGTACGCACAAGGTGCAAAGACTTGCCTTGATCCATTTTTAAGCCCATAACATGAAATTTGTATTGCTTGAGCAAAGCCTTTCTCTCTTGAAACATTACACTCTCGTTGTTGTAGCGTTAGAGACTTTTCTTTTCTGCAGCCCTTTACTTCTTCTAAAATCAATCCATCTTTCCTCTGTGAAATCTCCTTCTCTCCTTTCTTGTCTTTCTTAATTCTAGATGGTGAGAGTACAAATGAGCGTGATGATTATCTTCTTTCCATCCATATATTTTCCCATTTATAGCCTCCATCCATAATTGCCACGATAGAGCATAACCACCACAAAGTAGAGTGTGACTATGCATAATTGCAAAGTGGACAGAGCACTACTAAAAAAAAATTAGGTACAAAGTAATTATTCATAACGACTAAAGAAATGGAGACTAACTATCCATAGTGGGAATTAAAATGGAGTAGAGACGAACTACCCAGAAGGCCAGAACCACTAAAGGAGTAGAGACAACTACTCATAACGACAAAGTTGCAGTGGCTTTACCAGTAACGATACATGCCCCCATCCAAACTTATAGACACATACCTAATTGTCGAGAAGAGGGAATGACGCTCCCACCGTAAACAACATGAGACGAAGTACTCCATGTGTAAGTGAGGAAATCTACAGAATTAAAAGAGTGAGAGGAGGAGGAGAGAAAAGAGGGAAGGAGAGTAATACAGTTCACAAAATCACTGCTTAATTATTTGAGGAGACGTTAACTAATAAGATATTTAATAAATAACGATACAAGCCACTCAAATTAGAAAGAAAAAAGAGATATCATTATTTTCATGGCATGAAAGCACACATTTATCATGTAAATACTTTTGAGTATACGAAATAGTACACAATTATGAGCATTATCACATTTTAAGTATTATTTATTTCTTACTATTTTAAAAAAATATCGATAGTATTTCACTATGTCATTTTACGTGCATTAGTTTTAGTTGTAAGAGTAATCATAAATATTTTGTAAACAACTTTGTTTGTTTATGAGAGCTTCTTGTAAAGTTATGTAGATTATAATTATTAGTATGTAAATTAGTTTGTATATTTTTCATTACTAGTATTATCATATATATTTTTTATACGATGCTGACTTTTTTAGTAACAATGTATCTATTATTATTGTTGTTGTTTTTATTATCAATATTATTACTACTAGCAGTTCATCATCGTCGTCGTCATCATTGTCATCAATATTGCTATCATTATTAATATGATTATGCAAATGTATCTTACAACTTTTTTATGGTGAGTATTATCAAACATATTTTATATATAGTATTACTTGTTTGTGCATATCCATTACTGAGTCATATTTATAATTACTATTTTAATGCAAAATTCTCAATACCACTTTTTACTGGTGAATATGTTATACATATTATGTATAATATTATTTGTTTGTGAATACTTTTCATAAAATTATATATGTAAATGTTTTTTTATTTAATAAAGTATTAACTTTTTATTGTAAGTTTTAACATACATATTTTGTGTATTTTACTATTTTTATGAATACTTTTCATCTAGTAGTTTAATTATTACCTTTTACTTTGAATATTATAATACATACATATATATTTACTTATTTATGTATTTTTATTGTCTTTAGATAAATTGTATTATGTGAATTAGATTTTAATACCAGTCGATAGTCCAACAACAAATTGTTATGATTTGCATGTGTTGAATTAATGTGCAACGTTATGTGTTATAAGCATATTGTTTGTGTGTACATTATGTTTATGTATGTGTAAAATGAGTATTGTATAATTTAACATATTTATTTATACATGTAAAAAAGGTAGAGTACACATGAATATACTATCAAAATGTACACCATATAATTATTATTAATCAAGAACAATGATGATTCTTAAATATAAATATACACAATTTAATTGGTGGTCCTATTTAATTTCGTTGATGTGGCTTGAACTTGAAACCTCTTGTTAACAAATAAAAAATCTAACCATTTGGATGTCCAGTCTTAAACTAAACATACACAATTTAGTTAATAACGATATTCACACAATCAACGAATATACTAAATACTAATATCATTTATATTCTTTCTCATTATCTTTCTTCTCTCGTTCATTCCTCCTTCCCCACTATCTCTACTACGCACTTTTATCTCTTTCACTCTAATCACTCCCACTTTAATTATCCCAGTACGCACATCTGCCTACCTTGACAATACGCCGGTCAAAATTTGATGCTGCCTCGGGTAGACGGGCAAGTGAATAGGGAGGAAGTGGGAGGACTTTGTTTATACTTTATCTCGAAACTTCCACATCCCAACTACTTATATACTAATATCAATTTAATTAGGCTGTTATCAGCTAGTCAAACTAATAGGCCTATTGGTTTGGTAGTCATATATTATTGGCCAGGCTCCGTTGGAACAATAAAGAAGGTACGAAAAACAACAGGCTCGTGGGGTGTTTCGTGAGTATAAGAACTAAATTTAATTAAAGATTGATAAAATATCTTACATGGCAATGTAATAAAATACATATATTTGTATCCAAGATGAGTTTCCCTGTTAGTTTGATATTTGATTTGTTATCAAGAAGGCTTACGTTCAAACTCTGGTGACGACATAAATAGACTCATCATGTTTTTTAATGCATGCATTTTTTTAACTAGGCTAGTAGATGGGCACGCACGACTCAATTAGCTCCTAGGACTTGTTGTTCCTAACTTAACAAGGAGTAGACTGCACCTTGTGTTAGATATTGCCATCTGTTATACGAATAAAATCCCAACCTTACCATTCAATAGGCATAGACATATATGTTGATGGGTGAATGAATAGACTGTTCCTACTAAAATAAGGAACAATAAATCTGAACTCCTCAATTAGAGTCACGGCGATGCATGCTTTGTTCGGAATTAAATTTTGCTGACGCTCACGCGTTGTAAGCGCAACTCACGTTCCTCCAAAACCATTCGCCCGAACCGCCTACTTCACTCACCTTCCAATTGTCCTTCACCACTCCTCACCTACCAAATGGTCCCACCATTTGTTCCAAATTTTTTTTTATTTTTTTTAGAAAAATTCTGTGAGAGAGAAAATAAAAGATGAAGGAATGAAGATGAAAAAAATGAGAAGTTGAGCAAAGTAATGAGAAGAGCAGAGAGGAATGAAGTAATGAGGGAAGATGAGGGAAGTAATAAGAAGAGGAAAGGGGAGGGAAGTAATGAGGAAGAGGAGGATAATTAGAGAGGGGATGAAGGAAGTAATAAGCAGAGGAGAGCCATAGGAAGGAAGTAATGAAGAAAGAGGAGGGAAGTATGAGAACAGAGGAGATACGTATGAGGAAATATGAGGGAAGAAATGAGAATGTGTATTTATTGAGTTTTTGGGCGCATATTCATTATTTTTTAGCGCTTTACCTATTTCTGGGCACTTTTATCCATTTGACGCCCAATGAATGAGTAAGTGCGCCAAAAATAAATAATTGACATCCAAAAATATTTAATGACCAAACATGACAAACTTAATCAACGCCGCACGAAATGACACCTACTGAATCTGTCAATGCGCCAAAAGTTGATAGTTGACACTAAAAAATACTTAATTGCACCAAAATATGATAAACATAAAATGCCTATGAAATGACACTCAGTGAATGGGTAAGTGCACCCGAAAATATGTAGGTCTCTTTTAGTCATTTGTGGGTATATATTCATTATTTTGGGCCCTATTTAGCCCACTTTGGGTGCTTTTAGCCATTTTGGGTGCATATTCATCATTTTCAAGTGCTTTGTTTGTAGACACATATTCATCAATTAAAAATTTTGACGCTTTTTAGCCATTTTGGGCTCTACTTAGTCATCTTCGAGCACTATAGTTATAAATAAAATAAATTTCTTTCTCATCACATTACTTCTACATATTATTTTTATTTTAATTTTAAAAATATATCAAAATTAGCTTTGTTGGAATTTTTTTATAAAGAATCCAACAATTTTTATTTCCTCAAAAAATTCATGTGGTTCAAAAATTATAAATAAAATAAATTTATTTATCCATTGCATAACCTCCACCTACTACCCGAATAAAACCCGCCACGTCACCTGCTCAAAACCAGCCTTTCCTTACAAACTAGTTAGCCTGCACGTGAGGTGGGCGTTGCGGTATCGCGCGTTACCAGATAATTTTTGCTTTGCCCGCGCGACCTGTCAATCATCTTCTTTAGCTATCATGTCGACTTGCACGGTAACAATATCTTAGTTTAGATTTGTTATTTCCAATATGAATACGGTGTACGTTGCATCTAAGGTTATATTTAGACAAGTGTAGATACAACTAACTCTGTTGGCCAGGTCGTGACATGTAGTTTTTAATCAGGTAGGAAACTTAGACTACTACGCCCCTGTTTGGTTCCGGATTGGAACCGGTTCACGGCTTGTCTTTTTGTGCCTCCGTTTTGGGATTACATAATCGTGTTTTGGGCGAAAAACCAATCCCAGTAGAAGCCGGATTGGAAATCCCAGTCCGGGTTTCGGCCTCGACACCCCACCCCCGACTCCCTCGCACCCCTCCCTCTCCCTCTCGTGCCTCTCCCTCTCGCCATATCCCTCTCCCTCTCGGCCCTCTCCTTGCCGCCCCTCTACCTCCCTCTCGGTCCTCTGCCTGCTATACTGTTGGTTTGTGAGAGGAGTTAAAGTGATGTCTGCTACCTCAAGCAGATCGCGGATGGAGAGCATCGTTTGTCAGGAAAAGCATCCGCGTGGAGAATCAATGCATCCGTCTGTGACCGCCGGTCTACTGGGGCGGCTACAACCTGTAAAAGCAACAAGATACCCATGCCTTGGCCTGAACATCACCTATCTGAAACCTGACATCGTCCCATCTTGTGACGAACAGAACAAACCCTAGCTCGTCCAAGCAGTGTCTGTGTGCCTTCATATTCCTCGCCTTGTACTGCGAGGTTCTTCACATCCACCTACGCCTCTTGGAGTAGCTGTTCGCCGAATCTGGTTGTCGTCCCTGGCTCAACTCTGGCGGTGGTCACCCCTGGTTCTCCGACGGCGCTGCACAACCCGGCGATTCCGCACTCCCTGGTCGTTGTCCCCTTCTAAACAGGTTGGTGACATTGTAGGGTAGAACTTGATTTGTTTGGGAGGGTCGATTTAGGGTAGAACTTGATTTATCAGTTACGATGTCTGTATATTTGGTAGTTGCTTTTGATGACATGTATCAAAACCTAATCTCTTTCCATGGCGCATATCTGTTAGTGTTAGTAGTGAAGAAAGGTTACAAACATATTTGATGGAAATGCATGCGTGATCATCTTGTTTCTTTTAATGAAAATGGATTCAATGTTACTGATTTGAAATTGTTTTGATCATTCAAAACTGACAACTGGTCCAAAATCGTTCTTTCTCCTTGCTGATTTTTGTAGTACTATCGTCAAATGTGATTCTTTCTCCTTACTGATTTTCTTAACCCCTCATATATTACAAAAAAAAAGACATGGTTGTAACAACAATTAAGAAACATATAGGTATACATGAATGGTGTAAAAAGTTTAGCTTTATGTATATTAACTCATATGCCTTTCCTGTTAAATATTCAAAACAACAATCATAGTGTAGTAAAACATCTCAAACACAACAAAAATTATCTAGCTTATTCGAAGTCAATGAAAATAAATCATCCTTTATACTGAGTGTCATTTCTAAAATCTCCATCCTTTGTTGGTATTCTGACCTACATTGTGTTTTACTTATGCAATATGGTTTTCAATACTTCTGTATACATCTGAAATTAATAAAAGAAGACATAATTTATTCTCTTCTACCATACATGGATTCAAATGTGAAGACCCTTAAATTGAAAAAGTGATTTTATCACAACTAAACTATATTGAACCACTAATCAATTAAGAATAAAAGAAAAACTAATTATTTGTTTTATTTTTTACATTACACCCATGTACATGGCTGAATTTGCTTCTACATCCTTATTATGCCGTTAACAATTTTACTTCTAGGAATTTTATTATTCTTCTAGGAATTTTATTATTTTACATGATATTTCTAATATTTCAATATACCTCCTTCACATCCTTACTTGTTAATCCTGGCTCATTCTTACTCTTTAAGCTCTATTTTTGGAAGTTATATAAATTGAAGGATGACCATTTGGGTTTGTGTGTTGGAACATTCAGGAGTTAGTCTCCTCACTAGATGAGATCAATATTGCTTCTCTATCTCAAACTCCCTCATTAGACAAGGGTATTATTATTATATTTCCATAGCATCAACATGAGGATAATGTATCTCTTCTATGTTTGAACTAACTAACATTGTCATATGAGAAGGGCTATACTATTGAAAAGTGAAACTATCACCTTCTTCAATTTTTAAGAGATTCATAACTCTTTTCCAGAGATATTCATAGTGGAATATCCCTCTTGAATTATGGTTTTCATTGATCCAAAAGGTATCTAATTTCGAAATTCATATCTTAGTCACACACCTTAGAAATATCTACTTTTGCTTTTGCGTTGAACTACACTTTTGAATGTCCCCTTACTTTCTCATTGGTCCTTTTCAATGTAAGTTTATCACTTTATTTTCAAGAAATGAATATTGAGGAAAAGGAAAGAATGATTGTGAAACAAATATTCTATTCTTCCAAACGTTCTACTACTACCTTCCTCTGATCCAAGTCTAATTATTAAAATTTTCTTTATCACATACCTTATACTTTTAATATCTCTGCCTCAAAAATTCATTAATATATAAGAAGATCGATGATTCAATTGCTAAAATAATTATTTTGTGCAAACCGAGTCTAGTGAATTGAAAGTAGTGTTGGAAGTAAACCTATTTTTACTAATTAAGACAAAAGACATATGGAATATTGTATCTACTACCCTATGAATAAGTAGAGGTGACAAGGCTTTCAGTCTGCTATTCCAACTATCGCTCTGCTTGCTTCAGCTGGATGGCCGTCTGCTTTAGTCCATTTTAGAATTTCTGTCCCACTGGTTGTTCTCCATCTATTCCAGTTGTTGGGCTGTCAGCTATTCCAACTAACCCCTTTGATCGACTGACCCTCTATTTTATTTCATCAGCTAAAGAAAACAGATTTGTTATAGAAGTGTCAAGTTTTGGATATATTTGATTATCAAGCTACATTAGATTCACAATTGTCTATTCTGTTTATTTGTTTAGGTAGTTTGTATCTGTATAATAGGTTGGAGGGAGTCACTGGAATTTTAATTGCTTGGTTCTTTTTACTGGTTGTACATAATTTCAAAGTATAACATGTTCTAATCATGAGTATGACGAAAAAATAAGTTTTAAAAGAGGTTCACTAGGCAAATAGGAAGGGATGACTATTGACATGTTACAAATTAGAGAAAATCTTAACTGGCTTGCTTCCCTACTTTTCCCTGTATATCTATAATTATTTTGACATAACTAGTGAAAATAAACTGTGTAGCCAGGTTTCAACATGTATGCTTGTAGGATTTTGTAGGATGACTCGATTGTTTTTATAATGTGAAAAATTTGAAAGGATGACTCGAGTTTGAAAGGATGTGCTTACTTTTTTTCTTCAAATCTTTCATCATTATCTATCTAAATGTCAATGTGCATTTCCCCTAGTAAAGCAAGGTCTTCCAGCCTGTCTGCTAGCTCATGAGACCAGGCTGGGTGCCTGCATAATTTGTATGCTACATACATGTAGGTTTGATATCAAACGTACATTACAATAGATGCATGGTTTGATTTGTGCGAGGAAAGATGTAACACTATGTTATATACTAATTTATTCTTAGCAGAAGGATTTCTCTATTGTCATGGGATGTGCCTGTTGAAAATCATACATGTTATATACTAATTATGATTGTAAACACCCCTCACTGTCATTATATATTGTAGAACCTATGCGAGTATGTCTTCTGCAGACCTGAAGTATCGTATTGTTTGGTCAAGACAGTTTGACACCGTTCTAATATCAGCATTGCTGAGACAGTATGACATAGGCAGGTGTATTGACAGTTATTTTACTAGGGACTCTTGCAGGGAGGTACTTTGTGATTTGCAAAATAGGATTGGGAAGAATGCATGTAAGTTAGACCAGATCAAAACTTGGTGGAAGAACCTGAGGAGGGAGTATGGCAGATTGAAGCTTGTGACCAATAAGAGTGGCATTGGATGGGATGAGACTAGGCACAAGCCCATGCTGCCTGACACCCCTGAGTGGAGGGAGAGCCTTGCGATATGTACAATAATCATACCATGAACCCAAAAGTAATGTCCTACATTTACACTTAAATTTCCTAATACAATTTTTTCTGCGCCCCTTTCCCCACTACTACGACATCGAGATGATGGCGGGGAGGAACATTACTAGAAGACACCATGCAGTGTCTTCTACGGGCAGACAAATCCCTTCTGACATTGCCTCCGAGGATGATGTTAGTGTCGACTTAGATGTGTCTGATACACCCATGAACACAGGAACCCCATTAGGGGAACCAGACATAGACGCACTTGGGATGCAAAGTGAGGGTGAAATGGGGGGAGGCGGAATAGATACCCAGAGTGTTGGGGGGAGGACTCCTCCTGTCCATAGGCATAGGAAGCGACCATCATTGGCACAAGACCGATGTGTGCTTTCTAATGAAGTGTTATCTGAATTCACACAGGTGTACGCAAATGTTCATGAGTTAGGCACTGGTGTGGCCACCAGAGCCTTTGAAAAAGAAGAGTTTGCAACCATTTTACAACATTTCAATGACACTTTCCCCGATGCCCCCAGTCTTGTATTTACAACCCTTGTGAATTCCATAAAGGACTCAACAAACTGCAACATCTACCTCAGCCTTAGACACACACCTCACAAAATAACAATATGGTTGCAAGACCTTTGGGAAAGGTCCCAAGGCGGTACTGCAACACCAATACATTCATCAATGTCATCCTCTTTTGTGCCATTTCAGTAGGGATTTGTTTCACAGTCCCCGCCACCCAACTTCAACAGCACATCAAGTATGCCATCCATGTGGTATACTCGACCCAATGATGCTGGCCTTTCGGGACCATAAGTGGGAACTTTATTTTTTCCATTATGTTTGCTATGTTTGAGGACGTTAATTTCAATTTGATTAATTGTTGTAATAATTGCTTTCCCGTAGAGACATTTGTTTTCCATTATGTTTGCTATGTTTGAGGACATCAATTTTTATTTGCTTAATTGTTGTAATAATTGCTTTCCCGTATAGACATTTGTTTTCCATTATGTTTGCCATGTTTGAGGACATCAATTTCAATTTGCTTAATTGTTGTAATAATTACTTTCCCGTACAGACATTTGTTTTAAGTACAATCTAATCAGTTTGTATTGTTGAAGCCGTTATTTTTCCATGTCAATTGTTTCATATTATGTTCAAGTAGTTATTCTCTTTTTGTAGTCACCATGTCAATGTTGTTATCATTTTAATTATAGGCATCATGTCTGCCAATGACCAAACACAAGCAACTGACCTCCTCACACACATTTGAGATACCTTGTCTGGTCCAGCAAATCACATTGCTGATGCAATAGCTAAGTCGATAGTGAACTCCATCATGGATGACATTTCCATTGATGCTGACATACCACCTACAATACCTATGTCAGTTAGTATTAGGAGTGGCCACCAAAAGGTGTTAGAAATCATAACTGGGCATGAATAAAGGGCATATGACCTATACCGAATGTGACCACATACTATAATGATCCTTGTAGACAAGCTTGAGAGTCATGGCTTGTTATGAAGTACTAGAGGCGTCTCATCAGTTGAGGCCGTATGCTACTTCCTACATATGGTTGGCCATGGACATAAAAATTGTGTTTTGGCTGAGGACTACATTCACTCTGGTGAGACCATAAGTAGAAAGTTCAACGAAGTGTTGGACACTGTGTGTGCGTTGTCCCATTACTATATTGTCATGCAAACCACATCGACATGCACAACAACACATTCTCGTATATTGGACAACCCAAGGTTCTACCCTTACTTCAAGGTAATAGTTATCCCCTATAATTTATAATCATTTTCAAATATTTGGTATGTTTACAACCGATTTTTGTGTTATAGAATGCCATCAGGGCAATTGACGGAACACACATCCCAGTCTTGGTCAAACACGACAAGCAAAATCGCTACCGAGACAGAAAAGGGAATGTCTCTCTAAATGTCATGGATGTAGTAGACTTCCGATGGAGTTTACATATGTCCTAACTGGGTGGGAGGGCTCGGCTACCGACCAAAAGGTCCTATTATAAACAACAACCACAACCGAGTTTAAAGCTCTACCAGAAAAGTTTTACCTAGTTGGTGCAGGGTATGCCAACACTCGTCAATTTCTTGCACCTTATCACAATACAACTTACCATATTTCTAAGTACTGAGGAAACAAACATTCATACAACAGCAAGAAGGAGATGTTCAACCACCACCACACTCAATTATATAATGTTGTAGAAAGAACATTCGATGTGTTGAAGAGGCGGTTTGCCTACCTTAAAAAAGGGGCAACATATCCTATACATTCACAGTCTCACCTCGAAATGGCTTGTTGTATCCTCTACAATTTTATACGTCGCCAGCTTGATGGTGACACTATGATGGATGAACTCCCAGATGGCAGTTCACACTACTATAGAAATGACGTATAACATCACATTTACTAGCGTCGGTTACAACGTCGACTGCAAATACAAACCGACACATATATGTGAAGACCGGCCGATTTTCATAAGATACGAGTATCACTTTTTATTTAGCGTCTGTTAGGCGATAAACAACCGACATCTAAAATCACCCGTAAAATATAAAATTTTCAGTGAAAAAAATTTACCTCCAAAATTACATATATGACGTCAGTTGTTTAGAAGGTAACCAACGACTAACATTCTTTCGCAAGGCAAATTTTCATCCCCATTTTGTCATCGGTTTTAGTAGACGAACCAACACATATTTGTGTTCACGCGCTGTCCCCGCGAAAAACTTTTCCCCCCAAATTGCCCACTTAGTGTCAGTTTTAGATGGAAACTGATGACTATGATTGTAACTCGAATTTTTTTTTCCGGCATATGTGGATAGACGTCGGTGTTTTATTTTGAAACCGACGACTATGGTTGTACATAGGTGTCAGTTTGTAGTAGGACCGATGACAAATGTCTCTTTAGACGTCACTTTTTTTTATAACCGACGCCTATGTCCCACTTCTGAACAGCAATTGGCGATTCCCCTTCCCCTTGCCGCATTGTTTCTTTCATCCCGACTAAAACCCTCTGGCGATTGGCGATTTCGCTACTACCGCCGTTGCTGCTACTACTGCCATTGCTGCTATTGGTACCACCTCCGTTCATGGAGCTTATCGCCGCCGTGGAGCTTGCCGTTCGTGGAGCTTGCCGCCGCCGTTCGTGGAGCTCATCATTGCCGTGGAGCTCACCGTTTGAGGAGCCGCCATCGTCGTTGGTCCTCTCCTCCAGCCGGTCCTCCTCTCGTCAGTCCTCTCCTCTAGCCACTAGAAGCCAGTGCTAGCAGTCCTACTGCCGGAGCCAAAGCCAACGCCAGTAGCCAGCGCCAGCAGCAACAGCTAGAACCAGAGCTTGCCATTGTCGTCACCACTGTCGTCATCTACTGCTGATCATGGTCTCCTACTATTGCTCATCACCGCGGCAGTCCATCAGAGCCAACCACATCTAGGGCTGACAGTACACCCACGACACTGCCACTGTTGTCATTGCCACTGCTAGAGGTAAAGCCTCCAATTGATTAGGTTTGCATCCTCAATTCATCCTTAAGATATGTTCACAAATAATCCCTATAAACATGTAATGTTTATTTAATAGAATTGATGATTGGCTTGGTTATAAATAATATATGACAAAAATAAAATGCTTAATTTTAACATATATCCTGGATAAACCTTGTATATACGTGTCTGCCCTGGAAACCTTATATTGGATCCCACAACAATATTTAGTACATGATCTAGTTTGAAATTTTGAAATAAATGATGAATGATAGGATACTTACATTTATGTGTAATGATTATCTTGATGATGAACATGCATGTACATTGGAGATGTTGAAATCAATTGTTATAGAATACGATACCTAGACTAGGGTATGATTAAGACTACAAGATGTTGCTATTGTAAATTAACCTAGGATATGAACAAATGAACGTAGGATCGTAGGTATATAAATGACAACATTGTATTATGGCCTAGAAACCCGTCCAAGATTTACTCATTAGGAGTAAGTCTTGGATAGTCCCCAGTTTGGGACTGTTCTTGAACACTTAATATTAGGATGTAAGTGTATAATGTGTATTGGGTTTTCAAGAAAATTTCGGTAGCATTTCTACATTTGTTCTCTAAGTACATATGTACTTGGAGAACAGTGGGGAAATGCTGCCGAAATTTCCTTGAAAACCCAATACACATTATACACTTACTAGTGAGATTAGGTGTTCAAGAATGGGATAGGTGGTACACATTTATTATATAAGACCTTAAACCCTAAAATTTTAACCATAAAACCTAATCTTTTAACTCTAGACCCTAATCTTTTAGCCCTAAACCCTAATATATACTTGTTTTCTCTTTGATCATAGAATGGATAGATCATGGATGTCCATTCCAAATCACTACACCCCAAAGTTTATTTCTGGTCTTGATCAGTTTATTAGATTTGCCGAGGAACATAGGAAACAACCTGGAGATAGGTTCTATTGTCCATGTAGGCATTGCGGTAACAACTTGAAAGTCAGCACTAGTGAGGAAATAAAAAGTCATGTCATGTTCAATGAGATTGTACAAGGCTATACATAATGGCACTAGCATGGAGAGATTTCAAACCTAAAATTAGTGGATGTTGATAGCAGTTCTTGTGTGGAAGAAGAAATTGCCTCCGATGATGTAGATGTAAACGAACCAGTTCCAGTAGACATCATTGATGCGATGCTGGATAGTTGTGGGGTAGAGCATACCGATCCACCTCCCATGTTTAGAAACATTGTGCATGATACTGAGATATCATTATACACAGGTTAAACTAAGTTTACGAAGCTTAGCACTGTGTTGAGATTTTATAAGCTGAAAGCTAACAATAGATGGAGCGGCAAAAGCTTCACGTCATTGTTGTATTTATTGAAAGAAATTCTTCCTGAAGGAAACGAGCTGCCAATCTCAACATACCAGTTAAAGAAATTGTTGTGTCCAATGGGAATGGAGGCCAAGAAGATACACACATACCCGAATGATTGTGTATTATTTCAAAAGGACTATGTGGATTTGAAAGATTGTCCAAAATGTGGTGCGTCAAGGTATAAATTGACAACTTTGGGGGAGTCTAAAACTGGTTTTCCTGCCAAGGTGATGTGGTATCTACCTATAATATCACAGTTTCAACGCTTGTTTGCCAATCCGATAGATGTGAAGAATTTGAGGTGGCACACAGATGTTAAGAAAAATAATGATGAGATCCAACGACATGCGTCTGATTCCCAACAATGGAAGAAGATTGATTTATTGTACCCTAAATTTGGTGAAGAAGTTAGGAATCTAATACTTGGGCTTTGTACAGATGGGATGAATCCATACAAGACATTAGGCATCCAACATAGCACTTGGCCAATTATGCTTATTATATACAATCTTTCTCCCTGGTTGTGTATGAAAAATAAGTACATTATGCTATCATTGTTGATATCGAGCCCTAAACAACCTGTAAATGATATCGACGTTTATATTGAACCTCTAATTGATGACTTAAAGAAACTCTGGGGTGAAGGTGTGATGATCTATGATGCTTTACGAAGAGAGACATTTCGTTTGCATGCTATGTTGTTTTGCACTGTTAATGACTTTCCAGCATATGAGAATTTGTCTGGATATAGTGTCAGAGGATCTAAAGCATGTCCTATATGTGAAGAGAACACTGATTTAATATGACTAAAACATGGTAGAAAGACTGTATATCTTGGTCATCGAAGGTTTCTTCCAAAATTCCATCTGTATCGTAGGTTGCGCAAAGCATTCAATGGACGGAATGAGAAACAGAGTGCACCTAAACCTATACTAGGGGAAGTTGTTTATGAAAGAGTAAAAGACTTTACCATTGAATTTGGTGAGAGATCATAATGCACCATGGACACACGGAGTGACAAATCTTTATTCAAGAAGAAGTCAATATTTTGGGATCTTCCTTATTGGAGTTCTTTGGCAGTCAGACATTGTATCGATGTCATGCACGTTGAGAAAAATGTCTGTGATAGCGTCATTGGTACTCTGTTGAATATACCAGGTAAGACTAAAGATGGGATAAAATCCAAAATGGACCTACATGAAATTGGAATAAGGGAAAAATTAACACAAGTAGTTAGTAGCGATCGGAGAATGTACTTACCTCCCGCTTGTTACACATTGTCTAGAAAGGATAATAAAGCTTTTTGTGAATGCTTGGTAAATGCTAAGGTGCCACAGGGTTACTCATCCAACATCCGTTGATTGGTATCAATGAAAAATCTGAAGTTGATAGGTCTTAATCTCATGATTGTCACACTCTAATGCAACAAATATTGCCTGTGACAATTCGATCTATATTGTCGAAGCATGTAAGGTTTGCAATCACCAGACTTTGTTTCTTTTTCAACAATATGTGTATCAAAGTTATTGACCCTGATACTCTCGATAAATTGCAAAGAGAAGTGGTTGTTACCCTATGTCAGCTTGAGATGTATTTTCCTCCTTCGTTCTTTGATATCATGGTACATCTTTTTGTCCACTTGACTAGGGAAGTGAAAATGTTGAGACCAGTTTTCTTGCATTGGATGTATCCCTTTGAACGATACATGAGCGTTTTTAAAGGTGATATTCAAAACCATTATCGGCCTGAAGGGAGTATTATTGAGGGTTATGTGGTGAGAGAGGTTATGAATTTTTGTAATGACTTTCTGAGTGGTAATCACGCTCTTGTTAATGACAAGAATATTGAGGAGTATTCCGACAAAGGAATTTTGGGATCACGGATGAAAGTAATTATCCGTGAGCAGTTGGAACAAGGTCACTTGTACATTTTATACAACATTGACGAAGTGAGTGTTTATATCGAGGAGCATGCCAATTTCATCAAGAGACAATATCCTCGAGCCAATTCAATGTGGCTTGTTAGAGAGCATAACAAGACATTTATTAAGTGGTTTGAAGATAAAGTCTTATATCAACTATCTCAAATACCAAATAATCTTACTGAAACTATCAAATGCCTCACCTTTAAACCAAAATTGAATGTACAATATATTTATACAAGATATTTTGGAGTTGTTTCGTTATGATTGGCTGAATACATCTATGATAAAGCTATGGATATGGTGAGATCTTGTTTATACATCCATATACCTTGTTTTATATACAGTGATCTGGTTTCTTATATATTAACGCATACATTATACATGTTTTGCAGCCACTTACACATGATATGTACATATTTTTCATTTTCCCATGTGGGATTTTTGGTTCCATCTTTGATTAGTCTTGTAGATAAAGACCCTTCATCAGTTACTTCATACTTCTCTGTTGCTTTTTAAATATTTTGGTAGAAAAAAGAAGATGGTGATAATAGCTCCATTCAATGTTGAGTAATTTTACTTTGCTTATAATTTGGACTTAATAAAATTACATTTTTATTGTGGATTTTGAGTTATTAATTTTTAACTTTCTTACCTCTAGTGGTAGGCATTGGGAGTTACTAGTTATTGTCCCCAAGATGTTCACTGTCTATTATCTAGATCCTGTGGGGAAGGAATTGAATACATTATATGGACACACAATGAAAAGATCATTATTCCCGTGAGAAATATTTCATATTTTTATATCTGTTAACATCTATTATTACATTAGTATTTAATTATGCAATTTAATGTGTTACATTAACATGTAGGGCTTTACATGAGTTCAAAAAAACTGGAGGAAAGGTCCCCAAGAAAAGAAACAACCACTAATTTGGGAGAATGTGAAAGTAATTTCCTGACTCCAATGTATATATTATTTATGTGAACTGTGCTTATTTGTATTTTTGAATATTTTGTATGTTTTAATTTATAGTATGCTACACAAGACAACGGTTGGGCATGTGCATACTATGTGATGTGATTTTTGGGCCTAATTATCAAACATGCCGCAATAAAAATTGATACCATACATCAAGTATTATATATAGTCACATTAGATAATATGAAATATATCAATCTTATTATATATTATTAATTATATATATACGCCATTCTCTTTGCAAGTATTTAAAACCGACTTCACTATAGGTGAAAAGTTATTAGATGTACATCCTCCCTATACGATGGAAGACTTAAATGATGTAAGAGAACAATGGGCAAAAGCCCTACAAGTAGTGAGAATTTTTAAAAATAATTGGGATACTGATGGCGATAATGACAATGATGAATAAAGAATGATATTTCTAAACTTTGTTCTCATAATTATTTTTGTGTGAATGTGAATGAATTTTTCTGAATTGTCATATGTGTGAATGTGAAGATGATCAATACATGAATGTTTCTACATGTGTCTGAATGTGAAAAGATATGAAATGAATGGAACTGCATGTTACTAAATGTGTGTGAAAATGGAGGAAATTTGAAATGGAACTACTGGTTTCTACATGTGTGTGATGAAAAATAATATGAATTAAATGTGCTTATATATGTGTGTGATCATAAATTGTTGTTCGTCTTGTTAATTTTGCAGGTTTGTGGCCTGTTGTTGGCTGATATCAATAGATGTTGTAAACCTGCAGTTCAGAACTGAACTGTAGGTTCTGCATCCTGCTGACCAGCCATATAGCAGGCCTGCAAACTGATAAGAAAAAAAATCAGAACATAGCCATCGGTTATTAGTATAAAACTGACAACAAAGACATACGTCATCAGTTATTAGCAAAAAATCGACGTCTATGTGGCTAGGTAGTGTTGGTTATATATAAAAACCGACGCCGATGGTGCCCTTACTGGCGCGTTTTATTGGTGGCGGGAAGGGTATGATGTCAGTTTTTGTGAAACGCCGACGTCTTTGACCTGGATATAGTGTCAATTTTATTAAATAACCGACGCCTATAGTGCCCTTGCTGGTGCATTTTTAGTGGCGCGAAGGGTTATGACGTCGGTGTTAAACTGATGTTGAAGGTTTCAACTTTTAGCGGTGCCCAATTGGTTGTCTCTTTGAAACCGATGCCAAATGCCTTAAATAACTGACACTAAAGGCCAGTTATGTACTAGTGTCATAGTCTATCGTCCCACCTACTGGGGTCGACCTGATAAGGGAGGGTGATGTATTACGTGAAACCATTTCTAATTTCCTTTGGGATACTCATTGGCCTTACTTTGTACTTGTAATATTTTTTGAAGCATATGATAACTCATCAACCACGTGACTCTGGTGCCATAAATTGTTTGTTTCATGAAATGTTTTATGTCTCCTAATTAAAAAACATCACATTATGTTTCATTAGGTTGTCTTAAAATGGAGAATGGAATGCCTTCCTATCCATGTGGCCTTCAATGTACTGTATGAGTGTATATGGATATCTTAGATGCAGTAAATGGACGTTTTAAAGACAACAACCCCCACATACCGTATTTTATATGTGGTAGGAGTCTTGTTCTGAACAGATGTCATATGAGGTTGCCTGCGCAGCATGTTCAACCTACAGTGGCCACACTTACTGCAGTTAGGGATGCAATGCTAACACAACTTGCATATGCATGCAACGAACGCAAGCTATGGTCAGAATAATGTGACATTGTCTATTTGACAAGAGCAGACACCGATAGGCTAGAACAAGATATTTCAACTCTACGGAAGTGGTGCCAATATCTTCGCCAACGACTTCACATCACAAGTGATAAGGACTCTTCAACTGAGGAAGACAGATACAATACATCATATATGTATAACAACCTAATTTTAATTTGCTTAATTGTTGTAATAATTTCATTCCCGTATAGACATTTATTTTCTGTACAATCTAATATTAGTTTGTAATGTTGAACCCGTTATTTTTCCATGTCAATTGTTTCATATTATGTGTTGTCCATGTCAATTGCTGATGCAATACCTTGTTTGGTCCAGCAAATCACATTGTTGATGCAATAGCTAAGTCGATAGTGAACTCCATCATGGATGACATTTCCGTTGCCGACATACCACCTACAATACCTAGGTCAGTTAGCATTAGGAGTGGCCACCAAAAGGTGTTAGAAATCATAACTGGGCATGAAAAAGGGTATATGACCTATACCGAATGTGACCACATACTATAATGGCCCTTGTGGACAAGCTCGAGAGTCATGGCTTGTTACAAAGTACTAGAGTCGTGGCTTGTGAACAAAGGGCGTATGACTATATTGTCATGCAAACCGAATCGACATGCACAACAACACATTTTGAGGAAGAGGTGCCAATATCTTCGCCAATGACTTCACATCATGAGCGACAAGGACTCTTCAACTGAGGAAGACAGATACAATACATCATAGATGTATTACGATCTTTCGAAATTAACTTCTCTTTTATGTTTGAACAATCAACTAGGCCTATTCATATGTTCTGCAATTTATATTTGAAATCTATGTTCAGAACCTGATATTATTTTACTAATCATCAATCATGTTTTAGATTTTGATGAATCTATCTGAAGTTCTGAGGTGTGATTGTGGTTTAGATGCAACCTTGCAGCTTAACACAGAGGATGCAGGGTTACATGAATTTGGCATTCTTAGTGAAAGGCTAGGCGAAATGTATTACATATGTCCTTCTCGTGAGGTGCACTAGTAAATACATAAATATTAGGTTGCCCTTGTTTAAGCTGCACATTCATTGGCATTCACTTGAACTTGATAATACATTTTAGGAAAAAGACCGATGCATATACTTTCATTGGGCAGTCGATCTCCCCCAAACAACTGATTCTTTAAAAGCTGAGATTATGCTACTAACTATCGAGTGCAAGTCATTGTGGGGCCAGGCAATGAACATGAATGACTTTGTAGAAATTCATCACAACTACAATGATATATACACAAACAAAAAGTATGAGTATGAGGTTCTACAAAGCTATGTTGCCAGTTTGGAGGAAGATTGTAGTCTTCTTTTGGACATTCCTTCACCTCCGATGACGCCATAACATTGAATGGCAGAGATTCATTAAGATTGTCTACCATTGGATGTTATTAACAATATAATCTTTCTTAATTCATAAACTGATATAAACGTTGTATTACATTGTGAGGTTGCTATTTTTTTCATAACGTTCCTGAATGTTTTATGGATGGTGTATGTTATTTATCGTAATGTTGCTGAATGTTATTTAAAGCCAAATAATTATATTATATCTCCTTTATTGTGACATACACCCTTACTGTTGAAATATATTACTTACAAAATCTGTAATATGGCTGGGCAATGAACTACACCATATTTTATGTGGTCTACAGAGCTTGATATGGTTCTCAGAGGTATGATGAGAAACCAATATGAAATGGGGAGATGTGTGAATGGAGTATATACTGCACAGGCTTGGAGGGAGGCATGGCATGACTTCCGAAACATAACAGGGGGCCTTACATATCTTTGAGTGAGTTGCAAATGAGATGACAATACATAAGGAGAGACTTCATAAGAGACAATCTTTTCATTTTGGGGGATTTATTGCCTCCCCCTCCATTGGCCGTTCAACGCAACTTTGTCACGACTCATCGCACTTACCCACCTGGAATTGTTGAATACCTTAACACTGACGAATGAAACAAACAGCCACATCAGACGGTGAAACAAACACATGAACTTGTAACATATTGGCTCGACATTATCTAGGCATTGTATTTGTTTGTGTTTGCTTCACAACATTTAGTTGCAAAACTTTTGTGTTACATTAGTTTGTTGGTACCATCATTTAACAAACTTCTACTTTACTCTTATGTTTAGAAGACTTACATCACGTTCAAACTTGTTTTTAGCTAAGTTTGCTTGCAACATTTATTTGTATACATTCTTTTTTTTTGGTCGGCCAAAATTCGGTTACTATAAAAACCAAAACTTTAGGTACAAGAGTGCCTCGAAAACAAAACTAGATCTATGTGTCTCCACGTAGGAAGAGCACATCAGATCTAAAAAAACCCCGAAAAGGCCTCAGTTAACCAGAAACTATGAGCTAACATAAAGACATAATAGGCATGATAGAGTTAGAAAAGATCAAGGAGGTCACACAGATGCATTAGCCATACCCACAAATATATCCGTGTGAGTCTTCTTGTAGCTCCACTAAGGACTATTCTACTAAAAGCTCTTCACCAAGCTGTAAGAGATGTCTGACAACTGAGAGAAACACTAAGAAAGCTAACGAGAGTTGCAAGGCCTGCCACACCCTACAAGACTTCCTGGGTGATCAGACTGCCACTTCCAAAACCACCACCATATGATAAATATAACTAAATAGTCAAAAAAAGAAATGGATATCAAGAGACCCTTTCAAGACTCCTCAAGTTCTACAGAATCCAGTCTTCATCATTCCGAGCACACTGCTATTCTGAGCACCCACAAAGACTGTGTAGAACGGAAAGAGTCCAACTAGGCACTAGCAGAACCTGACAACCCAAGAAAGAGCTCACATCATCCAAAAACGTTAACCTATTCAGATACCTGCACAAAGACATCCACGGAACATAACAACTAGAGAGTCTAGATAGATTCAGAGAAATCTATCATAGGGATCTCCTCAGATTTATTCCTCCTACGTTTCTTCTTTTTTTTTAGACCTTGGTTCTTGATTCACGCTGAAGTACTCAATCCCCTCCTCGTCTAGATCATAGGAACTAAGCGAGGATCCTTCATCAGAGTTCCATGAGACTCTTTGATGATACTCCAAGGCGATCCCAGTATCATGTGCAAGTTGCTTCAAACAGGACGGGGTGGCCAACAAACTTGAAAAGGCAAGTTCCCAATCCAAGTTCAAGGCACCCACACTCACTGTTGGAGAGCACCCTCTCATGTCTAGTTTTGGCTGCATGTGAACTTCATCCACCCTTTGCTCAGATGCTTGGTCGACCCGAGTATCTTCCGTGCCAGTGGGGATGTCATCCTTGGCAGAACGTTGAGCACCTTGCCGCCTTTTACCCTTCCCAACTCTCAATTGCAATTGATTGGGAAGTGTCCTGCACCCTGTAGCCATGGGGCATGAGTGTAGACGATGGCCAAACTGAGAGCAACCAGAGCAGATATGAGGCTTCGCCACATAGTTAACCTTCATATTTCTGGGGGAACCATCGACGAAAACCTTGACAGACCGCGGGAAAACCGAGCTGGCTTCTATTTCCACACAGATGGTAGCGTCGCCTAGGCAATGGACGGAAAGGCATGAGTCCTGAATATCCAGTGGCTTGCCAATGATGCTAGCAATTGCACTTATCCTTCTCGATGTCCAGTGTAGTCCTAGATTCTCAAGAGTGATCCACACATGAAGCTTAGGGAAGGAGAGAGGCTGAAGAGGAAGGCCCGACTCCCAAGCTTGGACAATGACTAGGGACTAGTCCATCATCCACGACGCCTCTCTAAGGATCCTCGCCCTTTCCTTGGTCGTCGGCAGCTTCACAACGAATCCCTCTGTTTCCTACGCAACGATGTCAAAGGCACCGCTGGGTCTCGACTGACGGAGGATCCATCCATGAAGGTGACTTCGGAAGGGTTTTCTTCCGGTGAATCTAATCGAGACGAACTCCTGCCATGACGGTAGAGGTTCATCCCCGCTCGAGATGGAACAACAACTAACACCGTCAATGATCTCCGAATCTATATAACTGACTGTGGGACTTTCTTTGCAAGGCTCTCCAAATCGACTAGCACACAACCAATCAATCGATTCGCAGCTTGCCGAGGAGTCCCCGGTCTTATCTGGCGGCCGAGTCGTGGACGAGGGAGGGGATGCGGAATTAGTCGAGGCAGACGGAACCTCAGGGTTGCCACTAGTATGAGGTGACGAAGACCTCTGCTCTCCTTCAGCCTCACATAATCTCTCAGGAGGAACCGATGAAGGTTCTGGTGGAGGATTTCTCGCCCCCGAGTTGGCGCCGCCCCTAGGGTTCGCCCCCCTCCTGCGACCTCGCCCTGCCCTTCCGCCTCTCCGCGACATCTCCTTCTTGATTCCTCTACATTCTTGTCACAGTTAGTTTACTATTAACAATATTTGTTCATACTTATATATATTTATTTAATTTAGATGTCACAATCACATTCAAAGGCAAGGGCAAAGTTTGAAAAATTATTGATGTCTCCATCAAAGATACGGAAATATGTTGAAGAAAAATTTGTATGCAAAAAAAATGTTGTGAGGATACACATGAGCAGGGAAAAAATGGGAGCCAGGAACAAGGCAAGGCTGGGGTCAATCATCCTGTTCATCATCTGCCTTTGCTGTTTGATTGGCCAAAAGACGACATCAAATAACAACCCAATCAGTCATTGCAGGAAGCATGTCCTGTGTCATGGGACGAGTACTATGATGCCCTAAAGTGGGCCGAATGGGACGGTCCTACCTGGGATCAAAATAAATCATCCTCCACATCAAAGACTATCCACAACAGTGACTGGTCACCATCTTAGCATGTGTGTGGATGTCTATGTCTAGGTCCAGGGCATGCCTCTTTTTTTGTCCATCTCCTTAGTATGTTAACGATGTATTTACCTGGGAACCAATAACTTCTTATCAGTTTTTTTGTTTATTTAAGTTCTGATGAAAACATGCTATTATCTTTGCTTTTGTACTTGTGCGTAATTTATGTTATATTAGGACAATTTCAATTATCTTATCAGTTTACAGTTCCTGGATCAAATATGTACACCAATACATATTTACAACATAAAAATGCAATGCAAGACAACAATATAGTTAGATTTATTTTAAACCATCACCTACAAATGAGCATACTCATATATTATTTTCATTTTACTAAATTTTAAAAAAAATCCACAAAATACAAATAATTTTTTTAAAATTTTGTACTTATATTGAGGCGTCATCACAACTACACATTCCTTGTACTTGTTAAACAGTTCTGCAAGAACATGACAAAACAAGCAGATCCTGACTAGGTTGCCAAACAAAATCAGACTGAATCCAGGCCGGTAGCCAAACAGAATCAGACTGAATCTAGTCTCAAATCAAACCAGCTGACCAGAATGGGTTGCTAAACATAACCAGACTGGGTTGCCAAACAAAATCAGACTCGATCCTGACTAACCCCGTCTAATCCAATCCAGACTATAGAATCCAACCACGAACCAAACATGGGCTACATGTTCACACGGAACTAACAAATTTTAAAAAACCCAATCTCTTTTATTCTAGAATTGCCTCACCTTTTACTAAAGTCACTGAACCTCCTGGAAAATTTTCACAGCAGAGTTGGATTATATATTGTTAAGGACAATGGTGGAGCCACTCACAGGCCACATGAGGCCTGTGCCTCACCCACATTTTGAGGTAAAATATATCTACCTTGTATAGAAGTCTGTTCAATTAAAACAATAACCCAGTACAACGTAGATGTACTTCTGGATTCTACATCTCCCGATCACAATCCACTTTATCTTTAACACTCATGGGCATAGGGTGGCCACAAAACTAGCATCACGGTCCATTGGCTTATAGTTCTGGAGTTACACCAACGAATCTGATCAGCTAAACGACTGGTTAGTTTGTTCATAAAGTTGCAGCTACGATGCTACGGCTACATGGTAGCTACTCTGGCTGTGGTGGATTGCTGTTGTTTGGCTATGAAGTTGCTAGCTAGGAAAGGCTAGTGAAAGAAATTGTATACAAGATATGTACTAGTGATACACATATTTCTCATCTACTGGTTTACCAATAATAAAACTGTCGCCATGGAAGGTGCCATATTTGCCTTGCGTTAATACCTCAAAAAATGCTGATTTAGTTTTCATTTCGGAAGCACTGACATGCATGTACGAATAATATGTGTAGTTCACTGGTGGTAAACCAGAAATACATCAATCACGACTTTTACTTTATAGCTTTGAGTCTTTGACAATCAGTCATGCGGCCTAGTTCAAACATACTCTATCTAAGTTAACTAGGCATAAACCCGTGCTTTGTACGGGCTTAAGAGTAAACTAAAATATTAATTTTTTTCCACACTAATAAGATGAGATCCATCCAATTAGCATTCAACCTCAATCGTTTTATGTATACTAATAAAAAGCTCCATAATTTTAGCAATTCAAAATGTCCCAACGCACATCATTCTTTGATTTCCAATTGTTGCAATTTCCTACATTTGAGTGAATCAACCAAAAGTCTCTGAGTACTAAGTGACATTTTGTTTCATATATGTTCAACTGGGAATTCTAGTAATGGTCTGCTTGGCAGTAACATAACCACATGCTCAATGAATAAAATGAATTGATAGCTAGAATCCCAACATTGAGATGGAGTAATAGGTGAACTCTTAGAACATTAAATATCAAAGACAAATATATACAATATATATTAATACATTACTTAAAATTCTCATGCAAGAAGGTTTTATGTGTTTTCTTACATTAAAAAACGATAAAAAGTGACTATGTAGATCATTATCCTTGCAACATCACGATAACGATACAATGGTTGGGTGTAGCTGGTTTGTTGCATAATCTATATGAGAAGTACACAACAAATCTCTATTCCAGACCTGAGGTTTGTATACAACTGATAAAATTTGTTGTGAAAGCCATATATGAAATGCTCTTCTTCATGCCCCATTTTCTTATATCCTGCTGTAAGGACACTTAGAGAGTCAAAAGTTCAAATACTTGATTTATAAATCAATACACCGTTGGTCATTACTAAAAAGAAATAAATACAAATAAAATATAGCTCGTGGCCCTTAGAATCAAGTGTGTTTGAATAAAGTGTATCCAACATAATCTCTTTTTTTATCGTTGAAGTAAATAACAACCTCAAACCCAAACCATTCATGTATTAATTATGTATCTCATGTCACAATTTTGATGAGCTCAAATTTGTAGCAATTAATGTATATCTTTTGAAAATGTATATTTTGTTGTGGCATAATAAATACATTCTTTTATTGAGCAGATGGCGAGAAATGTATTGCCATAGGAAATCATATATAAAAGGTCTTCTACATGTAGCACGTATAAATCAAAATGTGATTATCAGATCATCCCTTAATGTGTTACCCTAACTACCATCACCTCCACAACTACAGCCATCATAATCTTCATAACCTCCCCTACTTTCACTATCATCAACACTTCCACTAGTTGTACGGTTTACCCCCCCTCCTCCCCCCCTTCAATTTCACCACCACCAGGACCTCCATTAACCCCATAAGTGTTATTACGGCACCTATAGACTTTAGCATCATAACTACGATAATTAATCAGGGACCATATTACTGCAAACTAGATGTAGAATATTATGAGTAAAGAAGTCGTGGTGATACCTAACACAAAGAGGAGGCAAGAATGAAAGTGTGGGAATATAAAATTTAATGTAAGATTACACATTGCACATATCAAATCCAACACGTGAATCTAAGGTTTGGCAAATTTTCTAATTGGTCAATTATGAAAATTGTTCCTTTAGTAAAGGTAAAATCCCCCGCAGCTGGACCAAGTAGTAAAAGATAGTCTGTGATTGGCAAATTCCTTTTCAGCCAATTCTTCTTCTCTTCGGGACAATCTATGCCTTCGTTTTTAGTAATCGTATCCTTCTTGCCAGTGAACTACAAAGGAAGACAAAAGATTTAAGGAGACGAGATGAAAACAAAAGGAACTATACCTGCTGACTCCCGATCCACCACTACTACTTTAGATTTTGCTTCTCAAGCAATAACTACTCCTGTGATCTCTCAGCTAAAGCATCTGCAGTCAAAACTCTAGCAACGAAGAAGTGGCGTGAAGACATTGGGGGTCGGTACATACTACTCAACTCGTTTCATAACAAAAGCAATAAAAATTGCAGCCATGAACTCCATCCTGCAAGTTGAGAAGGAATTAGATTGAAGAGAGCACAAGAAACAATGACGAACGATGTTGACAGATGAACAATAACGCCTGCCTACAGATTCCAACATCATCATTGTTGTTTCGGTTCGTCTCCTTTTGTACTGTCATCAACCAACGCCTCCACGTATGAATCCCTAGTTCCCGACGCCGCTGCTTTTGTTTCCATTTCGGCTCATCTAGGAAAATTCTGGAACGACCCTATATTTTTTTTCCACCAGTGCCTCCGCATACAAAGAAACCTAGTTCCTAGTGAAGTCGACGTCCAGGAAAGACAGACAGTCGACTGCCACTCGACGCTTCTGGCAACAAATTGAATATAATAATTATACAGGAGCCCTCGAATGTCTTTTATGTACATAACAAAGTTTGTGATTTGAAAAAATGATAGAAAAAATTATAACGAAGACCCTCAACACACTCTACTATATAGTATAGATGTGTCTCCTGATATAATATATAATTTAAAAAAATAAAGACAAAAGTGTGTGTACACAGAGAGGGAACAATATGCAATTTCAAAAAATAATGAAGAAAGTTGCATCCAGCCCCATCCATAGGCTTTCCTATATAGTATAGATGTATCTCCTACTATAATATATAATTTTAAAAAATAAAGACAAAAGTGTGGTGTACACACATGGGCCAATATGTAATTTTAAAAAATAATGAAGAAAACTACATCCAGCCCCCTCAATGGGCTTTCCTGTAGTATAGATGCGTCTCCTAATATAATATATAATATAAAAAATTAAAAGACAAAAGTGTGGCGTACACATAGGGATCAATGTGTAATTTTAAAAGATAATAAAGAAAATTGCATTCCGCCCCCTCTACGAACTTTCCTATATAGTATAGATACATAACATGTATATATTTGAACTTTTTTTTTGTGTTACTCCGGCTTCAAAGGACGCCCAATAAGCTGTCACTTCCAGATCCAACCCGTGAATCTAGATTTAATAACCTAGATACTCCGATTGCTATCGTACCTAGCAAGAAAACACTTGAGCTTAACTCAATGACGATTATATATAGCAAGAACAAATCTACACGACCACTTCTCCCACATAGACACACTAAAGAATTCTCTTATACATGGGCCTCACCCACATCCATATCCTGCCTCCGCCGCTGGTTAAGGACACTTATACACTGAGCATGAATCGCATAAGCATTGTTATATTTGCATCAACATTAAGCCATCTCCCCACCAGTTAGCTGGACGAACAGCCTTTGGCCGGCTTAACCAGTTCTGCAATCCAGCGCCAGCCCTCCTTAGGTCTCGTCGCCCATCTTTCATTCTCGGTTGATGCGACGCGCATCGATGCTGGCCAAACTCAGTCATAACGCACACATGATTCTTGTAGGTATACTGCATATTATTACGGAATCCCAGTTTAAACCACCCGTTGATCCACCCAACAAGCTAACTGCCACCAGAGTAACAACAACGGCATCACGTGCAGCACCGGCTTCAACGCCAGATCCCTTATGTCGGCTTGCTCGTGCCGCTGCACACATGGCAACTGACACGCTAGAAAGGAAGATGGACTAATAATGCTTGGCAGGCAGCTAACAAGGGATAGATAGAGATATATATTTTGTCGATCTGTACTGAATATGGTTGAGTCCGTTCTATGTAAGCTACATGTTTGACTGCATCCTATACATTTCATACCCGATTGTACCATTATTATTGCTGCTGCTGTTGTTGCTATATTAGTGGCAGATCCCATCTACAAGTTGATTTTCTGATTAAGTCGGACTGAGTTTTATCAACTTGTCTCGGATCTTCTCATAAATAAAGTGGCAACCTGCTTCTGAGAGTTAAATTCTTTCATGAAATACGGAGTTGGAAGCGATATAAATTGTAGCCCTATTATCACATTGCAAGTCCATTCATTCTGTCCGATTGAATATCAGCTCTTTCATAAAGTTCTTTATCCATAGTAGCTCACGGTTGATATAGGACCTATTCTTATATTCATATTCAACAATAAAATCAACAATGAAAACTTACATCTAGTATTTCTAGGAGACAGAGTACGTCCTCCAAAAACACAATAATCGTTACATATTGGCGATTCAATGAGAGAGCTTGCCAAATCCGCATATGTGAAGCCATGCACCTTAAGATGCCCATGACAAGAATAAAGATTGCCTTTTCTAAAGTTCTTTTGAGATAGTGAATAACTCGAACAATTACATTCCAGTGAGATGAATGTGGTTTGTCTATAAATTGACTAACCACAATTGTAGCAAAAGTAATATCCAGCCTTGTAATTGTGAGAAAGCTCAATTTCGAATCCAATCTCTTATATTGCCATAGATATGTAAAAAGCTCCCACTTTTCTTTGTACGGATTGACTTTAGGACCATAAGTGAGTATGCATGTTTTGAACCCAACATACTAGTTTCTTCAAGAAGATCAAGCAAATGGTTGCGTCGGAAATTAACAGTCCCATCCTTGGATCTCACCACTTTAATACCTAGAAAGTTGGTCTATATCTTTAGTTTAGAATTTGCCCTGAAGGAAGACTTGAGCCTAAAAATTCCTTGATGGTGTAATAAAATACCACCTACATAGACAACATCGAGAATACAACCAACAAATTCATGTTGATAGAAAATAGTGTGATCCATGTTTAATCATTGTAGCCCAAATGCCTGGATATTCTAGCTAGACTTCCTGAACCATGCTCGGGGCGACTGCTCCAGAATATATAGAAATTTATTGAACAAACATATTTTGTCAATACTATTACAAGAGAAGGGGTTCTGGGTATGTAGACCATCAATGCGACTGTCTATGCACCTCCTTATTGGGCATAGACAACCCTCAAATGTCATAGCTAGCAATTAACAACCTAACTTATGATGTAACATGGTAGCTACTCTCGTGGAGGTCATCCCACTTGCTCTCATAAAGTGTGATCAAAACATCACCAATAACACAATACCCCTCTCGAGGACCATGGGACAATACTCTAAATTGTAATGGATTGTCTCTCAAGTCTGAGACAATACAAGGCACACAGAGTAACTAAGACCCATTGAGGATCCAACTTGGATAAATCAACCCTATACAATTTTTTGCTATCTCGGTCAGGGTGTCTCTACCACAATCATGGTGGCACCACCACAATGGGGACAGTGATCAATTTGAGTTCAAAGCATATATGCTTGTGATTTAGCGTCCTCTTCAAGCTCAGACACACTACGTGGAGAACAAACCAATATTAACCAACTAACATGATTAACTAATGCGGAAGCGTTTCGTTAACAACGGAATTATTGAAAATCACTAAAAATTAAAACCTTTTATAAAAAGATCCATTGCCAGAGATTCTTTAAACAAGAACCACAGTAGTATATTTACATAGTCCACATTGGACATTCCATGTATCATCAAACCAAAATCTCAGGTTGATTATAAAAACACTATCTACTGACTCCTAGGACCTGAGAGTACAAAGATGACACATAGGACTATCTATTCCAAAACTTGACAGCTAGTATCCCCACCTGGGATATCACAGTTGTCCCTACTGTTGCTGCTGCTCCTCCCCTGTTACATAGGTTCTGCCTCTTTGCCTGCGTCTACCTAAAAACGTTGAATCCCACGGGGGTGAGACAATTATAAAATTTCCCCAGCGAGAGATATAACTCTCCGTCGTATCATTATTATTGCAGTTTAATAGAAATAAACTGAGCAGTGGGATAATATATTCAATAGCAGATAATCACTACTTATGCAGGTTAGAGCAACCTTCCTATTCAGGTAATTCATCTGTAACTTGACAAGGCAGCATGTCTCTTATTCAATAAGGAATTAAAGTAAATAAGTAACATTTATGTATCAAGAACATGCTAAGCAAGATATCATCAACTAGTGGTTCTTCATATTTCAATCTTATGCAAATATGCTACACGGTTGATTATATTTTACAAACACACTTAAGCTCTGAGGAGATGAGGTATATTGCTCATACTCCAATCGATCACTGCGAAGTCAATATCGGTACCATACAAAGTCAAATGGAAGAGTCGACTTCCATGACTTCCCACATCTCGGTCAGTGCGAGATCACATGCATGCCATTTTGTGTCTCTACTACATAGCTTTCCAGGGTATAGTGGCATCTAGCTATAGAGATACAGTGGCGGCTGTACTCTCTTTGCGATCGAGAGATTTCATGTTTACCTCCATCGATCCAGCATTAATATCATCGGGAGATTAGTGTTACATCCATCCTGGAACATACAATAAAGGATTGAGAGGTTTAATGTTTACCTTCCATCAATTCCCTCATTAGGACGTAAGGATATTTTTGCCCATCGACCCCCACATATTCAATAATATGCGAACTCCAGGAAATCTCGTAAGAAAACCTGTTTCACCATCACCAGCTACTGGCGATGATGGATCTATGGTTAGAGCACTATATGAATAGCTTTCACTTGATTAATTAAGTACAATATCATATTCTTTTAGCATCAGTCAAGTTTTCAAACATAACTTATTAGGACAATTTCTATAAAGAAACATGTACTGTTTTCATCAGTTACTTCTCAGTCTTTATCAGACATTGGGATCTCAGTCCCTCATTTCAAACTCAATGCCATAAACATATAGTTCTGAGTATTCAAACCCTCAGCTCATTACTGAGCACTGTTACCACTTTTTCAGGTAACCATCACCTTCAGGTCATTTGACCAAGGTACACATGACACTTGCTACACAACCATTTCATCTGGCACTTGAGGCCCATCAATTCTCTTGTCACCTCTTACTAAGAAACAAGGCATATTATGGCACACAAGGCCCAATAAATAATTTCAATAAATAAAGCATCATAGCTCATACCTGGCTATGTTCATCATCTCAAAATACCTGCATGGTTAGCACACATGATAACAAATATATCAATCATATTCCAATTCCATGCTATCCCAGGGTTACACCACTATTCCCATACTAGGGTTGGGGTTTCTCATTTTATAGCAATCAGGGTTACTCATCCCCCTTTATTGAATTGGGACCAATGATTCATCATTTCATTGTCCAGGATTAGGGTTCCATGCTAAATAGCATAATCCAAAATTAGGGTTTCATACAACCTCACCCTATTTAGAATTAGGGTTTACTATTCACATCACATCACCCTAGATTAGGGTTTATATTCAATAACCCACAATTAGGGTTTACATCAAAATACCATGAATTAGGTTACCCATGGTATTACCCTAAATTCATATCACATTATCTTCCTAGATTAGGGTTTGATTTAGAATTGCCCTAATTTAGGGTTTGAGTTCATCAATTATCTCAATTAGGGTTTCATGATCTCTCTACCAAGGATCATACCCTAATTGTGAAAAACCACTAGAGGGGGGTGAATAGGGTTTTAAAGTTAATTCAACAATTATTTAACTCAAACAACCAACCACAAAAATATTGGACAAGGGGACAAGGATTTAGAGTGGTTCCAACCTTAGCAAATACTAAGGAAATCAGTCCACTACCCGGTTGCTTACCCAACCGGGATTTTGAAAGAATTAAATTTTATTACCTCGCAAGGACTTTACATAAAATTACAATTCTTTCACCAAACCCTTCGAACAGCCTTCACCTAGAAGTAATTGCACCAACCTTGAAGCAGCCTTCTTGAAGTAACTTCAAGCTCCCCCTTGAAGTAGCCTTCCTCTTGAAGTAGCTTCCCGTTGCAATAGCCTTCTTGAAGTAGTTCGAAGTCCACCTTCTCCACCGAGAAGAACCTTCTCCAATCCGCAGCCTCCAACCCTAGGAGTAGCAAGGAGAATACAAAGGATAAAAGGAACAAGAAGGAAAATGGAAATTACACTTAACCTTTGAAGCACAAGGCTTGATTTGCCTATATCAAGCGTGTAGATCTCCTAACCAATGTATATGGAAGTGTGATTGTTGTGGATAGGAGATACTAGCATATAGGACACGAAATTAGAGCAAGGAGAAGAATAGCCAATGCAAGTGTTGCTCAATTTCTCAAAACAGATTGACAATTGCAAGTGTAAGCTCAAGTGTATCACAAGTGTAGATTAGTGAGTTTAGGTGCCCTAAGGCATGTCCTATTTATAGAAATGGCCTACAAGTGCTTAAGGACGTTTTAGACACTTTCTAGGGGTTTCTAAGTGCTTAACTAGCCGTTAGGTACAAGTTAGTTGCATTAGCAACGACTAGTTAATTAATTCTGCAGTTGCTGTCAGAGTCCATCTCGGTCGAGAAATTGTCGATCGAGATACCTACTCGGTCGAGGTTTTGTCGACCGACAGGCTCTCTGGATCAAGTGTTTGCAACGTTCATCTCTAAATGCCAACTACCTTGTCAGTTGTGTCTAACGGCTACTTGGGTCTTTCTCGGTCGAGAAGTTTGTCGACCGAGAGTGTCTCGGTCGAGGATTTTGTCGACCGAGATTGACCCTGTTTCAATGTTTCAAATAAAGATATTAAGTGTGTGTATGAGTGTGCAATTGTGATACTATCTTGGGGAATGACCTATCTAAGTGTTGTGAGTGGTAGGGAAGATCTAAACACTTGATTTATATGATATCTAATTACTTGTACATTATATACTTGTACAAGCATTTACATTTGATTACAATCATGAAAATAAAGCGATTTTATCAAATTGTTCTTCCAAGTCTTTGTTATCCACCACCTTATATGATTTTTCCTGAAATACTCAAATAGCATTTTAAAACCACAAGAATGAAATGTTTGTCATCATCGAAACAAAGGGATTATACTAATGTCAATTTATCCAACAATCTCCCCCTTTTTGAAGATGACAAACATTTCCTAGATATAAAATAAGGAAATATAAATCATATGAGTTTCATACCTGAAGTTTACTTTTTTGTAGCCATTCTTGTTTTGCAAGTGTGTGCCGGCCGAGATATTATGAAAATCATTTTATTTTATGTTTTTTATTTTATATTATTTCTCCCCCTTTGTCATTTCAAAAGGATATCCAGTTTTAAAAACAAGGGATGCAAACCACTTATTATCAAATTTAGCCACAATATATTTCTCAATCATTTGCAAAGGATGTTAAGCCTTGAAATGATATGAGATTCTCTTAAGTTCATGGCATATGTGTATTGATTTCTCATCCATTTTTCAAGGGATGTTAAGCCCTAAAAATGACATGAGAATCCTTTAAGCTTATAGTAGAATACATGTATGTATCTCTAACCAAATACATGGGATGTTAAGCCCAAATTTGTTTAGAGAGTGCCATTAAGAGCAAGATATATGTCATATGCATGAATATTGTAAATTTCTTTGTTTTTCATAGCCAAAACTACTTTTAAGGATACTAAGATCATAACAAGCTTTAAATTATGTTTACAAAGTTTGGTAAGCTTCTTAATCTTATAATCAAGATAGTTTGTGTGAGCTCCCCCTTAATCTTATAATCAATATTAGATCATAATAAGTTGACCTTTTATGCACATATTTTGAATAAAGATACTAAGATTAAGTGCAGTAAAATGATGTCCAAATAAGCATTGTGTCAAGCTTATTTTAGGTCGACCTTGACTACGACCATAGAGCCCCTTGGTCAAATTTGATTTCAACCAAGAGGCAATTTCTATAGATTTACAGTTTAAGTACTTTCATTGAATTACACATTTATGTTATTATATGTGAAATATAAAGTTTTTATGTAATATGATCAAATGTATATTAATTTGAAGCATTTTGAGTGATACCTATTTTGAAGAATTTGAAGCATTTTGAGTGATACCTATTTTGAAGAAGTTTTATCAATTGAAAGCTTAATATAGGCATCACAATGAAGTCTTTATCTTTAATTTTCCTAAACTGTATGTTTTACATTCATTTTGAATGATATCTCATAAGCTTTGCTATAGGTACATAAATATCAATTCCCATTTCTTTTTGTACCCTCATTTTTAGATTAATCATAAGATTCTTTAGAGACATATATCCTTGAAAGCAAGATTAATATCTTAAAATCAAGATTTTGCTTTTGATTTCTTAGAACAAGCAAATAGATAAAACATTAATATTTTTGTTCTAAGAGACACTGTTTGTCTTGTCATAGCATCATCATTCATAATAATCATTATCTATTATGTCAAGATGCATTTATGCTATGGAATTTTCAATGATCTTGAATAGTATCCATTCATGGTTTGTATATATGCATCACAGATTATTTTAGACAAACCAATGAAACACAATGATCATGGCACAACAAATTATGATAGAAAAGTAGAAGCATATCCATAATACAATGATCAGCATATAAATGCAATAATTATGATCATTTAAGCTAAATTTCAACACACATGGTTCCTATATAGATATACCAAGAAGTACTTAGGAAAAACCATGTGGATTATGATAAAACAGTAACTTCCTTGATTAAACCCATTCATAATTTTCAGTTTTAAGTCAAACCATGTAGAGGATAATACCAAGATAATCTCATTTATGGTTCATGGATTTTCAAATTGAAAACAAACCATGTAAATGAATATGCTTAATAAACTTTTTCAATAAATGAATAAGGTTTGTTCAAAATCAGTCTTCATATAACACTTTTGCAATATGTTTAAGGATTTCATATAGTGCTATATCTTAATTCATGATGCAAAAGATCAATATGTCTTGTTTCAAAGATGATCTCCAAGAGTTATTCTTGATTAAAGCACTTTTTATTATTGCTGAATTGATAGCAAATAAGAAACATCAGAACATATTTTCCAGACTTTTGCTCGGTCGAAAAATTTGTCGACCGAATTATTTTCGGTTGAAGTATTTCTCGACCGAGAATGTTTCTGCAGATTTTATTGAACAATCTATATGTTCTAGTTTATGTGTTGTAATACTTTGTTATTCAATTGTGTGAAGTTGAGATAGATATAAGGTTACTCAATTCAAGATTATTGATCATATCTCAGACTTAATTAGTGCATATACATTTTGATGTCACAATGATATTTATTCTTTTGATTTTCTTAGAACAAATTATCGTTATCATTCTAATGGAAATTTTAAGATAGACTATTTATGCTTAATCATCAAGAAAGTAGCAATTGAAATTTGATAACATTTGAATTTTCAAAGAAAGCATAATCAATTTCAATTTGCATACAAATCAAAATTTTACAAGTTGTAGTTTGCATCAAGTTTAATGGGGATGTTATTAACATATATGTAATGATGCAAACTACTAATATGCTTGAGAATTTTGTCTTCAAGATATGTGACTTATTTTTCCAATCAAGTATGTCTACTTGTAGTAAGAGTATAGATTTCAGTATCATTTTTCTTTGCAAGCATCATTTTTGCAGCAATTTTAGTAAAATCTATCTTTTTCTCTTGTATAATTGATAATTTAATCACGAAAAGTATTTAGTTTTGATGCTCATATATTCTTCCTTTTGATTTGGATCATTCAAATGTTTAAAGCACAAGAATATATAAAGTTCATTATATGCTTAAGTTGATTGTGATTTAAGTGTCTTTTATTTAAACAGTCTTGCCAGAGTTTTACTCGGTCAAAAACGTTTTCGACCGACATTGTCTCGGTCGACAATTTCTCGACCGAAATTGTTACTGTTTCTGTATTGTTTTCAGTAATTATTTCTAAATAAAACATATATCACTTCCAATTCAATTATGCAATTTAAAACTCAGTTTAGTTGAGATAAAACATATGAATATCAAGGCAACATTTTGATCAAATCTCAACTAATATTATTCAAATCTTTAGATTTTAAGAACCCTAATTAAGACAAGTTTTCAAGGATGTGTCTCTGCAGATTTTTAGATTTAGAAATTTTAATTACTTGAATCAATTTGTTATTTCATTATGTTAAGTTGAGATAGACATAGAGATATACAACTAGAGTCTTTGGTCATATCTCAACTTAAATTTATTCATTTAGTTTGGGGGTTTTGGAACCCATACTAACTCAACATCCTTTTTCTTGTATGGACATGAGAAAGAATAATGTCCAAGACGCAAACAATAGTGACAACATATGGAATCAACCTCATATCTCTTTCTATGATTTTGTTCAAGGTTTTTCTTGGGTATGTATTTGCCTTTGGGTACATACATAGATTGACTCTTTGGCACTTGTGTTCTTCCCCAACTAGGTTTTTGATAAGATTTTCCTTTAGGCTCATATCCTAGTCCTCTCCTTCCAATTTGATGATAAGAATTATTTAAAATTTTATCAAGAGTATCATTGTTACTCAAACTATTAACTTTTTGTTGCAGCTTAACAATCTCACCCATTCTTTTATTTATGTCTAACTTTGCTTGATCTAGATTAGATAACAAGGAATCTCTTTCTTTCACTATAGTATCATAATCTAGATGTGTACACAGAATAGGTTGTTTTTGAAGATCATTTACTTGAGTTTGCAATTTTAACTTTTCTAGAGAAAGAAGATTGCAATTTGCTTCTACAGATTTTAGCTTAATATCATGACCTTCAATAACCTTTTTGAGATATTCATTTTCATATGTAAGAGCAAGAAGCTTAGCATGTAACTCATCATTTGCTTTATTAGATTTCTTTAATTTCTTCTTGCACTCAATATATTTATTGTGTGTCTCTTCAAGACTAGCAACTAGCTCTTCTTTAGATAAATAAAAAAGGCTTACCTCTTCTTCTTCTTCTTCTTCACTTATTGTAGCAATAAGACATTCCTTATGCGTATCTTCCTTCTTTGACCTCCACGGGCAACCAAGTGTTGTGTGGCTTGTTCCTAAGCAACAACTGCAACTTGTTGAAGATTGGTCCATACTTTTCCTTTGTTTGCGGTTGTAGACACCACCACCCTTCATACTTCAAGACTCGATTAGAGCTCCTTGAAGCCTGCTCTGATACCAATTGAAAAACAACTAGAGGGGGTGAATAGGGTTTTAAAGTTAATTCAACAATTATTTAACTCAAACAACCAACCACAAAAATATTGGACAAGGGGACAAGGATTTAGAGTGGTTCCAACCTTAGCAAATACTAAGGAAATCAGTCCACTACCCGGTTGCTTACCCAACCGGGATTTTGAAAGAATTAAATTTTATTACCTCGCAAGGACTTTACATAAAATTACAATTCTTTCACCAAACCTTTCGAACAACCTTCACCTAGAAGTAATTGCACCAACCTTGATGCAGCCTTTTTGAAGTAACTTCAAGCTCCCCCTTGAAGTAGCCTTCCTCTTGAAGTAGCTTCCCGTTGCAATAGCCTTCTTGAAGTAGTTCGAAGTCCACCTTCTCCACCGAGAAGAACCTTCTCCAATCCGCAGCCTCCAACCCTAGGAGTAGCAAGGAGAATACAAAGGATAAAAGGAATAAGAAGGAAAATGGAAATTACACTTAACCTTTGAAGCAAAAGGCTTGATTTGCCTATACCAAGCGTGTAGATCTCCTAACCAATGTATATGGAAGTGTGATTGCTGTGGATAGGGGATACTAGCCTATAGGACACGAAATTAGAGCAAGGAGAAGAATAGCCAATGCAAGTGTTGCTCAATTTCTCAAAATAGATTGACAATTGCAAGTGTAAGCTCAAGTGTATCACAAGTGTAGATTAGTGAGTTTAAGTGTCCTAAGGCATGTCCTATTTATAGAAATGGCCTACAAGTGCTTAAGGACGTTCTAGACACTTTCTAGGGGTTTCTAAGTGCTTAACTAGCCGTTAGGTACAAGTTAGTTGCATTAGCAATGGCTAGTTAATTAATTCTACAGTTGCTGTCAGAGTCCATCTCGGTCGAGAAATTGTCGACCGAGATACCTACTCGGTCGAGGTTTTGTCGACCGACAGGCTCTCTGGATCAAGTGTTTGCAACGTTCATCTCCAACTGCCAACTACCTTGTCAGTTGTGTCTAACGGCTACTTGGGTCTTTCTCGGTCGAGAAGTTTGTCGACCGAGAGTGTCTCAGTCGAGGATTTTGTCGACCGAGATTGACCATGTTTCAATGTTTCAAATAAAGATATTAAGTGTGTGTATGAGTGTGAAATTGTGATACTATCTTGGGGAATGACCTATCTAAGTGTTGTGAGTGGATAGGGAAGATCTAAACGCTTGATTTACATGATATCTAATTACTTGTACATTATATACTTGTACAAGCATTTACATTTGATTACAATCATGAAAATAAAGTGATTTTATCAAATTGTTCTTCCAAGTCTTTGTTATCCACCACCTTATATGCTTGTTCCTGAAATACTCAAATAGCATGTTAAAACCACAAGAATGAAATGTTTGTCATCATCGAAACAAAGGGATTATACTAATGTCAATTTATCCAACAAATTGTATATCACACTTATTTTGAATGTGTTAGGCTTGATTTCTACATGATTATCTTACATGTATAAATCTCTCTCTCTCATCCTTTTTTGGGATGTCCAGGATATTTGATCAATTGAACTTTCAATTACTTGAGATATCCAAATGAATTGATCAATTGAATCTTCAATTACATTAGATATTCAAATGGATTAATCATGTTGGACCTCAAACAGTCTTTCTTACATAGACCCTGAACAGTCTTGGATTTTCAAAGTTCAAACGGTTTGAAACCCTTTTGGAATATTACCCTTGAAACTGTTTAAGCAATCATTGCCTTGAAACCGAATGAGCTAGAAAATATTGAAACCGCATGAGCTTGGGTCTCCAAATGGTTTGGGATCGTTTGGTCCCAAACGGTCTCAAGACCATTTGGTCCAAACCCTCTAAAACTGCATGGACCAAAAAGTCCTTTCAAAACCTACACGATTCATGATTTCAATGGATGAACTAATTATCAATTGAGTCCTTGATTTCTTTATCACTTGAACTATTGAATCAACTTTCAATTAGACCATCAATTAGGGTTTTGAACCCAATTATCTAGGATTCATAATCAAGACTCCTTCAATTAGGGTTTGGGAATCGAGGAACCATCAATGATTATCATTGTGGAACTAATCCAATTGAAACCAATGAACCACCATAAAATTATAAAGTGACCTGACCTCAAACAGTCTTGAGGTCGTTTGGATGACCTCCAAACAGTCTTGAGACTATTTGCCTCATCTTTCCTTAAAATTTATGAAATCCAATTAGGGTTTAGGTCATTGGATTGATCAGCAATATAGCTATTGATTACATTTTGATTTGATATCTCTAACTCTTCAATTACTCAACCATATTCAACCTTAGACCTCCAAACGGTCTTGGTTGACCTCCAAACAGTCTTGAGACCGTTTGGGGTGACCTACAAATGATTTTGAAACCATTTGGGCTAATCAACCCAAAACATCAACTTAAGCAATTGCAATTTCAACACTTAGCCGATTAGGGTTTCTATTTGGAAGATTGTCCATATGTTGAATTAATCAATTGGAGTCATTGGATCATCATCCAACATATAATAGGGTCCATACCTCAAACGTTCAACCCATACAAACGGTCAACACCTCTAAATGGTTTGGGGTCCAAGCCTCCAAACAGTTTGGAAACCATTTGGTCTCCAAACGGTTTGGTGAAACCGTTTGGACCAAACTCTTGAAACCGTTTGCAATACAAACTTGTTGGAATGTGAGCCTAATATGATCTAATCATCATCAAACCTTAGTCCATCAAAAACTAATGCCATCATCATGGTAATTGCATCAATTAATCAAAGGAATTGCAAGAAGAGCAATTGAACATAGTTAATTGAGAAATTGAAATCAATAACAATGAATAGGGGTTCAAGTTATATAACCCGCCTTCAATTGAGCTTCAAAGCTTGGAGCTTCACGTCAACAATGGTGGAAGAAGCTTTTTCACACCACAAGGATCGTTCCTCAAGCTTTTGAGTGAAAAGGGATGGCTAGCAGTGAAGATGGGATCGAGATATGAAGAAATCATGCATTGATTTGTGATTTCCACCATGAAATCAAGATGAATGAAGGTCAAGAAGCTTACCTACAGGTTGAGGGTTGTCTTCTTGCTGTACCTAAATCCCTTGATCATTTTTGCAAGCAAAGGAAAGAAGTGGATCCAAAAAAGTCCTTGGTTTGAGTGGTAAAAGGTCTTTTTATAAGAAAATCAATGAGAGAGAAAATGCCTTATAAAAATCCTTTAATTCCAAAATTTGTGCCACCTATTCCTCCTCAATTCCGTGCATGCAAAGCTATCTTTATTATCTCCAAATTCCCTTACATTATCCATGAATTAAGGGAAAAGAAATTAAGCACCTTAATCATACACTACTACAGAACCTACCTTTAGTGTCGGTTATTTAAAGCCTTTAGTGTCGGTTTCTAAGCGACACCTATGTGGGCGACACTAAAAGCTCACCCATTAGGCATCAATTCCAAAACCGACGCCCAAACTCTTTGCGCGCCACCGAAAACACGCCATCATGGCACTATAGGCGTCGGTTATTAGATACGAAACCGACGCCCAAACCCTTCGCGCCACAAAAAGGGCGCCATCTTGGGCACTATCAGTGTCGGTTTTTTACAAATAACCGACGACATATATCTTCGCGCCACAGGAGGGCGCCAACTTGGGCACTATAGGCATCGGTTATTAGCTAATAACCAACGCCATATAACTCCCAAAACGGGCGTGCTGGACAGCACGACCGTGGTGTTAAAGGAAATAGACGTCGGTTTCTATTAAAAACTGACACTGTAACCTATTTGGCGTCAGTTTTATACAAATAACCGACACCTATTTTTTTTTTTTCTGTCAGCCTGCAGACCTGCTGTGGCTGGTCGTAGGATGAGAAACCTGTTCAGTTCAGTTATGAACTGTAGGTTTTACGACATCCATTGATATCAGCCGACAACAGGCCACAAACCTGCAAAATTAACAACAAAAATATTCACACATGCATTTAGCAATGCAACCTGCATTTCCATTTTATTTTCACACATTTAGAAACATTCATGTAGCTAGCAATCTGTAGTTCCATTCATTCACATTCACACATGTAGAAACATTAATATAGCAACCAACACTTTCATTCATTTTCACTCAGACACATGTAGAAACATCCATACATGTAGAAACATTCACACATATATTATAATTCAGAAATTCATTTACAAAATATCATTGTTTAGTCATTATTCGCTATCAGGATCCCAATTATATTTTAAAGCCTCCACTATTTGTATGGCTGTTTCCCATTCTTCTCTTACTTCATTTAATTCTCCCATCGTATAGGGAGCATGTACATCTGGTAAGTCCGTTCCTGTAGTGGGGTCAGCTTTAAACACATGTAAAGAGAATGATGTATATATATAATTAATGAGCTATAAATAAGATTGATATATTTCATATTATCTAATGAGACTATATAATACCTGAGCAATACAATAGATGTCCATACAACATGACAGACTAACACATATATAGTACATAACAACAACAGTGTCGAATTTACATACAACACTAGCTTAGTACATATATAGTGGGACTTATAAGGTGACAATCCCACCTGGTAAAACAGGTTACCGACAAACTACATGTTACGACTGGGAGGTCGTGATTCAGCAACCGTATGCATTAGCAGGAGGACAAACAGATCACCATATGTTTGTCCTCCTGCTAATGCATACGGTTGCTGAATCACGACCTCCCAGTCGTAACATGTAGTCGGTAACCTGTTTTAGCAGGTGGTATCGTCACCTTAGTCCCACTATATATGTATTAAGCTAGTGTTGTATGTAAATTCGGCGCTGCTGTTGTTATGCACTGTATATGTGTTAGTCTGTCATGTTGTTATATGAATCTGAAGTACTTGTGTGTGCTGCACTTTATGTATTGTATCTGTATCCTGCTTCTCTTCATTGTGGCTTCTTTTGCTGTTTAGCATTTGTATTAACTAGAAGATAATGAAACATCAAATCAGAAAATGATATTGATATTAAAAAAGTAAAAATTTAGCTTCAATAAAAAATATAAACATGCATGCCTCTAAAATTGTGATCTTTTATCAATTAACAATCCTTCATTGTGATCTCCGCACACATATAAGTCATCATTAGCTTCTTCAATATTTTGTGGAGTTGGCAACCCAACTGAGAATGGACTGGAGTCATCATATTTATCATAGTACTCTTCTTCATCTATAGGATCTTCAATGAACTGTCTTTTACCATGAAGAACAACCGACCATTTATCATTTGTAGGATCATCGATATAAAATACTTGTTTCGCCTGTGATGCCAATATGAATGGTTCAGCCTTCTCGCCAATCTTTTCAAAGTTCACTAAAGTGAAACCCAATTCATCCACTATAACTCCTTTGGTGTTATCAACCCAATTACATTTGAAGAGCAGAATTCTGAAATCTATGTAGTCAAATTCCCATATCTCTTCAATGACACCGTAATATGACATTTTAGCTTCATGTGGACTCTTATCCTTTGCACTTGCAAAAAACATAGTCGATGCTTGAAGGGTGACCCCACTGTTTTAGATGACACTCTTATCATCTTGGCTCTTTGTGTAATATGTGAATCCATTAATGTCATACCCTTCATAAGACATAACAGTCAACTTTGGTTTAAAGGCGAGGCATTTGATAGTTTCAGTAATATCATCTGGTGTTTGAGATAGTTGGTGTAAGACTTTATCTTCAAACCACTTAATAAAAGTCTTGTTATGCTCTCTAGCAAGCCACATTGTATTGGCTCGAGGATATTGTCTTTTGATGAAATTGGTATGTTCCTCGATATAAAAGTTCACTTTGTCCATGTTGTGTAAAATATACAAATGACCTTGTTCCAACTGCTCACGGCTGATTACTTTCACACATGATCCCAAAATTCCTTTGCCAAATAGCTCGTCAATATTCTTGTCATTATCAGGAGTGTCATTACCACTGAGAAAGTCATTACAGAAATCCATAACCTCTCTCGCCACATAACCTTCAATAATACTCCCTTCAGGCCGATAACGGTTTCGAACATCACCTTTAAAAATGCTCATGTATCATTCAAAGGGATACATCCAATGCAAGAAAACCGGTCCTAAGATTTTCACTTCCCTAGTCAAGTGGACAACAAGATGTACCATGATATCAAAGAACGAAGGAGGGAAATACATCTCAAGCTGACATAGGGTAACAACCACTTCTCTTTGCAAATTATCGAGAGTCTTAGGGTCAATAACTTTGCTGCATAGACTGTTGAAAAAGAAACAAAGTCTGGTGATTGCAAACCTTACATGCTTCGGCAATATAGATCGAATTGCCACGGGAAATATTTGTTGCATTAGAGTGTGACAATCATGAGATTTAAGACCTATCAACTTCAGATCTTTCATTGATACCCATCTACGGATGTTGGATGAGTAACCATGTGGCACCTTAACATTTACCAAACATTCACAAATAGCTTTCTTCTCCTTTCTAGACAACGTGTAACAAGCGGGAGGTAAGTATGTTCTTTTATTACCCATTTCACGTAATTCTGTTAATTCTGACCTTATTCCCATTTCACGTAGGTCCAGTCTGGATTTTATCCCATCTTTAGTCTTACCTGGTATATTTAACAGAGTACTAATGATGCTATCACAGACATTTTTCTCAATGTGCATTACATCGATACAATGTTTGACTGTCAAAGAACTCCAATAAGGAAGATCCCAAAATATTGACTTCTTCTTGAATGAAGAATTGTCATTCCGTGTAGTACATTGTGATCTCTTACCAAATTCATTGACAAAGTCTTTTACTCTTTCATAAACAACCTCCCCTGGTATAGGTTTAGGTGCACTGCGTTCCTCATTCAATCCATTGAATGCTTTGCGCTTCCTACGATACGGATGGAATTTTGGAAGAAACCTTCGATGACCGAGATATACATTCCTACCGCCATGTTTTAGTCTTGTTGAATCAGTGTTCTCTTCACATATAGGACACGCTTTAGCTCCTTTGACACTATATCCAGACAAATTCCCATATACTGGAAAGTCATTAATAGTGCAAAACAACATAGCATGCAAACGAAATGTCTCTCTTCGTGAAGCATCATAGGTCATCACACCTTCACCCCAGAGTTTCTTTAAGTCATCAATCAGAGGTTCAAGATAAACATCGATGTCATTTCCAGGTTGTTTAGGGCCCGATATCAACAACGACAACATTACATACTTATTTTTCATACACAGCCAGGGAGGAAGATTGTATATAACAAGCATGACTGACCAAGTGCTATGTTGGCTGCTCAATGTCCCGTACGGATTCATCCCATATGTACAAAGCCCAAGTCTTAGATTCCTGACTTCTTCACCAAATTCAGGGTATAATAGATCAATCTTCTTCCACTGTGGGGAATCAGACGCATGTCGTAGGATCCCATCATTATTTTTCTTAACATCTGCATGCCATCTCAAATTCTTCGCATCTATCGGATTGGCAAACAAGCGTTGAAACTGTGATATTATAGGTAGATACCACATCACCTTGGCAGGAGAACCAGTTTTGGACTCCCCCAAAGTCATCAATTTATACCGTGACGCACCACATTTTGGACAATCTTTCAAATCCGCATAGTCCTTTTGAAATAATACACAATCATTAGGGCATGCATGTATCTTCTTGGCATCCATTCCGATTGGGCACAACAATTTCTTTACCTGGTATGTTGAGATTGGCAGCTCGTTTCCTTCAGGAAGCATTTCTTTCAACAAAGACAGTAATGACGTGAAGCTTTTGTCGCTCCATCTATTGTTAGCTTTCAACTTATAGAATCTCAACACAGCGTTAAGCTTCATAAACTTAGTACAACCTTTGTATAACGGCATCTCAGCATCATGCACAATGTTTTCTAAAAATGGGAGGTGGATCGGTGTGCTCTACCCCACAACTATCCAACATCGCATCAACGATGTCTACTGGAACTGGTTCATTCACATCTACGTCATCGTAGGCAATTTCTTCTTCCACACAAGCACTGCTATCGACATCTACTAGTTTTGGGTTTGAAATCTCTCCATGCCAGTGCCATTCTGTATAGCCTTGTATAATCCCGTTGCACATGACATGAGTTTTGATTTCGTCACCAGTGTTGACTTTCAAGTTGTTACCGCAATGCCTACATGGACAGTAGAACCTATCTCTAGGTTGTTTCCTATGTTCCTCGGCAAATCTAATGAATTGGTCAAGACCAGAAATAAACTCTGGGGTGCAGCGATTGCAAATTGACATCCATGATCTATCCATTCTATGATCAAAGAGAAAACAATTATATATTAGGACAAGATTAGGGTCTAGGGTTAACAAATACATGTGATGTCATTATTATATATAATAAATGTGTACCACCTATCCATTCTTGAACACCTAATCTCACTAGTAAGTGTATAATGTGTATTGGGTTTTCAAGAAAATTTCGGCAGCATTTTCCCGTTGTTCTCCAAGTACGTATGTACTTAGAAAACAAATGGGGAAATGCTGCCGAAATTTTCTTAAAAACCCAATACACATTATACACTTACATCCTAAGCGAGATTAGGTGTTCAAGAACAGTCCCAAATCGGGGACTATCCAAGATTTACTCCTAATGAGTAAATCTTGGACGGGTTTCTAGGCCAACAAATAATGTGTTGTCATTCTTATACCTAAAATCCTAGTTCTTCAAGTTAGGGTGATTATTGATGTCTTTAAAAGCATGATTGGCAATTTAGGGAAAAGTTCATCATTTACATTCCAAGCATGTCACATGTGTGCATTACAGTTCATCATTAAGCAAGATATAAGTAAGTATGACGTCATATTAAAATAGACTATACAATATGAGAAAATAGTAGTGTAATCATGCAAATGGGAACATTCATGGGAACACACACTTCAGTTATAAGCATTCATGTAGCAACTTTCAGTTCCATTCATTAATCTCTTTTTACATCCACACACAGGGGTGTACCCCTAAACAGTAACTAAACATGCACATAATTAAAAAAACTATTAATACAGACAAGTCTAGATAGATAGACAACTAAATACTACACCAACATGGTCCCGCATGCATCAATAACTTCTTTTTGATGATGAAGCTATGTCACGAAGCTCCTCACTGTATTTATACGAATCTAAACTGACAGGGGCCTCATATTCAGATTCCTCATAGATGATATCCGACGCCGTGCGCTCATACCGCAGAAGATGATTGGGGGTCTCGCAGTTGCTGTTGATTATCCAAACTTTGATGGAATTATGGCCAACTGGACAGAGAAAAAGCCTGTTCCAACGGACCACATGCAACTCTCCAATCCAATCACGCCAACCGGATTTTGATACAAGATTTCCCGCCAAATCATACTCAACCTCGATAAATGTGAATAATTGCCAAAAGTTAGGGTCACTTTACCAGGCATGTAGTGTCTTCCTTTTAGAAAACGCCAATGTTTGGGTATGACCAATTGGTTTAAGGAACGATCATCTAGGATGATGTCCAATTGTTCTTCAATAGGGAACGTTAACATTGACATAGAGGCCCAGTTCATAGTGACTGTTATGGGTGGACAGAGACTGCATAATATTAGTGTAAGTACATATAACGATGTTATATATTTTCAGAAAAAGTTGTATAACATCAGTTAACCTTTTATTGATTGTCATAACCAACTTTATTGTGGTAGACATGATAGCTTGAAAAGAAGTCTACATATGTACTTAGAGAACAAATGAGGAAATGCTACCGAAATTTTCTCGAAAACCCAATACACATTATACACTTACATCCTAAGTGAGATTAGGTGTTCAAGAACAGTCCCAAACCGGGGACTATCCAAGATTTACTCCTAATGAGTAAATCTTGGACGGGTTTCTAGGTGCTTACTAAAATAGAACCATTATATGGAACTAATCCTACATTATACACATACTTTTCATGAGTAAGATAATGTGCACTTCATGGAATTATTAAGATCTGAATATATATAAGTTGTTTCCATTTAGGGAAAAGTTCATCATTTACATTCCAAGCATGTCACATGTGTGCATTACAGTTCATCATTAAGCAAAAGAAGGGTGATTAGGATTCTCACCAAGAATATAGCTAAACTATTAAACAATGATTATAGCTAAAGTATTAAACAATAGAATTTCCACACATAAAACACCCTATACAACTATAAAACAAAAAAGTATTAAGTATATATGCATGATACAATAACTATTTTGCATTACATTACAATAGACTTATCATTGATACCTTACTAACTTATTGCTACATTTACATATCATCACTTGATAAAAAATTACAGCAGTACATTTAACCAAAGTATGCATTCTAAAATCTATGTCATGATTAGTTACATGTAATTTACTTGGATATACAGCAGTACCCGATTACTATGTCTTACATACAAAGTATGCATATTAAATTAACTAAGGCTTATCATAGAACATGTATTGCATAGACAATAGAGGATTCTGCTCAGTAGAAGCACAAAATCAGTACCTAAACCCTAAAATCACACCTTTTTAGCATTTATTGTAACATGTTTATGTACATCAATATGTGTATGAGCCCTAATTAAAATTGATTCTCATAGGAAGTAAATAAATAAAAAAAAAACGCCCAGCAGCAGGGCGGGCACCTTGAGGGAAGAGGAGCAGAGGAAGAAAAAGAAGGCAGGGCGGGCACCTTGAGGGAAGAGGAGCAGCGGCCGGAGCAAGTCCTAGCAGCTGCCGGCGGCGAGGAGAGGAGTGGCGGAGAGGGCGGCGAGGCTAGGAGACCTAGCTGCTACCGGCGAAGGCGGAGAGGGAGGCCGGCGGGCGGGCGGGCGACGACTGCTTCTCGTGGCGACGACGACGAGTGGTGAGCACGGAGGAAGGAGCGGCGGCGACGGAGCACGGCGGCGGAGCACGAACGGCAGGGAGCGGCGGCAGGGAGCAAGAAATCGCCGGAGCTAAGGAAATCGGGAATGAAAAAGGGAACGGGGAAGAATCGGTCGGGCTGGTGAGCTATTAAGTTGACAATAAGTGTCGGTTATTAAAAACCGACAACTAAACACCCTTTAGTATTCGGTTATTTAGCTATGAACCGACGCCTTTTGTAAAATTTTGGAGCCAATTTTTTCGTTAGAATTTTGGGTTTGGCGGTTGAGTTTAGGTGTCAGTTGTTTATTAATTAACCGACACTTAATAAAAGCGGTACCCGTGTCTGGCCGACCTTCGTAGATTGGATGTCGGTTTATGTTATCAATCGACACTATAGCATTTAGGTGTCGGTTTTTGTATACAACCGACACCTGAAAAAGTGACTTTATAAGCCATTTCTGTAGTAGTGATATTATATTAATATCCCATTTTTAGTGGATATTACTTTCCATTAACTTAATGTGAGTGGACTCTCCACTCAAGTTAGATCTTTTCATGGCCTAGCAAAGGCACAAAGGTGTTCACACTTGAACAAATCCAACCATCTCGTTTTTGGTTGAAGGCCCTTCAATTAATATATTTATTTTTGCATTAACTTGAAGTAAAGTTCCATTTATGCTTAATCTTGATTATTTTAATATCAAGATTATCTCTCCTTCAAAGTATCTCAAATGAGATGCCCTCTCATTTTATTGCCTCTACAAGATGCCATGAATATTAAGGACCTTATTGAAGTGATAAATTGCATATTGAACCCTGGGTTTTGGGTAAAATGCACATTACACCAAAACTAGGTTTTAATGCACAAACATTGCTTTATCAGCTCTTTCTTGGTACTCAGGCTTTCACTAGCCTTACCTATGCATCATCTTCATTCCCATGATACTTCAACATATGAGGAACATATTATCATGTAACATTTGCAATTTAACCCCTCAACTTGGGTATTTTGCACTTTAGTCCAAAGCAAGTAAAACATTACTTTCAACATTATTCAAAATGGACTAAAATTGAAATATAAGTTCCTCTTGAGCCTTAATTACTTTTCAAAAGATAATGTCAAGTATATAATTATCTTTATTAAACAAAACACCTAGGGTTAAAACATAACCCAGGTCAGGGATGTTACAAGTTTATCCACCCCTTACAAGGATTTCGTCCCCAAAATCATCAACAAAACATCAAGAGAAAAGAGAAGGGTACTTCCTCCTCATCTCTTCCTCTAGTTCCCACATAGCTTCTTCAATGCCACGGTGATGCCATATAACTTTTACAAGACTAATGTCTTTCTTTTTCAGCTTTTTAACTCTTCTGTCAAGAACCAACACAGGTCCTTCAACATAAGATATATCATCATTTAGTTCTACCTCCATAGGTTGCAGAACTAACTCTATGTCAGGATGACACTTCCTCAGCATATAAATATGAAACACTGGGTGAAATCTATGCAACTCAGGTGGTAAGTCCAGCTTATAGGCTACCTTTCCCATCCTTTCAATGATCGGATAAGGCCCCATAAATCTAGGAGCTAACTTCCCCTTTTTTCCAAATATCAGGATACCTTTCCAAGGTGAGACCTTAAGGTATACTCTGTCTCCAACTTGGAATTCTAAGGGTCTACGATGCTTATCAGCATAAGATTTTTGTCTATCCTGGGAAGCTTTCAACTGTTGTTGTATTACTTTGATCTTCTCAATTGTTTGCTGTACTAGCTCGGGACCCAAAAGTTGATACTCCCCTGTTTCATACCAACATAAAGGAGACCTACAACGTGTACCATATAAAGCTTCATATGGTGCCATCTCAATATTGTGCTGATAGCTATTATTATAAGCAAATTCTATCAAGCTCAGGTGTAGATCCCAACTTCCTACAAATTGAAGGACACATGCCCTAAGCAAGTCCTCCAGAGGTTTGTATGGTCCTCTCCGATTGTCCCTCTATCTGTGGGTGAAAGGTTGTACTAAACCTTAATTGCGTACCCAAAGCTTTATGCAGTCGTTCCCAAAAATGACTCGTAAACTAGGGACCTCTATCAGAAATGATAGTAGTTGGAACCCCGTGCAACCGCACTATCTCATCTATGTATATCTGTGCAAGCTTCTCAGTTGTGTAGGTTGTTTTGATAGGTAAGAAATGTGCTATCTTTGTCAACCTATCAACTATCACCCAAATGGAATCATGACTTTTGGCTGTTCTAGGCAAACCAACTACAAAGTCGATGGTTACATGATCCCATTTCCACTACAGTATAGGCAGAGGTTGCATTGTTCCTGCGGGCTTGTGATGTTCAGCTTTAACTTGTTGACACACCGGACACCGCATAACAAAATCAACTACATCTTTATTCTAACCAGGCCACCAATACATATCTTTTAAGTTATGATACATCTTGGTTCTCCCTGGATGCATAGCATACATCGAAGAGTGAGCCTCCTCCAAGACTAACTTCCTTAGGTTATCAGCATTAGGTACTACCATCTTACCATGGTAACAGACTATCTGATCATATGAATCATGAAAGCCATCTCATTTCTCACTACCATACTCTGACTTAATCTGTTGAATCACAATATCAGCTTGCCGTGCTTCCTTAATATGCTGCCTTAGAGTAGGTTTTACTTGCATCTCAGCTAACATTCCGGCTAACAATGACACTTCAAATTGTATATTGTCTTACCTTAAGGAGATAAGCATGTCTCTTTTGAAGCACACTAAAGAGTTTAACTGTGCTTATCCTAAGGCTGGTGTCGCTGATTTTCTACTTAATGCATCAGCTACCACATTAGCCTTCCCTGGATGATAATAAATTGTACAGTCATAGTCCTTGATTAATTCCATCCAGCGGCACTGTCTCATGTTCAGCTCATGCTGTGAGAAGATATACTTTAGGTTCTTATGGTCTGTGAATATCTGGAATGTTTTTCCATAGAGATAATGTCTCCAGATCTTCAAGGCATGGACCACAACAGCTAGCTCTAAATCGTGTGTCAGATAATTCTCGTTGTGTTTCTTAAGCTGCTGAGAAGCAAAAGAAATCACTTGTTTATCCTGCATCAACACACATCCTAGACCATTCTTGGATGCATCAAAGAAAACTATGTACCCCTTTCCCTACTCAGGTAACACCAGCACATGTGTACTTGTTAATCTTTCCTTTGACAACTGGAAAGAATGTTGACACTTGTCATTCGAGACAAAAGGAACCTCCTTCCTGGTCAACTTGGTCAGGGGTAAAGCTATAGAATTGAAGTTCTTGATGAACCTCCTATAATAGCCTGCTAGTACAAGAAAACTACGAATCTCCGTCGGTGTTTTTGGCTGTTCCCATTACAGGACAGATTCTACCTTCTTAGGATCAACACGAATACCTGAAGCAGATATAACGTGTCCTAGAAAAGAAACTTCTAGTAGCCATAACTCACATTTGCTAAACTTAGCATATAGCCTATGCTCTCTTAGCAATGTCAAAGCCTGACGGAGGTGTTGCTCATGTTGTTGAGTATCTCTACTGTAGATCAAGATGTCATCTATGAAGACGACTACACAGTGATCAAGAAAAGGTCTGGAGATTCTATTCATGAGTTCCATGAATGTAGCTGGTGCATTCGTTATTCTAAATGACATAACTATGAACTCATAGTGTCCATATTTTGTCCTAAAAGTAGATTTAGATATTTCACCCTCCTTGATATGCAACTGATGGTATCTCGACCTCAGATCTATCTTAGAAAAGATAATTGCACCACACAACTGATCAAACATGTCATCTATCCTTGGCAGAGGATACTTATTCTTTATGGTGACTTTATTTAATTGTCTATAGTCGATGCATAATCGCATAGACCCATCTTTCTTTTTAACAAAAAGAACTGGAGCACCCCTGGGTGAAGTGCTCGGTCAGATAAAGCCTTCTCAAGCAACTCCTGCTGTTGTTTCTTGAGCTCTTCCATCTCAGTAGGTGCCATTCTATACGACGTTTGTGCTATTGGTTGCGTGCCCGTGATTAGATTAATCTCAAAATCAATCTCTCGAGGCAGAGGAACACCTGGAAGTTCTTCAAGAAAAACATCCTCAAACTCCCTAACAACTGGAGCTTCAGAAGGATGAGGGCTCTCCATAGTGGTATCTACCACATGTGCCAAGAATGCAAAGCATCCTTATCTCATAAACTTCGCAGCTACCATAGATGACACTAAGCAGGTTGGAAGAATCTTTCTATCTCCGTGAAAGATCCATGTGTCACCGTTGCTTGTGAACACAACTTGTTTGGAACCACAATCCAAGACAACCTTGTACTTCTCTAAGGTGTCCATCCCAAGGATTATATCAAAACCCTGCATCTCAAGTGGTATAAGATCCACTTGAATGTGATGATTAGAAAAGAAAAGATTGTAGGGAGAACACACTTCCCGCAATACTACAGATCCCAGCAAAGGTGTTTCTAACAACATGGTATCTGCTCTATGACTGACAATCATGTTGCAGTCATAAATCACTTCTTGAGTGATAAAAGAGTGCATAGCACCCGAATCAATTAACACAGATATGAAGCAAGATGAAGACATATCAGAAGAAAATAGTTCCATCTGACCTGTCACAACCTGAGGGTTGACTACTGCTTCGGGATGATTCATGGCATAGAATCTAGCCGTTGGTTTTTGTTGACCCTATGCTTGGTTGTTAGGTGCCGACGATCCAGCTTGGGATGCTTGTCCACGTCCTCTAGCATTGTTATTGAACTGTTGCCTCTGTGAGCCTTGCTGACTCCGCCTCTGGGGTTGAGTCACAGTTCTGACTTTCTTAGGACAATCTCTCTTCAAGTGTCCTGACCTCCCACACTGGTAGCAGTTGTAGTTTCCCAAACTCTATCTGGGTGGTCCTATCACTAATGCTAATGCTATACTGGGGGCTCTATTTAGAGTAAAGCTACGACCCCTACCCCTACTTGACGTCCACTGCGTCGGGGCATTAAACTTTGGTGGTGTTTGTGCAGAAAACCTCCGTTTCTTGAAACTCTCAGACAAGGGTCCTTGAAACTGAGGATACACTTTCTTATTACTGGTCTGTCACTTCTCGATCACAGACCTCTCAATCCTCCTCACAGACTCCACAAAAGTGGCAAATATTTCCCTGTTCTCAAGAGCATACGCATGAGTGGTCAATTCAGCGTTCAACCCCTTCTCGAAATGCCGAATCCTTTCCTCATTAGTAGCTGCCATGTGCGGACAGAACCACAACAACTCCATGAACCTAGCTTCATATTTGCTAATGTTCATCTGTCCTTGCCTCAACCTTGCAAATTGAGAGATCTTCTCATCTAGATACGTCTTGGGAAAGTATCTGGAAACAAATTCCCGTCGAAATTCGTCCCATCCGACTTCAACTCTTGGTCTTTTGCCTTCCTCGATGGTCCAACAATGACCAGCACTCCCCTTCAGTAGGTAGACTGCATGTCTCACCTTTTCATCTTCAAGAATCATAAGGATTCTGAAGGCCTTCTCCAGCTCAGTTAACCATAAGTTAGCATCTACTGGGTCAGTTGTGCCAGCATACTCTGTGGCTCCTACCCTCCGAAGCCTTTCAACAGTTTTTCCAGCTCCAAGTCTTTCATTGTGGGCTGGTGCCCTAGGCACATGTAGTGGCATCCTATCTGTCATGTGAGTCATCGTCGCCATAAACTGCCCAAACATGGCTTGGAAGGCTGGGTTCCCTATATCAGCTTGATTGAACTGGGGTTGTTCAGGTACATGCTCCTTCCTAGTTTGATCCTTTGCACCTCCTCCTGGTGCAGCAATGCTGCTCTCAGCAGCATGTTCATCATGCGATCCAGACATCTTCAAGTTCTTCTCCTCCTATATGAGCAGAAGACATTATTAGATAAACTGGAAGACACTTAGAACAGACTCAACAACCTTAATCATATGTCTCTGTAGACTCAACAAACATAGAGCTCTGATACCACTAATTTTGTGGCGAACAAACCAGTATTAACAAACTAACATGATTAACTAATGCGGAAGCATTTTGTTAGTAGCAGAATTACTGAAAATCACTAAAAATTAAAACCTTTTATAAAAAGATCCATTGCCAGAGATTCTTTAAATAAGAACCACAATAGTATATTTACATACTGGTCCACATTGGACATTCCATCTATCATCAAACCAAAATCTCAGGTTGATTATAAAAACACTATCTACTGACTCCTAGGACCTGAGAGTACAGAGACGACACATATGACTATCTATTCCAAAACTTGATAGCTAGTATCCCCACCTGGGATATCACAGTTGTTCCTGCTGTTGCTGCTGCTCCTCCCCTGTTACAGAGGTTCTTCCTCTTTGTCTACGTCTACCTAAAAATGTTGAATCCCACGGGGGTGAGACAATTATAAAATTGCCGCAGTGAGAGATATAACTCTCCTCCGTATCATTATTATTGCAGATTAATAGAAATAAACTGAGCAATGGGATAATATATTCAACAGCAGATAATCACTACTTATGCAGGTTAGAGCAACCTTCCTATTCAGGTAATTCAGCTGTAACTTGACAAGGCAACATGTCTCTTATTCAATAGGGAATTAAAGTACATAAGTAACATTTATGTATCAAGAACATGCTAAGCAAGATATCATCAACCAATGGTTCTTCATATTTCAATATTATGCAAATACGCTACACGACTGATTATATTTTACAAACACACTTAAGCTCTGAGGAGATGAGGTAAACCGCTCATACTCCAACCGATCACTGCGAAGTCAATATCGATACCATACAAAGTCAAATGGAAGAGCCGACTTCCATGACTTCCCACATCTCGGTCAGTGTGAGATCACATGCAGGACATCTTGTGTCTCTCCTAAATAGCTTGCCAGGGTATAGTGGCATCTAGCTATAGAGCTACAGTGGCGGCTGTACTCTCTTCGCGATCGAGAGATTTCATGTTTACCTCCATCGATCTTACATTAACATCATTGGGAGATTAGTGTTACATCCATCCCAGGACATACAATGAAGGATTGAGAGGTTTAATGTTTACCTTCCATCAATTCCCTCATTAGGACGTAAGGATATTTTTGCCCATCGACCCCCACATATTCAATAATATGTGAACTCCAGGAAATCTCATAAGAAAACTTGTTTCACCATCACCAGCTACGGACGATGATGGATATATGGTCAAAGCACTACATGAATAACTTTCACTTGATTAATTAAGTACATTATCATATTATGTTAGCATCAGTCATGTTTTCAAACATAACTTATTAGGACAATTGCTATAAAGAAACATGTACTATTTTCATCAGTTACTTCCCAGTCTTTATCAGACATTGGGATCTCAGTACCTCATTTCAAACTCAATGCCATAAACATATAGTTCTGAGTATTCAAACCCTTAGCTCATTACTGAGCACTGTTAGCACTTTTTCAGGTAACCATCACCTTCAGGTCATCTGACCAAGGTACACATGACACTAGCTACACAAGCATCTCATCTGGCACTTAAGACCCATCAATTCTCTTGTCACCTCTTACTAAGAAACAAGGCATATTATGGCACACAAGGCCCAATAAATAATTTCAATAAATAAAGCATCATAGCTCATACCTGGCTATGTTCATCATCTCAGAATACCTGCATGGTTAGCACACATGATAACAGATATATCAATCATATTTTAGTTCCATGCTATCCCAGGGTTACACCACTATTCCCATACCAGGGTTGGGGTTTCCCATTTTATAGCAATCAGTGTTACTCATCCCCCTTTATTCATTTGGGACCAATGATTCATCATTTCATTATCCATGATTAGGGTTCCATGCTAAATAGCATAATCCAGAATTAGGGTTTCATACAACCTCACCCTATTTAGAATTAGGGTTTACTATTCACATCACATCACCCTAGATTAGGGTTTATATTCAATAACCCAGAATTAGGGTTTACATCAAAATACCATGAATTAGGGTTACTCATGTGATTACCCTAAATTCATATCACATTATCTTCCTAGATTAGGGTTTCATTCAGAATTGCCCTAATTTAGGGTTTGAGTTCATCAATTAACTCAATTCAGGTTTCATGATCTCTCTACCAAGGATCATACCCTAATTGTATATCACACTTATTTTGAATGTGTTAGAATTGATTGCTACATGATTATCTTACATGTATAAATCTCTCTCTCTCATCCTTTTCTGGGATGTCCAGGAGATTTGATCAATTGAACTTTCAATTACTTGAGATATCCAAATGAATTGATCAATTGAATCTTCAATTACATTAGATATTCAAATGGATTAATCATGTTGGACCTCAAACGGTCTTGCTTACATAGACCTTAAACGGTCTTGGATTTTCAAAGTTCAAACGGTTTGAAACCGTTTGGGCATATTACCCTTGAAACCGTTTAAGCAATCATTGCCTTGAAACCGAATGAGCTAGAAAGTATTGAAACCGCATGAGCTTGGGTCTCCAAATGGTTTGGGATCATTTGGTCCCAAACGGTCTTGAGACCGTTTGGTCCAAACCCTCTCAACCCGCATGGAACAAAAAGTCCTTTCAACACCTGCACGATTCATGATTTCAATGGATGAACTAATTATCAATTGAGTACTTGATTTCTTTATCACTTGAACTATTGAATCAACCTTCAATTAGACCATCAATTAGGGTTTTGAACCCAATTGATCTAGGATTCATAATCAAGAATCCTTCAATTAGGGTTTGGGAATCGAGGAACCATCAATGGATATCATTGTGGAACTAATCCAATTGAAGCCAATGAACCACAATCAAATTATAAAGTGACCTGACCTCAAATGGTCTTGAGGTCATTTGGATGACCTCCAAATGATCTTGAGACAGTTTGCCTCATCTTTCCTTAAAATTTATGAAATCCAATTAGGGTTTAGGTCATTGGATTGATCATCAATATAACTATTGATTACATTTTGATTTGATATATCTAACTCTTCAATTACTCAACCATATTCGACCTTAGACCTCCAAACGGTCTTGGTTGACCTCCAAACGGTCTTGAGACCATTTTGGGTGACCTCCAAATGGTTTTGAAACCATTTGGGCTAATCAACCCAAACCATCAACTTAATCAATTGCAATTTGAACACTTAGCCGATTAGGGTTTCTATTTGGAAGATTGTCCATATGTTGAATTAATCAATTGGAGTCATTGGATCATCATCCAACATATACTAGGGTCCAGACCTCAAATGGTCAACACCTCTAAATGGTTTGGGGTCCAAGCCTCCAAATGGTTTGGAAACTGTTTGGTCTCCAAACGGTTTGGTGAAACCGTTTGGACCAAACTCTTGAAACCGTTTGGAATACAAACCTGTTGGAATGTGAGCTTAATATGATCTCATCATCATCAAACCTTATTCCATCGAAAACTACTGCCATCATCATGGTAATTGCATCAATTAATCAAAGGAATTGCAAGAAGAGCAATTGAACATAGTTAATTGAGAAATTGAAATCAATAAAAATGAATAGGGGTTCAAGTTATATAACCCACCTTCAATTGAGCTTCAAAGCTTGGATCTTCACATCAACAATGGTGGAAGAAGCTTTTTCACACCACAAGGATCGTTCCTCAAGTTTTTGAGTGAAAAGGGATGGTTAGAAGTGAAGATGGGATCGAGATATGAAGAAATCATGCATTGATTTGTGATTTCCACCATGAAATCAAGATGAATGAAGGTAAAGAAGCTTACCAACAGGTTGAGAGTCATCTTACTTCTGTTCCTAGATCCCTTGATCATTTTGGCAAGCAAAGGAAAGAAGTGGATCCGAAAAAGTCCTTGGTTTGAGTGGTAAAATGTCTTTTTATAAGAAAATCAATGAGAGAGAAAATGCTTTATAAAAATCCTTTAATTCCAAAATTTGTGCCACCTCTTCCTCATAAATTCTATGCATGCAAATATATCTTCATTATATCCAAATTCCCTTCCATTATCCATGAATTAAGGGAAAATAAATTAAGCACCTTAATCATATTATATTAATATCCCATTTTTAGTGGATATTACTTTCCATTAACTTAATGTGAGTGGACTCTCCACTCAAGTTAGATCTTTTCGTGGCCTAGAAAAGGCACAAAGGTGTTCACACTTTAAAAAATCCAACCATCTCGTTTTTGGTTGAAGGCCCTTCAATTAATATATTTATTTTGGCATTAACTTGAAGTAAAGTTCCATTTATGCTTAAATCTTAATTATTTTAATATCAAGATTCTCTCTCCTTCAAAGTAGCTCAAATGAGATGCCCCTCTCGTTTTCTTGCCTCAAAATATTCCATTAATAGTAATGACCTTATTGAAGTGATAAATTGCAGATTGAACCCTGGGTTTTGGGTAAATTGCACATTACACCAAAACTAAATTTTAATGCACAAACATTGCTTTATCAACTCTTTCTTGGTACTCAGGCTTTCACTAGCCTTACCTCTGCATCATCTTCATTCCCAAGATGCTTCAACATATGAGGAACATATTATCATGTAACATTTGCAATTTAACCTCTCAACTTGGGTAATTTGCACTTTAGTCCAAAGCAAGTAAAACATTACTTTCAACATTATTCAAAATGGACTAAAATCGAAATATAAGTTCCTCTTGAGCCTTAATTACTTTTAAAAAGATAATATCAAGCATATAATTATCTTTCTTAAACAAAACACCTAGGGTTAAAACATAACCCAGGTCAGGGATGTTACACACTACCTCCTCTATCTCTTCTCAACACTTATCTCTGAAGGTTAATAAGAATGAGAGTTCAAGCAAAGATGAAATCAACCAACCAATCAATCACAAACAAGAGAAGGAAGGATAACATCATGATACATCTAAATATTGACTACTTGTTTGGAGTCAAAGTACATAAGCATACCCAATCCATTATAGATTTCCTAGAAGCAACTAAACTAGCAACCACAAGTATAGTTGGCACTGAACTTAGATGGAAATACATCATTTGTAAATGAATAAAATAGAACAAGCACAATAAGGAGGAAGAGGAAGAGTTATCCCATAGAGGAGAGGTGGCTCTAACTCCTAAGACTCTAGTTTGGTTGGATTTCCTCTTTTAGGTTATCCTCCTTGATCTTTTGGTCTCTTTTTTCCTTCTACTTTCTTGATTCTAAATGAAACAACAACTTATGTGGATGGATGGAGGTAGATATATGGGTGGGAGGTAGAATGCAGGTTGATGATAGGTGGAGATTGCTTGAAATGCTTAAAGGGAGGGTAGTAGGGATGGGTGTGGCCCCTGGAATGGGATGGGGGAGGCCGATGAAAATAAATGGAAATGTGTGGAGGTTGATAAGAATGTACGGAGGTCAATGGGAAGTGTATGTGGACTATCGGGGGTGAGGTAGGGTGAGACTCGAAACCCTCTCATGCTTTGATCTCTAAGAAGAATGTCTGCGAACCAAAATGCAGAACCCGTGGTCTGGAGTCCATGGAGGTGTATTTATAGTGGTAGGTTGTGGATTCAAGACTTATTAGGATTTTCAAAAGATAGTTTCCATCAACTGAGAAATAAAGTTTCTCTCAGTGAAATGATAAAATAGAGAGAGAAATCACATAAACATATTAGTCTCGGCAGAACAATAAATCTATTAATTTAACAGAAAATAGTTTTATTTTGGTAGCTCGTTGGTCTCACATAGGTCAAATCAGAGTAGAAAAACAAACAATTGTCAATGATTTGTGCGCTAAAAAGGGGCCAGTTTCACTATAATTGATTGACTTCTCATCCCAAATTAACCACATCAATTAATGTGGTAATACTAAACAAAAAAAAGAAGTTGTAGATATGTATTTGACAAAATTACCCAATTCCAAGACTACCCGACTCAACTGAACAAGTTCAATACTCTAAACCACATGGTTTTATCATCAAATTGGCCAACTTTAGGCCTATATCCAAAAAACATATTTATAAGTGTCTAAACTCCATTCTAAGTTTTATAAACCTTGTTTTTTTCTAAGCAAATGTTAGCATGAGAGAACACTAAGTTAACATATTTTCAACTCCAACAAGGTTGCCAATGCTTGACACATATATTTTTTGTTTTCATTTAGCTAAAGGATTATATTAAACAAAATTTAGGTTAGCATTCATGAATCAAAATTAAACACTAGGTCAGAAGTTATCTGAATGTAGGAAATATACACTGAACTACTCCTTCAACATTTAATTTAGGGTTTACTATTCAAGTCACTTACTTTCATTAGTTCCTGAACCAAAATTTTAGTTCTTCATATCATACTGCATTCTCATTCATTCCAACAACAAATCATACAGGGATAACCATATCCACTTTTATTCTATCTATAAATTTGGGTGTTGGACTTAACTTATGAGAAGATACTAGGCTAATTTTATGGTTTTGGGTTAGAAAAAGGTTTAGTTCATTACATGTTTCTAGTCAAAGTGGATTGTATTTTGTCTATTTCACAATTTTTGTAAAGCCTAACTCTAAAGTAGAACCCATTCTGACATTGGCCCCATGTTTCTTATTTCTAGAGCTAGAGGAACAAAATTGAAACTAGAAGAAGACATTCATGGAGAAAACCCCCTTCCTTGTTGGCTATCTAGCTAGATTTTAGAGAATATACACTACAACACAACTTAACAAGGGTGAAGGCTTTTTGTTAAGGAGATTTGACCTTGGCAATTTTAATAAGCTCCTCAAAGGCCAATACCTGACATGTACCCATCCTATCCTTTTGTATTTCTTACCATAGAAAAGTCATATCAAATAAAGCATGGTGCCAATTTTTCCCTTGTGCAGGCCACACTTTCCATTTACCACAGACTCCCACTCAACTCCTCTATTTTCTAATTTTCCATTTTTTTTCTTCTCCTAGGCTTCTGTACCACATTTCCTCACAACCCCCAGTTCCCAAAAACAAACCCACATTCCCAATCTAGGAACCAAAAGACTCTGTCCCCAACCTTCTCCCTTTTGAACAGGTGATACTTCATATCAGAAATCCCCACCCCCTTTATGGTTTCTCAAATGCGCAACTCTGATTTACTAAAAGAAAGCCTTGACATCTTTATTTGGCGTTGGGGTGATCGTGCAGAGCACAACATGGACATCATTTGTGCCTTGGTCTACATTGAAGCAACCACAAGATATGTGTAGTTTTGTGCTGATGTAGAGTGTGAGAAGCCATCACACTAAACAAGATTACTCAAACCACAAAGGACAATCAAACACTAAATAACCACATAGCAGAAAAAAATGATAATTAAAACCAATTAAACATTCCAAATATATTCAAAAAAATTTGCCTAGAACCCCAACATTCTACATTTTTTTTGAAAATAGCTCAATATCATTAAAAGCAAGCCATACGACATATACAAGATAGACATATCTCATCAAGTAACCAAGCAGAAACTCCTTTAGTGGAAAGACATAACACAAGGCTCATATTGGGATGTGATAGGTACATTTCAGCACAGTCCACCTCTTGTAGTGGCTTTCTAAAAAAGCTATATGGGATGGAATTCATCAATCTACACGAGCCTCTTAGTACATCGGGAGAGGAGTTTGCAAAGCCGCTGGTAGAGATTACCATCATGAAGATAACGAATGATCACTTCAAAAAAATCTTGACCACAAAGAAACAACACAGACACAACGCCACACAAGACTGGACTAGAAACACAACAACTAGTGACGAGCACTAAGGTTGCACCAACTAGGAGACCCGGAAAGGAGGCCAAACCCTAGAGATGTAGATACAGAGGAAGGATGGCTCATGCGGATACAAAGGTGGGGAGTAGAGAGTGCTGGGAACTCCACCACCACTCTTGACCAACACTGTGAATAGGGGGCGGAAGACCTGCACGAAGCCCAAACCCAACTTACTCCTCCTCTGTCTAAAGCACCAAGGGGCGCCCGAGCTCACCGTCTGCCCAAGAAGGAACCTGAGGCACGAAATGACCAACAAACGACCACTATAGATAAATCAAGCTCTCACTGGAGGACCAAAATCAAACCTAACAACTAGGAAACGCCGATTGTCAGTGACTAAAAAGGCAAAAGAAACCTACCACTGACTAACAACCTAAATAGAAATAACCTAAACTGATGAACGACACAAGAAAACTAAAAACAATGACCCGCCGCCCATCCCCACACCGTCCAAGGACCTCCGTCTCCTCCTCGTCGTCCCCAACCAACGCCGCCCCCAGCACCACCCCGGTCAAAGAGGGCTCTTGATCAGGATCCCAGGTGACCAGCAAGAACAAAGACCTCTCCGCCCAAAACCGGACCACGCTAAAAGAGGGAAGGAGGAAGGAGAGGTGAAGAAGCTTAGACAGGCACCATGACCAGCTAGCACGAGTCGAGGTTGACACCCAGGGGGAGCGGGTGGCTCTCGCCGGCGGCCAAACTCCTCCCTCGAGCCCGACACTGTCGTCGCCTTCATAAACCTAGATCACCCGTTGGGTCGCCTTCGGAAACCTAGATCGCGTAGCTTCTAAACCATGCCAATTAATGTTATATCATACATTCTACATATATTCATATATTATGCCAAGTATCTTTTGCAACTATCCCATGGCCTTATCCACAACATATGCATACATACAAACATTATCCACATATATCACATGTACAAGCATCAAAATGCCACCAAAACTTGATTTGATTGAAACATCATATACAAACTTTCCCACCCGGATGTGAGAGTACATGGACGACTCTAGGACACACTAGAAATCTAAACAACCTTCTATAGGTTCCATCACCCAAAGCCGCTCCTCATTGCCACGAGACTACTACCGTTGTTGCTGATCACCTAAAAATATGTGGTGACCCACAAGGTGAGACCCATGTCCTAGCGGGAGATATAACTCTCAACAACGTTTATTGATTATGAAAAATAATTCAATTAAGAAATTTGAGTAGATTAAACAAATGAAACATATATAGAAAATTATATGTCAAAATAGAAATATTAGCTATAAAATTCTTGGGATCAGTTCTAATGAGAGTCTTATTTGTAGTCTTGAAAGATTAACATTATTCTCAGGTGAACAAGCATAGTTAACATCATGGGAATAACTATCATCATGAGTCTAACTAGCATCATGACCATGGCTAAACATTATTAGCATATCTAATAGGGTAAGAATATATACATCATAGGTAGAGCTAACAACGTAAGCACTACTATCTGCATAAGCATGACTAGCAATATAAGCATATATATATGTAACATCCCTGACCTGGGTTATGTTTTAACCCTAGGTGTTTTATTTAAGAAAGATAATTATATGCTTGATATTATCTTTTGAAAAGTAATTAAGGCTCAAGAGGAACTTATATTTCAATTTTAGTCCATTTTGAATAATGTTGAAAGTTATGTTTTACTTGCTTTGGACTAAAGTGAAAATACCCAAGTTGAGGGGTTAAATTACAAATGTTACATGATAATATGTCCCTCATATGTTGAAGCATCATGAGAATGAAGATGATGCAGAGGTAAGGCTAGTGAAAGCCTGAGTACCAAGAAAGAGTTGATAAGCAATGTTTGTGCATTAAAACCTAGTTTTGGTGTAATGTGCAATTTACCCAAAACCCAGGGTTCAATATGCAATTTATCACTTCAATAAGGTCCTTAATATTCTTGGCAAGAAAATGAGAGGGGAATCTCATTTGAGCTACTTTGAAGGAGAGAATCTTGATATTAAAATAATCAAGATTTAAGCATAAATTGAACTTTACTTCAAGTTAATGCAAAAATAAATATATTAATTGAAGGGCCTTCAACCAAAAACGAGATAGTTGGATTTTTTCAAGTGTGAACACCTTTGTGCCTTTGCTAGGCCACTAAAATATCTAACTTGAGTGGAGAGTTCACTCACATTAAGTTAATGGAAAGTAATATCCACTAAAAATGGGATATTAATATAATATGATTAAGGTGATTAATTTATTTTCCCTTAATTCATGGATAATGGAAGGGAATTCGGAGATAATGAAGATAGATTTGCATGCTTGGAAATTAGGAGGAAGAGGTGGAACAAATTTTGGAATTAAAGGATTTTTATAAAGCATTTTCTCAATGATTTTCTTATAAAAACACCCTTTACCACTCAAACCAAGGAATTTTTCGGATCCACTTCTGTCCTTTGCTTGCAAAAACGATCAAGGAAGCTAGGAGCAGCAGGAAGATGACCCCCAACCTGTTGGTAAGCTTCTTGACCTTCATTCATCTTGATTTCATGGTGGAAGTCACAAATCAATGCATTATTTCTTCATATCTCGATCCCATCTTCACTTCTAACCATCCGTTTTCACTCAAAAGCTTGAGGAACGATCCTTGTGGTGTGAAAAAGCTTCTTCCACCATTATTGACGTGAAGCTCCAAGCTTTGAAGCTCAATTGAAGGTGGGTTATATAACTTGAACCCCTATTCATTGTTATTGATTTCAATTTCTCAATTAACTATGTTCAATTGCTCTTCTTGCAATTCCTTTGATTGATTGATGCAATTACCATGATGATGGCAGTAGTTTTCAATAGACTAAGGTTTGATGATGATGCGATCATCTTAGGCTCACATTCCAACAGGTTTGTATTGCAAACGGTTTCAAGAGTTTGGTCCAAACGGTTTCACCAAACCGTTTGGAGACCAAACGGTTTCCAAACCGTTTGGAGGCCTGGACCCCAAACCGTTTAGAGGTGTTGATTGTTTGGATGGGTTGACCATTTGAGGTATGACCCTAGTATATGTTGGATGATGATCCAATGACTCCAATTGATTAATTCAACATATGGACAATCTTCCAAATAGAAACCCTAATCGGTTAAGTGCTTAAATTGCAATTGATTAAGTTAATGTTTTGGGTTGATTAGCCCAAATGGTTTCAAAACCATTTGAAGGTCACCCCAAATGGTCTCAAGACCTTTTGGAGGTCAACCAAGACCATTTGGAGGTCTAAGGTTGAATATGGTTGAGTAATTGAAGAGTTAGAGATATCAAATCAAAATGTAATCAATAGCTATATTGATGATCAATCCAATGACCTAAACCCTAATTGGATTTCATAAATTTTAAGGAAAGATGAGGCAAACGGTCTCAAGACCATTTGGAGGTCATACAAACGACCTTAAGACCGCTTGAGGTCAGGTCAGTTTATAATTTGATGGTGGTTCATTGGTTTCAATTGGAGTAGTTCCACAAGGATAACCATTGATTGTTCCTCGATTCCCAAACCCTAATTGAAGGAGTCTTGATTATGAATCCTAGATCAATTGGGTTCAAAACCCTAATTGATGGTCTAATTGAAGGTTGATTCAATAGTTCAAGTGATAAAGAAATCAAGTACTCAATTGATAATTAGTTCATCCATTGAAATCATGAATCTTGTAGGTGTTGAAAGGACTTTTGGGTCCATGCAGTTTTGAGAGGGTTTGGAGCAAACAGTCTCAAGACTGTTTGAGTCCAAACGGTCTCAAGACCATTTGGGTCCAAACGGTCTCATGACCATTTGGGATCAAATGGTCTCAAGACCGTTTGGGACCAAACGATCCCAAACTATTTGGAGACACAAGCTCATGCAGTTTCAATACTTTCTAGCTCATTCGGTTTCAAGGAAATGATTGCTTAAACGGTTTCAAGGGTAATATGCCCAAACGATTTCAAACCATTTGAAATTTGAAAATCTAAGACCGTTTAGGGTATATGTAAGCAAGACCGTTTGAGGTCCAACATGATTAATCTATTTGAATATCTAATGTAATTGAAGATTCAATTGATCAATTCATTTGGATATCCAAGTAATTGAAAGTTCAATTGATCAAATCTCCTGGACATCCCAGAAAAGGATGAGAGAGAGATTTATACAAGTAAGATAATCATGTAGCAATCAAGCCTAACACATTCAAAATAAGTGTGATATACAATTAGGGTATGATCCTTGGTAGAGAGATCATGAAACCCTAATTGAGTTAATTGATGAACTCAAATCCTAAATTAGGGCAATTCTAAATGAAACCCTAATCTAGGAAGATAATGTGATATGAATTTAGGGTAATGACATGAGTAACCCTAATTCATGGTATTTTGATGTAAACCCTAATTGTGGGTTATTGAATATAAACCCTAATCTAGAGTGATGTGATGTGAATAGTAAACCCTAATTCTAAATAGGGTGAGGTTGTATGAAACCCTAATTCTGGATTATGCTATTTAGCATGGAACCCTAATCCTGGACAATGAAATGATGAATCATTGGTCCCAATTGAATAAAGGGGGATGGGTAACCCTAATTGCTATAAAATGGGAAACCCTAACCCTGGTATGGGAATAGTGGTGTAACCTTGGGATAGCATGGAACTGAAATATGATTGATATATCTGTTATCATGTGTGCTAACCATGCAGGTATTCTGAGATGATGAACATAGCCAGGTATGAGCTATGATGCTTTATTTATTGAAATTATTTATTGGGCCTTATGTGCCATAATATGCCTTGTTGCTTAGTAAGAGGTGACAAGAGAATTGATGGGCCTCAAGTGCCAGATGATTTGCTTGTGTAGCAAGTGTCATGTGTACCTTGGTCAGATGACCTGAAGGTGATGGTTACCTGAAAAAGTGGTAATAGTGCTCAGTAATGAACTGAAGGTTTGAATACTCAGAACTATATGTTTATGGAATTGAGTTTGAAATGAGGGACTGAGATCCCAATGTATGATAAAGACTGGGAAGTAACTGATGAAAATAATACATGTTTCTTTATAGCAATTGTCCTAATAAGTTATGTTTGAAAACTTGATTGATGCTAAAAGAATATGATAATGTACTTAATTAATCAAGTGAAATCTATTCATGGAGTTCGCATATTATTGAATATGTGTGGGTCGACGGGTGAAAATATCCTTACGTACTAATGAGGGAATTGATGGAAGGTAAACATTAAACCTCTCAATCCTTCATTGTATGTTCCGGGATGGATGTAACACTAATCTCTCGATGATGTTAATGCCGTATCAATGGAGGTAAACATGAAAGCTCTCAATTGTGAAGAGAGTACATCCGCCATTGTATCTCTATAGCTAGATGACACTATACCCTAGAAAGCTATGTAGCAGAGATATAAGATGTCCTGCATGTGATCTCGCACTGACCGAGATATAGGAAGTCATCGAAGCCGGCTCTTCCATTTGACTTTGTATGGCACCGATATTGACTTCACAATGATCGGTTGGAGTATGAGTGGTATACCTCATCTCCTCAGAGCTTAAGTATGTTTGTAAAATATAATCAGCCGTGTAGCATATATGCATAAGATTGAAATACGAAGAACCACTGGTTGATGATATCTTGCTTAGCATGTTCTTGATACATAAATGTTACTTATGTACTTTAATTCCTTATTGAATAAGAGACATGCTGCCTTGTCAAGTTACAACTAAATTACCTGAATAGGAATGTTGCTCTAACCTGCATAAGTAGTGATTATCTGCTATTGAATATATTATCCCACTTCTCAGTTTATTTCTATTAAACTGCAATAATAATGTTTTCGGCAGAGAGTTATATCTCTCACTGGGGCAATTTTATAATTGTCTCACCCCCGTGGGATTCAACATTTTTAGGTAGATGCAGACAAAGAGGCAGAACCTCTGTAACAGGGGAGGAGCAGCAACAATAGCAGGGACAACAGTGATATCCCAGGTGGGGATACTGGCTGTCAAGTTTTGGAATAGATAGTCCTATGTGTCGTCTCTGTACTCTTAGGTCCTAGGAGTCAGTAGATAGTGTTTTTATAATCAACCTGAGATTTTAGTTTGATGATACATGGAATGTCCAATGTGGACCAGTATGTAAATATACTATTGTGGTTCTTGTTTAAAGAATCTCTGGCAATGGATCTTTTTATAAAAGGTTTTAATTTTTAGTAATTTTCAGTAATTCCACTGCTAACGAAATGATTCCCCATTAGTTAATCATGTTAGTTGGTTAATACTGGTTTGTTCGCCACAAAATTAGTGATATCAGAGCTCTAGGTTTGATGAGTCTATAGAGACATAGGATTAAGGTTGTTGAGTCTTTTCTAAGTGTCTTCTAGTTTATCTGATAGTGTCTTCTACTCATATAGGAGAAGAAGAACTTGAAGATGTCTGGTTCACATGATGAACATGCTGCTGAGAGCAGCATTGCTGCACCAGGAGGAGTTTCATGGGATCAAGCTAGGGAGGAACCTATATTTGAGATTCCTCAACTTGATCAAGCTGCATTAGGGAACCTAGCCTTCCAAACCATGTTTGGGCAGTTTATGGCGACAATGACTCACATGACATATAGGATGCCACTACCTGCACCAAGGGCACCAACCCACAATGAAAGATTGGGAGATGGAAAGACCTTTGAAAGGCTTCAGAGTGTTGGAGCCATAGAGTATGTTGGCACAACTAGAGAAAGCATTCAGAATCCTTATGATTCCTGAAGATGAGAAGGTGAGAAATGTTGTCTACCTACTGAAGGGGAGTGCGGGTCATTGGTGGACCATCGAGGAAGGCAAGAGACCCAGAGTTGAAGTCAGATGGGATGAATTCTAACATGAGTTTGTTACTAGATACTTTCCCAAGACGTATCTAGATGAGAAGATCTCTTAATTTGAGAGGTTGAGGCAAGGACATATGAACATTAGTGAATATGAAGCTAGGTTCATGGAGCTTTTGCAGTTCTATCCGCACATGGCAGCTACTGATGAGGAAAGGATTCAACGTTTCGAGAAGGAGTTGAATGCTGAACTGACCACTCCTGTGTCTGCTCTGGAGAACAGGGAAAGATTTGCCACTTTTGTGGAGTCTATGAGGAGGATTGAGAGGTCTGTGATCAAGAAGTGACATACCAGTAATAAGAAAGTGTATCCTCAGTTTCAAGGACCCTTGTCTGAGAGTTTCAAGAAGCCGAGGTTCTCTGCACCACCACCACCAAAGTTCAATGCCCTGACACAGTGGACGTCAAGTAGGGGTAGGGGTCGTAGCTTTACTCCAAGTAGAGCCCCCAGTACAACATCAGTGACAGGACCACCCAGGCAAAGTTTGGGAAGTTACAACTGCTACCAGTGTGGGAGGTCATGACACTTGAAGAAAGATTGTCCTGAGAAAGTCAGAACTGTGATTCAACCCCAGAGACAGAGTCAACAAGGTTCACAAAGGCAACAGTTCAGTAACAATGCTAGAGGACGTGGAAAAGCATCCCAAGATGGATCGTCGGCACCCAACAACCAAGCACAGGGTCAACAACAACCAACAACTAGATTCTATGCCATGAATCAGCCCGAAGCAGTAGTCAACCCTCGGGTTGTGCAAGTCAGATGGAATTATTTTATTTTGATATGTCTTCATCCTGCTTTGTATCTGTGTTAATTGATCTGGGTGCTACACACTCTTTTATCACTCGAGAAGTGATTTATGACTGCAACATGATTGTCAATCATAGAGCAGATAGCCTGTTGTTAGAAACACCTTTGCTGGGATCTGTAGTATTGCAGGAGGTGTGTTCTCCCTACACTCTTTCCTTTTCTAATCATCACATTCAAGTGGATCTTATACCACTTGAGATGTAGGGTTTTGATATAATCCTTGGGATGGACACCTTAGAAAGTATAAAGTTGTCTTGGATTGCAGTTCTAAATAGGATGTGTTCACAAACAACGGTGACACATGGATCTTTCAGGGAGATAGAAAGATTCTTCCAACTTGCTTAGTGTCAGCTATGGTAGTTGAGAAGTTGACGAGACAAGGATGCTTTGCATTCTTGGCACATGTGGTAGATACCACAATGGAGATCCCTTATCCTTCTGAAGTTCTAGTTGTTAGGGAGTTTGAGGATGTTTTTCCTGAAGAACTTCCAGGTGTTCCTCCGCCCAAAGAGATTGATTTTGAGATTAATCTAATCTCGAGCACGCAACCAATAGCACGAACACCGTATAGAATGGCACCTGTTGAGATGGCAGAGCTCAAGAAACAACTACATGAGTTGCTTGAGAAGAGTTTTATCCGACCGAGCACTTCACCCTGGGGTGCTCCGGTTCTCTTTGTTAAAAAGAAAGATGGGTCTATGAAATTATGCATCGACTATAGACAATTAAATAAAGTCACCATAAAGAATAAGTATCCTGTGCCAAGGATAGATGACCTGTTTGATCAGTTGCGTGGTGCAACTGTCTTTTCTATGATAGATCTGAGGTCGGGATACCATCAATTGCGTATCAAGGAGGGTGACATATCTAAGCCTACTTTTAGGACAAGATATGGACACTATGAGTTCATATTTATGTCATTTGGACTACCTAAAGCACCAACTGCATTCATGGAACTCCTGAATAGAATCTTCAGACCTTTACTTGATCAGTGTGTAGTCATCTTCATAGATGACATCTTGATCTACAGCAGCACCTCTGTCAGGCTTTGACTTTGCTAAGAGAGCATATGCTATATGCTAAGTTTAGCAAGTGCGAGTTTTGGCTACCAGAAATTTCTTTTCTAGGACATGTAATATCTGCTTCAGGTATTCGTGTTGATCCTAAGAAGGTAGAATCTGTCCTGCAATGGGAACAACCAAAAACATCGACGGAGATTCGTAGTTTTCTTGGACTAGCAGGCTATTACAGGAGGTTCATCAAGAACTTCAGCTCTATAGCTTTACCCCTGACTAAGTTGACCAGGAAAGATATTCCTTTTGTCTGGAATGACAAGTGTTAACCATCTTTCTAGTTGCTGAAGGAAAGGTTAACTACTGCACCTATGTTGGTGTTACCTGAGCAGGGAAAGGGGTACATAGTCTTCTGTGATGCATCCAATAATGGCTTAGGATGTGTGGTGATGCAGGATAAGCAAGTGATTTCTTTTGCTTCTCGACAACTTAAGAAAAATGAGGAGAATTATCCGACACACGGTCTAGAGCTAGCTGTTGTGGTCCATGCCTTGAAGATCTGGAGACATTATCTCTATGGAGAGACATTCCAAATTTTCACTGACCATAAGAATCTAAAGTATATATTCTCTCAGCATGAGATGAACATAAGACAACACCACTGGATGGAGTTAATCAAGGACTATGACTGTACAATTGATTATCATCCCGGGAAGGCTAACGTGGTAGTTGATGCACTAAGTAGAAAATTGGCGACACCAACCTTAGATAAAGCACAGTTGAATTCCTTAGTGTGCTCTAAGAGAGATATGTTTATCTCCTTGAGGCAGGACAACATATAGTTTAAAGTATCGTTGTTAGCCTGGTTGTTAGCTGAGATGCAAGTAAAACCTACTCTGAGGCAGCAGATTAAGGAAGCACAACAAGATGATAATGTGATTCAGCAGATTAAGTCAGAGTATGGTAGTGAGAAACAAGATGGATTTCATGATTCTGATGATCAGGTAGTCTATTACCATGGTAGGATGGTAGTACCTGATGTTGATAACTTAAGAAAGTTAGTTATGGAAGAAGCTCATTCTTCAATGTATGCTATGCATCCAGGGAGCACCAAGATGTATCATAACTTAATGGATATGTATTAGTGGCCTGGATTGAAGAAAGATGTTGCTGAGTTTGTTATGCGGTGTCTAGTGTGTCAGCAGGTTAAAGCTAAACATCAGAAGCCCAAAGGAACAATGCAACCTCTGCCTATACCGTAGTGGAAATGGGATCATGTAACCATGGACTTTGTAGTTGGTTTACCTAGAATAGTAAAAAAGTCATGATTCCATTTGGGTGATAGTTGATAGGTTGACTAAGACATCACATTTCTTACCTTTCAAAACAACCTACACAGCTGAGAAGCTTGCACAGATATACATAGATGAGATAGTGCATTTGCATGGGGTTCCAACTACTATCATTTCTGATAGAGGTCCCTAGTTTACGAGTCATTTTTGGGAACGACTGCATAAAGCTTTGGGTACGCAGCTAAGGTTTAGTACAACCTTTCACCCACAGACAGATGGACAATCTGAGAGGACCATACAAACATTGGAGGACTTGCTTAGGGCATGTGTCCTTCAGTTTGTAGGAAGTTGGGATCTACACCTGAGCTTGATAGAATTTGCTTATAATAATAGCTATCGACACAGTATTAATATGGCACCATATGAAGCTTTGTATGGTAGACGTTGTAGATCTCCTTTATGTTGGTATGAAATAGGGGAGTATCAACTTTTGGGTCCTGAGCTAGTACAAAAAACAACTGAGAAGATCAAAGTAATACAACAATAGTTGAAAGCTGCCTAGGATAGACAAAAATCTTATGCTGATAAGCACCGTAGACCCTTAGAATTCCAAGTTAGAGACAGAGTATACCTCAAAGTATCACCTTGGAAAGGTATCCTGAGATTTGGAAAGAAGGGGAAGTTAGCTCCTAGATTTATGGGGCCTTATCCAACCTTTGAAAGGATGGGAAAGGTAGCCTATAAGCTGGAGTTTCCACCTGAGTTGCATAGATTGCACCCAATGTTTCATATTTCTATGCTGAGGAAGTGTCATCCTGACACAGAGTTAGTTCTGCAACCTGTGGAGGTAGAACTAAATGATGATATATCTTATGTTGAAGGACCTGTGTTGGTTCTTGACAGAAGAGTTAAAAACCTAATAAAGAAAGACATTAGTCTTGTAAAAGTTCTTTGGCATCACCGTGGCATTGAAGAAGCTACGTGGGAACTAGAGGAAGAGATGAGGAGGAAGTACCCTTCTCTTTTCTCATGATTTTTGTTGATGATTTCGGGGACGAAATCCTTGTAAGGGGTGGATAAACTTGTAACATCCCTAACCTGGGTTATGTTTTAACCCTAGGTGTTTTGTTTAATTAAGATAATTATATGCTTGATATTATCTTTTGGAAAGTAATTAAGGCTCAAGAGGAACTTATATTTCAATTTTAGTCCATTTTGAATAATGTTGAAAGTAATGTTTTACTTGCTTTGGACTAAAGTGCAAATTACCCAAGTTGAGGGGTTAAATTGCAAACATTACTTGATAATATGTTCCTCATATGTTGAAGCATCATGGGAATGAAGATGATGCAGAGGTAAGGCTAGTGAAATCCTGAGTACCAAGAAAGTGCTGATAAAGCAATGTTTGTGCATCAAAACCTAGTTTTGGTGTAATGTGCAATTTACCCAAAACTCATGGTTTAATATGCAATTTATCACTTCAATAAGGTCCTTAATATTCTTGGCATATTTTAGAGGCAATAAAATGAGAAGGGCATCTCATTTGAGATACTTTGAAGGAGAGAGAATCTTGATATTAAAATAATCAAGATTTAAGCATAAATGGAACTTTACTTCAAGTTAATGCAAAAATAAATATATTAATTGAAGGGCCTTCAACCAAAAACGATATGGTTGGATTTGTTCAAGTGTGAACACCTTTGTGCCTTTTCTAGGCCACGAAAAGATCTAACTTGAGTGGAGAGTCCACTCACATTAAGTTAATGGAAAGTAATATCCACTAAAAATGGGATATTAATATAATATGATTAAGGTGCTTAATTTATTTTCCCTTAATTCATGGATAATGGAAGGGAATGTGGAGATAATGAAGATAGCTTTGTATGCACGGAAATTAGGAGGAAGAGGTGGCACAAATTTTGGAATTAAAGGATTTTTATAAGGCATTTTCTCTCTCATTGATTTTCTTATAAAAACACCCTTTACCACTCAAACCAAGGACTTTTTCGGATCCACTTCTTTCCTTTGCTTGCAAAAATGATCAAGGAATCTAGGAGCATCAGGAAGACGACCCCCAACCTTTTGGTAAGCTTCTTGACCTTCATTCATCTTGATTTCATGGTGGAAATCACAAATCAATGCATGATTTCTTCACATCTTGATCCCATCTTCACTTCTAACCATCCCTTTTCACTCAAAAGCTTGAGGAACGATCCTTGTGGTGTGAAAAAGCTTCTTCCACCATTGTTGACGTGAAGCTCCAAGCTTTGAAGCTTAATTGAAGGTGGGTTATATAACTTGAACCCCTATTCATTGTTATTGATTTTAATTTCTCAATTAACTATGTTCAATTGCTCTTCTTGCAATTCCTTTGATTAATTGATGCAATTACCATGATGATGGCAGTAGTTATCAATGGAATATGGTTTGATGATGATTATATCATCTTAGGCTCACATTCCAACATGTTTGTATTGCAAATGGTTTCAAGAGTTTGGTCCAAACGGTTTCACTAAACTATTTGGAGACCAAACGGTTTCCAAACTGTTTGGAGGCTTGGACCCCAAACCGTTTAGAGGTGTTGACCATTTGGATGGGTTGACCATTTGAGGTCTGTACCCTAGTACATGTTAGATGATGATCCAATGACTCCAATTGATTAATTCAACATATGGACAATCTTCCAAATAGAAACCCTAATCGACTAAGTGTTGAAATTGCAATTGATTAAGTTGATGTTTTGGGTTGATTAGCCGAAACGGTTTCAAAACCATTTGGAGGTCACCCCAAATGGTCTCAAGACCATTTGGAGGTCAACCAAGACCGTTTGGAGGTCTAAGGTTGAATATGGTTGAGTAATTGAAGAGTTAGAGATATCAAATCAAAATGTAATCAATAGCTATATTGATGATCAATCCAATGACCTAAACCCTAATTGGATTGCATAAAGTTTAAGAAAAGATGAGGAAAATGGTCTCAAGACCGTTTGGAGGTCATCCAAACGACCTCAAGATCGTTTGAGGTTGGTCACTTTATAATTTGATGGTGGTTCATTGGTTTCAATTGTATTAGTTCCACAATGATAACCATTGATGGTTCCTCGATTCCCAACCCTAATTGAAGGAGTCTTGATTATGAATCCTAGATCAATTGGGTTCAAAACCCTAATTGATGGTCTAATTGAAGGTTGATTCAATAGTTCAAGTGATAAAGAAATTAAGGACTCAATTGATAATTAGTTCATCCATTGAAATCATGAATCACGTAGGTGTTGAAAGGACTTTTTGGTCCATGCAGTTTTGACAGGGTTTGGACCAAACGGTCTCAAGACCATTTGGGACCAAACGTTCCTGAACCGTTTGGGACCAAATGATCCCAAACTATTTGGATACCCAAGCTCATGCGGTTTACATTCTTTCTAGCTCATTCGGTTTCAAGGCAATGATTGCTTAAATAGTTTCAAGGGTAATATGCCCAAATGGTTTCAAACCGTTTGAACTTTGAAAATCCAAGACCGTTTAGGGTCTATGTAAGAAAGACCATTTGAGGTATAACATGATTAATCTATTTGAATATCTAATGTAATTGAAGATTCAATTGATCAATTCATTTGGATATCTCAAGTAATTGAAAGTTCAATTGATCAAATCTCCTGGACATCCCAGAATAGGATGAGAGAGTGAGATTTATACATGTAAGATAATCATGTAGCAATCATGCCTAACACATTCAAAATAAGTGTGATATACAATTAGGGTATGATCCTTGGTAGAGAGATCATGATACCCTAATTGAGTTAATTGATGAACTCAAACCCTAAATTAGTGCAATTCTAAATGAAACCCTAATCTAGGAAGATAATGTGATATGAATTTAGGGTAATGACATGAGTAACCCTAATTCATGGTATTTTGATGTATACCCTAATTGTGGGTTATTGAATACAAACCCTAATCTAGGGTGATGTGAATAGTAAGCCCTAATTCTAAATAGGGTGAGGTTGTATGAAACCCTAATTCTGGATTATGCTATTTAGCATGGAACCCTAATCCTGGACAATGAAATGATGAATCATTGGTCCCAATTGAATAATGGGGGATGAGTAACCTTGATTTCTATAAAATGGGAAACCCTAACCCTGGTATGGGAATAGTGGTATAACCCTGGGATAGCATGGAACTGAAATATGATTGATATATCTGTTATCATGTGTGCTAACCATGCAGGTATTCTGAGATGATGAACATATCCAGGTATGAGCTATGATGCTTTATTTATTGAAATTATTTATTGGGCCTTGTGTGCCATAATATGCCTTGTTGCTTAGTAAGAGGTGACAAGAGAATTGATGGGCCTCAAGTGCCAGATGAGATGATTGTGTAGCAAGTGTCATGTGTACCTTGGTCAGATGACCTGAAGGTGATGGTTACCTGAAAAAATGGTAACAATGCTCAGTAATGAGATGAGGGTTTGAATACTCAGAACTATATGTTTATGGCATTGTGTTTGAAATGAGGGACTGAGATCCCAATGTCTGATAAAGACTGAGAAGTAACTGATGAAAATAATACATTTTCTTTATAACAATTGTCCTAATAAGTTATGTTTGAAAACTTGACTGATGCTAAAAGAATATGATAATGCACTTAATTAATCAAGTGAAAGCTATTCATGTAGTACTCTAACCATAGATCCATCATTGTCAGTAGCTGGTGATGGTGAAACAAGTTTTCTTACGAGATTTCTTGGAGTTCGCATATTATTGAATATGTGGGGGTCAATGGGTGAAAATATCCTTACGTCCTAATGAGAGAATTGATGGAAGGTAAACATTAAACCTCTCAATCCTTCATTGTATGTTCCGGGATGGATGTAACACTAATATCCTGATGATGTTAATGATGGATAGATGGAGGTAAAAATGAAATCTCTTGATTGTGAAGAGAGTACAACCGCCACTGTATCTCTATAGCTAGATGCCACTATACCCTGGCAAGTTATGTAGCAGAGACACAAGATGTCCTACATGTGATCTCGCACTAACTGAGATGAGGGAAGTCATGGAAGTCGACTCTTCCATTTGACTTTGTATGGTACCGATATTGACCTCGCAGTGATCAGTTGGAGTATGAGCAGTATACCTCATCTCCTCAGAGATTAAGTATGTTTGTAAAATATAATCAGCCATGTAGTGTATTTTCATAAGATTGAAATGCGAAGAACCACTAGTTGATGATATCTTTCTTATCATGTTCTTGATACATAAATGTTACTTATGTACTTTAATTCCTTATTGAATAAGTGATATGCTGCCTTGTCAAGTTATAGCTGAATTACCTGAATAGGAATGTTTCTCTAACTTGCATAAGTAGTGATTATCTGCTATTGAATATATTATCCCACTGCTCAGTTTATTTTTATTAAACTACAATAATAATGCTTTCGGCAGAGAGTTATATCTCTCATTGGGGCAATTTTATAATTGTCTCACCCCCGTGGGATTCAACGTTTTTAGGTAGACACAGACAAAAAGGCAGAACCTCTGTAACAGGGGAGGAGCTGCAACAACAACAGGGACAATAGTGATATCCCAGGTGGGGATACTGGCTGTCAAGTTTTGGAATAGATAGTCCTATGTGTCGTCTTTGTACTCTCAGGTCCTAGGAGTCAATAGATAGTGTTTTTATAATCAACCTGAGATTATGGTTTGATGATACATGGAATGTCCAATGTGGACCAGTATGTAAATATACTACTGTGGTTCTTGTTTAAAGAATCTCTGGAAATGAATCTTTTTATAAAAGGTTTTAATTTTTAATGATTTTTAGTAATTCCACTCTTAACGAAACACTTCCGTATTAGTTAATTGTGTTAGTTGGTTAATATCGGTTTGTTCACCATAATATAAATACAAAGGAATGAATAGCAATATTAGCATAGCTAACAACATGAGATAACTAACATCATAAACATAACCAATAATAGTAGTATATATAACAACATAAGCAAGGCTACTTTTCTTATTGCACTACTCTTCATTTATATGTGAAAAGAGAAAATGAGGGTTGTCATACAATGTGAACTGTTGTGTATAACCCTAACAATTATACTACACAACTTGATTTTATATTTTATTAATGCCCTGAGGATTTGAGTCATACCACCCAAATTTAACTGACCACTACTAAGTTAAAATCAATTCCGTATAAGATCTAGGAAGAGCCAAAATTCAATATATTCTCCCCATTCGATTAGTACAAGTGAACATCATAGTGACATATCAGTCAAACTACCACCAATGACATATAGTCAAGCTGAAAACACCTAGCCCACCTTGGTACATGTCAGGATGCTAGACACTAGGGTACAAAATCGTGCCATTGAGGTACAACCACAGTTTTCCTCCAGTAATATAAAATATATCATCACAGAGACACGGCCATATCCATTCTCACACTGAGGTATCACTGTGGCCATCCTCAAAACACCTGGGGTCAAGATGATAAGGACACATAGTTTCTTGCACCTCACATACTCAACATTATGTGCTCTGAGTTTCCCTTATCAATACATGTTTTACCATGCAACAAGTTCTGACGTTCGAATGGATCTATGACCAAGGCAACTACTTGATTAGAGTTCCACCTGATTAGTTAAAGCCAATTGGGAGTCTTTAATTGCAGCAATGAAGTTACAAGAAAATCTTAAAAGAATTTTACAAAACATAGGTAGAGTTCAACTTCAGAAGATATAAAATGTAATAACATAAAACTTGTCACGTCACTACATGGTACCGTTCACTTCCACTCATAAGACCATCACCATTATCACATCATCATGGGATACCAGTCCCTTATCAAATCACAAAGAGGATATCACCTCAATTAGGGTAACCAACCCTATCCATGGGTCGTTAAGACCACCACATCATAATCACCTGTAAGAACATCATTATCTTTCCATGCCTTACCAAAGGCTAACAAACCATCACCCTTCTTGTGACACACATGTTTAACATAACCTTGCATTGGAGAGTTACCTATGTTCATATAACAACTTATTAGGCTTATTACAACATTGAGAGGATATTCCATTAGTCATAATGGAGAACTAAGTATAATTATTCACCACCATTGGATTAGATTAGGGTTAGCTTCAACAAGGTAGATTAAGTATGATTAACCATCATCACTAAGTTGCATTAGGTTTTTGTGTATCGAGATAAGCTAGATCAACATTACACATCATCTCATTAGGGTGACCATAAGTTTACATTCATACGAGGGCAAAGGTAAGACTACAAGGTTAAGATCATAACACCAACAATTCTACACCATAAAAACAAACCACCATACCATGAGCATCACCCCAAAACCATTAGAGGTTGAGTCGGTAAAACCATCGGTTGCACACAAGCAAACACCTTGAACAAATCATCTACAGAAACCATCGACTGAAGACATAAGAGAAACCGTCGTTTGCTGAATCAATGGACACCATAGGTTGTGACACCTAGGTCCACCATCGGTTGTGGTTTCCAGGGTCATCATCAGTTGTGGTATACATGACTACCATCAGATCATGAAGTTAGAACGTCCATTGGTCGACACCATCGAGTGTTGAACTAGCCACCATCGATTGATGACCATGGGTCAGAGAGACCATCAAATTTAGATTCAAAACAACCATTGGTTAATGGACCAGTGGGGCCATCGAGTGTTGGACCCAGTGAACGATCTATTGTCATCAACAGGTGGTGAAACAAGTCAAAAACCACAGTGAAACCATCATTTGGTGGAAGGAAAGAAACCATCGATTAAAACTATCACTAGAGCACTATGACCATCATTTCTTGAGAACAAAAGAGTCCAAAATTAGAACTTAAAACATGACCATCGGCTGTCATAGGTAAGTAAACCAAACCACCAAGAACAAGCCATTGGTTCTAGCAAGAAAGCACACCATCAATTGATAAACCAAGAAGGAAAATAGTCCAAAAACCATAAGTAAAACCCATCATTTAGAACCACTTGAGGAGAGCATTAAAGCCACCCACTTTGGAGGAACATAGCCATAGATTGTGGGCACTAAAAGAAGGCTCAATCATCACCAAGGCACCCACCATTGGTTGTCAGAAGGGCCCAACCATTGGATCATAAAACCAAGAAGAAAATAATCCAAAATACATAAGAGAAACCATCATTTGTAAACCCCAAGAGTACCATAGACTCATGGTTATGCAAAGTATAGAGCTTACTTTAACAAGAAAGGGTCATATACACGTTTTAGGGAACACCCAAAAAGATAAACTACCAAAGAACTAGCACCTAAGCTCAAACCCTAGGCAAAGATGTTGTCTTTATGCTTAGAACTTTGTTTTAGAGCAAGAACATGTACATGCAAGCTTGTAGTAAGCCATAAACATGAAGAAAGTTATATAACTCGCCTCTTGGAAGAATAAGAAGCTACAAACAATAAGGTAGCTCGATCAAAAGATGAAGAAACCCTAGCTTAAGCACTCCACTCGGCCAAGCTAGCTAAGAAAGGAAGCAAACCCTTGGCCAAGGAAGCTTGTTCTTTAAGCTCTAGAGCATGCACCCCCATGGAACACCATGACCACAACCAAGAAGAAGGAAAAAGGAAGAAGGAGGTAGAGAAGTAAGAAAAACGAAGGAAAGAAGGGATAGCTTACTTTCTTAGGTCAAGAATAAGCTTAGAAAGCTCTATAAGCTCAAGGAGAGGGTTGATCTAAACCCTAACCACTCATGCAAGGAGATCGACCACCTTCTTCTACTGTGGGCACCTTATTCTCTAGCAAAAAAGTGAGGACGAAGACATAGACAAAATTACAAGAAGGGGGGGTCTGAAGGGTTCGTTTGCATGTTAGAGGGAAGGCATACGAAGCTAAGGGGGAGAAGGGAGAGAAGATTAAGGTGTCCTACTAGGTTTTCCATGTGTCCATGGCTTAAAGGGTCACATCCATACAAAGAAGCAGATCCATCAATTGTGTGTATCTCTAGGACCATTTGACTCCCATTACAAACATCGACCTTCAACATTAGTCTAACCATCGGATCATGACCCTTTGGTCATATGGGTGAAAACTATAGCTCAACATTGGTTTGCATCTCCACCTGGTGAACCACCAACCAAGGAGCTAGAAGAGGATAAACCATCAACCTTAACACCTCTAGGGAAATTAAAGGAACTGCCATCATATCCCAACACCATAAGATCCCATACAACTAGGAGGACCATCAAGTTATGGCCTCCAAGATAGCTCATCCATGAGAGCAAAACCCTAACTCAACCCTAGATAGATGTCACCATCAAACCAAGGTGCATATAGGTGGCCTAAGGTACAAACAAATCAAACATGTTATGAAAACATGTGATGGACAAAAATTATGTGAAAAACTACAAGAAAAACCATAGACATGGGTAAATTGCATAAAAGCCCAAAATAAGCATATAATTGCATAACTCGTACAAACAATGTCCAAACATGAACAAACTTGAAACTTAAGCTTGTCACATGATATATAAGTACCTCATAGGGTTATATTAAGGTTTTTAAGCATCCAATTAAGGTAAGCAAGCATGTTTGACCAACCCAAGTAAGGCCAGGGGCCTTACATAGAGCTAGTCTATGCATGTAGACACCAGTGCCTACCCCATGTTGGTTCTATCTATTTCTTTTCCATTCTACTTATCCGCATCCTGCCAACACCAAATAGTTTAGCTTCCAAATCACTCAACCACTAGTAGAAAAGAAAGGTGTTGACATCAAACCCTCTTGCATTAGATCTAGGTTCTAAACTGTAATAGAAACACAATCTTTTCTTAAAATGTTTAGCTTTGCGAATGATTAAAAAAATGCACGTAATTATAGATGACATAGTGTTCTACTTGTTTTTAATTTCTGAACTCCCTCATTTATACCCAAATACCAAATATCCCATAATCAAGATAGAAGGTGACACTTGCTTTATTTTTTACATTCCATTTATTTGATGATATATCTATGTGGGACATTTTTAGTAATAAACATCCTGACTCCTTATGTCTCTCAACATTTCCCATCTATAGTTGTCATGAAGGATCTTGAGGTTATCATACACTCCACCATTCTGTCCCAAGTTTAAAGACTTTGTGAGGCCCAAGTTGATGGAATTTGTGATGTAAGGAGATTTGTATGCCCTTTTTAGTTATTTTTCTATCACATGCTACATTTTTATGCATCTTTATTTGTCTAATGTGTTAGGAATTCTATTTGTATTCTGTAATGGGGGTGTTCATCAATCAAAGTAATAACATTCCTAGATCGTCAAGAAATTTGAAGTGTCATCTCTTTAATCTTCAAATTTAAGCATACATTTATAAATAATCTCAGTGATATAGTTCTCATCTTGTTCAAAAGTATGCAAGAATATTGTCTTTACACTTTTTTATTATTATCCCTTTTAGAGGTGGATTCTTTATTATCATGTGTTTTGATAGTAAGATGTATAACAATTTTGGTAATAGGAGAGATCATAGTTCAACAATGAACTAATGAATACAAGTTCCTTCTTTGAGTAACAAATTTCGTATATAATATACAAACTTATGAAGCATATTCTTTTCTTCTCTTCATAATTGGTCAATATTGTTCATTAAAAATATATTTAAATGATTACATAGAATTTATTGGCATGCAATTGTTTGTGTTGGTTTTTAAAAATTTAGGCATTTGGTTCCATTAACCTGAATTCTTCATTGGAAATACAATCAAATTCATTGCCACCTTGTATATGTAGGTGGTAAAAGCGAGTTGCAATTTTTTGAGTGTGGTCTATTTTTCTTATTGTGTGTCTTAGCTCCCATATTTCTTTTTAAGATTTTTTCCAAATGTACACCTCCACCAGGGACATCAAATAAACTTGGTTGTATGTAATTATAGAAAATGATTTATAAAATGACAAACAAATGTATTTTCCATAAAAAAAATCAACATAGGAACCTAAATCAATTAAGCCAAACAAATATGTTGTCTTCATTGGTTTGGATTTCATATTTGAAATCAAACTTGGAAAATCATATATAGTGAATAAAACTTGACCTAATAAGACTATAATATCAACTGAAATAAGGATGAAATAGAACAATATTTGTTTTAGTGTCTTCTTAGGCAAGCTAATAGCTCTATCTCAACATATAGAAATGTTTCTAGCATCAACTAGTAGCACTTTCCAGTATTAATAAGTTTCATGATTGGAGTGGAATATCATCTATGTGAAATATTTTTCTGCATATGCTTTATATAGTTAGGTTTTTTTTAATTTATAAATTCTCACATCACATAAATATATTATAATTTAAAAAAAAATATAGGAAAAAATTATGTGTGACCAATTAGTTAAACATGTAGGTTTCTATCTATGTGGTCTTAGATATATACTAAAATGAAATCATGAATAACATAATAGAAGTAGAATGCGATGAAAACAAATAGTTATTTGTCTATCAAATTAAATTGCATGGAATCATATTAGAGTACTTGATGTTGAATTTCCATATTTAACGTTTCTCAAAAGGTTTTGTCATATGATAATATTCAATGTACCATCCTTCTACAGTCCATATAGGAAACACTCTCATGTCTAGGGTATTCAATCTTTATTTAAACTATGGTATTGACTTGGTGACATGAATAAAACATAAATGTTCAAATGGATCAATGTAGACACAATGGATAATACCATAAGTAACTACATGAGTCATGAATCATACACATAAAGAGTTGCAATATTATTAAATATTTGCAAATAGATTATACCCTCCTATACCCAAGAGGGGCATAGAGGCCTCTTCATTCTATTCCTCCTCATCCTTTTCTCCTCCTTTTCCTAAGAGGTGTGTCTAGAAATAGCATTGTAATAGCTCTCCTCTTTCTCTTCATCATTATCTTGTAAAATTTTATTGGATCAATATTTATTCCATCTCATTATTATGCATTACATGATTATTCTAGAAAATATCACCACCATCATCATCTAAGCCTTGCCCCCACTATGTTGGGGTTGGCTACATGGATCCTTCATTTCCATTCATCTCTATATTGTCATTATTATAGAAAACAAATCGATCAAATGCCTATTGTTTCATACCATGCTCTATAATGTGATTTTTATGTGAATTTTTATTTATAATGACTAATAGGGGCTTGATTAAAAATTGGTTTATTTCTAAACTTAATTTTCATAATCTTGACTAATTTAGGCTGGAATTGCCTATATTTTCTTAAGATTGACAAAAATTGGTTGGAGATCCATTATCATATATATGGCCTAGAGATGTATGGTCAAGGTTTACTTACTAAGAGTAAATCTTGGATTGTCCCTTGTGAGAGACTGTTCTTGAATTCTTTTTCTCACTTAGGATGTGAGTGTATGGTTTGCTCTTTTCTCCCAAGAAATCTTTTTACAGTAATCCCTTGTGTTCTCTATGTGCATATGTGGGTGAGTTTACTCACTAACATTGGTGTACTCAGAGAATTGTAGGGAAATGCTGCTGAAAATTCCTTTGGAAACAATGCATGTCATACACTCACTAGTGAGATCATGTGTTCAATAAGGGGTAGGTGGTGCACATTTAGCAATTAGATTCCATGTATGAAATATTTTTCTACATGGCTATTTTAGAACACAATGTTATTAATTTTATAATGACATGTTTAAGTTCATCTAAAAAAAGGGAGAGCAAGATAGTAGGAGAAGCATCACTCATAAAACATGGGATAATGCCTACAATTTAGGAGTGTAGGAGAATAGTATAAAGGAAATGAGATGAGGTATGGAGGTGGAATGGAGGAAGGGCTTCCTATTCATCAACAACACCTAGAAATTGTAAATAGTAAGGGGTATGCTTCTGGAGGGAGGAGTGAGACAACAAACATATGAAAATGTATTTAAATCCCTAAATGCTAGATGTTTATAGGAAACTATCAAATTTCTAGGCCCAATATATTATTATTATTATTATTATTATTATTATTATTGTTCCATTTGCTTTAATGCATGCATTCCAAAATCATTTGCGAACCATTTCATACCACTTCAAACATGAATACCTTTTTGTAGATGGATTACTTTGAATATAGGAGTTGGATGTACAAAAATAAACATTTCCTTTTGAGAAGGAGTTTTTGCATTCATAGAATTTTTATTTTCACACCAAAGGTCTTTGAGAAATGAACAATTATTGTGCCCATGTAAAACTTGTTTGAATATATTTTTGAAGTACCAGGAAGAGGTATTTGAGCATGTAATGATGAAAGGATTCTTACCTAATTATTTCATATGGATTGATCATGCAGATTTTCCTAGTCAAAGATAATAACTACTTCATCTCTCTACAAATCTAGGTGATAAAACTAGAGAGGATGACTTCCATGCATTGATACATGATGTATTTAGTGTTTTGAATCTTCAAAAACACTGTCCAAGGTGAGATAGAAGAGGATCCAACTAATCTAGATGTAGAAGAGTTTGATAAACTCTTAGGAAAAGATGAATAACCTCTATATCATGGTTGTAAGAACACCATTCTAAGTTATCATACCTCGTGAAAATGTTGAATAATAAGGTTGAATCGCACTGGACCAATAAGTCTTTTACATCACTACTGAAATTATCTAAAGAGGCTTTTCCATATCGTGCAGAGTCATTTCCAGAAAGATTCTATGAAGAAAGGAAATTATTAATGATCTAGGTATTGGGTATGTAAACATTAATTCTTTCCCTAAAGATTGCATAATATTTTATAAAGAACGGTAAACACTATGTGCATGTTCTCATTGTGGGTCTACTTGATGGAAGAAGCAAACACATGTTAGGAGAAAAAAGTCTAATATTCTTTTAAAGATGCTCTTTCATTTCCCAATAATTCCAAGGTTACAATGACCTTTCATGTGTCTGAATGTTATTGAGGATATGCCATAGCATCATAGAGTAAGGGTGAAAGATGGGAAGTTGTGTCATCCTATAGATTCTACAACTTGTAAAGAACTAGATGCAAATTTCCTAAATTTGGTCATAAGCCATGCAATGTGAGATTGGGTTTAGATAGTGATATGTTCAATCCTTTTGTTATCCTAAGCATTTCTCAAAGTGCTTGGCCTATGCTTTTGATACCATATAATACTCCTTCATGGATAAGCATGAAGCAACCAAATTTTATTATACCTTAGTTGAAACCTGGACCAAAGGATCTTGACAATAATATCGACATGTATCTGGAAACTTTGATTGATGAGATGCAACAATTATGGGAAACATGCATTAACACTTATGATGCATTTTAACACAAAATTTCCCAATGTGAGCTACAGTTTTGTGGATCATTAGTGTCTTTCCAGCTTATGTGAACCTCTTTGGACATAGTACTATAGGAGAGTTTCTATGTCTACATTGTCATAGGGAAACATGATGGTATAGTCTTGAACATGGGAAGACTGATTGCTATCTAGACCATAGATGCTTCCATAATGATAAACATGGATATCGACATGATAGACAAGATCCCCAATCTATTAGCAGTGAGGAGATATTTAATTTCCTTATAAGACTTTATAATGTGAATTTTGGAAGCATTCAAGAGAAGCACAAAAACATGTAAGACAGAGAAGATGCTCAGAAATGGAAGATAATATGACTCACAAAAACCTTGGGAAAAAATTAGTATCTTTTTTTTATTTGCCTTATTGGAAGCATTTTCTAATGAGACACAATTTACATGTAACACACATAGAGAATTTTTTTTGTGAAAACATACTAAGAACAATTTGAACTTGGAGGGTAAGTCTAAGGACAGTGTCCAAGAATGCCTTGATTTAAATGAACTTGACATTTGAGAAGAATTATGGCCAGTAAAGAAGAACAGTGGAAGCTATTGTGTTCCACCATCTTGCTGTATAATGAACACAAAGGAGAAATATATCTTTTTGTCTATATTAAGTTGAATGAAAGTACCATATGGTCATTATTCAAATATTTCAAGGCACATTAACTTACAAGATAGGAAAATTGCCTTTGAAAAGTCATGATTACCATGTATTAATGCAGAAGTTAATGGTCATCACATTAAGGAAGTCTTCTTCACATGAAGTCTTTGGGACAATACTTAGATTATGCACTTACTACAATGCCATCTGCAAAAAGGTGATTGATCTGGATGAGTTTGATAAGATAGAGGAAGAAATTGCTATTACACTATGCCAGTTCGAGCGGATCTTTCCACCTTCATTTTTTACAGTAATGGTGCACTTGACAATCTATTTAATATTTGAATGTAAAATTGATGACCTATCCACTATCGTTAGATGTATGCCATTGAAAGATACTTGAAAATCTTAAAGAGGTATATTCGTAAAAAATATTGATCTGAAGGATGTATTGCTGAGCGATATTGGGTTGAAGAACGCTTGATATTTTGTGTAAGATATTTGAAAGGGGCAGATACATGATGGAATTGTAGCCCACATAATCATGGAGAGTCACCAATTGTATCTAGAGTGAGAAAGCACCTTGATCGAGTCACATTGGAGAAGGTACATCGTTAATTTCTTTTCAACACAATGAGAGTATAAGCATTTAGAAGGTAATTCATTTGTTGTTTTTTGTTTTATTATAATGATTTACTCTTACAGAAACTCAATCTTTAGGGTACACATTGTTGATATACAATCTTTAGGGAACACAAGCTTCTTGCCCTATTCTTGCTTTGTTCTTACTAGTATAGCTCTTTAATTGCTCTCTTGCTCTTCTTGCACTCCTTAGTGTAAATTGCCTTTTCATACCTAGCTTAGTATTTTCCTACTCAATTAGTCTTAATCTAGTCTAGGGTTAACTTAGATTTCATTCTTGCCTTTAATTGATTTCTTGCTCACCTTAGTGTAACAAACAAATCACCTTTAAACCCTTGACCCTAGTCTCCACAGTCGGAACCTAGCAAAACAAACCTAAATCTAGTGTCCCCTTTTCTCCCTGTGGATCGACCCTATACTTCCCAACCTCCTATACTATGACACAACCCTGTATGCTTGCGGGTGTAGTGTTTTAGTTTGTGTGAGTGTATTGAGTGTAGGTCATTATAATTTCAAAAGTTTAATCCACCCGTGTGCTCCCATACACGGAGTTGCATCCATTCAAGTCTCAATTGAGTGGTGTGTAATGCCATTGTGGGGACACATCAAGCTTTCTGTTGGTAGAAAACCTGGAAAACTAGGTTTCCATGGTGGAAATGGTGGATGGAGAGCAGTAATGCAAGGGGAATGCAATGAATGCTCAAGAGAGGGTAAGGAGGAGTAATGGAATCTGGGGGGGTGTAACCTCTGTGATCCAACTACCACCTATGTGTATATAGGTGGTGGGGAAGCATTAGGGTAAGTAGGGGTAGAATACCAAAAGCAGTGTAGAAAAATAGTAGGGTTAAGTGATCAATACGGCCGTGGTGGATGGCCACATCCATAGAAGGGGTTATGTGGCATGGCCGTGGGTTGGGGACATAGTCATAGTGGAGGAGATTTTAGGAAGATTTGGATAAGTGAGGTTGCACGGCCATGGCAGTGTGCCACGACGATGGTGAAGAGTATGTGGCATGGTCGTGATGGGTAGCACGACTGTGGTGGGTAGGTCGAGCGACCGTAGTAGTGCCCTTAGAGGCCATTTTGTCTTCAGATAGCCACGGTCATGGAGGATGGCCACGAATGTGGCCATTCAGGTGTAAAGTGGCCGAAGTTGCTGTGATCTTAACCAACTTGAGCAATTAATTCCCACGACTGTGGCGAGAGGCCACAACTATGATGTCTTCAGTTGGCCACGACTGTGCTGATGGCCATGGCCATGATGTCTTCAGTTGGCCACGATTGTGCTGATGGCCATGATCGTGGTACTTTCAGTGCAAAAGTATTGAGGTCCCTGTGATTCTTGGCTTTAATTCCCATGATCGTGGTGGATGCCCACGACTGTGTTGGGGTCTTCAGTGGAAAACTTAACTTCAATCTTCATGATTAATGGACTTCTTTGCTTGATGTTGAACTTGACCATTAGGGGTAGGTTGAAGGAGCTTTAGGCTCTTATTTGTACCCCTCAATGAGTATAGGAATCCTAGAATGCCTTCTCTCTCATCCATTCAAAGCATGGTCCAAGTACTTAAAAATAATGCAAAGAATGTCTATAAGTGCTTTTGATAATAATACTCACATTGGAGAATCTAACTTGCATTCTACCATGTTTAGATGTGAATAATGTACAAAATGGCACAGGATGGAGCCCTAAAATAGGGCTGCATCACCACCCCAAACTTAAAACATACTTGTCCTCAAGTATGCTCCAACTTAATCTCTCTCTTTCAGTTTTCTTCAATAAACAAGAATGACGAATGCATAGAAACAAATGATTATTGACTAAGTGGTCTTGGAAGTGACTAAGTACATGTGTTACACCTCTCTCTTCTCCTATTTCACATACCAATCATGAAATGAGCACTGAGCATACAAACTTCAAATATAAAGAATAGAATACACAAGCTTTCCAAATGTCCTTCATATCATTCTGGGTAAACCGTTTCATGTTGGCGTTAATCAAAGATGACTAGGAATGTTGTTTCACTTTCATGCATTCAATCTTATGCCTCGAACCACACCAAATGACCCACGTGTCTGTAGAAAGGGTGAAGTAAGATAGATTTGATGGTTTCTAGCTCAATAGGTATGAAAATGGAAGAAAGGATTGCAGAAAGATTTTTGGAGTGCTATTACATAGATCACTCATCTTTTATTTATTTTGGATGCTCTTAAATAGGAGCATCCTTTTTTTTCCTTTTCCCTTGGTGTAGATAGGGCATATGATGGATAGAGAGAAGGGGGGAGATGTAGATATGGCCACCCTAAAGTTTTGGAGGTAGCCAAGGATAAATATGTGCTCTAAGGCATCCTTTCATGAGGCGGAGGGGTATGAAGATGGTTAGAGAAGAGTTAGGTCAAAAAGGGTGTCATTAGTGTAGTCCTCAACATAAGATTTTGTTAATGAAAACTAATCCAACACTTCATCAAATGATATCACACCACATGATCGAACAATATGAGATTCACATTTATATCAAGTGATTCCATAGGCTCTAAGCGTTTGTAGCTTGCTCAATTCAAAATTCAACCGAAACATTCACAAACTTGAGAGAAGTGCTACACATGTAAAAAGTCAACAATTAAGACCATATAGTAATAAAATCTAAGAAAACAACAAGCATCTGTCAAAAGACTAAAATTTTCATTTCAAACAGTGGAGATTAAGTCAAAACATGCTCTTAGGCAACAACATTCAAGTTTGGGTAAAATTGGCCAAAATAGTGCCAATTTGCATTTAATCACATCTAAACCTACTTTAGGGAAACTAAAAACATAAAGTAGTAAAATCTAGCTACAAATTAGCAAAAACTATATGAAAGTGCAATGCATGCTATGGAGTGACAAAAAGTGCTTTTTTTTTTTGAAAAAATATGCAAAAATGCATGAAATTAACTCCATGCTATGCATGGATGCAAGAAGAAGTAAGAACAAGAAAAACTAAGCAAGAAACTCATGGCATGAAAGAGGTGGAACAAAAATCACAAAGAGATAGAGATAGAGTGGTGCATACTGCCCTACCCACCCAAAATTTAGAATCATGTTGTCCTTAGTATGAAACTATAGCTTAAGGTAGATAGGGGAAGTGTCATGGCTACTTTGGTGGATGATTAGATGAATGAGGATGATCCTGAGGTGGAGTTGAGCCTGTGGGATGATGCTGGTAGTATTGCCCCTAGTAGTCATCCTGGAGTGGAGGGAACGTCTCTGAATATCCCATAATACCACCCCAAAATTCTCCACACCATTCAGGGTTTCTTGCTACTTGGGCATGGTGGTACATGTGGTTGACCTGGTAGTGCATCTGTTGTTGGTCCTGCCACATGTACTGCTAGATCGATTGAATGTCGTGCTGTGTCTGGTGAATGCTCTCAAGTTGTCCCTAGATGGTAGACATGTCATAGGCATTTGTTGAGGGCTGCTGCAGCTGGGATGTTCCTTCATCCCTTCTTCTTGACTTTTGGGGCTGCCTTTCTTCTTTAGCTTCTTGCTCATGCCCTTGCACATTGGATTCAACAATTTCTTCTTGTGCGGTAGTGGATCCCCTGGTGTATGTTTCCCTTGGGTTGTTTCACTGCCATTCATGCAATTTTACCTCCAAGTTATGGGGGATTCCCAACACAGAGAGAAGTGGCACAACATAGTATGGCATCTCAAGATCACTCCTTGACACACTATTCGCATGATACATCATTCTTTTGTTCTTGATCATGATAGTATGGGAGCGAGTGAGATAATTCAAGTTAACAAATTGAGCTTCATCTGTTTCCTCTAACCCAGAAACATCACACCCCAAAGATAGTGCAATTAAGGTTACAAGCCCTCCCTTGATAAAAGGTGTTTTACTTTTATAGGGTATGAACCTCAAATGATCAATCAAATGCACTCCAAGGTCAATATATCATTTGTTGTGCATTGCAATCAAGACAAAAATGTGTTTCTGAGATATAATGCCTTGATTATCATATCTTCCAACAATGGTGTTGGCCAAAACCTTCTGCACATAACAGAAGAAGGGATTTCTTATAGCTAAAATTTTTGAATTCCATGCATAATAAGCCTTTCTTCATGTTAAGAGGTACCAAAAATTTGCATAATTAAAATCCACCTCTTTTTCAAGTAGGCCTTCATCCATTTTCTTGGCCTCTTCGGGGTTGGCATCAAATATGCAATTCAATTCAACTGTCGTGAGAGTGTGCATTTTGCCCATCATGGCTAATTTGATTGTGTCATCACCTCTCACCTTTGTCTTTTCAAGCATGGAAAATAATTCTTGAGTCAACGTGGTATTAGTTAGTTGGGGGGGTGAAAAGAACCTTCTATAACCCAACTTTCTTCAAACTACTCTCCACAGGTACCTTGATCCCTAGCTCATCAATGACCTTCTCACATCCATACCTGGTGGAGATGACTCTCCTTGTCCTGCATTCTGGGTATGTGAGGGAAATTTTTATTTGTCTGTGTCCTCTTCCAAAGGACACTCCAGTGGGGACCTTTCCCAAGGCCTTAAATTTGTCAGCCTCTAGTTGTGCTAGTACATCCTCTACCTCAATTGACAATTCCATCTCTTCATCATCACTACCATCCTCTTCTTCATCCATCATGTATGATTGACACCCAAAACTTGTATCAAGATTGAGTGGTACCCGCTGTTTGGGATACCACTGTACAAATTGTTCTTCTTCCAGATGCAATTGCCATCTTGCTTACGGCTACTGCCCATGCCCCTCTACCATGAAAGATGTCGAATGGCGGGCCAGAGTGGGATTTGACAAACAGTGTGATGAGGACATGGCTGCTTTGGATCTTTGGCTTCTTTTTGCAACCACCGGATCAACCTCATTGATCAAGTCTTCTAAGTTCTTCTCAGATGCCTCCTCCTCCTCCTCTTCCCTATATCTCTCATCGGTGATGTGATGGTTGTCGGATGACCGGGTGTGTGATGCATCACAGACATTGAGTGGGGGAGCAATTGGGCAATGGAATTGGATGGTGAGGGTGTGTGTGAAGGCATGGAGACCTTGTAAGAGGCTCTCTTAGTGCACACCTTGCCTCTGATAATCACCGCAAGGCTCTTTTGAGCCCCTTTTTTCACTGCCTTAGTGATTCCCTTCATTTTTTTGGATATGGAGGTGGTGGTAGGGATGTGAAATTTGGATTTGTATGGGGAAGGTGAAACAGAGGTCGATTAAGGGTGGAATGGAAGGATAATGAGGTCTAGATGGTGGGTGAATGGTTAGTTTTTGGTTTGGATGACAAATGAAGGTTTTGGTGGAGGTTTTGGGTAGGGGTGGTTGTAGGGTGAAATGGAGGTGAGATTGGTTGTAGAGGGTGTACTGATGGATGATTTGGTATGGAAATGGAAGGGAAATGGTAGATGGATGATTTAGAAGTGACTGGTGGTGAATTGGAGGTGATTTGGGGGCTTGGAGGTGGAGTTTGGATTAGCTGGGGGTCGAGGTTCTCCGCCACAGTCGTGTTGTGTGTGAAGGAAGAAGATAGAATGAGGGAAGGGGAGGGATGGAGAGGAGTTTTAGTTATATTTTTTTAAGGTCAGGGCATGCCACCGCCGTGGCAGGTGGCCACGATCGGGGTGAGGGATAGGTAGCATGGCCATGGTCGGAACCACGATCGTGTTGTTGATGAAGATCGCACTCAACCAACCTCACCATAGTCGTGGTCTCCTACCACATTCGTGGCCATCTATTCTTGACACAGCCGTGGCTGTTGGCCACAGTTACTGATCCTATGACTTCTTCAACAATTAATTCCCACGGCCGTGTTCGGAGGCCATGGTCATGTTGGACTACTGTATCCATAGCTGTGGTGGGGGACATTTCTTCAATTTGTTATAGCTTAAACTCAAGAACTTTGATCAACCTTGTTTTTCTTCGAGATTTTGCCACAAATTGATCTTAGTGGCCATGATTCGCCTCTGATACCTCTCTCTTTTAACACCTTCCATGTCCTCAAAACTAAAAGAAAACTATTAAACAAATGTGTTTGTGTACTTTGTAGAAAAGAAAACAAAAGTATCAAAAAGAGAAGGTTGGGTGAAAATGTTCCCAAACCTAGGTGGGTTTCTTCCCACTAGTGCTAAATTTAGAGCCTTTAGTCAGGCTTATTGTTCTTCCATGAATCAACCATTGTCTAAAAGCAAAATGTTTCCATGCTCATCACAAGCAATCCTCTAAAGTGTTTTTCTTCATTTTCCTCTCCGTCGGGGTCATCATCATATATCTCAAAGTAAGATCCTCATCAATGAAACTTTTTATCTCATTCAATATGATCCTCATAGACAACTTCCCTCTTATCTTCTTCATTAGCCTTGAGACCTTCAAAATTTTCATGATATAGTTTTTCTTTCCCTTGAGGAATGGGTCTTCATAGGCTTCAAAGAGAGGGGTTTCAATCACATAGAACACTTGAGAACCTTGAAATATCACATTGGGATGTCTTAGATTAGTAATTGGGGATATTAGTGGTGTCATCCCAAAGGAAGGTGGGACACAAGATGTTATCTTCTTAAAATTTGGTAGAAGTGCATAATTTTTAGTGCATTTAGCACTCTGACAAGAACTTTACGATAGGGGTTCTCCATCATGATCTTTGTCTAATTGCTTCCCTCCCTTGTTGAGATCCTCTAGAACCTTGTCATGCCTCAAAACTGAAATCTTATCCATTTGCTCATGGGGAGGAGGGGGAGAAAGTGATGGTTGTGGTGGTGTTGGTGGTAGTGGTGGATTGGGATTTTGAGGGATGTATGGTGGTTGTTGTGGAGGTTGTTGTGGAGGTGGTTGGTATGGGAGTGGTTCTTGTGGATGATATTGTGGTATTGGTTGTGAGGTGTGTTGGAAGTTGTATGGTGGTTGTGGTGGTGGAGGAGCATAGGGGTTAGGGGGCCTTAATACTATTGGAGAGTGGGTTCTTGGCCATGTGGTGGGGCAGAAGCACCTTGAGGATCACCCATGGTTCCACTATCATTGTTGGGGTTGGACATGGGTTGGTAAAGGGGTCTTCCTTCCTCAGAAAGGTCAAGTGAAAGGGAAATATCATCCAACCTTTGCTCAAGCCGATCAATGGTTTGTCCATAAAGGGACTCCTCTCTCTTCACTTCATCAAGGATTCTTAACCTTACAAGAACTTCTTCTTCAAACATGGAGTTGTCTCCATGCTCTTCGTTGCCTTTTTTATCCCATGAAAGATTTGGATGACTTCTCCATTCAAAAGTGTAAGAGCTTGATATGGATCCTTTGTTGTTCTAGATGCCACAAGATTGTAGAACTTGCACATCTTCACAAAGAGCCTTGATGGAGTTGGCAGAGTGATTAGGAGAACCTCCCACATGAATCTTCATGAGATTTACCATGTCTTCAAGTATCTTCATCATGTAGGGTGGTTGAGGGATTGAAGGGGTACGTGCGTCTCGGTCTACCATCATAACTTCAAAGGGTTGCTTGTGACATGAACAAGGCACAACCAAATAAAATAGGACAAGTTAGCTAACCAAGATGCAAAAGTAACATTAAGAATAAAGAACAACAATGGTGAGGGTAGTAGGAAAAGCTAAGCTACACAAACTAGCTAGGCCGAGCGCCTCTATCCCCGTCAATACTGCCTGAAAGCTTTGGTGTAGTTTTGCACGCACGTGTGGTCTTTTGATATTTATAAGATTTTCCCCTAACTAGGTTCACTCACAACACTAAAATATGCTCCCGCAAGCACACATGGTCATGTTATAGTATAGGTGAGAGGCAAGTAAAGGGAGTAGAACCATAGGGATACAGGGGGAACTAGAGCTTAGTCGGCGTTGGCTATGTTCCTAAAGAGGAGACTAGGTTTTAAGGGTTTAAAAGGGATTTTGGTTTGATTACACTAAGTGAGCAAGCTAGTAAAGGCAATATGAAAACTGGATTGCCAAAAACTAGGTTATCCTAAGAAAGTTAGGTCAAAGTAGCTAGATTAAGGAATCAACTAAGCAAGAGCAAGATGATGTACTCTACTCTAGCAAAGAAATTATCAATTAAGAACTAAGCTAGATCCCACATGCCTCTTCAAGACCACATCATTCCTAGCAACTATAAATCGCCAACTGCTAGCAGGGTTGATTAAATGCCAGGGGAGAAATTCTCAATCCCTCTAGGTCTTCTTGGGCTCCTGTCCATCTTGTATGGCTTGGAGAGTGAGAACCCCTACAAGAACTTGGACTCCTTTCTTGAAGTATGTTCCACCTTTAGGACACCGAGGACTAGTGATGATACAATCTGGTTGACCTTGTTCTCATTCTCTCTCAAAGATAGCCAAAGATTGGTATGATTCTAGAAGGGAAATCATGAGTTGGGAAGTGATGAAGAATGCCTTCTTAAGGCAATAACAAGGTTAACACAAATGCGGCATGCTATGACAAGTTTTGGTCAAATGGGCAATGAGCGGTTCTACAATGCATGGGAGAGATTTAAGAAGATTTTGAGAGAGTGCCCACACCATGTGATCCCTTTATGGCAGCTAGTTCAATCATTCTACTCATGTTTATCTCTAAAGGACCAAGATATAGGGGATTCTTCTTGTGGAGGAGTTTTCATGGTTAGGCCACCTGAGGAGATATGTCCTTTGTTTAAGCAGCTGGCTGAAGGATCAAGAATTCGAGCTTCTAGCACGATGAATGATGGGGGCTATGCCTTTGGTATGACACCTCCTACTCATAATGACTCAAGCCCACAAGTGATGAATATTCTTGGTGATATGGTGAGCTTCATGAAGAACCAAGTGACAAATGTTCCTTGCCACCCGATCAGTTCTATTGAGTTCTATGGGGAAGAAAAGAAGCCACCAAGAGCCACAAAGTCCAAAATATAGCTCAAGGTTTGAGGAAGAGGTTCTCTCTAGATTAAAAATATTTGATGATGTTCAAAAAGATGTTGTAAGTCTAGAAGAGAGAATAGAGTAGTTATCTTCCATAATTGCTCTCCAAGAAGGAAAGTTGTCTTCAAAACCCATCACGAGCTACCATGAAGTAAGTGGACCAATGCTTTCTTCTCAAATTTTCTATAGTCCACCTCCCATGCAAGTGAATCCCATCTATCACTTCCAAGGCTATCCGAAGCCTTATACTCCACCTCCACCTCTATCACCACCATTTTCCCAATAATTCACCTTCCAACCTCAATTCTCCCCTCCCCCTCAATTTCAACACCAAGTGTCACCTACACCTCCTCCACATCCACAACTAGCTCCCCCTCTCTGCCATAAGCAAGGAAGTGTTGTGTCAGTTTTAAGGAGTGGGAAATCTCTTGAGCATCCCGCAAGTCAAAGAAAGGTTGATAAATTAAAACAAAGGTAGCCAAGTGGTGATACTGTGATTGAGATTTCTGAAGATGATTATATGATATATTCCATTGATTTTGGGATACCATGTGCTCCACCTCATACTCCATTTTCAAGTCCTACCATCCCTATTGTTCCATCTCACATTGATGCAAGCAAGGTAAAAGCCAATGATCCTCCATTCATCGAAGCACTAGATGAGCCACCAAAAATGAAGAGGAGGCAAAGGCACAATGTGGATATTCTTGAGGTGTTTCGCCAAGTGTAGGTGAACATTCCACTCTTAGATGCTATCAAGTAAATCCCATCATATGCCAAGTTCATCAAGAACCTATGCACTATAAAGAGGAACTCAACGGGGAGAATTATAAATAAAGTGAAGTTGACTAAACAAGTGAGTTCTATCCTCCAACACTCACTCCCCATGAAGAGGAAAAACCCAGAAGCCCCATTCATATCTAGCTACATGGGGGACATCAAATAGGCCAATCCCTACTTGATTTGGGATCCAGTGTTAATTTGATGTCATATAGTGTCTTTGTTGGGTTGGGTCTAGGCAAGTTGAAACCAGCACATTGCACTCTCCAATTGGTGGATCACTCTATCAAAGTTCCTAGAGGATGAGTGGATGATGTCTTGGTGATGATTGACAAGGAAAGAGGAGCCATGTCCCCTTGCTAATTTCATTGTTCTTGACATGGAGCCGGATGATAGGAAGATCCACATCATCTTGGAGAGACCATTCTTGTCCACAGCTGATGTTGAGATACATTCGTAGTGGCATAATGACAGTCTTTTTCATGGACATGAAGATAAAGATAAACATGTAAAATCCTCAAACTGGTGAGTTTGAGATGAGGATATTGGATATGGTCACTTGAAGAGTCCTATTTATCATTCGAAAAGAGGAGATCAAGATATAAGGATTTGATGACAACTTTGGTGATCAAAGGGATGAGGGACATAGATTGAGTGAAAATGAGAGATGTATCTATTACAAGAATGGGCACATGAGGATGTCAAATGGATGAAAAAATTGAAGAATCTCTAAGAAGCCTAGCTGAAGGCATGAAACTTAGCATTAGTAGGAGGCAACCCACATAGGTTAGGGAAATTTTGACCCAACATTCAATTTTTAATACTTTTATTTTATTTCTACACTTTCCAAGAAAATACACATACACACTTGTGTTTAATAGTTTTTGTCTAGTTTCAAGATGTGCAGGTGATAACATGGTGAAATGAAGGAGATTTGAGTACAATTGAGAGAAGGTTTCAAAGAAAAATCAACTAAGATCAAGATATTGAGTGTTTGATGAAATCCAAGTTGAGGATAGCAGCTACCAGATTCACCACAGTTGTGGCACTTCAAAATGGCCGTGGTGATTTACATGTAAATTGCACAAAGTCCCCAGATCCAAGAAGATCTAAAGAAAATTGACAAAGGAGCCACCACGACCGTGCAACCGAGGAACCACCACGGCCAGGCGAGGCACCACGACCGTGTTCTAAGGAACCTCAACGACCGTGCAGCGCAACACGACCGTTACACAACCCATACCCACCACCACATGGAGGACCACCACCGGATCCCCCGAGAGAGACATGATCATCTACCGTATCATCCTAAACTCTAGGGTCATGCTGAGGACAACATGATTCAAATGTTTAGGGTGGTAGGGTAGGCATGCCCTAGTTTCACCATTTTGCATTTCACCTGCCACATTTAATTTTGTTTTCTTACTTTTGTTCTCCATCTTAGTTTCTTGGACTTCTTTGCATCCTCACATGCCATGTAGTTTACATTCTGGCCATTTTGACATAATTTTCAAAAATTGTGCTCTTTTTGCCATGCATTGTATATCATGTAGATTTTTGGTAATTTTTGCATGTTTTAGCTAGGACTTGCTTGTTTACTGCTTTAAGTTCATTAATATAGGCTTAGATATGATTGAAGGCAACTTGGCACCATTTTGGCCAATTTTGCCCAAATTTGAGATTTCTTGCCTAAAAGTGTGTTTTGACCCAATATATACTTTTTGGATTAAAAATGATGACCTTTGACAAATGCAAGTGAATTATCATTGTTTATTGAGAAGTGGTATCAATTCTTGACTTTTTACATGTGCATCACCTCTCTTGTGTTTGTGAATGATTTGGTTGAATTGTGACTTGAGCACTTAGTGCCTATGAAATTACTTGATAGAAGTATCAATTTCAGGTTGTTCATTCATGTGGTGTGATATTGTTGGCTGAAGTGTTGGATTAATTTTCATGCAAGAGACCTTATCTTGAGAATCATGCCAGTGACCTCTCTTTTACCCGACTCTTCATTCCTCATCTTCTTACCCCTCCGCCTCATGAAAGGGTGCCAAAGTGCACATATTAGCCATGGCCACCTCCAAAAGTTTTGGATGGCCACATCTACATCTCACCACTTCACTCCCATCACCATTCACCCTATCTACTCCAAGGGTAAAGAAAAAGAAAAAAAGGAAAAAAAAGCAAAAAGAAAATAAAATATGCTCTTGTTTAAGAGCATCTAAATAAAGAAAAGATGAGTGCTCTATGTAATAACACTCCAAAATCTTACCGCAATCCTTTCTTTCATTTCATACCCATTGAGCTAGGAAACATCAAACCTATCTCATTTTTCCCTTTCTGCAACCACGTGGGTCATTTGGTGTGATTTGAAACATAAGGTTGAATGCATGAAGATGAAACAACACTCCTAGTCATCCTTGATTAACGCCATCATGAAACGGTCTACCCAAAACTACATGAAAGAAATATGGATAGCTTGTGTGTTTTATGCACTATATTTGAAGTTCATATGCTTTGTGCTCTATTCATGATTGGTTTGTGAAAGTAGGAGAGGAGAGAGGTGGAATGCATGCACTTAGTCATTTTTGATCCCATTCAACAATAATCATCCTTTGCATTGCATTTGCCATTTCTTGATTCTGAAAAATTTATAAAGAGATTAAGATGGAGCATACTTCAGGACAAGTATGTTTTAAGTTTGGGGTGGTGATTCAGCCCTATTTTAGGGTTTCATCTTGTGTCATTTTATACTTTAATCAAATCTATACCTGTTAGATTACATGTTATTTCCCTCAATATGCATATTTCTATAAAATGCACATATGGAGGCTTTTTGCATGTTTTATAGGTACTTTGTCCACTACATGATGGTATGGAAAGAAGATGGTCCAATCTAGGGTTTCCATAGGATTGGAGGAGCCCAAAATGAGGCAGAAACCACTCTCAACCTACCCCAAGTGGTCAAAGAATATTTTGAAGCAATAACCTCCATGGATGATCAAGTTTAAAGCTCAAGTGCATGGGAAGGACACCAAAATGGTCGTGGTACTTCACCACAGATGTGGTGGACATGCCCCAATCACAAATTATCACTATAACTTCCAGAAACTGATGAATTTGGCCAAAACAGTCGTGCCACCCTCACTGCACCACAGGCGTGGTGACTAACACGACCGTGACATTTTATGTACAATTTTGACCACTTGCCTGTGATCTTTAGCCATTTTTTACCTCACCCGTGCCCATACACCACGACTATGTTCCCCTACAACCACCACGACCATGGTGACTCACCACCTGTGTGGTGGGCCTCAACCCTAGCCTATTTTTGCACTACTTTACCCTTATTTCCCCCACAACCCTAGACCCCTATATAAACCCTGTGGGTGGTGGAGCTCGAAGTTGGCCACCCCTAGCTACCTTCTACCACCTCTTAGCTCCCCATTTTCACCCCTTAGCCATTCCGCTCCATTTCCACCTCCATTTCACCATTTCCACCATCAAAACCCTAGTTTCCACCGATTTCCAGCATCATTCCCTACCCCTACACCTTAGAGGAGAGAGGAGGATGCCCTGCAATAGCTAAAGTGGTGGATATCTTCATCTACACCAAGCTCCATGACTTCTTCTACCTCTTTCTCCCTTCTTTTGGTATTTGCATTGTTATGAGTAGCTAGGCATCTTGGGTGGGCTGTTTGGGGTGTAAGATGTTACTTTGGTACCATGTTGGTGTGAAATGATATGTAAACTTAGTAACTCCATTTTCTAATGATTATGTTCTATTTCTATCTCATTCTCCGTGAATTGCTTGTTGGTTTGTGATTGAATTCAATTGGGAATTCAGGGAAATTGATTATATGTGTGAATTTTGGAATTTTCCCCTAGGTTTAATTCTTAGATCCCTAGCTAGCTACCAATCCTCCAACATCTTAATCAATCTTCCTAACCCTAGTTGAGAGATCAAAGTAGTTAGTTTAGATGAAATTGGTGTTTAGCATGGAGCTTTCTCAAGGTTAGAATGTGGGTGATGGGAGGCCTAAAACCTCACTTCCACCCCCTTTACTAATCTCAGCCCCTAATCATCTTAAGATCATGTAACCTAGAAACCTAGGCTTGTTTAGACTCTAATTGAATTACACCTAAGCCCTAATCCAATTGAGCCCCACAAGGGTAATGGGGAGCATTAGGGACTAGTTCCCCTATACATAACCTAGCATATCCATGACCAGTTAGTAGCTTAGGCTAATTCACTAGACTCTAGCTTGTTATTTGATTTGATAATCTAAATGGAATCATAATGTTCATATGTCACCCCAACCTAATTGATAAGTGCATCCCCCAAACAGCCCACATCTCCCTTAATTGCTTTAAAACCCTAGTTTCCATCTTTCTTAGCTAGTGTTAGCTTAGTTAGGTCTTTTCTTGCTAAGATAGCTTATTGCCCTATTCTTGCTAGTTTAGCTCTTTAATGGCTCTCTTGCTCTTCTTGCATGTCTTACTGTAAATTGCCTTTTCATACCTAGCTTAGTCTTTTCCTGCTCAATTAGTCTTAATCTAGTCTAGGGTTAACTTAGATTTCATTTTGGCCTTTAATTGCTTTCTTGTTCACCTTAATTTAACAAACAAATCACCTTTAAACCCTTGACCCTTGTCTCCACAGTAGGAACCTAGAAAAACAAACCTAGCTCTAGTACCCCTTTTCTCCATGTGGATCGACCCTATACTTTCCACCCTCCTATAGTACGACATGACCCCATGTGCTTGCGGGTGTAGTGTTTTAGTTTGTGCGAGTGTATTGAGTGCATGTCATTATAAATTCGAAAGTTTAATCCACCTGTCTGCTCCTGTCCGTGGAGTTGCACCCATTCAACTATTAATTGAGCGGTGTGTAACACCATTGGTGGGGGGGCACCATGTGTTTTGATATGATTTGAAATATGAGATGAGGGGAAATGTTTGAGCTTGATGTGTGGGATATTGGATTAAAATGCAAACTTGTGGACTGTAGATAGTATTGGCCACAAATGCCTCAAGCATATTTAATGGATACAAAGGTCATCTTATAGGTAAGCATGTATTACACTAACATTATGTACTCCTCTTCAACTCAAATATTTAATATATATTTTTAAAATGACCACGCTGATTTTGACCTGAAAGGCCATCCAAAATCTTGGGATTGTGTATGAGCACACGTTAATTCTACTCTTACTGATTGTAGAGAAGAAGTGAAGGAAAGGTATTGGTTTAAGTATCAACACGATAAGGACCTCATGATGAAAGAGATTTCAAAGTATCCTCAAATTGATATTGAACGATGTTTATACTTGGTTGAGAAATGGAAGGATCCTAAAGCACATGTACTCAAACTAATTTTGATGTGTTATGAACTCATTACAGACATTTCGATATGACATGTTTGGTTTGACATCACAAAAGATTGTCGAAAAAACTAAGTAAACATATCAATGAAAAAGATTAATCATTGCACTAGACCTAAAACATTTGCAAGAAAACATCAGGATTTGGTAAAAAGTTTATATATATATTATGTACTTAAGATATTATAGATAGCTAATTAGTTGTTTATATATATACACTAAAGGAATTATATGTAGCTAATTATTTATCTGTGGGATTGTAGGAATAGAACTTGGACACACTCCAAGTACGTTAGACCTATTGCAAGCTGCTTACACTAATGATCTAAATGTCTAGGGAAGTAATCAATAATGTATGTTCCTAAGTAGTTAATTAAATATTAATAGAATATGTATGAATCTTATGTGAAGAGGAACATATAGTTGAGAATCCTAAGTCCAAACAAAGCTTAATGTCTAATGAGGAATCAAATATTGGTGATGAACATCTAGAGAATGAAACTATTCTCCATGTTGTCAAGCTAGTCAAAACTATGTGCATTCAATTAGTGGGTATCAGACATGATAAGCGTGGTACATGAGGTACCTATTTACGTGTGGCCAATGATGTTTTACAAGAGGAAAACGAAAAAAATAAGGTGAAAATAATCATGTGTTTCCATTTTTGTCATTCATATATGTGGATGCCAACCCTTATTTATTATCATTATTTATTTATAACAAGATTTTGAAATTGGACAAAGTGATTTACAAGAATCAAGGAACAAAGTAAGAGAAATGATTATTGAATCTGAAAAATTTGTGACTACATTATTTCCATAATTTTCCCTACTACAAATGTGTCTACTATTTTTAACATAGCTTTTAAATGAATTTTTTTTGGTAGCTTGATGTTTGGAATTAACAATGAATGGAAGTCTAGGGTAGTGGAAGACCTATTCAATCTCAAACATCTAATTTACATTTGATATTTGATGTTATTTCATTTTGGTTTATATAGGAGACTTAAATCAACACAATATATCACAAAACAAGGCCAAGTTACCACTGGATTTCAGTTCCCAGAGATGTGGCCATTGCATGCACCGACTCCTCCACATGTATGTGAGATTTATAGTATTTTTATAAATATGTGCCTATTTCATTTTTTGTAATGACATTTCATCTTAATGGACCTTGTCCAGATTGGCAACAATTCCTAGAATGGTCCATTCATGTATTGATACAATAGACATACATACTCATATGCATGAATTATGCCTTGTTATACTCAAGTATGTGATAAGAAACCATGGAATTTAAAGAAAGTTATTTCCTAGTACAAAGTATTTTCTTTTCTACAATAAAATATCCTCTGGGTAACTATTCTGCTCTTTCTTTATATTGAGCTTATTTATCTAGTTAAACATCATAATCTAGGTGTACTTTAGAGAGACCTAAACCAACATTTGCATCGGTAGCCATAAGCACAACTTGAGCTTCAACCAATGTAGTAGCCCACACCATTTTTTGCTCTGGATCACATTAATGGTTGTCCCTTTTTATCTCTAATCACAACACCTAGGCCAACCCATTAGAAGAAAAATATCTCCCACCCTCCAATCCATGATTTTGCAATGGAGACATGCGTATCAACAAAGAGTTGTTGCCATTCTCTACCATATAATAAGGAATCTAGCCTCATTTATTCATTTTTTTTGGTATTTTACCACACAACCATATAAAATCAGCAAAAAAGGGTATGACCCCAATCATCATGCCATTTCCGAATGCATGTATCCAAGCTTCAATTTTTTTTATTTCCACCATCCTTCTCATCATACACGATCTTGTTAAAGTCCCGCATAAAAAAAATAGGTGGTTCAGATTGATTTTAAAGAGAAATCATTAGCTTGTAAGTCTTTTTCTTTATTGTTTTTTGGACATTCTTTTTGTTGAATTTGTCAAGGAGAAGATGGTGATTCTCAAAGGAAAATGGTTCCCCCTAAAGGACCTTTTTATTGTCCCTCCAATGAAGGAACTATAATATTAATAGGTTCTTCCCTAGTTGCTGAAATTTTGCCTCTATGCAGATGGGACATATCTGTGTGATAACTCCTTTAATTGCTAAGAAGTATTATGGCGATATTTTATGATATTTCCATTAGTGATAGTTCAATGTGCTCATCCATATCTCTATTTATTTGTTCCTCCAATGTTAACACTTCTTCGATTGTGAACACCAATATTTATGGTCATTTTACTGCAAGCTCCTTCACCATTTCTAAGGAAACACCCAGTAAGGATACCAACACTTGGATCACCAAGAGTTAGTTTCTAACCACTTCCTCTCTCATCATGGATGTCTTTAGAACCAAGGTTGATACTATGAGAGAGACCTAGACAACTATATAAACAAATAAACTTTGATTTTTTTTTTTTGCAAACATGCATGATGATTGTACACTTATGCTAGTTATTGACAATAATATTTGGAAATGTCAATCATGATGATGAATGCGAATAATTTCAAACTATTTTTGAATTATTTTCCTTAAGGTTTATCCTCTTACTCTTAAAAATGAGATGTGTGATCTCAAAATTCTAAGAGCATAAGCCTAAGTTTGTGAGTGATTTTTATGAACTATTCAATTATGTATAGAGGCTGAGATGGTCTGTCAGAACTCTCAACACATTTGGCTACGTTTCCAAGAAAAACTTTTCACACTCTGCTTATCTCACTTAGTATCAAATCTAGATTTGATTGTTGACCATGTTTGTCACTTAAAACTAAAAGTAGTTTTATTATTGTATAGTGGAACAACCAAATGTCTATGTTTTGTAGTTGAATTTGACATTACATAAACCATTACATTTATGCTTTGTAATGTGAAACAGAAAGAAAACTACATATTTTTGTTCAACAAAAAAAAGGATCAAAAAGAATTTATACAAGTATTGATTGCAAAGATTGTTACCACTCTTGAGCTATTTGTTGGCCATGGGTATGCCTAAATGAGAGTGATGGTTATGCAGAAGTAGTAAACATAATCACTCTAATGTCTTTTACATTGTAATTCAGTAACTATTTCAGAAGTTCTCGCTACAACAGACAACAACTAATATCCCTAATTTTTTTGCTTCTACTTCCCTTTATGCACAAGTCAAAACCTTTCTAAATTTAGCCTAATACTATTGTATGTCCTTTTATTTCAAACTTGATATAATTTGATCAATGCCAACATAAGTTTTCTTGTATTTTTGATGTCTATATCTATACTTTTTATCTTTATCTATTTCTATGAGTAACATGTTTGTATTTTGAGTACATTAACATTCTTTTACTTTTTATTTTTAAAATTTGAAATGCTTTGGCGATTCTTTTCAGGGACCAATTTGTGTTATTTGATGTTCTAAGATAATAGAAATAATCATGTTGGTGGAAGCAGTGATAGTACTAGAGATAACATTCTAGGTGGAAACATGGGAAGTAACAATAGAGAGAGTCCTTTGGTTTAAAGTGGTGGTGCATGTTAGAACAAGTTAACTTTTTTTGTCTTCCATTGAGAACTTTACAACTTTAGAATAACTATAGATTACAAAAATTTCTTAATAGAATCATGGGAAAAAATTGGGCCGTGAATTACTTTTAAATGGTGAAACCTATGGATCTAAAAACAAAATTATTAGATGTAGATGGAGAAACCATAAGTTTCATGCTCAATATATTTGAAGGCATTGAAGAAGAGAAATTGCATCATTAGTAAGCACCCCAAAGCTATCAAAAGAAAAAGACAAAAAATGTTGATAATTTACTCACAGGTTGCAATGTGATTGTGTACCTTTTACACCACAATGTTAGAGGTTGCCTGGCCTACACGTGAACAAAATTTGACATCATGTAATGGAATCAATATGTGTGTGACAAAAGTAATTTTTTGTAAATATGTTTATCTATTTTTTGTTGGCATGATTACAAATGTTGTACATATTTTATTAAATGAATGACTATGCATGTCACTCTTTTATTTGGCCATCAATGTGTGAATAATGGATCACAGTTGCATTTTATATTTTTGTTGAGTGAGTTGAAAATATGAATCGGAATATGTTAGTTTCTTGGGTCCAAGACGCAAGGCTCATAATATATTTCCCCAAGGATTGGCCCTTAGACATAGTTATACTCACCAAGCTTCTATGCAGGGAATAATGCTCAAGATTTGTCCTTAATAAACTAGTTGTGCTCCAAGATTGACATGTATTGGTCAAGGATTCAATCCTGATTCTAAGGAGATTTGTAGTAGTGATAATCTAGAGATCATATCCCTAATCTAGTTTGTTTTGAGTGCATGAAGATTTCTGGACTTGTTCTCATATTTCCCTCTATTTTTTCTCTTCCTCACCTTCTTGGATGGTGTTCTCAAGCTCCATGGCAAAAATCCCTCTTCTCTACTTAAAATCCTATATTTTCTTCACATTTGACCTAGTCAAGAAAATGCATGTCAAAATGGGCATTTGGATCTTAAAATATGGAGCTTATAAGTAGGTTTTTGTGCTTTTATTTGGTGGATACATTAACATCTCTAAGTAAAGTGATTTATCCTATGTTTAGTAATTTTTTTTGATGCAATTCCTACATATAATCACAAACCTCACTAAATGTGTGGAAACGAGAAACAATAAAAATGATTACAATTTTTATCTGCCAAAACTTTGGAAGGTTCAGAATGATGCCCTTTTTTAAATGTTCCTTTTTGGTTTAAAAAGAATGGCATCTTTACAAATCATGTTTATGAAATCCAAAATTTTACATGTAACTTGCAATAAGTTGTCATACTATTTCCATATTGGGCACATTTAATTTTATTTTTGAATGAAATGTTTTGAATTGGTTTCTTACTTATATGATATAATCTTCTCATTTTAAAATGTGGATGCTAAGCTCTAATTATGGCATGGTTGTTACTGAAGATAGTAAGCTTTGGTTGTACCTATTTAACATGAATTGGGTTGTTGTTACTTCTAATGCCTAAAAGGGTGCGCTTAATTATATGTTATGAACTCTATCTTCTTTTTCCATAAAAAATGAGTTGTTAGAATAATGAACCAAGTGAAAAACTAGTCATGTAGTTTATCTATTACCATATAACTTTCCCAATATTTGAGAGTTAACAAAATAAGTATTGTTATAGACCTCTAAGAATTAGGTGAAGGCTCTTAGAGACATATTTTATGCACCTAAGAGGGTTACCAAAAATCCAAACGAGGTATGATACCCATGGTGTCCTAAAATCACCCATTTATATGAGTGTACTCGAGTTTTTATCTCCTATTGTTATGTGAAAATTTTAACAATGTGCTTGATATATATGTAATATAGTATGAAAATATAGTTTTGCATATTTGATATGATAGTCATGACCTGAGTACCAAGGATGTTCCTAATGATTTATTTGGATCTTATCCAAATCAGCCTCTGTATTTCAGACTCACACCAGTCATGGTGTGGAGGTACTTAGTCAGATCGATTATCCTAGTATCATCTATAATGGGTTAGACAATTTCACCTTGACAACCTACTAGATTAGGCAATACATTCCAATTACTCAAAGATTAATAATAAAATATAATCAAGTCATGTAGATTTACATGTGTACTTATCATGCTTCTTTCATGTTATATTGTTAACTTCTGTAGTGTTCCCTATACACATTATTTAGCTTTACCTTTACTGCCTATACTACTTTGATATGTTTTGTAGAAGTTCAAGTAAAACATAGAACTGTCAAGTTTAATGTATATACCTCAACCTTACATTCTTTTATTACTCTACAAATGTTTTATCTCACATTAGGACTTTAGTCTAACTCTCATGGTCATACACCATGTAATCTGGTTCACAACACCCATTTGATTGGTTTATTGAAGAGGATCTACCTTTTTTAAGGCAACAATGAGTATGAGGTGGGAGTGTAACTTTTTTATGTGTCTACAAGACATCAATGTATACTCAAGCTTAGGATAGGGTAATGTTTTTAGAACCAAACCAGTGGTTGGACCGGTACTGACTCAGACCAGATTGAGTCGGGTTCAACCGGAGTGGTTGAACTGGTTGGACCAGAAATCATGTTAGCATGACATTAAAAAAAATGAATCGGAAAAATCGAACCGGTCACCATGATAAATGGAAATTAGTGGTCGGACCGGTCAAACCGCTTCAACCTAGCATATTATATATGTATATATACACATGTATATATATTGTTTGTATATATAGACATAAATATATTGCATCAATGTGTGTGTGAATATATATATATCTATATTTGAATATATATATATATATATATATATATATATATATATATATATATATATAACATATGAGAGGTTATGTATTCATCCCGCTCTCTCTCGCAGGCTTAAATAGATCCAAATCAATGTCAACAGGTGTATCTAGCCATGGAGGCTTAACACAGTTAAATGACAGAATTAAAGTATTAAAAGGTTCTGAAATTCTTGGATTAGGAAGGGAATCAGTAGCAAGGTTTTGCTGAGCGGCCTTAGCAATTCTATCCGCTACCTTGTTGAGTGTCCTGGGTATCAGGGCCACTCTACAAGATGAAAGAGGAGAGGTAAGATCGAGAAACCTCTCCACATAAGGGATGAATTTCGGCAGGTGCTTTTCTGAATTGAAGATTTTCACCGCAGTTGTGCAGTCTGACAAAATTGTAGCCTTCCTGGTCTAGAGCTTACCGGCGATCACTGCTGCTTGATGGATGGATTGAATTTCCGCATGTAGAGCACAATCTGCCGCCATGCGGTGGCCTTCCCCTTGCCTGCTAGTACCGAAGATGGTGACGGCGTGGACACCTATTCCTGCCTTATTGTCTTTATAAATAGCATCAACGAACAAAAGAGCTGAGTCTTGGGGTATCGCCTGGAGTACAACTTGTCTTGTAGGGGATAGCGTCTCCACAATGTGTGAAGAGAGGTTGATGATAGAGGTGGCCCAGTTCTTGATGAAGTTAACCATCATTTGCATGGTAGGAATATGTTTACTATGAATGAAATCATTCCTTACACTCCAGATGTGCCAACAAGCCATTGCGCAAATTGTGGGCATGGTTGGAGAAATGGAGGTAGAGTTAATAATATATGAAATCCAATCTTCTTCAATAAGTGTGTAAATGTTGTTCCAGAACCCTAGGGATTTCTAGATTGGCATGCTTAGCTTGCAGTCATGCAGACAGTGGATTCAGGTTTCTTGCTCACACCCACATACCTGACATTCGGTCGAAGTGCCAATGTGTTGTCGGGTTTTGTCAACATTCGTCAGCAGGCTGTGATGCTGCATTTGCCATAGGAATAACTTGATCCTCTCTGGCAATGGTGATTTCCATATGCATTTCCATTTTCCATGGACCATAGTTTCTTTCCCTGCTCGTATCCATCTGTAAGCTGAGCGAGAGGTAAATTCCCCACTCGGTTCATACGACCATGACCAGTTTTCTTCTTGAAGAGAAGCGTTGGGAGGGGGCAGACCTACAATATACAGCTAGTGTTCTTCTGGAATATGACTCTTGATGAAACTCTAGTACTAACTTCCATCTAGGGAAATCATGTCTCGCACCTTCAAATCCATGAGGTCGGAGGGGATGGATCTGAAGTCTTCCTTTTTAAAAATAGCTTTGGGTCCACACCAGTGGTCGAACCACACATTTGTGGATGCCCCATTGAAAATAATTTTCCTACTAGCCTCCTCAAGGCGAGGGAGTGCTTTTTTAATGAAATTCTAGACCGACGAGCCAGAAGCTTTCCTGAGTTTATCTTTTTTCATGTATTTGTCTTTCATGATCTTTACCCATGGCACTTTCCTGTCTTGCAAAAAATCCCATGTGTTCTTCATCATCAAAGCCTGGTTTTGGTCCCTGATGTCCATGATGCTTAGACCTCCAACATCTCTATGGGACATGAGCTTTTTCCAAGAGACCTATGAAAGTTTCTTTGTTTCTGAATTCCCTTGCTAGATAAATTTGTGGATATGCTGACTAATATTGTCACACAGAGAGGGGGAAATGGCGATGGATTGCATGGTATATGAAGGTATAGCTTGCAGTGTAGATTTTGCCAAGCATATCCTTCCAGCTAAGCTGAAGTGTTTCACTGCCCAACTATTCATTTTGTTTTTGATGATGTCTAATAGGTAAGCATGAGTTCATTTATTAATACGTTGATGAATGATGGGAACTCCCAGATATTTCCCCAAATCATTCATGGTCTCGATGCCCATGACTCTACTTATCTGTCTTCATTAACTGTTGGTAACATTCTTGGATAGGAAGATGCGAGACTTGGTGGTAGACACCTCCTATCCTGAGACTTTGGAGAAATCTGTCAGGGTCTTCAAGATAACTCTGGCCTGTTGCTTCGAGCCTTCTGCGAATAATAGCAGGTCATCAGCGAAGTAGACATGGGTGAGGGGAATGGATTCCTTGCTAAGGACCACTGGTTTCCAGCTTCCGTCTGTGAATTCTCATTAATGACTTGGCACAACCGTTCAATGCATAACACGAACACGTAGGGGCTTATAGGATCACCCTGTCGGACACCTTGACTTGCTTTGAATGCTGGCAGAGGTTCACCTTCCCATAGAATAGAAGTATCTCCTAGAGTTATAATCTGCATAATGATTTTGATAAGGGTGGTAGGCAACCCAGTTTTGATGAGTGTATCTTCAATGAAAGCCCAGTGCATCTTATCAAAAGCCTTCGTCAGGTCAAGTTTGATTGCCATGCACTTTTTCTTGCCTTTCTGAAATCTCATTGAGTGCAAAGCTTATTGGACCAGGATGATGTTATCACTGATCTTCCTGCCTGGTATGAAACTCGATTGCATTGGCGATATCCAATTGTTCATCAGTGGTTTGAGTCTTTCAACAATTATTTTTGAGATCAGCTTGAAACATATGTTATTGAGGGATATTAGTCTGAATTCACCGCATTTTGTAGGGAATTTGACCATAGGGATGAGAACCATGTACGCGTTGGCCAACTGAGGATCTACTCGGGCATTTTCAAAACAACTTTAAACTATCTTATGCACTGAGTGTCCAACATGAGTCCAGTTAGATTGAAGGAAATCCGCTGAAATGCCAGCAGGCATGAGGGCCTTTCAGGCTGCCATCATGAAGATTGTATCAGTAGTCTCCTGAAAATTTGGAATGTCTGTGAGCTTTTTTTTTATCAAGGGTGCAAGTTCTTCAAAACTTCCTGGATAATTTATAATCGCACCTCGTGCAGCCTGCACATGAGTGGCCATAAGCTGTGTGTAGTAAGAGGTAATAAGACGTTTCAAGATTTTTGGGTTGGTGACCCAGTTTCCATCGTTGTTCATCAACCTTCTTATCTTGTTGTGGAGACGTCTGCTTTTTACAGTTGAGTGGAAAAATTTATTGTTTCCATCACCACTCTTTAGCCAAGTGTTATGCGCCTTATTTTTCCAATTTGTCTCCTCTCTCAATAAGATATTACATAGCTTTTCCTGCAAATTGAGAATATATGTATTACTTGCAATAGTATTACGATGGCTCAGATGTACTTGAGCTTTGTCAATCTATCGTACGAGGGTAGCCTTCTCATGTTGGTTCTTCTTGGTCATCTCTCGGTCCCACTTAATGGAAGCCGCCTGGAAAGTCATTAAGGCCTCAAGAAAGTGACTGTCTTTTTTCCAATTCTCTTCGAGGTGGCTCGAGAACCCCTCTGTAAGGTTCCAGCTTGCCTTAGTTCTGAAATGATGAATGTGTCTGGTGCTTTTTTTGTTGGTATTGAGGAGAAGCGGGTTATGGTATGACTTTACCCGTAGAAGGACAGTGACATTAGAGTTAGGAAAACTAGAGGCCCACTCTTCATTAATGAGTGCTCTATCCATCTTCTCGAGAAGGACTTTTTTTTGGTAAGTGAAGAATTACCCCTCAGACTTGGCTTCAACTAGCCCAATATCGTTCATCATGTCATGGAACTGATTTCTTCTTCTCGAATCGAAGAACTTACTACCACTTTTTTCCTCGGTGCTTAGAAGGGTGTTGAAATCACCTATGACTGCCCAGGGGCCATGAGTGACTTGGCTTATCTTGTACAACCTTGACCACAGTTTCTCTCTGGGTTTGGGTGATGGACTCATGTAAATAAAAGTTACTACTGATCCATTGATAATGCAATGCATGAACTGGAAATGGCTGTATAGGATTTCTAGATTACATCTTGAGTTGTTCCACATAATCCAGATACCTCAAGAGTAGCCAATAGCCTCACTTCTGTGAGAGGAATTGAAACCATATATCTTTATGATGTTTATAGCCTGGTCCCCACTACAACGTGGTTCTAGGATAGCTAAAACATTGATTTTAAGAGAAGACTTGAAATATTTAATGATACTGGTCTTTTGTTGCGATCCGACACCCTGTATGTTCCACACTATAAACTTCATTTGTGGATTTGGAGGATGTAGATGATTGGGTGTGGGGGGATTAACCATAAGGGGTTGTCCACCCAAGGCATTGTCATCCCTATCGTCATTAGTAGTGTCCATGTCTATTTGTCTGAAAGCGGATGTGCCTGAGAATTTTGGGTGATTTCTAGAGGCTTTCCCTTTCTTCCTTACCCTATCTAGGCTAGAAGGAGTATGGTTTGCTTGAAAACCACCTGCCTATTCCTAAGATTCACTTGTCGATCAGATGAGGCCCCTTGGGACTCACTAGCTGGGTTATAAATCACCAACTGTCGGTTTGATACAGGGCTGCCGTTCCTGCCTATGGAGATTTCGTCATCTTGCAGGGTAAGCATTGAATCCCTTGCAGCATCCATCATTTTAGTAGATTGTTGTTTCTTTAGTTTGTATCTGTTCTTTTTGTTGACAACTATTTTCCATTCTTCTTCCGCTTTGTCTGCTAGCCTCGGTTGGTGAGGGTCCTCTTCATATGAAGCTTCATGGATGTCCTCTGAGGTTTGCTTGGCCTTTCCTTTATCTTTCCTAGAGGGCCGCCATTTTGGTTTCTTAGCATGTATGTTCGTGCTGTATGGGTTTGGAGGTGGGGGTGCAGGTGTTCCTCCATTAGTTTCTGGTTCCAGAGGGGGGTTGTGGTAGTATGTGTGCATTCACCCTCACTATGGCCCAGTCATCCGCACTTCATGCAAATCATGGGTATGTTTTCATATTCCAGGTTGAACTTCTCGTCATTGAACAGAATTGCAGGGAGCAAGGGTTTTGCCGTATCCACTTCCACTGCGATTCTTGCAAATTTCCCTCTGTGACCCAACATTGTGGTTGAGTCTATCCTGATTGTCTTCCTGATACTATCATCGATACTCTTCAAGAGCTCGTGTTGATAAAGGTATACCGGTAGATCTGCTACTCTATCCCAGATTAGAAGGCACCTAGGGATAGGATCTGAAGGTTGGAAGTCATCTGTCCAAGATTGGACCGAGATATAGGATCCTAAGATCATCCATGGTCCTCCTCTCATGGCTCGAACATAATCAATTTCACTGGACAACTGGATTATGTAATACCCTTTTTCCAGATCTATGACTCTGAAGTTCTCCGTAGGTTTCCATAGGGTTGCCAGCCTGTTAACCAAGGCATGATAATCAACGTTGATACCTACTAATTTAATAATAATGGAGTGCTTCCATGGGTCCAGTAGGGGTTGGATCTTATACTTGTTGACCTTAAACTCAGGAATGGGTCTTGTGAGGTCAATCAAGATCACTAATGCTTTGAGAAAATCTACGAGAATGTTCTTGATGTGGATGGTATCTCCTGCGTTCCCTACCATGTTTGCATATGATCTCCTTTGGTTGTTAGGGTTCATACGATCTTCGGTTTCCTGGTTCTTTTCGGTCACTTTTCCAGTTTCATGTTGTTGCAGGTTTTCCGTTGCGACGTCTCCTTGGTTAAGATCAGTATGTGCGGTAGCGGTATCCAAAGGACGAGTCCACCTGGCGAAGCTTCCTCTACCGCCGCCTCCCCGTCCTCCAGAGCCTCTCCCTCACGCCGACCCTAGCACCATCATAACCATATTGTCTCCGTGTAGCTTCATTAGATTATATATATATATATATATGTGAATATATATATATATATACATATTTGAATATATATATATATACATATATTGTATATACATGTATATATATAAATATATATATGTATACATATATATATATATGTATGTATATATGTGTATATATATATATTTGAATATGGCTAAAAGAATTGTGTACCCGAGTACATGTAGCTTACATGTACCCACCTTCATTTGTGATGATTGTAAACTTCTACTGAATAATCCAACCTTATGGATGTAAAGTATACCCCTTAGATAAGATGTGTACAAAAATAACCACAATTTGATATTCATAGGTTATCCTATGAAAAAAAATGTGTATTTTCTAATCAATGGTAAGTTGCAGAAATTGTATAAACCATTGAATGATATCTTTCTATGTCTCATGATCTATATAAGAGATGGTTATTATTTTTTAAACACATCTAATCTATATAGTGTTGAATCAATCCATATGGTTTGATTTTATCAACATATTCCCCATGTGCTATTTTAATGGTCAGTACACATAAGTTACATGTACTGGCTGGTATACACTTCCTAACCTCTTTGAATATATATACATTGTATATATATGCATATATATTTTTATCAATATATATATATATATATATATATATATATATATATACATTGTATATATATGTATACATATATATATTATTATGTAGATGTACGCATACATTCATACATATATTTTACATATATACATATATATATATGCATTCTACCTTATATGTATATTTTCTATGTAATACATACATACACATATATATATATGCCATATTTATATACATATATAGATACATATATGTAAATTCTTATATATATTCTACCTTTTGTTTTCTCTTCTCTTTGAACCACTGGTTCAATCCGGTTTGGTGTGACCAACTGGTTGGACCGAAAAAAGACACATAATCGGTGTTTTAGGCTTCCAGACCGGTCAGCTACCAGTTCACCAGTCTGACCAGTCGGACCGGCCGGTTCGGTGCAGTTTTATACACTAATGTATCTACGATTCAATTTTAATTGTATGCTTGTATATGATTTAGATGTTGTAAATTCATGAACATACATATCTTTTGCATAAATAGATGCGATGTTGGTCACTTGTGATTACATTGCATAGATACACTTATGTATATAAATAAAATTAGTTGGATGTTGTTAATTAGAACATTTTCATATTTTATTTTTGGTTTCTTATAGCTATATGACCTCATACCATGTTTATATGTTGATCATGAAGTTCTGCTAGCCATCTATAATCAACTAGGCATAAACATGTGCTATGAACACTTACTTTATTAAAATAAAGAAATATCAAATTATAATGTATAAAAATAAAGATCATAATCTATCCAACTTCCTACATAATTTTAATATATATAATTTTAAAAATTAGAAGGACTAGTTTGTAAATTTCATAAATATGTACAATCATTTCATCAAAATCCGTCATAAATTTTAAAAGTAGCACCCAACTCCCTTCAATTTATTTCATATAGGTATGAGCATCCCTGCCGGCTCAATGTTTATCTATGTGTTTTCATAAACGTTTAAGATCTAGCTCATATAAGAAACATCTAACCAACTATCTGTATGGCTAGGATAAGGTAAAGACAAACCCAAAAACTCAAATATCTAGATTCATTATTTATACATGTAAATATAACATTATGTATATATAAAATGTATCTTTGTAGGATACATTAATTATAATTTTAAAATATATTGTATCTAAGATGGTTGACCGATAATGTTAAGAAGGTTAAAGGAGCAATAGACAAAAGAGCATTTAAGTTAAATGAACCCATTTGATATTGAACATATTTAAATCATTTAAAACATAATATTATTTTTAGAATTTATTGATTGAACTATGGGATTTAGGGGGGGGTGAATAGATACATTCTTATAAAAGAACTTTCTCCTGTGATCACCCTTCCTTCTTCAAGGAAGTCACCTTTAACTCAGCACTTTTCTAGAGAGAGGTTGGGGAGAGAGTTGAGAGCTTCACAACATGTACATTGGAGAAGATCTCTTACAAGAATCCTAACTCACTCATTGGAATGTAGATTAGTAAACTAGCTTGAGGGATATTAGGGGCTCTTTGAGGCACGAACACAAAACTACAGAAAGGGAGCATTGAAGGCAAACTTGGAATGAAGTTCAAGGGCTTCTATTTATATTTGAGGGTGCCTTTTTAGTTTTTCAACACTCCATTATCTAGAAACACTTCTCTACACTTTACCTATAGTTTTGTCTATTGATTTACCTTTTGTGAAACTCGACTGGAGACACTATATGATACAAGAATTTAAAGTTGTGAGTCGAGTGTATCTGTGATATAACTCTATTGACGACTTTAAGTTGTTTTTCTAGTGTAGCGTGTCGTTCGATTTGCCACCAGGACAAACTTGATTGACCTTGGGTATTTCCAAGAGTCATATAGGCTTTTAGCTGAGTTGTCACCAGGACAAACTCGATCGAAAAGGCAACATGCAATGAATTTTGACAAATCCCCAAAAGTTCTTAAAATATCTGAATTAAGTGCTCTATACAAGTCATTCATTCAATACAAATGATTTAGAACATGATTCTAATAGGTTTTTTGTTTATTCTCAAAACTTGCATTTGTATGGATTTTGACTTGCTTTTTGGAAAACTAGGGTTTGCTAAATTTCATCCTCTTCATGTACCTTATACCTGAATTAATCTCAAATAAACATATTAGATGCACACTAATGGAATGGTTAAGTCGTCATCAAAATATAGAAAATGTATAATATTAGGTCAACATCCTCCCCCTTTTTGAAGATGGCAAAACATTCCTTAACATATTGAAAAGGACTAAATTTAAGAAATTTTACCATTGATATGTAGGGGGATATATGAATGTATCAAAGCAATTTATCCCCCTCAAATCATGTTTACCTTCACATGTGAGACTAGTTTCTCCAAAATCACAATCACCACATATAATTGCTATGCAATTTTCAATAAGCAAGAGATATGCAATTTAAAGATCAATTTTAATATGTGCAGCCAAGCTATTTCTCTCTCATTGTCATATCAGAAAGGGATGGGGTGGAAGATCTAGGTCTCATCTTTTCCAACTCATAAGTAACATATACATGCACCAAGAACAAAACAAATAGAGAGAACTGAGAACATTAAATCAATATAAAAATATAAGATAGCATACACCTAAACCCATATAGTAACATAGAAAAGAGTTTAGGGTACAAATGATAAAGATTACAGCCAAGGGAAATAACTCTATGATGAAAAACAAAAACAACAAAAGATGACATGAGTATATGAAATAGTAGCCTCAGATATAGGTATCCTATGCAAATTGTAACGAATTGGAACTTAGAATCATACCCTATTCCATGATTAGAAATCTAGTAAGATTGTTTTCTTCATTTGAACAAACAAGGATAAAAAATTAAATGATATTTACATAATAATTTAAATATATTCTAGCATGAAAGTTAATTCTCAATATGTAAGAAATATGCAATATAAAGATCAATTTTAATATGTGCAGCAAAGCTATTTCTCCCTCTTTTTCATATCAAAAAGGGATGGGATGGAAGATCTAGGTCTTGTATTTTCCAACTCATAAGAAACATATACACGCACCAAGCACAAAACAACTAGAGAGAACTGGGAACATTAAATCATAATTATAATACAAGATAGCATACACCTAAACTCATATAGTAACATAGAAAAGAGTTTAGGGTACAAATGATAAAGATTACAAATAAGGGAAATTAGTCTATGATGAAAAACAAAAACAACAAAAGATGACATGAGTATATGAAACAGTAGCCTCAGATATAGGTATCCTATACAAATTGTAACGAATCAGAACTTAGAATCATACCCTATTCCATGATTAGAAATCTAGTAATATTGTTTTCTTAGATTTGACCAAACAAGGATAAAAAATTAAAAGACATTTACATAATAATTTAAATATATTATAACATAAAAGTTAATTCCTGAAACATATTACATACATTTTCTTTTCTCACATTATGGAGGAAAATATGATTAATACACGTTTTAAAATGGAAATTTGGAATTTTCATGTGCAATCATATAAATTTTAAAGGAATATATAAATTAAATACGTTAATTGACTAAAAGGTGGATTTTATTTCATTATAAGAATGTATAAGTTTTTTTGTAACAATTAAATTACTAGGACTCCATGAAGTAAGTGTTGATAATAAAGAAATAATATTTTCATAAAAACAATGCTAATGTGTCAAAACTTCTAATGGTGTAATAACTCATAAAAAGAAAACTCAAAATAAAATATAATAGTAAAAATGTGTTCTATGGGTCCCAATTGCCTTGGGAACCAAGTTTTACATTATTTGCATAATGATATCTATCTTAATTCTATTTGGAAAAGAAAATAGGAATAAGAGAAAATATTAAATAAATTATTAAAAGTCTTCAAAGTTGGAAATAAACCTCAAATTCGAAATATACATACCAAGATTATTTTATTTTTGAATTTTCATCTTATTTGAAGAAAAAAAATGTCGTAGTGTAGTTTGGGAGAGAGAATGTAAAGTAAAGCCCAAAATAGTAAATAACATGATAAATAACCCCAAAAAGGAAAATTAATTGAAAATTTATCATCCTCATGTTTGAGTTTACTTATAGGCTAAGTTTCATCTTTTTGAGAGTTTATAGATGCCTCAAATTCATTAAGGAAGTAAAATTTGTGATATAATTGAAAAATAAATAAATGATACAATAAGTGACTTCAAAAGTGGAATCCTGGCTCATTCCCGACTAGATATTTGGGGTTTACCCTCATGGTCGGGAGAAGCACAACTAAAGATTTCAATCTATGTCTAGATAGATTCAGAACTAAGGTAGAGGCGTGGAGTGGGTTGGGGATTTCTATTGTTGGGCGCCTGGTTTTAGTCAAATTGGTGCTTCAGGCTATGATCCAATTCTGGACAGGTATGGGGAACATACCATCCCCTTCTTTGCATGTGATATGGTCCAGTACAACAAACTTCATTTGGGTAGGAAGGATCCATGGTGTGTCCTGGGACCGATTCTAAAACCTTTCTTAGGGGGGAAGGGGTGTTGTAGATTGTAGTTGCCGATGAACTAATGCAGAATGGTACTAAGAAGAGAGTAGATAGATTCATCAACTACCCCAACAACATATGGGCAGCTTGGATGAAAACCATATATGAAAACTGTTTTATATGTGACAATACATCTAGGTCGTCCCGAAATTGGAGGGGCATGTGCAGGTTTGTGGAGGATAACCAACATTTGTACAATGTTGATGTGAATGGTACTTGGCATGTCTGTATCTAGACACCATTGATCAACACTATCACAAATTCTAGCCTGATAGAAAGTTGTTCTTATATGCTTTGGGGGAAGGCTCACTATCCCAAATGGAGCACCCTTAGCTACAAAGTCATCTTAGACAGACTCCCTACCTTAGAGAGAATGTCCAGATGGGGGTATACCTCGAATAATAGATGTACCTTCTGTAAACAAGTAATTCAATCCAACAAACACATGTTCTTTGATTGTATGTGGCTTAAACAGATGTGAAAGATCATATACATTAGAAATGAGTGGGGACAAGATGTGACTGATGATGTGGTGGGTGCTTTCTTATGGGATGAAGCGAAGTTCAAGAATGATAAACCCATGAGCAGCTACGCTAATATATGTATTACAGGCATCATCTACTTCATCTAGTTTGAAAGAAACAAGAGAATTCATGACAACAAGGAGAAGAACCTCAACACTTTGTTGGACTCTTTTGCTAGAGAAATGTTCAGGAATGCTAAGATTAGGCCTAATATTTTGCACATACTCAGCGCCAACACATGTGTATATTGGGGTTTTTGTAGTTAGATCCCCACATATAGTTTTCCTGGGACCATTTTAGGGTGCCTTATTTTTTATGTATAGTCCTTTTTGGTTTAATATATTTACCTTACTCCAAAAAGAGTAGAATGCAGTGAGGAAAGTAATTTTTTGCTTTTTATTAGCCATATTAGTTGATTTCTCATTGATGAGAAAATTAACCTTTATTGAAAAACTTAAGTCACAATTTCTTGGAATAATTATAATATAAGTAGAAGTAGACATTTGAATGAAAAGAAAAATAAAAATTGTTTTGGTTTGGAGTAACATGTAACAAAACAAGAAAACTTAGTTTCTATTTATAAATATATTTATACAATTATGTCATGATTTAGTAAACAAACCCAATAATACTTACAAGGCATGTAGAAAAATATATTGTGATACACATATATATGAATTAATGTTAAAAATATGCATAAATGTCTAATTAAATATTAACCGGACAATTTGTCGTCTTTGACTAAAAAATGGCTTTATGGAAACTAGTGCATAATTATCCATAAATGTATGAAAGTATTCATCATAAAAGAGTCCTAATAAAATTCTCATTTCTAAATATGGTGATTGTATGTGGAATTCAATGACATGGTCTCATTTAATACAATATATGAATTTCACAAAAATCTAACGTAGGTATCTCTCTCTTATATATAAAATTTACATGTAGGTAGAATTGTCCTCTCTAGCCTAGCATAAAAGAATTTGACTCCCATTATGAAGTTTACATTCTATTGAATCACAACAAAAAACATGTAATGCATAAATGAATACCAAATGAAAAATTATAACAATGTCATTTGTACACTTTTCTTTCGAACAACTTAATAGTTCCCTCCGCAATTCTTTGAAAATGGAAAATTTTCAATTTGGTAATATCTGTGACATTATTTTGATTTAAGACAAATTAAATATTATAGATACCATGAATACTTTCACATGTTTCTCTTATAATTTATTGTTATAATCAAATTCGTGATATGCAGGTCTGTAATATTTTTGGGGAGATTAGAAATCAAAATTAGAATCCATCTTTACATTACTTACATAGATGACTTTTCCTTTAAAGGAAATCATGTTACACATACTTAATGGAAAATTAACATGAAAATATGTATTTAGAGCAATATAAAAAGGATATACTTCCCTCGTGAATAGATGATTTTTAAATGATCATATAAACCAAATATAGAAATGAAATACACATTGTGATAATATTTATTTACAAAAATACCAATACATCTTTATATATTAAATATTCCAGTAACAAGATAAAACAAGAACTAATGTTAAATTTGAATTTTTCATGTATTATTAGTTTATTTATGACATTTTATGTCAATTGGATAGTTCTATATTGCCATATATAAATTATAAAATAAATTATCATGATAATACTAAAAATATACAAACAAATTAAATGACTTATTAAATAGTTTAAAAATAGGAAATATGTGTTAACTTTGTATTGTACACATCATAATTAGACTACATGTCGAATTTACTTTGTTTAGATAATGTTTGTTTCCTCAAATAAATAAATGATAAAAATACTTGTATATAAGGAAAATTTGTTGCTTTAGTTGGGTTGTATTTTTGTAAATATTTCCTATTACACTAAATTCTATGTCTGTAAAAAGAAACTAGTCAGAGAACAACCTTTGACTCTTATTATTGGTTCTATAAAATCTCTTGCCTCCTTTCTGTATCCACGATACTATTTAAGCCAATGCTATGCAGAAGGTTTCTCATGATTTCCTCTTCTCTTCCACCTCCCCTATTCTTCCCCTCCACATGACCATGAAGCCACATCTTCTACCACCACAATGCCTTCTTCTCTAAAGAAGCATGGAACATCATCAACAACAATCAAGAGTACAAAGATCTTACTGCATGTGACTAGTCAATGGTTAACCATGTTTATGATTGGAGAACATCAGGAGTATATTTGGCTAAAGGCTTGTTTCAACCAACTTGTTAATCATCAGATGCTTTTATCTCAAAGGTAGAAGGTGAGTGTTCCCTTTCCATAATTTGGATTCACTAAGAGTTTTTTAAGTAGATAAATAAAAATAAGAATGAAATATTGAGATCCTAATTCAAATAATGTATAATTAATATATGTTGGTGTTTCCCTTACCATGATTGTAACATACTAGATCTTGGAGCCTACCCTAGAACGTTGATCTTTTGGGCTTAACCAAACAAGGTTGAGGGTTAGACTTAAAAAGATGTTTAGAATCTCCCTAATGAGCTAATGTATGTATAAATCACCCTAATGTAACCTAATGCAAACACATTAGACTTATAATGGAACATAAAATGTGTCACATAAAGTATATAATGGAATACATGATAATTCATACTTAATAATCACACATGACTCATTTGGATGGTAATAAGAAGTCAAAGAACTTCATTGGATGAATAGTTTTGATAATGGGCCACTAATTGACCATATGACATATCTCATTAAAATAAATTTCAAAAGTGAAAACAAACTTCAAATTCATAATCTAAATATCAAAATAAGCCTACATGACAATTTTCATCTAATTTGGACTACCTTGAAATATTAGGGTAAGTTTAGGAGAGAGAAAATGAATAAAAGACATAAGTAATGAATAATGTGATAAAAGACTTCAAAAGAGGGAAATAATGGCAAATTCATATTCAACACATCAAAGATAACATGTGGATGAAGTTTCATAAAGTTTGGATAATCCTAATGTCATTAATGCATGAAGAAAGAGAAACTAAGGTTTGATTAATTAATGCATCAAAAGTATCTAAAAGAAAAATCTGATTGTAAAATCAGAATCTACATGTTAATTAACCTTTGTGCAAAATTTCACTTGATTTGGATAATGTTTGCACCCGCAATTTGTGAAATAAAGAAGGGGAAATAATTAATGTATCACTATATTTGATTGGTTTTGGATTTCATTTAATCGATGTCACTCTTCCTTTTTTTTGGTTTTTGTCTGAGTCAGACTCAAATCCATAAGGTCCTCCTCTACGGTCATCTCTCTGACCTAGATCTCACTTTGACTAGAATGCTATAGCCCAATGTTTTTTTCTCTCGATTGCTCTCTCTCTTCTCACCTCCTCTCCTTATACCGGTCTCCTCACCATCCTCACACACAGTCGGTTCTTCTGGACCCGATTTTTCCTAGGTTTGGAGGCTCTAATCTCCGGATTGATAAGGGGGACTCTGTGCTCCCCTGTTTCTCACCTTCTGCTATTTTCCTAGCTTCGGTGGCCTTCAGACCTCTTGAATCTTCCCTCGCAACCACCATACTCGCTATCCTTGTTTTTCATCTGGGGTTCATCCTCAGATGGTTCTGAAGAAGCCTTCCCTACTCTACCAGCTACTCGTGGATACCGTGAGGTTGCCTTTGTGCTCTTGGGATTTGAGAGACCCTCAAAAGGCTTGGACCGACTCTTGGGAGTCTCACAAGTTCCTCTACCTTATCACTTTGGTTGGATTCAAGGTAAAATTATTTCCCCCCATTTTAGCCTTCCTACATGTAGTTGCACTTGTACCTTTGGTTATTACTGGTCTGGTGATGAGTTTGTATTGTTGTGAACTTCATTGGCCCTGCTTGAGTTCCTCGAGCTTGTTGGTGTCTTTGGTTGTAAGTTTGACAATTGCAAGTGCCACATTGATCATTGGAGTCTCGTCTGTGTTGTCTACTAGAGCTTCTCACTGTCATGGGATAGAAGGAAGATGGTTCTCTGTTGTTTCCTATTTCTTCCCTCTATTTTCTACTTTCTTTTTCACACAAGGGCATTAGGGTCTTTTCTCTATCACATCCTTTTCTTTGGGTGAGGTCAAATGGACCTTTGACCAAGTGACTTGGATGCATGCTATTGGGCTAAGTCAGTTGGGTCGATTCCTCTCTCTCTCCCCTTCTTACGAATTCTTTTGCTTAGTTGATTTTTCTAAATTTTTTGATTAGTTGAGTTTCAAAAATTCATATCTAATTATTTGTAGTTCAGAAAAATAAAATAAAATATGTTGTGAAATAAGAAAAATACAAGCTTTCTAATGGGTTTGTCGCCTAAATCCAATGTTAAAAATGTGTGATTTTAATGGATTAATTTAAATAATTAATAACTTGCAAATTTATAAATAAATATCTAGAAGTCAGAAAAATATAATAAAATATTCAAAAAATGATAATCTAAAACCTGGAATGTTTTAATAATCTAATTCACTAATATTAATAAGGCAATTTTTAGGGTTAGAATAATTAATGAAAGGCTAACCCTAATTGTACATATAGGTATAATAGGTGCTTTGGAAACCTAGGCTTGGATCCAAGACAGACTCTGGACTGTTTAGATTCTTGAGAACGGTATGATTTCATCCCATATTTTTTCTATATTGAGAAATTTCTAATATCTCTCTTATTGTATGTTTTGCATCTCCTATTCTTTTATATTGAGCAATAACCTATTTTCTTCTTTCTCTTGGTCCTATGGACATTAGCCTACACCATATCTTGTTCTTTTAAAAATCATGGTTCATGTGAACTACCTTAGTTGTTACTGATCTTATGATCATGAGTTGATATTCTTTTGGTCTTTCTTATACATTGTTCATGTTAGAACATTAATTGATGATATGTGATATCTCTTGCCCACTTGTATGGTGGATGTTTATGTTTTCCATTAGTATGATGGCAACTTTTGTTATATCTGACTATACTTTTTACTTGCATCTACATTTAACATGTTATGTGATTCAATAGCACTAGAGTAGTGCAATTGCATTGGTTTTTGGACAAATGTGTATTTCCTGCTCTGGGCAGTATGCTCCTATTATTTTTGGGATGGAGGTGGCCCCATACTTTGGTTTCAAATTTATGACGTTTGGCCCACATTTATATACATTGAGAGTTTGGCAGTACGTCATTCTCTATGAGATTTCAAGTTTGTGAGACTTGGACAACTTTGTTATTATATATTGTTCTAGGGCTATGTTTATCTCACATGCATGCAGGTTGAAGATGAAGATATGGGTTGTGTACCCTATTCTTTATATGTGCTAGTATGGCACAAATCTTTATTGCTTTAATGGCAAGTATCATTTTATTGTGATTCTTTTCTCTTGATACCCATTTGGGTGGTACTTATCTCTTATATGGGAAGCTTCACTTTATTTGATGTGCTTTACTCCATATATTGCTCAATTTACTTTTAGTATGCACATACCAGCCTTTGTTGATGTCATCTATTTTCTCTTCTTGCTGGGGTATGCTTCCAACCCTAGGTGAAGGACATGGAGGACATGGCATAAAGTTATGGACATAGCTTAAGAACTTAAATCTTGGAGACAAAGTTGTTATGGACATAGCTTAAGAAGGTAAATCTTGGTTTAGATTTACCTCTGCTAGATCCTTATGTTGTATCTTACATGTAAACCCTATGTGGGAGATTAAGATGTACTTATGTAATCTTTTGGAAAGTTGATAATAGTCATGGTTATTATTCTGCTATTATACTTTGGTTGTTTAGATATTACCATTAATGAGATTTGAAAATTTTACACCCACTCCAACATATCTTTTGGGTGTGTTTGGACTGGAGGTTCTACTCTTAAATTTTTTAGTAGGGAGTGGATCCCCTCTGGGTCCCACTCTTTACAATGATATTGTGTTGTATTGGATATTTAGGATTTCAACTAAGGTATGTGCATCTTTCCTGATTATCAGGGCAATACTATGTTCACCAATAAATTTCCCATGTGAGGCATTCTTGGTTGAAACTTGTTCATCTTTGAAGATACCTTATTATTTCCTTTATACTTCCTAATTTATTATTGATATCATGAGACTCTATTGTTGACAGTTATTTGGCCTATTTATTGAGAGTATCTCATTCTTTCATTTGAATCATTTTAATGATGACAAAAATTATATCTTTCTTTTATATCATGTGTGTGCGCAAATAGATTACGTTTATTATAGTATCATGTACATATGTACTTACCATAATATTTGGGTGTGCCTTCTTCCATTTTGAGTGTGCCTTTCCACTCATATTATATATATTGGGTGCGCCTCCCGCCCATGGTGTGCCTTTCCACCTGACTTGGGATTGAGATTTATGGGTCTCAACCCTACATAAATAAAAGTCATCTAATTATTTACATGCATTGTTTATGAATTGTTATTGTTGTTATATGACAAGATTTTCTTTTAGTCAATCATCTCTTTTGTTATAATTCCTCATATTTTGGACTGATAAATCCCCTTGGAACATCTTATTTTGAACCTTTCCTTTATTTGATATCCTACATTGTGTTCTCACTATCTTATGCATTGCTTAGTTGTTATTTACTGCACATACTCGGTGTTTGTTGATGTCCTTTCCTTTTGTTTCCCCCTCTTGGGTGTTGTTGTTTAACCCACCCAGAGGTAGCACAACCCCATGCGTATAATACAGAAGACAGTAAATGTAGACGTGGACCTTGCATAAAGAGTTGATGCTTGGGAGACAGACTTCATATAGTTTAGATAACCCTTTGTTGATCATATGTGTTTGTTTTCATATGTATCACCTAGTGTGGTAAAGGATAGTGATAATATCAAGTTTTGTAATAGTTTGATTTTTTGTATTCCTCTTCTATATTTTGTATCATGATATATACATTTTGGATAAACTGGTTATCATCCCTTTTGTGAAAATTTTATACTGGTGTTTGATATATGGGATGTTTCCTTTATATCTAATTTAATAGGGAGTGGATCCCCTCTTGGGTCCCACTCCTTACACAGATACATGGTAAGAATGCAAAATGACATATACATGGGCACTCTTAGACCTAAGAACTAAACATCTAGATCATCTATGTCCATGTCATCATAGGTAGGATTGTAGTCCTCATCACTGGCTTGCTCAAGGTGCATAGAAGAGTTAGGAGAAGAAATTGCCTCATCACCATCACCAGGTCCATCACCTTCAGGACCTTTTACCTCACCATATGTGTCTTCATCATTAGAATCCTTAGCCTCTACATCAACATCCTCAACCATCTCCGCATCCTCAGCAGGAGCAAAAGCGTGAGTAGATGACCACCTGAGATGTTGTTCACACCACGACATGCCGATTTCAAGCAACACCTTTTCTTATTCAAAAGTGGGTGTAAAAACCCCATCATAGTCATCAAGTATAGGAAAGTTAGGTCCAGGTGGGATGACAAGCAACTGAGTGGCACTTGGTTGTGGATGGGAGGAAGAAGGTGTAGATTCATCACTAGAAGCAGGGTGTGTAGTGGAAGAAGTGTACTGGTGAGCAGGGTAAAACTGATCATAGGTAGATGTGGCATAATCAATGGAAGAGAAAGAAGGCTACTATGATGGGTATGGGATAGGGCAAGATAAGTTTATGTTTGACTTGATATGAATTAGATTGTGGTGAAGATGTTCCTGTACTAACATAATTTAGGTATTTTGGTGCATCATGTAACCCATGAGGTTATCATTTGATAAAGAAAAAGAATCCCTAATAGGTCCAGGTGATGGAGGAGGAGGCTGGGTGGAGAAGGAGGCACCATGGGTGAAGGAGCTAGAGGATTGTGATGACTTCTTGATTGTGGTCTCATGGATACATACACCTTTCTGATTTTGATGGTAGTTCAAGTCTTTGAAGAGGGATTTCTCAATGAGGGAATAAAACAAACCATAGATTAGATTGGCATAGGGAGGTTGGTAATCATAGGTGTTCTTTTTTGAGTCAAAGAATGTCATGTGATGAAGAATGTATATGTCCCGCTTGACTCAAATACCCTAAAGGATACAGTGCACAATCACTACGGAGTTCTCTGTTATGTCCATTTGATTTCTCTTTGGATGTACATTGTAGTTGACTACAAGTGCAATGACGTGTGACCTTAGGTCCATGGAAGAAGAGGGTAGGACAGATTTCTTCCTAAAATGTAGGTCATGCTTCTTCAAAGATTTGTGAATATTGGATAGTGATAACTCAGGTTCAAAGTTTTTGTAGAACTCCTCTGGATAAAGCAAGTCTAGGTGATATGGATAGGTAGACTCACAATTAGATGTGGGGTTTGCTCCAATAAGTAAGAATTTAGGGTATCCTCATAGATTATGAGCATAGTATCAACAACCATGGAAGTAAGGGTGATTTTGGTTCTAGGTGGAGGAACATGAGTGGAGTAGTTTCATGTTAAATTGTTATAGAAATCACATACATCCTTAATGCTAGCGTGAGAGATGAAGAAGCATATCACTCAACAAAAAGATAACCAATGCATTTTCACATAAAGGGTTTCCTAATTTTGGTCAAGAACTCATCCCTAGACTCCACCAATGGCCTTAAAGGGAAAGGGGCATGAAGGAGTAGCTCTTCCTATTGATTGAAAACTTGTGTGTGAATGAAAGAGGCTCCATCATAGCCAAGGATGCAAGTTACCAGAGCTATGGAAGGGTTGGATGTTTTCCTAATTGAGGAGCTTCTATTCTTCATTCTGGTAGCCATGGAGGGTGATAACCAAGAGAAATATAAGCAAGATTACAAGTCCAGACAAAGGAACAATAGTAAAGCCACCCAAAAAGGACCTAGGGTTTGGTTTGGGGAGAGGATGCAGGCTGGGATAAGCTAGGAAAGGGGTAGGGGAAAGTCTAGGGTTGGAGGACAAACTAAAATGAGGGGTTGTCGGTGGAATTTCTCTAATTGAGAGGGAGAAAATAGATCGATTGAACCCACTTATCAAACATGGCCCACTCTTATCGATTGAGTTTGCGGTTTGGCTAACTCAGTCGATGTTGTGTGTAGTTCAGTCCTCAAATAGGCCGTTGGTCGAGTTACCCAGGGCAAACTCAACTGACAATAAGGTCTGTCACAACGATTAAAAAATAATTTTAGGGTCCTAGAGCATTATGTAAATGCATTTTACTATCCTATCAAGTATATTAAACATATATAGACACTTGTGAATCATCATGGGCTACTACTTTGCGATAAAACAAGCATGTTGCAGATAAGACCAATTTGAGCAGAGCATTTAACTTAGCAATTTATGCAATAAAGTAGCAAAAGTTGAGCTTAGTAAATTCTCTTTATTGAGAAATAGAAAAAGCAACTTAGTAAATGCTATTTATCTAGAAGGAATAAAGATATCATCAAAGGCAGTAATAAGGAATTTTTATCTAATAAAGTTGAATTGCTCTTTAGCTAGAGACGGTGAAAATATCTGCAAGTTGATTTTTGATATCCACATGAGTGATATATATGTCTTTCTTAGAAATGTGGCCATGAAGGAAATGATGGTGGACCTCTATGTGTTTATCTCTACCATGCAATATAATTTTTTTTGACAAATTCATTGCACTAATATGATCACAATATATATGACAAGCATCATAAAAAATATTAAAGTCTTTGAGAATTTGCTTCATCTATAGGACTTGGACAAAACAACTTTTGACTTCAATGTATTCAGCCTCAGTAGTTGAAAGAGCCATACTATTTTGCTTCTTAGAAAACCAAGAAACTAAACATGGTCTTAATAGGAAGCAAATGCAACTTGTGCACTTTCTATCAACTTAGCACCTGACATAATTTTGAACACTATAAGTTGTAATACTAAAGTCCCATGACTTAGGTATTATAGTCTAAAATTTTGTGTGTTGGTTAGATACATTAGAATCCTCCTAAAAGCTACAAGATGAGATGTTCTAGGGCTTGATTACAATCTAGCACACAAGGCAACACTAAACATTATATCCAGTGTAGAAGTAGTTAGATATAGTAAGCTACCAAGCATATAGAGCTTCTTATCTACATTTTCACCTTCTTCATCTGTGTCAAGTTTGGTGGTGTTGGACATGGGAGTATCCACTAGCTTTAAGTTCTCCATCCCAAAGCAGTTCAAGAGTTCATTAGTGCACTTGCCTTTGTTGTTGACGTTTCCATCTTTTATTTGCTTGATTTGATAACCAAGGAAGAAGGTGAGCTCTCTCTGCACTAGAGAACTAAAATCCTTGCAAAGATTGAGATTAATCCCACCAAAAAATTATATCATCAACACAAATCTGAATGATTGAGAAATTATTAGAAGTATGTTTTAGAAAGAGAGTAGAGTCAACTTTTTCCATGACGTAACCATTATCAATTAAAAAGTTTCTCAATTTCTCATACCAAGCACTAGGGGCTTGTTTGAGTCCATAAATAGCCTTTTCTAATAAATAAACATGGTTAGCATGTTTGTCATGTTCAGAGCCAAGAGATACGACCACATAGACTTCCTCCTCTATTTCTCCATTCAAAAACACACTTTTAATATCCATTTGATAAAGTAAGAATTTTTTATACTAGTAAAGGTAAGTAGCATTCTAATGGATTCAAGTCTAGCAACAGGAGCACAAGTTTCATCAAAATCAATAACTTCATGTTGATTGTAACCTTGTACGACTAATATTGCCTTGTTCCTTACCACCTTGCCACTTTTATCAAGCTTGGTTTTGTAGACCCACTTGGTGCCAATGATCTTTGTATCACTTGGTCTTGGCACTAGATTCCACACCTTATTATTTTTGAATTTCTCAAGTTCTTCTTGCATTGCTAGGATACACTAATTCTCCTCAAGTGCTTCTTTGACATTCTTTGGCTCAAGTTCAGAGATGAAGGCAATGTCTACTTGTTAATTGTTGAAAGCAACCCATGTCTTCACTTTTCAAAGGGGTTCCCATTTATGAGCTCTTTTGGATGTTTTTTTGCAAAATGGGGACTTGGATCCTTCTTTTCTTCTTCTTTTGAGCCTTCAATTTTAACCACCTCTTTTCTTTTGATGTTGATGTCTAGTTATACATCTAGAAATTACTTCATCTATAACATCATGATTTATAACATTCTTGGAAATAGAGGGGCGAGTCTCAATAAATTTAACATTGATGGATTCTTCTATTTTAGATAATTCAATATTAAACACTCTATAAGATCTAGTAGTAATGCTATAACCAAGAAAGAAAGCCATGTAATATGTTGCATCAAACTTATCATGAGAATCTTTGGTGTTCAAAAGAAATCATTGACAAATAAAAATATTAAAGGAGTTGATAGAAGGCTTTCTACCACACCATAACTCATAAGGGGTTTTCTTAAGAAAAGGATGTGTGAAAACCCAGTTTGCACAAAACAAGAAGTGCTAGCAGCTTCGACCCAAAACTTCTTAGGAGTGACATACCCCAAGATCATTGTCCTAGCCATTTCTTGCAATGATATGTTCTTCCTCTTAACTACCCCATTTTATTAAGGTGTATCGGAGGAGAAAAGTTGTGTACGAACCCAAATTATTCACAAAAGCTTTCAAACAAATAATTTTAAATTCTCACCCAATGTCACTATATATAGAGAAAATTCGACAAGTTCACAATTTGTTTACAAAAATTGAGAAAACATCAAGAGTGTCACTCTTTTCTATCAATTCGGAAGTCCAAGTAAAGCCAGAGAAATGATCAACAATCCCTAGACAATACTTGTTACCACTAAGCAGTTGAGTTCTCATTGGTCCAATAGATCAGTGGGAAGAAGTTGAAGAAATCTCTTGGTGCTAAGGACTCCTTGGTATTTAAAGGAGTATTTGGTTTACTTTCCCTTGTGTACATGGTTGACATTCCTCATCCTTCTCAAAGTCCAATTTAGGAAGTCATTTGACCAATTCATTTTTGTTCAACTTCTTTAAGTGATGCATATTTATATGAAAAAGCATATGGTGCCACAAATATATATCATTCTTATCAAAAACTAGGCATTTACTAAGAATAGGCTTAAGAGATCAAGAATAATAATATATAGATTTGTATTTCTAGTTCCCTTATATATAACGTTGTAAGTGAGGGAATGTAGATGCAAGCATATATGAGAAGTAAAAAGAACAAGATATCCATTCTCACATCCACAATAAGAATATTGTATATGCATAGTGAATCACCTACATCATCCTCACCTATCACTTTATCTTTCTTGTTGTCCCCCAAAGTCACTGATCCTCATTTCTTTTTTGTGAGAGTGTTGAAGTGGTCTTTGTCACCAGTCATATGCTTAGAATATACACTATCAAAAATCCATTTTATTTTATCCTACAAATAAAAGTGAGGTAGTGCCCAATTCAAACTTTGGAATACATAGTTAGTTTGGGGACCCATTTCATTTTTGGTTGGTCCCCTTCTTCTTATAAGGACAAAAAAGTAGAGTAATGGTTATTACTCTTACGGAGAGAATAAACCATTGATGTCTCAGAGCCAAATGTCTCTCCATGGTATATTGGAGGTCTCTTTATATTTTTATTACCTTTTCCCTTTCTCTTTTGGCTTCCCTCATATCCCAAACCACTAATATCCACTTGTTTAGTAAAGTGTTTAAGGACTACATTTAAGGGTTTTTTCCCATTGAGAAATTTTTGCAAGGATGCTCTAAGCATATGATTATCATTACTAAGACTTATTATTGTAGAAGAAATACTTGCAATATCATTTTGAACATGCAATAAGTCAGCCTCCAAATAAGGGCTTTACTCAAATAAGAATCCTTTTCAAGAGTTAAGCTAGCTACTTCTTTACTAGGCAAGATAGGTGTAGATTCAAATTCATTAACTCTAGCAAGAAGCCTAGAATTTTCAGTTCTAAGAATGAAAAGTTCATCAAGATAGGCTTGATTTTCATCTCTAAGATCATTCATTTTCTTTAGATAAATACCATTTTCAATTTCAACGCCATTATGCTAAAGTTCAAGCTCAAGGAGTTGCTCTTTCAAAGAATCTACATATCATTATGACTTTTCTTATTTTGTTCAAGCACATCAATTCTAGCATATAGATCATTTATGATTTTCCCTAGTCTCTTCTTTTTAGTTTTTCACTTTGAACAAGAAGAATGAAAAACATGAATCATATTCATAAGAGAATCTTTTGAAAGTTCATTTAAACTTGCCTCACTTACTGATTCACTTGTGTTGGCCATGAGGGGCAATGCATCATTCTCCTTCATTTGAGCTAGAGTCACTAGAATAAGATTCCTCCCAAGACGCATGGGCTGAATCTTTGTCCCTTCTTTCTATCTTCTCCCTCTTCCTGATTTTTCTCTCCTTGTTGTAGTCCTCCTTCCTATGATTTCTCTTGTGATGGACTTCTTGACTTTTGGACACTCATTTTTATAATGTCTCTTTTGACCACATTCATAACACCTTGGTGTAGAGGAGAAGGATGTTTTACCCTTGAAATGTTTTCCCTTTGAGTAATGGGCTTCAAGGCCACTAGGGGAGTCATCTTCACGTGAAGATGGAGAAGCTTGGATAATAGCTTGTTGCTGCACAATAGCTTGAATTTGAGCTTTGAATGCAGTTTCCTTCTCTTTTTTGCATTCTTTCTCTTCTAGATTTTTCTCTTCTTCTTACTTGTCAAGTCTCACTTCAAAATCATATAAATTTTCTATGAGCTCTTTGACAGGAATTTCACCAAGAGACTTTGTTTCTTCAATGGTGGTCACCTTTGTTTTCCACTACTTTTAGAGAGATCTAAGGATCTTTGAGTTGATCTTTACTTGGTCCATAGGATGACTTAAAGCCGCAAGCCCATTCTAAATAGTGTTGTCCTGAATACATTTTAGCAACTCTTATCTTCTTCTCCATCTTAAAGTTAGGGATGGAAAAATAATCCATCTACCATTGGATAACCATCCCCTGACCCATCCCATCTTGTTTTTGGGTCACCCACCAGAGTAAGGATGATATTGGTATAAATATCCATATTACATGTATGGTATGGTTCGGTGGATGGGTATACACAATTATGTTTTAGTATATATTGAGGAATGGTCAATCACGAGATTATCATAACGTCAGAACTAGTACCAGCCTCAACGTTCGTGTTAACCAAGTCCACACAAACTTTTTGTTGATCTTCATTGTTTTAGCCATGGCCATACCAACACACCCTCTAGCCTACCTCAAGCCATAGAGAGTGTACACGCCTCCATTCCCGAGCCCACTAGAGCTCTGCCACTCCCAAGTCCCAAGCATTGGTCCGATTTAGCAACCATTGGTTGGCCTGGCCGGTATGGTGGGTGCGGTCGGGCATCATCGGGACCTTCTCTGGCATGATGGACCACCTGAATGCTAACCTCTGGCAATGATATTCTCTTTCACTATCATGGACTTCTGGGTTTCTTCTCCCTCCTATATGTCTCCTCTCTACAACATATGTGTGTAGCTCGTGATTGTCGAGTGATCACTTTATGCTTTTATTGCATGTGTGATGTCGAGGTGTTGAAGACACTTTGACGGAGACAAGGGCAAAGGGTCCTATCTAAAGATTAAGATAAGAAGAATAATTATACAAGGTAACTATAATGTCCCATGATTTGTGGTCTTGGATATAATGATCTTAAAAGGAATGATTGGGCTACCCACATCACCAAGGTGCATCTCCTTTTTAGGGAGTCCATCGCTAAATAACTCCATAGTTAAGCATGCTCAACTTGGAGTAGTACTAGGATGAGTGACCAGTTTGGATGCTTATACAGACTTGAGCATGAGTGAGGACAAAGTGTGTAGTTAAGGCTAGTGGTGGTCTGTGGGGCTAGTCGTCATTCCTAAAACTCTACTAGAGCCTTGGTAGTGGGCCCGGGTGTTACAGAAACTATGAAATATAGGTGGATAGCGCCTAGTTGATGGCACAAAGAGGCTATTACAAATGTCTCTGATGAATCCTACATAAGGAAGTGTGGATCCACATTGTCTTCTCGGTACCAGTGATGTGTGCAACATGGTGGAGGGTAAGGTGATGACAGTGATCATGACATATGTGGTGGAGGCTATGCGGTGAAGGTGGAATTCATCTAGCAAAGCGGATGGAGGTGGCAGTGGAGTGCATGGCAGTGATGTCTATGCAGTGGAGGTGGCAGGCATGTAGTATATGGGGACAGATGTGGTGGTGTCGGTGGTATTGAGTGTATTAGAAGAAGAACTAGTTGGGGAAGCCAGTGGCAACTAATGAAAATAGTGTTGCTATGATACATAGTGGTAATTGCATTGGAGGAATAGTTTGTTTCCATGCATGATTTGTATCTGATAGTGGTGGTTTTTTGGATTTCCATGGTCACCTAGACACTGGGGAGGAAAACCATGGTAAAAGTAGGATGGACAGCCACATGATTTGTTTTTCCAGTGGCGTGGTTTCGTATAAAGAGGTTGACTGAAAAACCATACCATTTCCATCTTTACTTGAAGTTTTCAATAAAACCATTGAGCATATACACCTTGGAGGACACATGCATGATTTTTTTTCCAGCAGTGTGGTTTCGTATGGAGAGGTTGACAGAAAAGTTGCACCATTGCCATCCTTGAAGTTTTCAAGAAGACCAATGTGCATATATACATTGGATTCTTTGACTTGCTTGGTGCCTTCATAAGTGATGCAAACTCATAGGTTGTATCATAAGAAGAAATTAGGTTGAACTCAGTTGGAGTGAGGGAAGAGTGGATGATGTTAATGGCTTTAGCATTGAGTTGAGCTTTCTTTGAGGTAGCCTCATACCAAGTAGCATTTATCCCTCGGGTTCTTTGTATGGAAAGCCAACAACCTTCTACATGTCACAACACATGCCTTGGATGTAGAATTGCATTCTTCTCTTCTAATACAGGAAGTTGTGCCATCAAATATAGGTGAACACATGGAGAAGCCACTCTTAATGTTGAGATATCCCAACAAATTTTTGCCCATCTCCATGTCTCATAAGAGTACTTAGTTGGAGAAGACCAAGATCTGATACCAATTGTTGGATCTATGGGGTCTAAAGAAGGGCAAATAGAGCCATTCTTGTAGAAGATCTTCCACCTTTGATCACCCTTCCTTGTTAAAGGAAGTTACCTTCAAGTCACCACTTTACAAGAGAGAGGTTGGAGAGAGGTTTGAGAGATTCACAAGATGTACATTAGTATAACTCACTTATAAGGATCCTAACTCACTCAATTGGATGCAAACTAGTAAACTATCTTGAGGGGATTGGGGTCTTTTTTAGGCACAAATGATCATCTATAGCAAGGAAGCATAGAAGGAAAACTTAGAATGAAGTCTACAGGTCCCTACTTATAGTTGAGGGTACCTACTAGTCAGTAGAGACACTTAGAAACAAACTCTAGCCATTTTCGATATTCCAACATATACATTTTTGAGTTATGCAACATTGTAATGGCTAGGAACACTTTTTTGCACTTTATCGTACAATATTGTCGGATGAGTTACCTTTTGGGAAACTCAACTAACAACACTATATGACAACAATTTGAAGTTTTTAGTCGAGTTTATCTGGGATGAAACTTAGTCGAAGGCTTTAACTTGTTTTGCTAGTACATCATGTCAGTCGAGTTGCCACCAGGACCAACTTGGTCGACCCTAGGTATTGCCAAGAGCCATATAGGTTGTCGGCTGAGTTGTCACCATGATGAATTCAGCCGCAAGGCAGTATGTAATGATTTTTTACAGATGCCCAAATAGTACTTAAATGTTCGAATTAAGTGCTAAATTTCCATTAAGCTTATTTACATGTCACACATTCAATACAAATGATTTACAACATGATTCTAATATATTTACTATTCATTCTCAAGACTTCCCTTTGTATTGATTTTGACTTGCTTTTCGAAAAACTCTGGTTTACTAAATTTCATCCTCTTCATGTACATAATACCTGAAATCAGTATCAAATAGATATATTAGATACACATGATTGGAATGGTTAAGTCGTCATTAAAATATGGACAAAATATAACAGTTAGGTCAACATTTACAACATACTCTAACCATATGTGTTGGATGTATACAAATTTGATCTGTTTTAGAAATCATCTCAATCATATCTTGAAATATTGTTGAAACATATAATGTCTTTTCTAATCAATGATAAGTTAGTAAAATTCCAAAAATATTTCGATGATTCTTTAGTTCATCTTTTAAGAACTTAGAATGTGACCGTAATTTTAAAATTTTCTAATAAAGACATTATCATTATAACATATATGATTGAAATTGATGTATTCATTATGAGTTGGATAATTATACAAATAAAACATACAATTTACATGTACAAGTTACACTTTTTAAATCTTAATTAGTCTATAATTATATAGAAAAATGTTTAAAGTTATTTTGTTTCAATATGTTAAAACCCACCTGAAATCCAAATCCATTACTCATTTCGAGTATGTAACAAGATAGACATGTGTTGAGGATTTAGGTTCTAGAGTATAATGGTCCCTAGTTATTTAATAAAATAGACACGAACACAAGAATGTCAAAAGAGAGTCGAAGGCTACTTTCGTATATAATATAGATCTACATAAAAATAAAGATGACTATTTTTAACTTAATAAAAATGATAAATATTACATCCAATTGCTTCCACACATTTTATAATAAATCAAGTTTGTCACATGTCTGCCTTACCAAGATAATAGTACTACTTTTGTGATGCCTTGATCCCCGTGCCATCTCTAATGACTCCGGAGACCGGGGAGTCACCCTCGTTAAACCACCCTTAACCTTTTCTTTACTTAGTTACATAGAATTAACTTAAAGGAAAAACCTAATAACTTGAATAACATCATATCATAATAAAATTGCGGAAGCAACTAACCATTAACCTTACTTGGAAGAAAAACAAACTTACATGACATTACATTCTTCATGCAGAAAGTAAAACACAATATATAACTAAAATCTAAACTACATATTACATTAAATTCTCTCACTACCACACCACATGCCCAAGGACCAAGGGGAAAGGACTAAGAAACCTCTATCTAACTACAAACTACCTTGTAAGAACTAGGGTGATGCAATCCTTCAGCTTCCTCATGCAGACGTTGAACTGAAAAATGTTTTAGTAGGTTGGTGAGCTACTGGCTCAGTGAATAGAATTTCACCCAACCGTCACAGATAACTCATTTTATGTTTATTAATTGGAATAAAATACATGATAATATTATACTGAGCAGATCTAAATAATATAATTTAAACGATAGGAGATGTCAACATTTCATTAAGATAACAACCGCTGCAAAGCTGTAGATACGATTAAATAACAAAGAATACTAAAATTTCATTTAAAGTTCTACTGTTGTGAAACTAACTCAAATCTTTCTTAACTCTTTAACTTATAAGAAACTCTGTGAACCTATATGGACATAGTTTATCTTATGCCCTGATCATATGCAATGTACTCTACATATGAAGACTCGTTGCAAACTATGATCCCACTGTACAAGACTTAGCCGACACCCCGGGATAGCTAAGTCTGACTACTCTCATGGTCTGCAATAGAGAAACTGGCTCTCTGGCCTCGACATCCTATTGTGTCGTAAACTGGAATCCTCCTCTAACCTGAGCACACAGGTGGAGAGTCAAGCCACCTATTGGATTTTCTGTACTCTAGTACCACCAAGACTTCTGGTTGATGCTGGACATGGTTTTCTGTACTCTAGTGCCACCAGGACTTCTGGTTGATGTTGGACACTACAAACTATAATTTAAGGAGACTTCCACTAGGGCTTCGTCCCCCGTGCCACCTGATAGAACATTCCGACCCCTGTATACTGGACATTGCTAGGTTTAGGTTGTTTTACCCCTAAGACGCATACCTCACATTGGGGTTCTACGGTGTCAGGGCCCTTAAATCTATACTTTTATTATTTCTTGGAAAACTCTTACTATGTTGAACCTTTTTCTTACTTATACTTGACTCAGGTATTTCTATGGCATCTTGTCTATTTAATTGCAGTTCAAATCACAACATGAATATCATTCTTGACCTGACAGAGCAGTATACTCAAAAACATTATAATTTACTGAGTAATCCATATACCATGCATGCATGCAGATTGAAATTTCTTAAATAAACTAAACTCATATCAACTTGGCTCATATATGCTGGAATTATACAATTGATCATCGTAACACACTAACAAGAGTTAATTACTCGATATATTATAAATCATCAGTAGTACTTGTAAATTATTTGTAATTCCTAAAAAATTTAAGCACATCAACCCAAATTCTAAGTTATGCATCACATAACTCAATTAAAAGTTAATTAATTTTCATGGCATGAATTATCAATATTAATTGAGAATTTCAAATGATTTCTTTGAGAAATGTGTCGATTCGTATGATTATTAATACACTCACATTAAATATAACTGGGAGTGTGCAACTAGGTTTCCATTGAACCCTTTCATGCCATTGTCATTTCTTTGAAATCGTACATCTATTAAATTACTAAAAACATACAACCTGGGTTTATACCAAAACTGTACAACTACTGGTAGTATGCTACTAATTCCAACTTTTAAACTGAGCAAATTAGGTTTTAATCAATCATGCAGTTCCAGTAATCCAAATCACACATATCAATCAAACAATTAGTGTTGTGCAAACATAACTAAGAAATTCGTGCAAATTAGAAATCTAGTGACGCTGATAATGTACGACACTTGGGTAGCACTGTTACCCACGAATAACACCAATTTAACCAAAAACACCCGATTGTTGGAGTTATACGTGCTTAGTGAGTGAAATTCTACTCATAGCAGGTGAGGTGACCGCAATTCAACTGGAAACACGTCCAGAATCCTATTTTTGGGCGTCTGTGGGGTCGTCTTCTACCTCTGAATAGCCCTGGTTTGGACCTACTTCATGCACAGATGGAAAGGAGCTAAGATAGGCATTGTTGCTTGCGGCTAGGGCTGTGGATCCTTGTCTTAGGCTCAAGGACGAACTCGACGATGATGCTTGGTGTTGTTGCTCTCACCCAGGGAATAGGTGGGCACAATAAGGGCAGGGATGAGAGGTAGATGAAGGAGAAGGAAGGTGGCCTAGCTAGCTCAGAGCTTTGGGAGCCGACCCCCCCCCCCGCCTTTCCTGCTCGATCGGGTCGCACTGTTGCTGTGCTGGTTGGCCACCCTTGCAGGTTGAGGCTGCTAGGGTGAGGATGAGGAGGGGATCGACGGAGGAAGGAGAAGGTAGAAGAGGGAGGAGGGAGCTCATGCTACTGGATTGAGGCTATGGAGGCCCAACATTGCCCGTCCCCTTCTCCTTCAGCTAGCCAATCGGGTAGCTACAGAGAGCGCTGGCTTCAGTCGATGCTTGCATCGATTAGGAAGAAATGAAGTTAAGGGAAAGGGAAAGGTTAATAACCAATTAGTGGAAAAATTGCAGATTAGGGCCAAGGAACTCAAAAATGTCATATCTTTTGCCTCGGATGTTCGAATCGAGTGATTCTTTTACAAGGTTTCAAGCGTGAAATCCTCTACAACCTCAAGGTGAGAAATCATGCTAATTGGATTGTAACACTATATCAAAGCACTAATTGCATCTGTGAGTACTCAACTCAACTTAATCAACTAAGTGATGTATTAAGCATTGTGCTTTCTAGATAAACTTGGTGTGGGTCACAATAATCTCCCTCCCTTATAAGAATTTTGTCCTAAAATTCCTAAAAGAGAAAAGGAAACTTGTTACGCATCTCGGATTCAAGCTCCCACGTGACTTCCTCTAGGTTATCGTTCCTCCACAAAACCTTCACTAACGGTATCTTGCAATTCTTAAGCTTCTTGACTCTCCGATCAACTATCTGAATAGGTCCTTCAACATAGGACACATCTGATCTGAGTTGTGCAGTAACTGGGTCCACTATCTTCTATGTACCAGGGTAACTCTTCTTCAACATTGATACATGAAACACATCATGTAGATTAGCCAACTTGGATGGAAAATCCAACATGTAGGCTACAGGTCCAATCCTCTCAATGACAGGATATGGGCCCATAAACCTAGGAGTCAGTTTGCCTCTCTTGCCAAAATTCAACACTCCTTTCCATGGTGAAACTTTCAAATACACTTCATCACCAACCTCAAACTCCAGAGGTCTATATCTCTTCTCAGCGTAACTCTTCTTCCTGTCGTGTGCAGCTTTTAACTGTTCTCTGATCACTATAATCTTTTATGTAGTCAAATCCACTATCTCTGGGCCAAGAATCTCTTTTCACCCACCTCGTACCAACATATGGTTGATCTACACTTTCTACCATACAGAGCTTCATATGGGGCCATACCAAGACTGGAATGGTAACTATTGTTGTATGCAAACTCTATAAGGCTCAAGTGTTCTTCCCAACTTCCATTGAAATGCAAGACACATGCTCTCAGCATGTCCTCAATAGTTTGAATGGTCCTCTCTGACTGACCATCCGTCTGTGGGTGAAAAGCTGTACTGAACCTCAACTTTGTGCCCAAAGCATGATGCAACTGATTCCAAAACATGGAGGTGAACTTAGGATCTCTATCTGATATAATTGAAACTGGGATACCATGCAACCTGACTATCTCATCCATGTATATCTTAGCCAACTTTGGGACATCAAAGGTTGACTTAATAGGAAGAAAGTGAGCAGACTTAGTCAGTGTATCCATAATCACTAATATCGAGTCACTACCTCTAGGTATCCTGGGCAACCCTACCACAAAATCCATTGTGATATGTTCCCACTTCGACTCTGGTATAGGAAGAGATTGCAAGGTACCTGTAGGTTTCTGATGCTCATCCTTAACCTGCTGGCACACACTACATCTAGCCATGTACTCAGCTACATCCTTTTTCATACCTGACCACCAGTACAACTCCTTAAGATTCCTATACATCTTAGTGTTTCTTGGATGCATGGAGTACATCGATGCATGTGCTTCCTCAAGAATCTATTCTTTTAAATCACTATCTCTAGGTACACACAACCTGTCATGCTGATACAATAAACCATAATCTAAAAACCTGAACTCTGGTCTTTTTCCCCTTGTCGTGTCGTGCATGATCTGTTGTAACTCACTGTCACTCTGTTTTAGTTCCTTGATCTAATCATATAAAGTAGGCTTGACTTGCATCTGTGCAATCAAACCACTCTCCTCTGTCACCCCTAAGTCTAAGTTCAACTTCCGCATCTCTACTAGTAGGTCTCTCTTGAAGCATGCCATAGAGAATACATCTGTTGTTGAACTTGAATTCCTACTGAGGGCATCTTCTACCACATTCACCTTACCAGGATCATAATCTATCGTCACATCACAATCCTTGATCAATTCTAACCATCTCCGTTGTCTAAGATTCAGATCCTTCTGGGTGAAAATATATTTCAAACTCTTATGATCCATAAACACCTGACAGGCCTCACCATAAAGATAGTGACGCCATGTCTTAAGAGCATGAACTACAACAACTAACTCCAAATCATGTGTCAGGTAATTCTCCTCATTCATCTTAAGTTGTCTATGCATAAGCTACAACTTTTCCTTCCTGCATCAACACACATCCTAAGCCTCTCCTAGAAGCATCACAAAACACTATGTAACCTTTACCTATCTCGAGCAGGATCAACACTGGTGTTGTGGTCAACCTCTTCTTTAAGATCTGAAACCTCTTCTCATAGTTGTCTGACCAGACAAACAGTGCACCCTTTCTTGTTAAACATGTTAGAGGTGACACTGTAACACTAAAGTTCTGGATGAACCTCCTATAGTAACCTGCCAATCCTAAGAAGCTTTTGATTTTAGTAGGAGTCTTAGGCTACTATCACTGTAGAACAGATTCAACTTTCTTAGGGTCAACACTTACTCCATCACCTGAGATGACATGTCCAAGAAAAGACACCTCAGCTAACCAAAACTCGCATTTACTAAACTTAGCATATAACTGGTGTTGTCTCAACAACTGTAATGCTATCGTCAGATGCTTCTCATGCTGCTCATCATCTCTGGAGTAGATCAAAATTTCATCTATGAAATCTACTATGAACTGATCCAAGAACGGCTTGAAAATCCGGTTCATCATATCCATGAAAGTTGTTGGGGCATTATTTAGTCCAAACGACATGACCAGAAACTCATAATGCCCATATCTTGTTCTGAAAGCTGACTTAGGAATATCTGAAGCCTTTATCCTCAACTAATGATACCCAAATCTCAAGTCTATCTTAGAAAAGATCATCACTCTATGCAACTGATCAAACAGATCATTGATCCTTGGCAACGAGTACTTATTATTGATGGTGATCTTATTCAACTATTTGTAGTCTATACATAACCTCATAGTACCATCCTTCTTTTTCACAAACATGACTGGAGCTCCCCATGGTGAAGAACTAGGTGAGATGAAACCCTTATCCAGTAATTCCTATAATTGAATCTTGAGTTCCTTCAACTCTACAGGTGCCATTTTGTAGGCTGGTAGTGCTATAGGTTGACTACCTGGAAACACCTAGATCTCAAAGTCTATCTCTCTTTCAAGAGGTAGACTTGACAACTCATCTAGAAATACATCTGGGAACTCACAGACTACTGGCACATCCCATAGACTGACTGCGCTCTTCCCAGCTCTAGTATCTACTACATGTACCAAAACACATCACAAGCTCTCTGCAACATCTGATTAGCTACAGCGGCTGATATGGTACATGTAGAGAAAAGACACAAGAAAATCCACCCTGTTGAAAGATAGCCTCCTTCCAACAGTCGAGTTGAACTCAATACGTCTCTAGGCAATCCATACCCAAGATAACTTGAAAAGAGTTAATATCTAGGGGTATAAGATTAACCGCGATGGTGTAACCACCAAAGGTCAAAAAACATCTGGGACAAAACTCTGTCAACACTGTCGATTCACCTAACATAACTCTCAACAACAACTCAACCGGTAACTCCTGGGTTAAGAAGTTAAGCTCACAAGCTAAAGAATGTTGTATAAACGAGTGAGTAGCACTCGGATCTATCAAAATTGTAACTGAAATGTTGTTAAAGAAAAGCATTTCTTATATAATTACTCGAGAAGAAACAATACCTTCTTGTGGTGTCAAAGAGAAGAAGCATCCTGAAGCTCTTCCTCTCCCACAATGTCCTCGTTGTCCTTCCCTAGCACTGGGTGCTGCACCACCTCAGGAACCTAAATCTATAGAGGAACCAGGTCCTCCAGCTGGAGCCTATCTCGGGACATTTTGGTACTATGACTGGGAACCCTATGGTGCCACTTGCTAAAGTTGAGGACATTTCCTTCTAAACTGTCCAACCTATCCGCAGTTGTGACAAACCTGAACATCTGCACCCCAACACTAACTAGAGTGTGGCTTCCCATAGATATCACACCTCAATACCTCTCTCCTTGGCAGACCTGTCACTGAAGCTGATGATCCAGATGACCTTCCTCTTGGCATATTGCTCCATTTCCCTGGACTAGATCTACCCCTACTATTAGAAGATATCACATCTTTAGATCCTTGTTTATTGAAACAGCCAAAACCACATCCAAGCTTCGATAAGAACCCACCACCACCTCCTCGGTGACCACTACTAGGTTGTCCTCTGCTGAAGTCTCTGAGTCTCTTTCTATTCTCATAATGCTTATAAACGTTCACAGACTCCTCTATACATCTTGTTGCCTCAAGAAATTCTCCGAAGTTCTCTCTGTCTCTTCATCCAATTGCAGATATACTATGCCAAATTTCGGGCCTCAATCCTTCCTAGAATCTTCTACACTTTTCCATGTCATCTAGGATGATCTACAAGCAGAAATTTGCCAACCTGGTGAAATATGTCTCGTACTCTCCCACTGACATATTCCCTTGTCTGATGTTCTGCAGCTGTCTTATCTTCTCACTCAGAAAAGTAGGTGGGTACTACTTAAGATGGAATTCATCAACAAAATCCTTCCAAGTCAATATTGTGTTCCTCCTTTTATCTTCCACTCCATGCCACCAGAGCTCTGCATCACTTTTAAGCAAATAAAATGCATGATTGATTTGTCTTTCCTCAGCCAGCTCCATCAGACGGAACACTTTCTCTAACTGTCTCAGCCATTCATTTGCCACTGTAGGGTCTGTAATTCCAACAAACTCGATACCTCCAAGCTTATTAACCAACTCATAGGATCTCATCAAGTCCTTACTACTTGAGGTAGAAGCTCGCCTCTCCATCTTATACTTTTCCCTAGTCTCAAGAAATATCATGTACATCCTTGATGCCTCATCCACATCATATCCACCACCTGGACCCATCTCCTGAGGATCAGGTCCAATGTGGCTCTCAGCTTGGTCCTCATGACCACATCCTCTTCCTTCCATCTTCTATAGTATAACAGAACACTTCCTATTAGAAAATTGTAGTTAGAAGGAAAATACCTAAGTCCTAATCCTATTGGTCTCTTATCGTCTTCTAACCTTGACTTAGAGTAAGTATGTACTCAAACCTTTGCTCTGATACCAAAAGACTTGTGATGCTCCGATCCCTGTGCCATCTCTAATGACCCCGGAGACCGGGGAGTCACCCTCGATAAACCACCCTTAACCTTTTCTTTACTTAGTTACTTAGAATTAACTTAATAGCTTGAATAACATCAGATCGTAATAAAACTATGGAAGCAACTTACCATTAACCTTACTTGGAAGAAAAACAAACTTACACGACATATTGCATTGTTCATGTAGAAAGTAAAACACAACAAATAACTAAAATCTAAACTACAAATTACATTACATTCTCTCACCACAACCCCACATGCCCAACGACCGAGGGGAAAGGACTAAGAGACCTCTATCTAACTACGAACTACCTTCTAAGAACTTGGGTGATATGATCCTTTAGCTTCCTCGTGATGATGCAGACTTGAAAAATGTTTCAGTAGGTTGGTGAGCTACTGGCTCAGTGAATAGAATTTCACCCAACCATCACAGATAACTCATTTTATGTTTGTTAATTGGAATAAAATACAAGATAATACTATTCTGATCATATCTAAACAATATAATTTAAACAAAAGGATATGTCAACATTTCATTAAGATAACAACTGCCGCAAAGCTGTAGATATGATTAAATAATAGAGAATACTAAAATTTCATTTAAAGATCAACTGCTGTGAAACTAACTCAAATCTTTCTTAAATCTTTAACTTATAAGAAACTCTGTGAACCTATATGAACATATTTTATCTTATGTCCTGATCATATGCAATGTACTCTACATATGAAGACTCATAGCAAACTATGATCCCACCATACAAGACTTAGCCGACACCCCGGGATAGCTAAGTCCGACTACTCTCCTGATCTACAACAGGGAAACTGGCTCTCTGGCCTCGACACTCCTATTATGCCGTAAACTGGACTCCTCCTCTAACCTGAGCACACAGGCGGAGAATCAAGCCACCTATTGGCTTTTCTATACTCTAATGCCACCAAGACTTCGAATTGATGTTGGACATACTTTTCTGTACTCTAGTGCCACCAGGACTTCTGGTTGATGTTGGACACTGCAAACTATAATTTAAGAAGACTTTCACTAGGGCTTCATCCCCCATGCCACCTGATAGCATGTTCTGACCCCCGTATACTGGATGCTGCCAGGGTTAGGTCGTTTTACCCCTAAGGCACATACCTCACATAGGGGTTCTACGGTGTCAGGGCCCTTAAGTATATAATTTTATTATTTCCTAGAAAACTCTTACTATGTTGAACCTTTTTCTTACTTATACTCAACTCTGGTATTTCTATGGCATCTCGTTTATTTAATTGTAGTTCAAATCACAACATGAATATCATTCTAGACCTGACAAAGCAATATACTCAAAAACATTGTAATTTACTGAGTAATCCATATACCATGCATGCAGGCAGATTGAAATTTCTTAAATAAACTAAACTCATATCAACTTGGCTCATATATGCTGGAATTATAAAATTAATCATTGTAACACACTAACAAGAGTTAATTACTCGATATATTAGAAATCATCAGTAGCACTTGTAAATTATCTGTAATTCCTCAAAAATTTGAGCACATCAACCCAAATTCTAAGTTATGCATCACATAACTCAATTAAAAGTTAATTAATTGTCATGGCATGAATTATCAATATTAATTGAGAATTTCAAATGATTTCTTTGAGAAACATGTCGATTCGTATGATTATTAATACACTCACATTAAATATAACTGGGTGTGTGCAACTAGGTTTCCATTGAACCCTTTCATGTCATTGTCATTTCTTTGAAACTGTACATCTATTAAATTACTAAAAATGTATAGCCTAGGTTTACAATGAAACTGTACAACTACTGGTCATATGGTACTGATTCCAACTTTTAAACTGAGCAAATTAGGTTTTAATCAATCATACAGTTCCAGTAATCCAAATCACACATATCAATCAAACAATTAGTGACGTGCAAACATAAATGAGAAATTCATGCAAATTAGAAATCTAGCGACGCCGACACTGTACGACACTTGGGTAGCACTGTTACCCACGAATAACATCGATATAACCAAAAACACCCGACTGTTGGAGTTATACATGCTTAGTGAGTGAAACTATACTCATAGAGGGTGAGGTGACCGCAATTCAACTGGAAACGTGTCCAGAATCCTATTTTTGGGCATCAGTAGGGTCGTGTTCTACCTCTGATTAGCCTTGGTTCAGACCTGCTTCACGCACCATATGGAAAGGAGCTGAGCTAGGCGTTGCTTCTCACGGCTAGGGCTGCGGATCCTTGTCTTGGGCTCAAGGACGAACTAGACGATGATGCTTGGTGTTGGTACTTGCGCCCAAATGGCTTCCTACCCGTTGTTGCGGTTGTTGCTGCTCTTGCTAGATGGGGTGCCGCCCCTTGCTAGTTGAGGCACAGGTGGGGACAATAAGGGCGGGCATGAGAGGTAGATGAAGGTGAAGGAAGGTGGCCTAGCTAGCTCAGAGCTTTGGGAGCCAACCCCCACCCCCACCTTTTCCTGCTCGATCGGGCCGCACGACTGTGCTGGTCGGCCACCCTTGCAGGTCGAGGTCTCTAGGGCAAGGATGAGGAGGGGAAAAATGGAGGAAGGAGAAGGTAGAAGAGGGAGGAGGGAGCTCGCACTACTGGATCGAGGCTATGGATGCAAAACATCGCCCACCCCCTTCTCCTTCAACTAGCTGATCGGGCAGCTCCTGAGAGTGCTGGCTTCAGTCGATGCTTGCATCGATCGGCAAGAAATGAAGATAAGGGAAAGGGAAAGGTTAATAACCAATTAATGGAAAAACTGCTTGCATATTTGGACCAAGGAACTTAAAAATGTCGTATCTTTTGCCTCAGATGTCTGAATCGAGTGATTCTTTTACAAGGTTTCAATCGTAAAATCCTCTACAACCTCAAGGCGAGAAATCATGCTAATTAGACTATAACACTAGATCAAAGCACTAATTGCATTTGTGAGTACTCAACTCAACTTAATCAACTTAATGATGTACTAAGCACCGTGCTTGCTAGATAAACTTGGTGTGGGTCACAACAACTTTATAATTAAAAAAATAAAAGATAACAATACATACAACATCTCCTATAAGTACATATATTGTACGGACTTCAGGATATTATGCTTGTACATGCAACTTTATTAGAACCTGAAAAGTTAAGTTCATAATTTTAAAATGTAAAAAATATATTTTACATGCACAAAGACTACTTTGTAATTCAACGAATATGAAAAAATTCCATTTAGACTCTTCCATGGTTTTCTTATATGGCATATAATTCAAAAGAGTAAGGACAAATTTGTAATCTACACATATAGACCAATTCATAATTATATAAAAATTGGGAAATAAATGCATTTATCCATCTCCACAAGCTTTCTTGCATGTAGATGAAGCATTAGTATAACACATAAAGATCAGTTCATTATTTTAAAAGTAAAAGCAAAATACGTTTAACACACCGTGTACTAGTTTGTAATTTTAAAATTTTTAAAAAAATATAGTATGATCCTTCAATAGTTTTATTTTATGATATATAGTTTTAAAAAGTAAATTAAAAAAGTGTAGTTCACACACACATGGACAAATTTGTAACTCTTATAAATAATAGAAAAATGTTACATTCCTTTCAATCTTTGAGCTTTCTTATAAACTATATGGGGTCTAACTTGTAATGAAAAAAATTGATAATTTGCATTTAGGTCCTTTCATGAGTTTATATATATATATATATATATATATATATATATATATATTTCAATTTTAAAAATTAGGACAAATTTTGGTTGATACACATCGATTGAATTCATAGTTTCAAAAACAAATTAGAATAAATGGCATTCTGGACATGGTGGCGAGGCCCTACACTACTACAGAACAAGCCTTTAGCATCGGTTAATTAAGGACTTTAGTGTCGGTTTCTGAGCGACACCCAAGTGGGCGCCGCTAAAGGTGGACCCCTTCGGCGTCGGTTCTCAACCGACGCCAAAAAGCTTCCCTCCACCGAAAATGCGCCAGTAAAGGGACTATAGGCGTCGGTTTCTTAAGAACACTGACACTATAGAATTATTACAGACGTCGGTTATTAAAAGAGCTGACATCACAACGCTTTCCGCCACTAAAAACGTGCCAGCAAAGGGCCTATAGGCGTCGGTTTTATAAGATAACCGACGCCATCTCCCCTGCCACCACGGTCGTGCTTTCAAGCACGACCGTGTTTCCTGGCCATATCAGCTGAACCGACGTCGGTTTTGTACTAATAACTGACACCATATCCCCTACCTGTCACCATGGTCGTGCTTCCCAGCACGGCCGTGGTTCCTGGCCACATAGACATCAGTTTTTTTTATCAAAAACCGATGTCGTATGTCTTTGGTGTCGGTTTTGTTCAAATAACCGATGCCTATGTTAAGATTTTTTTTAATCAGTTTGCAGGCCTACTGTATAGCTGATCAGCAGGATGAGAAGCTACAGTTCAGTTCTGAACTGTAGGTTTACGACATCCATTGATATCAGCCAACAATAGGCCACAAACCTACAAAATTAACAAGATAGACAATATTATATATATGTGATTCACACACATGTATAAGCACATTTAATTCATATTATTTTTTCATCATGCACATGTTGAAACCGGTAGCAACCTGCAGTTCCATTCATTTCATCTCTTTTCACATTCAGACACATGTAGAAATATTTATGTATTGATAATCTTCACATACATATGATAATTCATAAAAATTTATTCACATTCACAAAAAAATAATTATGAGAACAAAGTTATTCTTTATTCATCATTGTCATCATTGTCAATAAAATTAAATCTAAAAATTCCCACTCTTTGTAGGGCTTTTGCCCATTCTTCTCTTACATCGTCTAATTCATATCTCGTATAGGGAGCATGTATATCGAAATGCTTTCTACCTTTGTTGAAGTCAACAGTTTTAAAGACCTGCAAAGAGAACGACGTATATATATAATTAATAATATATAATAAGATTAATATATTTCATATTATCTAATGAGACTATGTATAATACATGTTGTATCTTATCGATTTCCATTATGACATGTTTGATGATTAGGTCCATAAATAGCATCACATAGTAGGCACATGCCCAACCGTTGTCTTGTATAGAACACTATAAATTGAAACATACAAAATATTCAAAAATACAAATAAGCACAGTTCACATAAATAATATATACATTAGAATCCGAAAATTACTTTCACATTCTCCCAAATTAGTGACAGATCCTTTTTCCTGGGGACCTTTCCTCCAACTTTTTTTACTCTTGTAAAGCCCTACATATGTTAATGTAACCCATTAAATTGTATAATTAAATAGTAATGTTGTAACAGATGTTAACAGATATAAAACATAAAATATTTCTCACGAGAATAATGACCTTTTAATTGCATGTCCATATAATTCCAACTCATTCCCCACAGGATCTAGATAATAGACAGTGAACATCTTGGGGACAATAACTAGTAACTCCCAATGCCTACCACTACAGGTAAGAAAGTTAAAAATTAATTACTCAAAATCCACAATAAAAATGTAATTTTCTTAAGTCCAAATTATAAGCAAAGTAAACTTACTTGACATTGAATCGAGCTATTATCACCGTCTTCTTATTTTTACCAAATATGCAAACACATCACAACAATATGAAGTAACTGAAGAAGGATTTGTATCTACAAGACTAATCAAAGATGGAACCAAAAATCCCAAATGGGAAAACCCAAAATCTCTACATATATTGTGTAAGTGGCTGCAAAACATGTATTATGTATGCATTAATATATAAGAAACTAGATCACCATATATAAAACAAGGTATATGGATGTATAAATAAGATCTCACCATATCCACAACTCTATCATAGATGTGTTCAGCCATTGATAACTAAACAACTCCAAAATATCTTGTATAAATATCTTGTTTTCGTATGATTGACCTGCATTAATACATATGCATTAATATGTACGTATGCAGAACTTGTATTACATATGCATTAATACGTATGCTAAACTTGTATAAATAGATTGTTATCGTATGATTTACCTGCAACATCCTCTGGAATAGTAATAACTTGGTAGTCGAGGAGGTGGAGGCCGAGATGTAGCGGGTCTCAACTTTTTGACCTGTATATATAATTTCAGATCAATTGACTCATATATACAAACTAACAAATTAAAGTAACGGAAATTTATCATATAATATCAGTATAGAGGACATCTACTTCGGGCCACAGTATTACTCCGCCTACTGCCTCGCCAAGTGTTTCAGCAACTGGGTGTGCATGAGGCAGTGCAAGATCCGGCCAGTCGGGGAATACATGTATTAGGATCACACGTACCACACCATATGATACTGGATACCCATGAAACATGCACCCTTTAAGGGGTGGGTAAGTTGACGCCTCTGTAATGATATATTCTTGACTTTTTAGTCGGCATGGCTTCAACCCCTATAAATTTATGTAAAGAATGTTATATGCATATATAGACAAACATATCATCTTGAACAGACTAGCTATTATGTCATAAAAATACTTACAGAGGACGTTCTAGGTGGTGGGTCTACATGATTACTCCCAACCACTTCTACAGTAGGAGAAGAGCGGCCCACCATAGGTACTGTCTGAGTGGTAGGATGAGACACCTGCCACTTCGCCATTGCTTCTTGGATTCTCTTCTCAATTAACAAATCTACCTATATATGGATAAAGGAAATGCTAGCTTCTGATTATTGAATTCCCTTTTGCAATAACATTCTAAAATAAAAATAGGTTACCTCAACTTGTGAAAATCCCGCTTTTGGGACATGTTTGTGCTGGGATGGCTCAAAGAATGCTTTGATGCCCACACCAGCGCCTGTACCCCGAACACGTCCAGGATGCTCTGGGTTACCCAGAGCAACTGTCAGTTCATCCCCTGTGCCCTAAGGGATGAACTTGCCTTCCTTCCTCTACTCATGCAGCTCCCGCTAATCACCATCAACAAAAATTAGTAAGTAAACATAACAATAATCAATATCGATCGATTTTTCTAAGAGTTGATTTTTACCATTTTTGCAGCCGCCTCAGCAGTTGTAGGCTTTGATATGTCTCCCTTCTTGTTTTTCCTCCCAGCTATCCACATAGCATGTCAAGGCAGAGGTACGGGAGCAGTAGTAGAGGACTCTACAGTCTCCTGATTAGCAGTAGGTTGAGCAGACTCAACCTGTAGTCTTTGGCGAACGCCTGCATATCCTCTTCGACCCATTGTGTGGTCGTGCACATTCAGTACACACCTTGCTCTTTGTGCCTCACTGAGGGCCTAGTTAGTTAGCACATTGATTTTGTTAGTAACACTAAAGGTTAATCTTGAATAGGTGAATATATAAAAATGTATATTAATTAAATTGGGAGTGGTGCTTAATACCTTGAATTCATCTGATTTTCTTTGGGTAACAAACGCCTCCCAGACTTTGGGGTCCAGGTAGTTCCATAGCATTGTGGCTTCCTTCTGCCTAAATTTATTTTTTAATGAGAATGCATAAAAAAATTATTAGTGTAGAGTAAGTGAAATAGTGATCAATGTCTAGAATTTGAAATCAATCAAGAACCCCTTATCAGCATCGTGTATGTAATCTCGGGTGAGATTGGTCCTATAGTTCTTTAGGACCCTCCCACAGCATTGCATCACACATTTACGATCCAGATTTTCATCCAGATCAAATATGCTCTGCAAACTAAAGAGAATTGCTATTCACTAGTATCCTTAAAATTAGTAATCTGCACAAATAGAATTACAAATAATAATAACTCACGCATAGTTCCTTCCATATGTGGTTTTTCTTCCCCTTAGGAACTTTATGTCAGGATTCTAGGATAGGACTGCAATGGCTACGAGTAAGAACCCCAAGATATGAAACAAATGAGTTGTGGTTCACTCCATATGGATTTCCTGCATGATCGAAATCCACAGCTAATTTAGGTCAATTGCCCCTTTGTTGTATTAACTTGTTCAACATTGTGATGCCCCTCACATTCTTAATTTTCTTTTACTGCTCATCAAGTGTTGTAATTTCTTCAGGGGGTACATCAGCAACCTAAAATTTGATAAAAAAACACACTTACATGATATAATTATAAATGAACATATAGATAGAAACCTCAGGGATATATTCATAAAACTTACATTGTCAGGCGGCGCAAGCACGTCCTCACCCTCACAGTGATCATTAGCACGGTCATCATGGGAATGCTCAGCCATCTGAAAGTTCACATTCAAATTATAAATTTCACAACTTACATCCTAAGTGAGAATAGGTATTCAAGAACAGTTCCAAACTGGGGACTATCCAAGATTTACTCCTAATGAGTAAATCTTAGACGGGTTTCTAGGCCAACAAATACATGCACTGTCATTCTATAACATTGATTTCAACATTTCGAGTGTCCATGATTGTTCATCTCTAGATTAAGATTACACATAAATTAGTATGACCTAGGGATGGAGAGATAATTCATAATTGATTTCAAAATTTCAAACTAGCTCATGCATTATCATCCATCTGTTGGCTAAATGGACATCATTAAATCCCTTTGTTTTGATAATGACAAATATTTCATTCTTGTGGATCTAACGTTCTACTTGAGTGTTGCAGGAATAAGGTGGATGACAAATACTTGGAAGATCTATATGCTAAAATTGCTTTAAGTCATGAATGTAATCAAATGTAAAAACGTGTACAAGTATATAATGTACAAGTACTTAGATATCATGTAAATCAAGCATTAGATCTTCCCTAGCCAATCACAATACTTAGATAGGTCATCCCCTACAATAGTGTCACAAATGCACACTCATACACACACTTATTACTTGATTTAAAAACATTGAAACAGGGTTAATCTCGATCGACAAAATTCTCAACCGAGACACTCTCGGTCGAAAAACTCTTCGACCGAGAATGACCCAGGTAGCCGTTAGACACAGCAGACAAGGTAGTTAGCAGTTGGAGAAGAATGTTATATACACTTGCTCCAGACAGTCCCTCGGTCGACAAGTCCTCGACCGAGAAGGACTCTCGGTCGACAAGTCTTCGACCGAGAAGAGTTCTGTCTGCAATTTTTAGAGTTAATTAACTAGCCGCTGCTAAAGCAACTAATGTATACCTAACGGATAGTTAAGTACTTAGAACCCCCTAGAAAGTGTCTAGAACATCCTTAAGCACTTGTAGGCCATTCCTATAAATAGGACAAGCCTTAGGACACCCTAATACACACTTGTGCAATACTTGAGCTTACATACTTGCAATTGGCAATCTGTTTTGAGCAATTGAGCAACACTATCACTTGCTATTCATTTCCCTTGCTCCAAATTTGTGTCCTATAGGCTAGCATCTCCTATCCACTAAACCTACACTTCTATACTTATTGGTTAGGAGATCAAAATGCTTGATATAGGAAATCAAGCCTTGGGCTTCAAGTGGTAATTGTAATTTCCATTTCCTTTCTTGTTCTTTCTTATTCTTTGTACTCTCCTTGCTACTCCTAGGGTTGGAGGCTGTAGATTGGAGAGGGGTTGATCTTCTTGGTGAAGAAGGAGATCTTTGGACTACTTCTAGAAGGCTGTCTCAACGGGAAGCTACTTCAAGAGGAAGGCTACTTCAAGGGGGAGCTTGGAGTTACTTCAAGAAGGCTGCTTCAAGGTTGGTGAGACTACTTCAAGGTGAAGGCTATCCAAAAGGTGTAGAAAGTATTGTAATTTTATATAATATCCTTGCGAGGTAATAAAATTTAATACTTTCAAAATCCCGGTTGGGTAAGCAACCGGGTAGTGGATTGACTACCTTAGTATTTGCTAATGTTGGAACCACTCTAAACACCTTGTCTTCTTCTTATTATTTCAATTGTGGTTGTTTGAGTTAAATTATTATTAAAATATTATAAAACCCTATTCACGCCCCCTCTAGTGGTTTTTCAACTGGTATCAGAGCAGGGCTTCAAGGAACTCTAACGAAGTCTTGAAGAATGGGTGACGGGTTGCTCAACAACCTCAACTTGGAAGGAAAACTCATGGCTAGGCCTCCAGCTTTTGATGGTACTAACTACACCTACTGGAAGAGGAGAATGTAATTTTACTTCCAAGGAATCAGTTGGGACTTATGGAGAATGGTATCAACTCCATATGAACTTCCTCAAATAGAGTATGCAGTTTGGGATGCTAATACGGTAAAGTCTGCCCAAATGAATGCAAAGGTTGCAAGTATACTGTATTGTTCAATTTCCATTGGTGAATTTAATAGAATATCAAATTGTGAAACGGCTTATGAAATATGGCATAGACTTTCTATAACATATGAAGGAACTGTTCAAGTTAAGAATTCTAAAATCGGAATGCTTAAACAGAAATTTGAACAGTTTCGTATGGATCAAAATGAATCTATTAGTGAAATGTATGCAAAATTTTCTTCTATTGTGAATGGTTTGAATGCTTTAGGCAAAGTGATTAGTGAGGAATACCAGGTGTCAAAGATTCTTAGATCTCTCCCTCCCAAGTACAAGCCCAAAGTGACTGCCATTGAAGAAGCAAATGACCTCACCCGACTAAGGATGGAGCAACTCATTGGCAACCTAGAAGAACATGAGGCAACCTTGGAGGAAGAGGAACGATGAGAGCGTGAACTGGAACAAGGAATAAAGAAAGATGTAGCTCTAAAAGCTTCAAAGATCATCACCCAAGAAAGGATGAAACAAGTGAAGAAGAAGGAGAAGAAGCCCTAATTGTTAATGGTAAGAAATATAGAAGATTTAGATCTAATAAAATTGCTAGTTCTTCTTCTTCCCCTCCTAGGTGTTTTGAATGTGGAAAGAAAGGACATCTCAAAAATGCATACCCTAAAGCAAAGAAAGGAAAGAAAAGCTCACACAAAAAGAAGGGATAAAAGGCTTATAAAGCTGCATAGGATGAGTCAAGTGAGAGTGAAAGTGGAGAAGAGAAGGTGGAATGTTTCATGGCAAAAGAAGATGATGACAATTCCCAAGAGGTAAGCCTTCTTGATTTGCCAAAAGAAGATTTAATTTCCAGTCTACAAGAAAATCATGACAAGTATGTTGACTACAAAAAGAAACTAAAAAAGATCACCAAAACAAATGAGGAATTATATGCTAGATTAAATGATCTTTCTTCTGAAAATAACAATATTGCTCTTGAAAATTTGTCTTTAAAAACATCTGTAAATGATTGTTATATAAAGTTACTTACTTTATAAACAAATAATGATCTTCTTTCTCAAGAAAAGGTTGATTTGCTTGCTAAACTAAACAATTTTCAGACTCAACCTATTTTATGCAATCATCTAGATTATGATAATGTTGTTAAAGAAAGAAACTCTCTATTATCTGATTTAGAACAAGCAAAGATAGATATAAATAAAAAGATAGATGAGATTGCTAAGCTACAAAGAGAAATAAATGGCTTAAGGGGAAATGACATTCTTGATAATATTCTGAAAAATTCCTCTAGCTATAATGGAAGAAGAGGCTTGGGATATGTTCCAAAAGGAAAATTCTATCAACCCAAAAGAACTCAAGCATACAAGACTAAGATCATGTTTGTCCCTAAGAACAAAATTCCAAATCCTAGAAAGAAAAATGAAATTGACTCTATTTCCTGTCACTTTTGTCTACGTCTTGGACATTACTCTTTTTCATGCTCTTATAAGAAGAAGGATTCTGAGTTAGTTTGGGTTCCCAAACCTCAAACTTAGAAGACTTGAATGTAATTTAGTTGAGATATGATCTAATGCTTATTTTTGAAAATCAAAATGTCTTATCTCAACTAAACCAATAGCTTCATGTATTGTTTAAAATTCAGAACTGATATAAACAAATTACTGAAACAAACAGAAACATATTCGGTCGACAAATAGTTCGACTGAGATACTCTCTCGTCGAGAAAAACTTCGACCGAGCGACTGCCTGTGACAAACCAAAATCTACAGCAGAAATCTTAGTGAAACAACAATTATTCTGGTCGAGAAATGATCGATCGGAGCTAAAATCGATCGAAAAATGGTCGACCGAACAGACTTCTGCTTCTATTCAGTTTTAATCTGTAAAATAGCAACTTTCTCGATCGACAAATTGGTCGACCGAGACACCTGTCGGTCGAACTTTTGTCGACCGAATGAAGTTCTGATCAATTTTCTTTGTTAAAACATGTTCAGTTTGGTATTAGATGTACCTAGCCATAACGGACCATTACATGGGTACCAAAACCTACATATTAATGCAGGATTGGGTGGTCGGCAGTGGATGTTCCAAACATATGACCGGAAACAAGGAGGCATTTCAAACTTTTGAGGAAACGAAAAGTGGAACAGTTACTTTTGGAGACAATGGTAAAGGTGAAATTGTTGGAATAGGTAATATTAGTAAAAATCTTGAAATAAAGAATGTTTTACTTGTTGATGGCTTGCACCATAATTTAATAAGTGTTAGTTAATTATGTGATAGTGGATATGATGTTTTGTTTAACAAAAATTGCTGCAAGTTACTAAAAGAAAATACTAAAAATGTTGTTTATGAAGGAAAAAGAGTTCGAAATCTTTATATTCTTAGACCTAACTCTATGCAATCTGTAGTTGGAAAATGCTTACTTGCAAATGACAATTCTTTACAACTATGGCATAGAAAATTGGGTCATGCTAGTTCACATGTTATCAAAAAGCTAGTTAAATATGATCGTGTTCGTGGTTTGCCTAAATTATCTTTTGATCAATCTAAAAATTGTGAACCATGTACTTTGGGTAAGCAAACTAAAACCTCTTTTAAACCAAAAAATGTACTTAGCACATATATATCCCTAGAACTCATTCCTATGGACTTATTTGGACCTATGCGGACACAATCTATTGGTGGTAAAAGATATTATTTTGTTATTGTTGATGATTATAGTAGATATACATGGGTATACTTTCTTGCAACCAAAGATGACACTATTCAAGTTTTTTTAAAAATTGTGTTCCAAGATTGAAAATCTATTACAAAAAAAATATGTACAATTAGGAGTGATCATGGTGGGGAATTTGAGAACCATTTATTTGAAGAATTTTGCACATCTCAAGGCTACACTCACAATTTTTCTGCTCCACACACTCCACAACAAAATGGGATATTTGAAAGGAAAAATCAATAACTACAAGAAATGGCTAGGACTATGATGCTTGAACATAATACACCTAAAACATTTTAGGCTGAAGCAGTAAACACAGCTTGCTATGTGCTAAATAGAGTAACTGTTCACTCTTATTTGAAGAAAATAACATATGTAATCATATACACTAAGAAACCTAGGGTTGATTATTTTCGTACCTTCGGATCAACATGCTATATCTTGAACACAAAAGAGGATAGAGACAAGTTTGACTCTAAATCACATAAAGCCTTTTTTTTGGGATATTCCATCTCTAGCAAAGCATTTAGAGTCTACAACACTATTTCTAGAAAAGTTGAGGAATCCATTCACATTTCTTTCCATGAAGAGAGACAATCTGAAAATCTTGAAATAGATGATCTCACTCATCAATTAGAAAATTTATCCATACCAAATGATAGTGACAAAAATACTACTAATACTCACCAAATTGAGACACAACCTGTTCCTAGACTTATTAAGGATCATCCTCAAGAATTGATCATTGGAAATCCAAATGATAAAGTCAAAACTCGTTCTTCTTTTAAAGATGTTGCAAATATGGCATTTGTTTCTATAATTGAACCTAAGAAGGTGTCTGAAGCTCTCAAATATGACTATTGGATAATAGCAATGCAAGAAGAATTAAACCAATTCACTTAAAATGATATATGGGACTTAGTTCCTAAACCACAAGATAAAACCATTATTGGAACTAAATGGGTCTTTAGGAATAAGTTAAATGAAGCAGGGGAAGTGGTAAGAAATAAAGCCAGGTTGGTAGCACAAGGATATAATCAACAAGAAGGGATAGATTTTGATGAAACTTATGCACCAGTAGCAAGACTTGAAGCTATTAGAATGCTACTAGCTATAGCTGCACACAAAAACATCAAACTTTTCCAAATGGATGTAAAAAAAGCATTTCTCAATGGACTAATCCAAGAAGTAGTATATGTTGCCCAACCACCTGCATTTGAAATACCAAAAAAAGGTGACTGTGTATACAAACTTAAGAAAGCACTTTATGGATTAAAACAAGCACCTAGGAATTGGTATGAAAGGCTCAAGAACTATCTATTTGATAACAATTTTTCTATTGGAAATTCAGATTCTACTTTATTTTTCAAAACATATACATCTGATTTTCTAGTTGTTCAAATATATGTTGATGACATTATTTTTGGTGCTTCAAATGAATCATTGTGCAAACAATTTAGTGGTATTATGCAATAAGAATTTGAAATGAGCCTCATGGGTGAACTTACCTTCTTTCTTGGTTTTCAAATTAAACAAACGCCTGCTGGGATTTTTATAAGCCACGAAAAGTATATCAATGAACTCTTAAAATGCTTTGGGATGGACCAGTGCAAACATGCTACCACTCCAATGGCTACCTCCACTAAAATTGATAAGGATGAAAATGGGGAACCTATTGATGACTCCTTAAATAGAGCCATGATTGGTAGTTTGCTTTACTTAACCGCCTCTAGACCGGACATCATGTTTTCAGTTGGTCTTTGTGCTCGATTTCAATCACAGCCTATGCAAACTCATTTTCAAGCCATCAAACAGATTTTTTGATATTTAGCCGGCACCATATGTTATGGCTTATGGTATCCTAAAGGACAATCCTTGGATTTTAAAGCTTATACTGATGCCGACTACGCTGGTTGTCGACTTGATCGCAAGAGCACAAGTGGTAGTTGTTTCTTGTTAGGAAGAGCCTTAGTATCTTGGTTTAGCAAGAAACAAAATACGGTTGCCCTCTCTACAACTGAAGCTGAATATATGACAACTGGATCTTGTTGTGCTCAAGTGCTCTATATGCAACAAGTGTTAAACGATTATGGCTTTACTTTTTCATCCACACCTATTTTTTGTGACAACACGAGCACTATAAACTTAACACATAATCCCATTTTACACAGCCGAGCCAAACATATTGAAATCCGTCATCACTTTTTAAGGGATCATATCTCTAAAAATAATGTATCCCTTCATCATGTTGATACGGAAGATCAATTGGCTGATATTTTCACAAAACCACTTCCACTAGACCAATTTAACAAACTAAGGAAGCAACTACTCATCACTCCCTTAGAGGATGTTTTCTTTGATATCTGTGCTTCTTAAAAACGTTTTCATCATGTTATTTTTGGCTTCCAAATGGACATTTTTGTTCGAAAGAATAGATGGTTATCTTTTATGGGGGATAACAAATTAAGGGGGAGTTTTTAACGGATATCTTTTTGAAATGACAAAGGGGGAGAAATAAATGTAAATCTTAAAATGGTAACTTTGAAAAACTCAATCAATGAGTTTCATAATCTCTTGGCTTTACATTAAAAGTTGCTATATTCCCTGAAGAATTGGATTCTATGTTCCATACTTCTTTGGGAATAATAAGCACACATTTCATAAACAAGAGAAGAAATTCACAAAGTAAATCTCAGGTATGAAACTCAACTCATTTTAAAGATCAGTTGATTTATATTTTGGAAATGTTTGTCATCTTCAAAAAGGGGGAGATTGTTGGCTAAATGGACATCATTTAAATCCCTTTGTTTTGATAATGACAAAAATTTCATTCTTGTGGATCTAACGTGCTACTTGAGTGTTGCAGGAATAAGGTGGATGACAAATACTTGGAAGATCTATATGCTAAAATTTCTTTAAGTCATGAAAGTAATCAAATGTAAAAACTTGTACAAGTATATAATGTACAAGTACTTAGATATCATGTAAATCAAGTGTTAGATCTTCCCTAGACAATCACAACACTTAGACAGGGCATCCAATATAATAGTGTCACAAATGCACACTGATACACACACTTATTACTTGATTTAAAAACATTCAAACAGGGTTAATCTCGATCGACAAAATTCTCGACCGAGACACTCTCGGTCGACAAACTCTTCGACCGAGAATGACCCAGGTAGTCGTTAGACACAATAGACAAGGTAGTTGGCAGTTGGAGAAGAATGTTATATACACTTACTCCAGACAGTCCCTCGGTCGACAAGTCCTTGACCGAAAAGGACTCTCGGTTGACAAGTCTTCGACCGAGAAGAGTTCTGTCTGCAATTTTTAGAGTTAATTAACTAGCCGTTGCTAAAGCAACTAATGTATACCTAACGGCTAGTTAAACACTTAGAACCCCCTAAAAAGTGTCTAGAACGTCCTTAAGCACTTGTAGGCCATTCCTATAAATAGGACAAGCCTTAGGACACCCTAATACACTCTTATACAATACTTGAGCTTACATACTTGCAATTGGCAATCTGTTTTGAGCAATTGAGCAACACTAGCACTTGCTATTCATTTTCCTTGATCCAAATTCGTGTCATATAGGCTACCATCTCCTATCCACTAAACCTACACTTCTATACTTATTGGTTAGGAGATCAAAACGCTTGATATAGGAAATCATGCCTTGGGCTTCAAGTGGTAATTGTAATTTCCATTTCCTTTCTTGTTCTTTCTTATTCTTTGTACTCTCCTTGCTACACCTAGGGTTGGAGGTTGCGGATTGGAGAGGGTTTGATCTTCTTGGTGAAGAAGGAGATCTTTGGACTACTTCTAGAAGGCTGTCTCAACGGGAAGCTACTTCAAGAGGAAGGCTACTTCAAAGGGGAGCTTAGAGTTACTTCAAGAAGGCTTCTTCAAGGTTGGTGAGACTACTTCAAGGTGAAGGTTGTCCAAAAGGTGTAGAAAGTATTGTAATTTTATGTAATATCCTTGTGAGGTAATATAATTTAATACTTTCAAAATCTCGGTTGGGTAAGCAGCCAGGTAGTGGATTGACTGCCTTAGTATTTGCTAACGTTGGAACCACTCTAAACACCTTGTCTCCTTCTTATTATTTCAATTGTGGTTGTTTGAGTTAAATTATTATTAAAATATCATAAAACCCTATTCACCCCCCCTCTAGTGGTTTTTCACAATCTACATCATACAATAGGGATTCATATAGATGTTAGGGTGACACATCACTACAAAATCAGAGATTTAAATTAGGGTTTTAATATGTTACACAGATTGATCCCAAGATTTCAGCAATATAATTAATTCAAGATTATATATAATAAAATGTGTATTAGGGTTTTAATATCTTAATTCAACATGCATCAAAATTTACAGAATTAGGTCAAGAATTAGTATTCAATTGCAAATGTATCTTCTTCTTCCTGCTCCCTCCTTACCAAATGGATAAAAGCAAGGCACGACCTGCATGTGGGCTGGACACGGCGGTCGTGGTTGTGTTGGCCGACCACAGTCGTACTGGCCAGCATGATCGTTGTCGGCCAACACAGCCATGGACGTTGTGTCCAACCCACATGCAAGTCGTGCCTTGCTTTATACATTTGGTATAAGGAGGGAGTAGGAAGAAGAAGAGGTGGAGGAAGAAGAAGAGGTAGAGGAAGAAGAAGGGTTGCAGCTTACCTGTCAATGACGTGGAGGAAAGAGAGCAGGGTAGCAAGACAGCGACCGGCCGGAGCAGTGATCGAGCTGGAGCTAGAGTAGCGGCCGGAGCTAGCAGCGAGCGGCGGTGGCGAGCAGCGGACCAGCAAGCGAAGGCAGAAGTGGTGGCAGAGGAGCAGTGAGCGGCGGTGAGCAGAGGAATTGTCGGAACCTAAAACCCTGATCAATCGCGGAATGAATGAAACAGAAGGGGAAGAGTCTGGCTCGCGCTGGTTCTGTTAAGTTAATAATAGACGTCAGTTATTAAAAACAACCAACCCTAAAAACTATAGGCGTCAGTTACTAGAAAAACTGACGTCCGTTGGACAATCTTAACCTTAAAAATTTTCGCAGGGACGGCGTGCAAAACCTTATCAACGTCGGTTAGGTAATTTTTTCGTCGTTAGGCGTCAGTTATTAGGTCAAAAAACTGACGCCGTATGTGAAACTTTGGGGGTAATTTTTTTTCGCTCAAAAATTTGGATTTGACGGGCTATTTTAGGCGTCTGTTCATTATAGGGAACCGATGCTAAATAAAAAGTGATATTCGAGTTTGGCCGGTCTTCAAATATAGATGTCGGTCTCTGTAATTAGCCGACATTGTAGGGTTTAGGCATCAATTTTCGTTAATAACTGATGCCTCTAAATATGACGTTATAAGCTATTTCTATAGTAGTGATAGAGGTCCTGCAAAGTCTAAGTAGTTATGAAAGTCATGATTGCACTATCTTCATAGAAAGACATATCTTCCATGCTCTATCTATTTTTATTCCTATCTTCCTTTTTATGGCATGATGTAACATTGACATTGTTTGCAAATTTTTTCGTATTGCTTTGGTAGTATATGGTAATCTTGCTACCGTTTAATGCTTATTATTTTAGTAGACTATATTGATTCGTAAGTACACCTTTGCAAGTATATTTGATAACCATGATCAATGATTTTTAACACTTGTATAGATAGCTTCTCGTCGCTATAATTGTAATATTATTTTGACAAACACCACTTGTTGGAAAATATGTTGGATATTATTTCACGACCAACATTGACTTATTATATGTATTTTTACATAATTTTTAAATACTAATGATGTGATTAGAAATAGATAATGATGATGAAGCCTTATTCAAATATTGGTAATGCTTTTATTTTCATAGATGGAAGATTTACTCTCGTTATATATGGTTAGATACCTTATACGATGTTAAACATAAAATTGGTTGAAGAAAGACACTTTTTTATCAAATTTACTCCATGAACACGCATTTACAAAAGCATGAAAGTAGCTTTATGCTTTAGAAGCTTTTGTCATGAAAAACCATGAATATATTGGATTTAGTCGTGTGTGGATACTACGGAAGTAGGGTTCATCACTACTTAATATGGGGGTTATGATATGAAATTACCTAACAAGTTTGTGCAACAAAAATAAATACATTTAGTCAGTTCAGGGTTTCTTATATAGTAGTTACAACTTTTTTGAACACAGAAAGATTGATTCATAATTTTTAAAAAGTAAAAATGAAAATATTTAAACTCAGAGGAGTGATTTATAATAAAAAAGATCTTATAGATAATTATATTTAGATTGTTACATGAGTTTTCTCATATACTATTTAAACTTAAAAAGTAAAGACAAAATTGTAGTTTACACGCATGGATCAATCTCTGATTCAAAATAGTTGAAATAATTACATTTTAGCTCGGCCTGTCTAATATAGTATAGGCCTTTTTGTATAGTATATATTTTAAAAAGTACATACAAAAGTGTAATTTTACAAACATGGACCGGTTTGTAATATAAAGAATAATAATAGAAAAAAATATTTTGATCCCTTTGCAGACTTTTTTATATATAGTATTGACGACTCATGTTTTCGTCATAACTTTACCAATGAAGAATGCAAATGCATAAATAAAGATGGCTACAATAGTTTGCAAATAAAACCAATTAAATATGTAACTAAAAAAAAAGACCCCAGCGATATGGGGAATCCACCCTTATCCACTTCTCTTAGCAGTCAAACAAACAGCGAGCGCGTTTTCTTCACAACAGGATTTGGTAGCCGAAAACCTGGATCAACTATGACTTGAAATTGTCAAGAAAATATTCACTGGTTTCCCACTTGGGCTGGTTTGGTCAACACCAACGGCGTAGTTGACCATCTGACTGAAGCCGCGGTCTGCAACACATCGTGGAGAGTTAGGAACTTCGGATGTACATCCTCTGACGCGTGAACGCATGATTGCCAATGGCTAATCGCGGTACTACTGAACTGGTGCATCGTTTTATAATATCGCGTTGAACAACCAACTTAGTTTTAGATAGTCATTATCCCCTCCTGTATCGCCAACCTTCGTTATTGTCCCCCTTTTTTTTTTCCAGCAACAGTTGCTATTAATGCCTTGTGCTGTCTAGTTGGGCCTATAGGGCTGGCAATCGCATCAGAGTGGGACCGGTTAAAATCTTTCAGGTCTGTGGGTCAGACCTGAAATACAGGATCTACATCTGACCTCGAATCAATTTTGAGCATAATCACTGGACCCGAACTAAAAAGAGCTGTTTCCACGCTAGTACTAACAGCCCCCAAAATGTCATTTTGATGTGTCCGAACTCAACCAGCCCGAAAACTGATATACTGGAATCTGCACGGAGGTCAAATTTGGAAAGAAAAGTTAAAAAATATCAAGAAAAAACATTTGCATACCTTGCAATCAATAAAAATAATATCTAGGTGGCGTACAGATATGTAAAGAATCATTTCAAAGAAGAAGAAAAACACCACCAGAAGATGGCACGATAAACATCATACCTCAAGTTTTTTGTTTAAATTAAATGCAGATGATGCGTAAATGTCTTGGTAATACACTGACGTGTTTTGCTTTGTGGGCTCTCCATAAGTAGGGTGTTAATCCTACCACTAAACCACTACTTTGTCTTTTTATGCAATAATTTTGCAGGGATTTTACTTTCTTACTCCCCTGGTAATAGATGTCCCAACCCACTTGGGACATTTGAGTTCCCCGCGCCCTTTTAGAATGGTATACTACGCGCCCCTGTTTGGATCTGGATCGGAATTATTTAGTTGGGGTTGGATTGATCACAATATCGTGATTAATCTAATCCGGATGTGGTCCGGTTGTATTTGGCAAGCTAATAGGCAACCAAATTGGACTAGTTCGGTGTTGTATATAAAACAAAATCACATATGACTGAGATTTCAAATCCTGCTAAAAAATAGGATTGAGTTGGTTTGAATTTTGAGATTACGGAATCTCAAACGGGCTCTGTTAGTCCAAGTTTTGTCAAACAATGCATGACTAGAACCCGACGGAGTTAGTTGGGATCTACGCTTATGTCGCACAAAATGACACAGATAAATTTCGAACCAAATACTACCTAGAAGCTTGGTTATGACTGACATTTTATCATTGTGTGTGCTTATGATCATACTTTTGTCTCCATCTTCCACTCTCACCCGTCATCCGTCACCTCTACGGACTAGAGGATCCAATTCCTTTTTTTTCGTAACGTCTTGTAGACGATCCGATCTGTGTAGGTGAAAAATTTTCTAGCTGTTCAAATTTATGGTTCAAGTCATATAGTGACATATTCTGAACCACCTAATTTTTATTTCCCTTGCACTTTTTACTTAATCCTAGTTAGACCTCAGTTGAATGATGGTTATCCTTCTATTATCCCGTATTCGAATCTTAGTTATGTCTCACTCGAACGATGGTCATCTTTATACTGTATTTGGGTTATTCCCAACTCAGATAATAGTAACGTTGTTGTTTCTAATACATGTGCATATACAACAATGTTCATATCTGGTTTAAACCCTCACTCAAATGTTGGTGCATCTACTACCAAATTTGAGTCATCCCATATTCAAATCATTATGCACATGCTATATTGATCCTTGTGAACATACCACCTTGTTCGAACTTGAGTTATCCCCCCCACTCTAATGGTGGTGCACCTTCTATGTAATATTTTGAACTTTGTACAGCTCACATTTAAATCCTAGTCACATGAGTAAATATAAAAATTAATTTATGGATTATAAACCAAAATAGCACGATTTCATAAAAATATGTACTGAAATAGCACCATAGTCATCTTAATTCCCGAAATAGCCCACTTTCCCGAGAAAGCGCCAACATTTTTGGCGTTTTACTGTATCTGGGGCTGAAAGCGCCAAAAAAATGGCGTTTTCAGCTGAAAGCGCCAAAAAAATGGCGTTTTCAGCTGAAAGCGTCAAGTTTTTGGCGTTTTTCATGCAAAAGCGTCAAAAAATTGGCGTTTTTTTTTTTTAACGCTTTTACATTGAAAACGCCAAAAACTTGGCGCTTTCAGCTGAAAACGCCATTTTTTTGGCGCTTTCAGCTGAAAACGCCATTTTTTTGGCGCTTTTGGCCCCCGGATACAGTAAAACGCCAAAAGTACTGGCGCTTTCACCCGAAAGTGGGCTATTTCGGGAATTAAGATGGCTTTGGTGCTATTTCAGTACATATTTTTATCAAAGTGTGCTATATTTGTTTATACTCCTTAATTTATATTACAAAGTTCATGATTCAAATATGGGACCTGAAATATTTGTGAGTCATCCTTTTAAACGTTCTACTAAACTTGTTTCAACCCATATTCATATCTTGGTTATCAGTCACTTGAATGTGGTCATCTTTCTACGAAACATGAGTTATCCTGTAATCAAATCCCAATATACATGTTGTTTCTAATCTTTCTACACATGCCATTGCGTTAGAATCTCAGTTATACCCTCATTTGAATATTGTTTGGAGTCTGCTATGTTAATCCTTGTGCAGATCCCACTTTGTTTGAACCCAAGTTATCCCCCAATGTAATGTTGGTGCATCATCTACTTAATATTTTGAATATTGGTGCGCCTCGCATGTGAATCATGGACACTACAATAGAAATAAAATCAAATTTCTATTACAAAGTCTATTATTCAAACCCAATACTTCCAATACCTTCAAGTCATCCTTTAACACTTCTATTGAACCTTAGTTACTCCATATTCAAATCATATTTATCCATCACTTGTATCTTGATCATCCTTCTACTGAACTAGAGTTATCCCATATTTGAATCACAACACATCTATTATTTCTAGTGTGTACCTATCCACACACCACCACGTCTGAACCCAATTTATCTCCTCACTAGAATGTTGATGTATCTACTACCAAATTTGAGTTAAATCATGTTCCAATCATTTTGTCTGTTATTTCAATCCTTGTACACATACCACCTTGTTTGAACATTAGTTATCCCTCTGCTCTAATGTTGGTGCATATTTTACTTTATATTTTGAATTTTTGGTACACCTCACATTTGAATCTTCATCATCAAAGTGAAAACCAAATTTTAACTAATTTTATAAAGACTGGGATTTGAATCTGGGACCTCCAATACATTTGAGTCTCCCTTTAACCCTTATATCAAACCTAATTTGTTTTTTATTTTAATCCTAGTTATCCCTTACTTGAATGCTAGTCATACTTATATTAGACCTGAGTCATTCCAAGTTTGAATTAGAATACACATGTTGTTTCTAATCCATGTGCACATGCCACCATGTTTGAAATGATGTAATCCCTTCACTCAATTCCTGCACATCTACTACTAAACTCGAGTTCTCATTTATTCAAATAATTGTGCATCTACTATTTTAATACTTGCGTACATACCACCTTTTTTTGAACCCAAGTTATTCCACCAATGTAATGTTGGTGCATCTTCTACTTAATACTTTGAATTTTGATACACTTCACATTTGAATCCTAATCATCACAGTAATATAAGAATCAATAAACACTAAAAAGTCAATGATTTGAACCTAGGACCTCCAATACTTGTGAGTCACCCTTTAACCCTTCTACTAAACATGAGTTGTCATGTATTCAAATACTAGTAATCCCTCATAAGAAATCTGGTCATCTTTCAAATGAAGATGAATTAACCCATATTCCAATCACAATATAGTTGTTGTTTCTAATATATGTTAATATACCACCATATTCAAATCCTAGTTATCCCCTCACTCGAATTTTGGTGCATCTACTACTAAAATACTTACGCACATATCATCTTGTTTTATCCCAAGTTATCCCCCTCTCTAATGATGGTGCACCTTCTACTTTATATATTGGATTTTGGTGCACCTTGAATTTGAAACATATCACCATAGTATAAAAATTTACTTTTATTATTAAACCTAAGATTTGAATCTATAACTTGTAATACTTGTGAGTAATCCTTTAACCCTTCTACCAAGTCGAATTATCCCATATGTGAATCCTAGTTATTCCTTACTCAGTTATTGATCATCCTTCAATTAAAAATAATTTGTCCCGTATTTGAATCATAGTATATTTGTTGCTTCAAATCCATGTGCACATGTTGCCATATTCAAACTCAATTTATCCCCTCATTTGAATGATGGTACATCTACCACCAAAGTTGAGTTATCTCATATTCAAATCATTGTGTGTATGCTATTTTAATCCATGAGCACATACCACCTTATTTTAACCCTAGTTATCCCCTCACTCTAATGATGGTGCATCTTCTACTTAATATTTTAAACTTTTATTTACCTCACATTTGAATTCTGGTCACTACAATAAAAACAAAATTTATATATTATTACAAAGTCCAAGATTCAGACATGGGACCTATAATTCTCGTGAGTCATGCTTCAACCCTTCTACATTACTCGACTTATCTCTATATTCAGATCCTAGTTATCCCTCACTCAAGTGTTGGCCATTCTTCTACGAAATAAGATTACACTTTCTGTTTCTAATCGATGTGCACATACCACCATTTACACATGGGTTATCCCCTCACTCAATGTTGGTGCATTTTCTGTGATGTTGAGTTATCCATATTTAAATCATTTTGTGTCTACTATTTTAATCCGTGTGCACATACCATCTTTGTAATAAACTAAAATTGGAGTGTAATCCCTAAACCTGGTCCTCTTATACATTTTCCTTTTATAATTGATTCTAATCCCTTTTTCAGTAGACATATTGTTTAAGCTAAGTGTCCATTAGTATGTGGCCTAGGTGTAAATGGATAACCTAGACTTTTAGTAAGGAGATTTGGATGCAAATTCACAATCTAAAATATTTTATTAGAGAGCCTATTTAATTAGGTAATTAATATGTTTGGTCTTGAGTCTGATCGCTTCTCCCTTATCCAATTTATATGAGAGGGGAAAAGCAATTTATCAATAATAAAATTTACATACAAGGGGGATCCTCCATATATCATTTTTCCACACGGTATCAATGCAGTGACCCTAACCTAGGAAGAAAAAGAGAAACCCTCTATCACGCCTGCATCCAACGGTTACCACAAATCATGACATTAGGGCATGGCTATGAGGATTATACTTAATATAAAGTTCACTCCGTTATTATTTATTTCTTTAATTTCATTTCAAACTCTTTGTTTTCTCGCATCCAATCACATAAACAAACTTTACCAAAGAATTAAACTTTTATTACTCTAATATGATCTCAATATTAATGATACACATCCATACATTCATTCTGCTTCTCAAACTTCCATGTACAATAGACATGACAATCAGATACATTCTCTCTTATCAAGGAAACAAAGATACAAAACATCATTTACAACTCTCTCACATCTATACAAGGACCTAGAGTGACAGGGACCGACGGAACTTAACTATTCTCATACCTAACTCATGTGGTAGATCTTCTATGATGCATTGACCTTATTCAAGTCCACGTGATTTCCCTAAAAATTGTGAGTGGAGGGGTGAGCCTACTCGCTCAGTGAATGAGTACTTCAAAGAAATAGTCTAAAGTATTGATATAATTACAAATATACTTTTGAGAAACTGATATCAAATATAACAACAGTAATCTTTAAAGAGACTAATTTTTCACAAACATAAATATGGAACAATACTCAAGACATCTACAAGAGTGAATCAATATATGAACATGCTCGATTGATTATAAAGAGAACTAATAACTCAGAAACATACAAAGAATAATTGAATAATTGCACACACTTCTGTAACCTCTCATTCATCTTATTATGCCCTGAACCCACATGAGGTGTACCATAACATATGAAAGAATCAGAGCAAGCTACAATCTCACTGTACAAGGCTTAGAAGCATGCACAGGTACCTAATCCTATCTCTTGAGTAAGACCTCATCTGCAGTGGGCCTCGACACGTCTACCTCTTGGCGGCTAATAAGAGCGACCAGATATCTCAGACTCCACCTCTCAACCTGGGTACTCAGGCGGTGACTCAAACCCCGCATGCTTATTTTGTATCAGTGGACCTACTGACCATTGATCACTCAACAAGTAACACATATACCACCGGTATCCCCAGTTGGTGTTGGGTACCACACAATTATAAGGAGTCTTCCCTACTGGTCAAGACCCCCACACACTACTGGTGTGCTCCGGCTTACCTCGATCTGGACTACCGCTAGTCGGGAAACTGTTTCCTCCTCACAGCACAGGCCTCATCTTGTGAGGATTCTACAGTGTTCAGGGCATCTACATGTCTAATTCACTCTTTAAATTCACAATTCAATCATCACGTCAATGTATCTTTGTTCATCTTGGTAAACCGTTCATTTCATAAACCATCTGATAACATTACCACAACTGAACTGTTAAGCCTTACCACATCTCAAACTGAGAAACATTGATATCACAATACTTATTTCACAGAACACCCTATCATTAGGGTTTCATTTACCTCATTCACTTATCACATAACTCGCATAAGGATTGTATACATCACACATCAAGAATAACATTGAATCAAGATGTTTATATGCAACCCTTCAACTTTCCATTCATTTAGGGTTTCACCCTCCTTACTGATATATCAAGCAAACATTGATATCATCGAATGATATGCAAGATCTTATCTGACATATATGTAATACACATACAATTAAAACAATCATTCATAAGCAGGGTGATTCAACTTGGAAAACTTCTTTATTTAATTATACAACAATTTCAGTCATAGTCGAAAATCCTACATTTCAGTATAATCAAGTAACCTCTACAATTAATTTAAGAATTCTCATTTAGATGGATTGTGATAATTTCTAATGTGATTTCATAATCTGAAATTCATCACAATAGAGAAATAATCCATATCATATCATCTTGCAAAAGCTAGTTTAAAAGGGCAACTTATGGTTTGTACTCGCATACTAAGCAATTGAAGATTATTGGTAATTTAACTCATTTTCATGCAATCTACTGTTTAAAGGAAGTACTCACTCACCCTAAGGTGTGAAATTAAACACCCTGAAAATGTAGCCCATCTTTGAAGATCTCGAATCCATATCAAGATCCTAGAAAAATCCACGATTTCTTCTTCCTTTCAACCCTAAACGGGGCCTGCTGTAGGTACAAGGCGAGATTAGAGGTTAAACCAAACCTCCAAATCACTGGATCAAGGGTTTCAATCAAGGGGAAGTGAAGATAAGAAGGAATCCATGGTTAAAACTGTTGACCTAGAGGTTATACATTACCTATATTTTGATAATGACTTAACCATTCCATTCATATGTATCTAACATGTGTGTTAAAGATTATTTGCAGACATTAGGTACATGAAAAGGATCACATATACAAGCCCTAGAATGGGCCAAGTGCAAGCCAAATTGACTACAAGTGTGCATTTTAAGATTTCCATGTAAATCACCTTAGAACATAAATGTAATCACTTGTAACGATGAATATGCTTGTAACTTAGAAGAGAAAAATGTTTGGGACAAAATTCACCAAGTGCTAATCACTTTTATTGCAAATTAGAAAATCCATTTCAGGCACTTGGTCGGTCGAGTTTCCCACCCTGAAACTCGACCGATCATCCTGAGTCGATTTTCTGAAGATTGCAATCGGTCGAGTTGTGCACTCACAGAACTCGACCGATTGGGTAGTAGGCCATTTCCAGTTGAAATGGTTGGTCGAGTTTCCTCAGGACAAACTCGACCGATCAATTCAACATCGGATTGCCTGCTACTTGATCGGTCGAGTTACACCCATTGATACTCGACCGAATGCACTGTACGGAATTTGCAGAAAAAGTAATATGACCATTGGTGAATTGTTTTGGGAAAAAATATAGCCATTTTCTTGAAGGAAAAATGATCACTTTTGCACCCAAGTGTCCCACAACATAAAGGGCCACCCTCATCTATAAATAGAACCCCTTGGACTTCATTCCAAGATGCTCTTCCATTGCAAACTTGGTTCTAGCTTAGTTGAGAGTGTTCCAAGCCCTTGAGCCCCTTTCTCTCTCTACCTTCAAGATAATTTCATGAGTGAGATAGGTTCCTGTGTATGAGAGCTATCCTTTATGCTATGTAAAGCTCTCCTTTCTTTCTTCCCACCTCCAAATCAAATAGAAGATTGATTGAAGCTTCTTCTCCGAGTGAAAGAGGAGTTGCTGTTGTTCTTCTCCGAGTGAAGGGGAAGATGTGTTGCTGATCTTCAAGAGTGAAGATTGATCGTTGCTCCAGCTCCCTTGGTGAAGGGAAAACGTAGGCAAGCTCTCCAAGTGAAGGAGAGGTGCAAGGCAAGCTCAAGTAAGATATGTAATCCCTGCAAGGCTGAAGACAAAGGTGAGATTGGGTAAGTCCTTTGTAGAAGGCCGAAGAATCTCACTTTGTGGGTAAGTCCTTGGATAGGTTGAAGATCTTAGCTTGTGTAATTAAGCCCTTGGTTGTGTGGTTTATGTTTCTTGTAATCTTATCGTGATATATAAGAGGACCAAGTTGCAAATCCTAGAGTCTAACCAACTCTAGGTAGTGGACTGACATCGCTCCTAAGTTTAGGACGTGGAACCACTCTAAACCACCTGTCTAAGTGCATGATATTCATTATCTCTTATCCTTGCTTTGTATGCTAGAATAGGATATCAAATTGCTGCTTGCATTAGTTTTTGCACTACAATTAAATTGGTGGTCTAATCATTTTTGTGAAGTGTGTGTAGCTCTATTCACCCCCCCCCCCTCTAGAGCCCATCGATCCAACAAAAACTACTTACCAAGTCAAATTTATAGCAACCGTTTTTTATTTCTGTTCTTCTTCATGTTCTTCCCCAAAAATTGCCCCAGAAATTGCTGTTTAGGTCACCTTCTTATCGAGAAAGATGTCTAGGATGATAGAGGATTGAGTTGCGGTTCCAACACACTTCGTATTATTGAAAACAGATAAGCATAGCTCAAGATAAGATTGTTCTACGATTTGTTGTCCTGGGCGGTGGCGATCGCGGTCGCGGTGTTGATCCAGCATCGATCGCGGTCCTAGCATCATGGGCCACAGTGTCGACGCATCGTCAGTCACGGTCCTAGCATCGCAGGTCATGGTGTCAATGCAGTGTCGCTGTCACGGTGTCGACGCAACGTCGGTCGCGGTTTCGACGTAGCGTCGGTCGCAGTGTCTGCATATATTTACTAAAAAGGGCATAACTATCTCATTTTAACTCCGATTTGGTTCATTTTTTTTGTTGGATTAATAATAGAATTATATACAATCCTACAATATTGTATTTATAATATTATCAAATGAAAAATCATTTATAAATTATTTCCTCCAATGTCATTAACTCTCTTCTTGCACATATGTATGGGTTAATGCTATATTAACTCCAACTTGGATCTTTATAGTATGATTAGGTGATGATTATGAGTTGCCTAAACAAGTATTTAAGGTTACCAAAGTTAATATAAATCACAAAATAGAATATTACTAATAAAATTATGCCAAGCATTAAGATTATCTTAGAGCTCTAGGATTACTAGAAAATTTAGGAATGGGTTATAACCATTCTCCCCCTCTAACAAAAATTTTGTCTCGAAATTTCTAAAAGAGGAAAAGATACTTGTTAAACATATCCAATTCTAGTTTCCAAGTAACTTCTTCTTTACATGATTCCTCCGAAAAACCTTTACTAGGGGTATCTCTCTCCTTTTAAGCTTTCAAATACTACGGTCTAGAATTTTATTTTCAACATGGAGTCATTTGTTTCTCTTCAAATCACAACTTTTAAAAGATATAAAACATGTGAAACATAATTTCTCATCTCATCATCACATGGTGATATTCACTTTCCATTCATGAGACCACACTAATCATCATACTATCATAAGATATAAATCCTTTTCACAATATCACAGGGTATCAACCCTTATCAACACAAGAGGATTACACCTCATCTGGGGCTCAACCATTCCCAAAGGTCAATAAGACCATCGTACTATTCCCTGCAAGATCATCATTATCTTTGCATGCCTTATAACAAGGCTCAACAACATCACTTACATATAATACACCAGATCAACACAATATTGCATTAATGAGCTAGGAGATATTCATAAACAATCATAGCAGGGTTATATTAACATTAAGAACCTTTCTTTATCACATCAACATGCAAGGAATTTATATATGATTAACCTTCATCATATACATAATGCATAGGTTTAGTATAAGAAAGTATCAACCTTGTGGCTATGATAACCACCAATTAACATATTAAGATTATGATCATATTAAGGAGGTTATTCTACCATTATTCCATCATATAAGAATGTTAAACATGAATACTCATCTTTATCTATTTGTATTAGAGTTAGGTTCAACAAGATAAAGTATATTAATTTTACTAATCAACACTTATACCCAAACCTTGACTCACGACATCCCCATTGGATCATGGATGCATAAGGTGAAGCATCACCATCACAATCCATGCTATTCTCAAGTATGAACCCACAAATAAATCAAGGTGTAACCATTGTGTTATAGTGTACTAGGGTTCCAACAACAGTAACAGAGTACTCCATGATTTTATTAGTCATTCAAGGACAATTCATACCCAATTACCATCACTTAGTTATATTAAAGCTAGGCATAACAAGCTATACCTCATTAGGTTTACACATCAATATAATATGGTTATCATCCATTCTATTCATATGAGTGAATAGGTAAGACTACCTTATTTAGGGTAACCCTCCATTTATTCCATCATCATTCAACCCATATCACCATACCACAATTGCATAATACTAAGACGGATTACTGGTATGAATGACTACAACTGTCAAACACCTTTAATTAGCATGTTTCTTCCACAAGTACACTGAAATCATGTGTAGAACCAATTTACATCCCTGATTATACCTTCAATAAATTACACTACTAAAAAGAAATTCATGTATTACTGAAAGCCATTGTTTTCTCTTATCCCCTCATTCATTACTACTTACTTCTTGTTACTTATCCTTCTCATTTTGATCATATAGAATAAACATCACTAAAATTGAAACGTACGATGTAAGAATAGATTATTCATCATTCTTGACATCACTGTAATAATTTATATCATATCACACTTTACTCATGTTGTATTTCTCCTTTTGTTCAAAACACACTTGTTACATTTCAAATTTATTTATTACCCTTTGCTCTGAATCATTTCCATATTGTTTATCTACCTTTCAGGTTAGCTACCTTTAAACCCTGAATTACTATCATTGCTAGTTTACTTCTCATAGTGCTAATCTCATGATCTTGTTGTATAGAGATGCTAGTATTCAAGGTTAAATTACTGGTGACATCCCTTGAAGTACTACAACTCTAAACATTTTAGGGTTTGGTCCTAATCAGTAGCATGATGTTATTGTGATGTGACTTTACTCCCTTAATTTGAAATTTAAACTTTAGATCTCACAAGTTTTACTAAAGTCTTCCTTATCTTATCAATTGAATTTCCTTTCTCTTACTTGTCCATTCAGACATATTGCATTCTCAATTTACCTTGCTAGGGTTTCATCATCATATTGTGTGTCATTATTACATTCACTAGATTTCTCTACCATGGTGGTTATGCATCATATATGATTCATTTTCTTACCACTTCATTCCCACAATGCTCTTATTAAGGAAGATATGGAAGAGAAGATTATGATGAGACTTCGAATTCTTATCTTCAAACATTCCCTTAATACATTTCTCATTTATAGGTTTGACTAGTTATCAACAAGGATACTTGACTCATTAGAACTTGCTTGAATCTCCTAGCCTCTTTCTTTTATAATCTATATTACTCCATCATGTTTTAAACCCTTCCTTACTTTCCATAATCTTCTTACCATATACTACTTTTCCACCTGTCATCTTTAACTTCTACTTATCTCTTATGATCATGTTACTTATTCATGTGTATGATCATGTATACCATGTTGCATATATTTCTATTTATCCTTCTACTAATGTGAAGTTGAAATTCTAAATCAATATTATCTCTACTAGTTTCACCTCATGTTTAATACATTACATATCATTCATTTTAAATCAAACAGCTCATGCATGGGTCAAACTTAGTTTCTCTTTCAATCAAGTTTTTCCTTCCTGAATATAGTCTACCTTTGTATGACTTATTCATTTGTTAAGCTATACTTTTATTCTTATTTTAGTAACTAGTTTGTTATTCTATAGAGACTTGGAATCCAAAGGTATTAAGGATGAATGTATTAAACTTTATAATAAAGGTATACATTCCATACTCTCAATTATATCATGTAACCCTCGTTCCTTAATCAAGCTCATTATTTCCAACATTTCTCTTTGTTTCATCTAAGTGTCTTATCCTAGTCTTATGATTTACATGTTTATCTAGTTCTCTACACTTTCATTCCTCTGAACTTCACTTCTATGTACTTATCATATACTTAACTCTTTTCTTCTATTTTCCCTTTGCTTTGGAGTACATAAAAGCATTGTACTCAATTATATGATCTATTCCTCATGATTGATTCTTACTATCTTGGCCCTTACATACTTTTCTCATATCTTTTCCATATTTCATATTTAGAGTTCATATAATACTAATCATTTGACTTAATCTGAACCTTATATTGTGTTCCTTTATTCCCAATTAAGGGTTTCTCATATGAGGCCCCAACGTTGGATCTCATATATCAGTTCCAACTGATTCTTAGCTATTCTAATCTTTCCCATATATTTCAACATCTTAGTGTATGTACATTCTCACTATGATGTCGGTCTAATTTATCCATAGTCTACTCTTATTATATTGTTAATAGGAGTCATTAGATCCCAGTAACGCATCCTACCAGCTGGACCAGGCTGAACCTGCAGTCCTGAAGCCAAGAGCTACTCAGGATTAACCAAATCCTATTAATCTCAAACATGTGGAAAGAATATCCACTTAGGGCAAACTCATTTAAATATAACTTCTGGTTTTCTTTATACAAAGAATATAAACAATAACTGAATCACTTCATGATACACAACAATATAAAAGAACCATATATATTCTACAAACTGATAATCTGAATCCATACATATAAGAACATTTCTATTGTGCAATATAAAGGAAGAGTTGCATCACATTCTATGTTTAATCTCTTACTCCTTCATTACTTTTCAATCTCCAAACCCTAAGATTTCTACAGTTTCTCTCTAGCCCATCCTTCCTCTGCATACTTGGCCAGGGCATCCAGAGAAGAATAGACAGAGTAGCTTGATACTGGTCAACCTAAGTATTAAAATATCGGGCCAGGGTATCTAAATACTCAGACCTCCTAGAGCTATACACACATCACCTACTATCTGCCACACTTATAACTTTGACTTTCTAACCTAATGGTCCCTGATGACTCAGCCTAATCTCTGATACCAAAAGATTGTCACACCCACATCCCACGATTACCACCAATCATGAAATTAGGGCATGACTATGAGGATTATACTTAATACAAAGTTCACTCCCTTATTATTTATGTTTTTAATTTCATTTCAAACTCTTTGTTTTCTCGCATCCAATCACATAAACAAACTTTACCAAAGAATTAAACTTTTATTACTCTAATATGATCTCAACATTAATGATACACATCCATACATTCATTCTGTTTCTCACACTTCCATGTACATACGACATGACAATCAGATACATTCTCTCTTATCAAGGAAACAAAGATACAAAACATCATTTACAACTCTCTCACATCTATAAAAGAACCTAGAGTGACAGGGACCGACTGAACTTAACTATTCTCATACTTAACTCATGTGGTAGATCTTCTATGATGCATTGGCCTTCTTCAAGTCCACGTGATTTGCCTAAAAGTTGTGACTAGAGGGGTGAGCCTACTTACTCAGTGAATGATTACTTCAAAGAAATAGTCTAAAGCATTGATATAATTACAAATATACTTTTGAGCAAATGATATCAATTATAACAACAGTAATCTTTAAAGAGATTATTTTTTTCACAAACATAAATATGGCACAATACTCAAGACATCTACAAGAGTGAACCAATATATGAATATGCTTGATTGATTATAAAGAGAACTAATAACTCAGAAACATACAAATAATAATTCATTAACTGCACACACTTGTTTAACCTCTCATTCATCTTATTATGCCTGAAACCCACATGAGGTGTACCACAACATGGGAAAGATTCACAACAAGCTGCAATCTCACTATACAAGGCTTAGAAGCATGCCCATGTTCCTAAGCCTATCTCTTGAGTAAGACCGCGTCTGTAGTGGGCCTCGACACGTCTACCTCTCGACGGCTAATAAGAGCGGCCGGATATCTCAGACTCCATCTCTCAACTTGGGTACTCAGGCGGTGAGTCAAAGCCCTCAGGCTTATTGTGTATTAGTGGACCTACTGACCACTAATCACTCAACAAGTAACACAGGTACCACCGATATCCCCGGTTGGTGTTGGGTACCACACAATTATAAGGAGTCTGCCCTACTGTTCAAGACCCTTGCACCCTACCGGTGCACTCCAACTTACCTCGATCTGGACTACCTCCAGTCGGGAAACCGTTTCCTCCTCACAGCATAGGCCTCATCCTGTGAGGATTCTACAGTGTTCAAGGCATCTACATGTCTAATTCACTCTTTAAATTCATAATTCAATCATCAAGTCAACGTATCTTTGTTCATCTTGGTAAACCGTTCATTTCATAAACCATCTGATAACATTACCACAACTGAACTGTTAAGCCTTACCACATCTCAAACTGAGAAACATTGATATCACAATACTTATTTCACAAAACACCCTATCATTAGGGTTTCATTTACCTCATTCACTTATCACATAACTCTCATAAGGATTGTATACATCACACATCAAGAATAACATTAAATTAAGATGTTTACATGCAAACCTTCAACTTCCCATTCATTTAGGGTTTCACCCTCCTTACTGTTATATCAAGCAAACATTGGTATCATCGAATGAAATGCAAGATCTTATCTGACATATATGTAATACACATACAATTAAAACAATCATTCATAAGTAGGGAGATTCAACTAGGCAAACTTCTTTATTCAATTATACAACAATTTCGGTCATAGCCAAAAATCCTACATTTCAATATAATCAACTAACCTTTACAATTAATTTAAGAATCTCATTTAGATGGATTGTGATCATTTCTAATGTGATTTCATAATCTGAAATTTATCACAATAGAGAAATAATCCATATCATATCATCTTGCAAAAGCTGGATCAAAAGGGCAACTTATGGTTTGTACTGGCATACTAAGCAATTGAAGATTATTGGTAATTTAACTCATTTTCATGCAAACTACTGCTTAAAGGAAGTACCCACTCACCCTAAGGTGTGAAAACACCCTGAAAACGTAGTCCATCTTTAAAGATCTCGAATCCATATCAAGATCCTAGAAAAATCCATGATTTCTTCTTCCTTTCAACCCTAAACGGGGCCTGCTGTAGGTACAAGACAAGATTAGAGGTTAAACCAAACCTCCAAATCATTGGATCAAGGGTTTCAATTAAGGGGAAGTGAAGAGAAGAAGGAGTCCATGGTTAAAACTACTTACCAAGTCAAATTTATAGCAGCCCCTTTTGATTTCTGTTGTTGTTCACATTCTTCCCCAAAAATCACCCCATAAATCACCGTTTAGGTTGCCTTCTCATTGAGTAAGATGTCTAGGATGATAGAGGATTTAATAGCGGTTCCAACACACTTCGTTTTGTTGAAAATGGATAAGTATTGCTCGAGATAAGATCATTATATGATTTGCTGTCCTGGGCTACATCGATCGCGGTCGCGGTGTCGACATTGTGGGTCGCTGTGTCGACACAGCGTCGGTCGCGGTCCTAGCATCACGGGTCACAGTGTCGACGCAGCGTCGGTCAGGATCCTAGCATCACGGGTCATGATGTCGACGCAGCGTCACAGTCGCGGTGTCGACACAGCATAGGTCGCAGTCCTAGCATCGCGGGTCGCGTTGTCGACGTAGCATCGATCGCGGTGCAGACCGCGGGTCGTAGTTTCTGCATATGTTTACTAAAAAGGGCATAACTCTCTCATTTTAGCTCCAATTTGGTTCATTATTATTTTTTGGATTCGTAATTGAATTCTGTACAATAATAAAATATTATTTTGATAATATTATTAAATTTAAAATCATTTATAAACTATTTCCTCCAATGTCATTAACTCTCTTCTTGCACACATGTATGGGTTAAAGCTATATTAACTCCAACTTGGATCTTTATAGTATGCTTAGGTGATGATTATGAGTTGCCCAAACAAGTATTTAAGGTTACCAAAGTTAATATAAAGCACAACATAGAATATTACTAACAAAAGTATGCCAAGCATTAAGATTATCTTAAAGCTCTAGGATTACCAGCAAAGCTACGAACGGGTTGTAACACCCTCTGTCTGTGGCAGGTTTCTTCATCATAAAAAGGATATCTTTTTTCCTACACTCTCAATCTTAGCCACTACCACATTAATTTATCTTCATCCCCCGAGTCATTTCTGGTTGTCCATTTCCCAAGTCTCCCTCTTATGGTTTACCTACAATTTTTCTTCATCGATTCAATAAAGGATTCTTCATATCATATTTCAAAATTCTCCATCAATCCAGGCATCACTCGTGTGTATATGGCTCCCACCCTTTATATATGTTGTCTCTTAGTTGCAATGCTATCTTTGAGTTTTATATGCCCTATAACCTCCATTTGCTTCATGTCTTTGAGTTCTACAGGCCACAAAGTCTCCCACCATTACTCCAAAATCTTATACCCACTAAATCCCCAACTCAGTGTGCATTCAACATGGATAGAGTTGCGATCATCATAAAATAATGTTGCATATATAGGTTGTAAAGAGCGTTACTGGTGGAAACATAGGATACCTCATTTTCATGCAAATCGGGTTTGTAAATACCTTAATCGAGAGAAGTAATAGTAGACTCATGTGGGTGGAAGTGGCATTTTAGAAAACACTAGAGACAAACCCAAAAGCCATCTCTTCCCCGAGACATGGATAGGAACCCAAATAAACCATGAGAGACCTTGCATGGTCTAATATACTTTTGACTAATGAATCACTTAATATGAGAGATAGAGTTCTTTGGGTACATAACGTGTGATGATGTTCAAGTAGTACTTATAATCCTCTACCTTTGCAACCGTTCGACCCTAAATTTTTTTGAGTCCCTCACAAATTTACTACTACCTCCCATATTCATGTGCTACTATCTGATTGGATATGTATCAGGATTTATCTGTGACCCGATCCATACCATGGGGCTTGCGCCCCCACACCCCCTTTTTGACCATAAAAGATCCATTTATTTTTGTATCTGGATCTATATAATCGGGTTGTGTTTCAAATTGACTCTAGTTGTTAATTACCTCCTCCACATAATTGCCTACATAGCCCTTGTATCTACCATTATGTTTGACTTTCCACCCAACCACTCTCTTGACTCTTTTTATGGTTGGTGTGAGGGAAAGAATAGAGGATGATAAGTAGAGGGAAGAGAAGAGATGGAGGAGAAAAAGAAGAGGAATTTACTTTTGCTACTCTATGGATCTTTATGCTACTTTGGTGCTACTATGTGATGTTGTTTTTGCTGCTATGTGAATCCTTGTTCTACTACATTTATCTTCCTAACTTATGAAGAACCTGAGAATCGTATTCATCATTATTGATTGATGGTATGAAGTTATCCACTTCGGTTGTGCTTTTTGTTGACATATTACTACTACTGTGAAGTTATCTACTTCACTTATGCTATATGTCAACTGATTTTCTATTTGACAATGTCGTTCTTGCTACTTGTGTTAAGTTTATGACATCCTACTTGTTGTTTTATGCTTTTTGCAATACTCTATTTTATTTCATCTATTTGTAAATTGACTCTTTGTATGTGTATTACACACATGTACTACTTCGATTGATGTGACCCAACACTATGTGCACTATGACGTTTGCTAGCATGATGGAGATTATTTGATGAGATGATGATGGTACCTTTAGTGACTTACATGCATATGATTGAGCTCCATACTTTTCTACAATTGTTGTTCATCTTGGAGTCTTTTATCTACTTGCTACTTTGTGCACTGGTCTTTATCTAGCTACACTGTCTACTTTCTAGTATTGTGTGCTAGCGCTCATTAGCTTGTCGATGCCTTGCGCATGTTAATCCTTTACTTTTCCATGCTTAGTATGCATCTTGACTACTTCTTCCTATGTTATATCACTATTTGGTCTTGTGTATCAACACTATCTAGCTTACTTCATGATGATAGAGACTGAGATGAAGACCATGATGCCAACTTGTTGTTGTTTGTTTCTGCTCTAGATGCCTCTTCACAATGATCAAGAAGATCTTGCTACCTGCCTACTTAGCCACTTTGAGATTATCTTTATTAGGAGGAGTATATGAGTGATTTACTATAACATTGAGTAGGAGAAACATGCTTGTATGAGCTATGTTTATCTTTTTAATATTTTGCTTTAATTTGCCTATTTGTTTGCAAGCTAAAACATGCTTGTATGAGCTATGTTTATCTTTTTGATATTTTGCTTTAATTTTCCTATTTGTTTGCAAGATAACTTTAGATTCTCCCAAACTCTAGCTTAATGGGAGAATGAGAAAAAAATTTTAATTAGTTAATTAAGTTGTTTGGTCTATATGTAATATGGTTCCAATTGTGTCTTGGCATATTAGCATTTGTCTTGATTATGTAGTTTTCCCCCTTATCCTATATATAAGAGAAGGGGTTGACCTTCTATCAATAAGAAATTCTACACACAAGGGAAACCCCTATCATAATATTTTTCCACATATTTAACCCTTAAATAAGGACTCTAGAACCTTCCTTGATTTTGATTAGTAGAATAATGAATGCAAAAAAAGACTCCTAATAGTTAAAGAAAGATTGTTTATATTAATTAAAGACTTGGGAATAAGTAGTCAAATAAATGTTAAGGGACTCCACATACAGAAGGTGAGAGAATTTGAACTTCCCTTTCTTAAATGCCTTTATTAAGTTGGTATTAACATTAGTGATGCGACTTATTGAGATACCGGTGTGCGGGCGCACGGGTCTCCTAGGTTTACCATCCCTGCTATCTGGGCCTCCGCCTAGGGGGGTGGGTTTCCCCCGGAAATAAAAAAAAACATTAGTGGAACATATAACATAACTAGGAAAGGTTGTTTTTATCTTGAGGAAGTTATAAATAAATAGAATTAAGGATTGTTGTAGTGACATTGAGGAAGTTAAGGAAATAGATGATGGATCATACTTACCTCATGAGTGGATAAATCTCTAACGGTAAATATTTTCACTCAGTATACATTATAATAACTTCTATTTATATAATTCCAAAAAATATCCTACATATATGATGATCCACTAGACAACTTAACAAATAGTCTCAAAAGAAGAAACTTCAACCGATATTCTAAATACTGATGTTAAGTTTGCTTAAGTGCCAATTTTACATTAGATGAACGATCCTTGATGCCTTCAAATTTTATTTTGGAAAGAGAATATAATTTCATGTTAAAATTATTAACCTGAGGTGGAAACTAATTTCAACTTCAGAATCTACATGTTTAATTATTCTATGTGTGAATCTTCATATTAATTGGACAATCATTGATAGGTAAATCAAGATATAAAAGAGAAACATAAAAATATTAGTCCTAATATTTATCAAATTTAATATATGTGGCTGATCTCCTGAAGTCCTTTATTTTTCTTTCAATTTTACTAGGTTTTATAGTTTTCCTTGTTCATAGACTCTTTGAATCCATTGGATTTGGATATTGTGCATTCCACCTCCTTTTCATCCATTCCACCTTTCCTTTTTCTTTTCTCATATGGGAACCCACTCTCTCTCCCATCTTAATCTCTCTCTTCTCTTCTCCTCATTCTCATTTCCTTGTCCAATACCTTCCTTATCTCTTTCCAGATATAAGACCCTATATATACTTGGGTCTCATGGCATCCAAACCCAATCCACACTAGGACTCCCTTCTTCCTTTGTTTCTTCACTTTTCTCCTTCCCCTTTACATCTTCTCATAGCCATGGATCATCAGACCTATACAAAATCCTTCCAAAACATCTCCATCCATGACTCTAACGTTGAAGTTAGGGCATTTAGACACATCGCCAACTACCAAGTATCAGTCCACTATGTCCAATGATGCTTCCTACGGTACCAATATGGAAAAACTCATGGTATCTACTTTTTCGTTAATCATATGATTTTGTTAATTTCCTACATAGTGTAGGTATCATATGTTACATAGGAGCCCTATACATTATGATATTATAAAAAACAACTAGCATCCTGATGTGTAAACACCAGGAAGCTAAATTTTTGTTGATTCATTACACATGTGATCCACCTTAGTGACAATGACCTTCCAGTTTTTTGCTAAAAGTAATGATGTTAGGGCTTTACACTATGCCAATATAGGGAAATTGTATGATGGACTATCAACACCATGACAACTTGTTGTGGATCAGATTTAGTAATAATATTCTTCCATCCTTTCGACCAAGTTGATTCTAGGGCAAGTAATATAGTTGAGGATTCAACTCTTAACACTAAGGAAGTTGAGACCAACTTCTCCCACACATTCAACCATCTGGCATAATGGTCTTTAGTTAAAATGACAACAAAAGTAGTAAAATGTTTGATAGCATCATCAACATTAAGTTTGATCCACCAATAGGAGGTGAGACCATAGGGTGTTGTTCATAGGTGAAGGTAGTGTAGATCTAGATGCCTGACTATAGCATGTGTATGTCTATGTAACAATAGTATTTATTTGATTGCTTGCCATTTGACCACTAATAAAAATAATATGATTCCTATTCACCCAAGTATGGTAGAGTTCCACAAGGAAAAGGAGATCTGGAGGTAGCATTTTGGTTTGCTGCAAAACACTACAACACATTCAGAGTATGGAAATATGTCATTATTGACATGTTCTGCAATTTAACCTAAATTTGATTAGCAATAGTACATTCACATTAATGTATGATTGTTTCTACATCTGTTTGGCATATAGAACAAATTGTAACATAACCAAATATAGGTAAATATTACCTTTTTCCCCTTCACCTTATTGTCTTTTGTATTGAAACCCTCTTATTAATTTGATTTGTACTAGGATGTTAAAAATCTTGAATTATAAGAGCTGTAGCCAATAACATAATGATTTGACGGTTTTATACAAGAAATAGGGGAATACACTAATATGGGATTAGTTGTGCAAATATATCAAACTGAGGGACTTATTCTTAAAAAAATCCTCTAGAACTTTTCCTATGGATAGATTTTGGCAATAGAGAGTTACACACAAAATTTAGTCAATAAATTAAATCAATACATTAATATGTAGAAAATAGAATTTCTCTCAAAATTTTGTGTTTCAAATATTAAATCTCCCCAAAAGGGAAATTGACTTCAAATTCGAATTCTTTGGGTCACTATTAGTCTACCTACCAAATTCACTTTCATTTGGCATTGTATGCTCATTCGATTTGATTAGAAAAGAAAAAGAACTTAATAATACAACACTTTAGGCTAATCTAATTTGGAAATTCATTAATGGCATGTATATTCCATTCTTTAGGCTGATGCGTGTGACTTATTTTGATAATGGATTGTGATCGAATGACTCACATGTTATCTTCAACCTCGCCACTAAAAAGGAAATCGGTTTCAAGTTTGAGTTATATTAAAAATGAGATTTCTCCCTCTATAATAGATATTTGTTTGAAATTTTTCTTTCATTGGTTTCCTTCCACAATTCCACACCTAGTGATGGCTTACGCAAAACGTAATTCTTCTGATTCAAGATTAGCCCAATTTTTTCTCAGAGCTTCACGAACCCAACCCTCATGGAAACCCTAGTATCCAACCCTATAAATACCCAACCCCATTCTGAGTTCTTCATCATCATGAGCCTTTCTCCTTTTGACTCAATTTTGCATCTCATTGATGTTTCACCCTCCACCGAATATGCTTCCTGGGTTGAGTTTGTGGCACCCCTCCTTGATGACTCGCTTCTCTGGGGCACTATAGATGTTCAAGTAAGCTATTTAGATTATGATCTTTTTTTTATCTGTTCATTGATTTCCTGAGCAAGCCACAAATTGGATTTTCCCCAATTTTGGCTCAAAGATGTTGTTGCAATGCATGCAGCCATGGCATGTGAGAGGTACGGGGAGGGTGACCAAGGGAGAAGTTACTTACCTACCCCCTAGTTTCTTTCAAATATCAATTTCCCACATGGGTATTCTATGTAAATAATTGTGTTAAATTCAAACTTGTTGCATGCTTAAATGAATGACATGAAGATGATATGAACATGCCACACCCTATTGTTTTGAGAACATAATGCAATGATATTTTGGTCATTTGCAAAAAAAATCACAAATTATCAGTAAATACCCTAAAACTTGTATAAATAATTATTTCTTTTTACTAGAATCCCCAAAAATCATAAAAGTTATGTTTTATTTTTCTCTAATTTTTTGTATAGTTTTTGTCACCTAATTCCCAAGTTTTAAAGACTAGATTTTAGGATTTTATTTCTCATAAACTCATATTAATAATTAAAGGAAACATTATAATTCACAAAGTTGATATTTCCAATCAGTATATTGATAAGTAACCGTAAACCCCATGTTAGACCAATAACAACAACCAATCTACAATTTTATCAAAGGATTTGGATTTCAAGGGTTTCATCATATATAAAACATGAACCCTAATTGATGTACAAAATACTATATGTAGATTTGAGTTGACTTTATACTAGGAAGTGCAGGACTCGATCTCTGACTTAACACTCAAATCAAGGTATGTGCATCTTTTCTACTATCTAGGAATTTATAATATGACCAAGTAGTATTTCCCATATGAGCATGTGTTGAAAAATCATAACTACTGTTACATACTTATCAAATTGTTTTTTTTCTGGAATAATATTTATGGGTCCTTTGACCCCCACATGACAATTTTTGGATGTTCTCATCTTGCTCTTTCATATTGGTTGAACTTATACTTGTATTTCCCTATTTTATGCATACTTAGACTAATTTTATTTCTTAATGTGGTACATGTGTACAACCATATATATATATATATATATATATATATATATATATATATATATATATATATATATATATATGGTGTGCTTTCTCTGCCCCGAGTGTGCTTTTCCAATCGTTACTTATACCAGGGAGCGCTATCTCCACCCAGGGTGTGCTATCCCCACCCACTATTTTTAAGTTGAGATCCTATGGTGTTTCAACCTTGCTTGAAATAACTATAGTCTATGATTTTTACATGCATACCTTATGTTTTGATATTTTTAATGGAAAACTTTAGAAGGCAAGACTCCCTAATTGCTAATCTTTATTTTATGCATGCCTCATCTCTTGACCTTATAATTTTTGTTGAAACTTATTTCTATTGAACATTCCATAATTGAGATATTTCATTGAACTTACACTCGGCTAAAGTAATGCCTAGTTGTTATTTACTGCATATGCTCAGTTGTAACTGACGTCCCTTTCCCTTGTTTTCCTCCCTATGGGTGTTGTTTTCAACCCACCCAAAGGAAGCACCACCCCAGGTTCAGGAAGAGGGAGACTTAAGGCAAGCCCAATTTCAAGGATGAGTTCTAAGATGACCAAGTTGTTCACTGTAGTTTGATCCTAATAATTTAGGTTCATGTTTAGATATTCATCTTACATGACCCCTAATTAAGATATAAAAATAAAACTCTGTAACAATTAGGTATATTTTTCAGTGCAACAAACTATGTTTTTGTATTCATCTATTTGAGAAAATATTATGCACCCCTTTAATTTAGTTTACATTCATGAGGTTTTAAGAAATTTATTTTCTTAAATTAAGTAGGAAGTGGTCCCCTAGCGGGCTCCACTCCTTACTAGATGGTATCAGAGAATAACTGTACTCAACAATCTAACTATTTTGGAAATCATCCTTAGAACACATTTCCTGATACACTATGCTTGTGTTTTAGGAAAACTAACCTATTTAGCAATAGTGGTGCAATGCCCCAGTTTGTCACTTTATATGGGTGCACTACACCCATGCACCCTCACTTCAGCATGACTATGGATCCCCTACAAGAGACAACGCCACTCTCAAGACACCCATGTGACCCTTGGTTTTGCTAACACCACTACTACTTTAACTGGCATCTCTTCAGAGTAGGAGTTAGCTCTGCTATGACACTTTCTCACCACAGGGATGGTGAGAAAATTGAACTCCATACCTATCCCTGAAAAGTTAAATGAATACTCACTGACTGACTTCATTAAGATGCAACCTCCCTACTTTGAAAGGGAAGTTGAACTGGAGATGGTCGATAAGACTGATGACTAGATGTTGGATATAGAGAGGACATTTATGGTTTGGTGTACCCTCCTCATCAGAAGGTTAGTTGCCTTGTACGTGTTGGATGGTCCAACATGTGTTTCATGAAATGGGATAGCCCAGACTCATGATATATCTACTTTTACTTGGGAACAATTTTTGGTGTTATTCTATGGGAAGTACATCTGTTTGCTTCCCTAAAGAAGAAGGAAGAAAATTTTGATAGTCTTAGAAAAGGATCCCTATTTGTCCTCGCTTATGTGTAGATATTCATGTTGCTTGAGCGATATGCTAATGGGATGAGCGAAGGTCGTAGGGTTGACCTATCCTTACACGGACTCAATTACTAGGTGATGATGCACTAGTTCCTTAGCTTCCTCTTACCTTCTAACAGATGGTTGACAAAGCCTTAGCAGTCGAGTCGTATTCTGGCTTCCAAACTCCATCACAGAATAACAAGAGAAAGAGATTTGACTATGAACAATAGCGGGACAGATGCAAGTGTTTCTCTCGTCATCACCCTCTAGGCACATGTCTAAAGGAAAACCTAGAGCACCTAGAGATGGAAAGTAGGTCGTCTGTCATGAACATGGTCATCCAGGTAATGTCATACACAGTGCCCTTAGCTGCAAACATGTCTTGTACCTACCCAACAACCTGCAAAGTAGCAGAAATCTCATCCTAATCTGCCTCCAAGAAACAATAACAACAACATAAATACTCAAAATTGATGTCCTCCAGTGGAGAGGCGTGTTGGACATGTCTTTTGGATATGAAAATGAAGTATTGATGCTACTGTACATTTTCATCTACATCCTATAAAGGCTCTATTTGATTTTGGATCTTCAAATTATTGTTTATCTTCTAAACTTGTTGAGACGTTATTTGTATAACCTACATATATGGATTACATTCTTGGTGTTCAGACCCGTAGTGGTAGGTTATTATATTCTTATATAAATATTGCACTCTAGGAACTAAGTATATCTAGAAAGGTTTATAATTGAGTTCATATTCTTAAACATGACGGATTCCAATGTCATTCTGGGTATGGATTGGTTGATAAGGTTTAAGACAACCTTGTTCTGTGATGAGAAAAAGGTTGGCTTACTTCACCCAGAAAGTGAATGGCTTTATATAAAGGCTGGAAAGTGTGAGGATAGTGTGACACCCATCATCACACCAACACGAGATTACTCAAAACAAAGCGTGGAAGTAATATTAAACATCCAGATTATCAGAAAGCATGGTAAAATAAAACCAATTTCGCATAATCATAAAATGGAAACAATTACATCTGAGTCCACATGAAGCTGCATGTATTACATATCATGCCACAAGGTGATACATAAAACTATTTATTGGGCCAACTAGCCACAATGTGTTACATATGTTAACATGTTCACATATACAAGACATATTTTTACAACCATGGCCTTCCACCAAAACTCGTGCCGATATACAATGTCTACAAAACACTCCTAAGGACCTGAGAGTTACTACAAAACACTAATAGCATATCCCAGCCTTCAACAACTACTGATCTTCTACTGTTTAGCCTCAACCACATGATCTCTACCTCATTGTGCATGACCACCTAAAAGATGTAGAAATCCACGGGGTGAGACCAGTGTCCCAGTGAGAGACATAACTCTCCGCTAGTAACTATTATTAACACAGATATACTAAAGCAAGAACATTAATGTTATTTTTAAAGTGAGTAGATTCAACTAAACGATAGGAGTAAAGTAGTTAGCATTGTTTATGCAATTTAGGCATCTACAACCAAGTAGTAGAGCATATTATATTTTTAGAAGGAATACGAAGAACATATATAATTGTTATCACTAAACATCACAACAAACACGAAGGAAAGCCTTATGTTATCTACATTGATGAATCTAGACCAAGCTTAGGAAGTGTTCTTACGTAAGAAGGAAAAGTTATAACTTATCCCTCCTGCCATCTGAAGCCTAATGAATAAAACTAGCCAACCCATGACCTTGAGCTCACAGCTACTATTCATGCCTTTAAGAATTGGAGGAATTATTTGTATGGTGTACAATTTGACATTTTCTTAAACCATATGAGTCTTCACTATCATATTACACTAAAGGAGTTGAATCTAAGATAGAGGCATTGGATGGAGTATTTGAAGGATTATGATTTCACAAACATGTATTGCTCTTAGTCACAAGAAGGATGTTGTCTATGCATCTCTCCATAGTTTTGTAGGAGGAGTATGTAGCATGTTTCTAGATGGAGACCTAATATGGAGAATGTCTTGGATGATAATGTGATAGATAAGATGTCTGTGCACATGTCTAGTCTCTGAATTACTCCATCTTGGATCTTTGAGGTTATTATAGCACAAGCAGGTAGTCCTGACCTTAATGAGATGAAGTCCTTAACTAAAAAACCACAATCAAAAGTCTCTGTTAGAGTTGATGGTGCTATTCATTTTTTTCATCGATTGTGGATACTAGATGTGGATGATCTGATGCAAAAGTTGTTTAGTGAAGCTTATGGATCAAAATATACAATTCACCTGGCACCACCAAGATGTATAAAAACTTACAAAGAAGTTTCTAGTGAAGAAATATGAAGAATGACATTGCTATCTTTGTTGCTAAATGTTTGACCTATCAATAAGTAAAGATTGAACATCAAAGACTTGGAGGTCTTCTATATCCCCTTGAAATACCTGAGTAGAAGTTGGAAAATATTATCCTTGACTTTGTGACTGAAGTTTTAACCCTTTACTTTAGATTTTGGGGGACAAAATGCTTTTTAAGAGTAGAGTTGTAACATACAAAAAAATAGGTAAATACTACCTTTTTCCCCTTTACCTTATGATCTTTTATTTGAAACCACTTTTATTATTTTTTTTGTACTAGGATGTTAATAATCTTAAATTATAAGAGTTTTAGCCAATAACATAATGATATGAGGCTTTTATGCAAGACATAGGGGAAATATACTAATTTGGGTTTAGTTGTGCAAATTTATCAAATTGAGGGATTTAGGCTCAAATAAATCCTTTAGAATTTTTCCTATGGATAGGTTTAGGCAATAGAGAGTTACATACGAAATTTAGTCAATAAATAATAATTGAATACATTAATATGTAAAAAAAGTTTTTCTCTCAAATTCTATGTTTTGAGTATTAAAGATTCCCAAAAGGCAAAATTGACTTCAAACTCAGAATCTATGGTCCCTATTAGTCTACCTACCAAACTTCACTTTGATTGGACATTCTTTGCTCATTCAATTTGATTGGAAAAGAAAAAGAAATTAGTAATACAACACTTTAGGCTAATCTGATTTGGAAATGCATTAATGTCATGTATATTTGATTCTTTAGGATGATGCACGTGAGTTCTTTTGACCGATGGATCGCGATCAGATAGCTCACATGTTGTCTTCAACCTCGCCACTAAAATGGAAATTGGTCGCAAGCTTGGGGTATTTTAAAAATGGGATTTCTCCCTCTATAATAGATCTTTGTTTTAGATTTTGTTTCATCAATTTCCTTTAGCATTCCATACCTAGAGATGTCTTACACGAAACCTAATTCTTCTGATTCAATATTAGCCCAATTCTTGGTTGGATCTTCTTGAGCCCAACCCTCATGGAAACCCTAATATACAACCCTATAAATACCTAAACCCATTTTGAGTTCCACATCATCATGAGCCTTTCTCCTATGGACTCAATTTTGCATCTCGTCGACATTTCACCTATCATTAAAGTTTCTTTTGGGTTGAGTTTGTGGCACACCACCTCAATGGCTCATTTCTCTGGAGCACCATAGATCTTTAGGTAAAGCTACTTTACACTATGATTTTCACGATTGGTCCATTGATTTACCAAGCAAGCCACAAATTGGATTTCCCCCAATTTTGGCTGGACATTGTTGCTGCAATGCACATAGCCATTGTGTGCGAGAGGTAGGGGGAGGGTAGCCAAGGGAGAAGTTACTTTCCTATCCCCACCTTTTTTTCTTTTTTATATTGATTTCCCACATGGGTATTTATATAAATAATTGTGTTACATTCCAATTTGTCAGATGCTTAAATGAATGACATCGATGTGATATTGACCTATCATGCCCTAATGTTTTGGGAAGATAATCCAAGGTCATTTTGGTCATTTGCAAAACATTTTCAAAAATTATTAGTAAATACACTAAAACTTGTAACATCATATATTTTTACTGGCATCTCCAAAAATGATAAAAAAAATTAGGATCATTAGATTTTACTCTTTCTTTTAGTATAGTTTTCATCATCTGATTTCTAGGTTTTAAGGACTAGACTTTTAGGTTTTTTACCTCTCTTAAACTCATGTTAATAATTAAGAGAGACATTATAATTGACGAAGTTGAGATTTTGAGTCAGGATATTAATAAGTAATTTTGAACCCCATGTTAGGTCAATGACAAGAGTTATTCTAGGATCTTATTGAAGGACTTGGATTTCTAGGGTTATATAAAACTTGAAATCTAATTGATTACAAAATATTATATGTAGGTTTGAATTGACTTTTGGATTGGAAGGGTAGGACTCCATCTCTAACTTAACACTCAAGTCAAGGTATGAGCATCTTTTCTATTATCTAGGCATTGCTAATATGACCAAGTATTGTTTCCCATACGAGAGATGTGTTGACTAATCATAACTAATTTTACATCCTTATGAAATTCTTATTTTTCTGGGATAATATTTATGGGTCCTTTAACCCCACATGATAATTTTTGGATGTTCTCACCCTATTGTTTGACATTGATTGAATGTATACTTGTCATGTCCTATTTGTGTGCCTGCTTAGACTAATTTTATTTCTTATAGTGGTACATGTGTACAATCATATATAGGGCGTGCTTTCTCCTCCCTAAGTGTGCTTTTCCAATCATTACTTATACAGGGGCATGCTATCTCCACCTAGGGTGTGATATATCCTGCCATTATTTTTTAGGTTGAAATCCTATGGTGTCTCAGACTTGCTCAAAATAATTTTAGTTTATGATTGTTACAAGCACAACTTATGTATTGATATTGTCAATGGGAAAAATTGAAAGGCAAAACTACCCAATTGCTAATTTTTATTTTGTACATGACTCATTCTTAACCTGATATTTCTCTTGAAACTTATTTCACTTGAGAATCCCTTTATTGAGATCTTTTATTGAACTTCAATTGAGCTAAAGTAATGCCTAGTTGTTATTTACTGCACATACTCAATTGCAGCTGACATCCCTTTCTCTTGTCTTCCTTCCACTGGGTGTTGTTTTCAACCCACCCGGAGGAACTAGAGCCCCAGGTTTAGGAAGAGGGAGACTTTATGCAAGACCAATTTCAAGTATGAGTTCTAAGATGGATAGATTGTTCACCTCATTTTGATCCTAATAATTTATATTCATGTTTAGATATTCTCCTTACATAGCCCCTATGTTAAGATAGGACATTGAAACTTTTTAATAGTTATATTCATTTTTTGTTGTCACAAACTATGTTTCTATATCCATCTTTTTACAAAAATATTATGCACCCCTTTCATTCATCATTATTTACATTCATGAAGTTTTATGCAATTTATTTTCTTGAATTAAGTAAGGAGTGGTCCCCTCTCGGGCCCCACTCCTTCCACATATAGTATTTTGAGTGAAGTGGCAAGCATACTTGTAACACCCTTGACCTGGGTTTTGGGATAACCCTAGAATCTTTGTCTAAGTACGTTTCTTAAAACCTTATTTTAATCTTTTAAAAAGCAATTAAGACTTGAGAAGAGTTTATATCTCAATTTAGAACTTATTTGCAAATTGTTTATGCTTTATATGATACCTTTTGGTAATAATCACAATTTACCCAAATGAGGGGTTTATGTGCAAATTATCACTTCTAGAATGTCTATTCTTTCTTTTATTATAAACTAGAGGAAAGAGAAAGAAGGGGGTGCCTTGTTTGAGTCTTGGTTGAATGATAACACTCCTTGTGGAAAAACAAACAAAGAAATGTTGAGTACCTTGAACCGTAAAAGAGGTTGTGTCGAGTTATGAAGTATATGGGAGTACCTATTAGCTTGGAAGCCATAGAGGAGACCCCATATCGATTTGTTAAACTTTGAAAGTGTTCATTATGGGATAAGAACCTTAAGTAGTTGAATTCTATCGGTTTGCATGTTCCTTGCAAAAGTAATATCAGTTTGCATATAAAGTGAAATTGGGTTGTGATATCTTATCAAGCAAGATATCCAAATGGCCACAATCTTGCCTATGGATTATCCTCAACAATTTTGTTTGGAAAGATAATTATGGTTGCATGAAATCACCATGCATGGATATGTTTCACATAGGGGTACATAATGATGACACCTTATACACACTCTCTTTCATAAACCTCAACTATATATACCTCTCTTTTCACCTACTAGTAAAACTTTCAACTCCTTTAATACTTCTTGCTTGGAGTATGACCCTAGGAGCTCAAGGAACAAAGAGAAGGCCAAGCATCTTGTCTAAGGTGAACCCATGATCATCTTCAACCTTATAAAGACTATGCTTCTTGGATCATGATTCTTTTCTTCTCTTCTTTCTTCATCAAGTTCTTAACTATGGTATCTTCTTTCATACAAAAGTGTTGTGATCAAGTCTCGGACTTTTGATAAGTCATCTTCAACCTTGGAACATGGAGATTTGAAGCTTGAAGTTCTTGAGTTGATCTTGAGGTGGGTTATATAACTTGAACCCAATTTTATTATTATTCACCTTCTATCATGCAATACTTGGTGATTCCTTTTCTACTTTGACTTTTCTTGCTTGATTGATGGTTCTATCAGTTCTATTGGATATATGGGGTTGTTGTCCATGAACTAAAGTAGAAATGGATGAAAAAATGGAGCTTGAAGATGATGAAATCGATATGCATAAATTGATTTTGATTGGTGAAAAACTCTAACCCGATACAAGGGGATAGATATGAAAACTGATACATATGAACTCTTATCCTTTTGGCTTCACTTCATGATCAGAACTATTGTCCACTTAATTGTTTAACTTATCACCTAAATTCTAAGAATAATGTAGGCCGATATCTATAAGATATCCAAGTTGACACATATGTTTTCACCATGACATGGATGGCCGATATGGTCAAGTCCTGACCCTAAATCTGATACACTCACAATCTGATATCCCTTTTGCCCAACCCATGTGTGATGGGTGACACCCTTAGCCTGGCATACTTCATGGATGTATGATCAATACATTCTTAGAAGCCTTGGTTGTTACACCAAGTGGTTTTGAGGCCGATAGGTGCAAGAACTAAGTTGTTGATTGAGGGTTCATCCAATACAAAATAGACCCTAGAGGATGATACCCTATATTGGGCAATGGCCGATACTCAAAAGGGATAGCTAGGATGATACCCTAGCTAATATTGAGTGGCTGATACACCATTTGATTGAGGTGGTTGATACCCTAGTTGAAGGTGAGGATGATACCCTAGTTGAAGGTGAGGTCGATACCCTAGTTTGTGGTAATGCCAATACCCTAGTTGATGGTGTGTCCGATATGCAAAAGGATATGGTGGCCAATACACAAAGAGATAGAGTGGTTGATACATAAGTTGATGGTATGATAGACAGACAAGTATATACTATGGCTGATATACCTCAAGAACCACACAAATGATACTACTCTTAAGCATCCCTAAACTGATATCATTTGATATGCCTTGGCCGACACAAGTATATGTGTCTAGGCTGACACAAGTGAATGTGTCTAGGCCGATACAAAGATTGAAATGAAGGTTGATACACCTTAATGAGTTAAGGTCAATACACCTTGATAAGTGTAGGCTGATACATCTTGAATATAATCAATGGAGGCATCTTGAATGTAATAAGTTGGATACACTTTAATGGGTGTAGATTGATAACCTTAAAGAAGGGTAAATCAATGTAATAAGAATGTTGAAGTCAATATCCTAGTAAGGATGAAAGAGAAACTTGTACTACTCACATGAGAAGGGTAATATCTCATGTTGATAATAAGTTAATAACATTTGATGAAGTATGCTTGAACATTTATGGCAATTATATAGCTCTTATAATGGGAATAAGGGTTTGATTGATAAATATGCACTTGGAAACCCTAAAACAGTTACAAAGGAAAACCCTAACCCTAATTATGAGAGGGTTGCAATTTGAATAATTCTCTTTATGGCATGGTCATGATATTTACCTGATGTTGCATTTGCTATGAAATCCTAACCATGCAGGTATTATGAGATGATGAACATATCCAGGTATGAGCTATGATGATTTAGCATAATATAGCTTATATAAGGCCTTGTCAGCCATGTAGTATACTTTTGCAAAATGTATGACTTACATGTGGGTCTGATGACCTAGAGATGATTATTACCTAGTAAAAGGTGACATTATTCAATAATGATCTGAGGGTTTGATACCCAAACATATGATCATGATAATGATAATGATAATGTTGAAGTAATGAAATTCCCAATAAAGTGTTCAGGGGACTGAGATCCCAGGATGAGTGTAACAAGATATGTACCAATTGATATAAGATCTCTTAAAAATATATTACACCTTTCTATATAGCATTTATCTATAATTCATTCTTGTAACTTGATTGATGCTAAAAGATGTTGTAATGCACCTAATCTATCAAGTAAACTAAAAATTTAGTTTCCCTAGTCATAGAATCATTCAGTGTTAGGATTTGTTAAATGATGAAATGAGTTTTACTCGGAGTGCATATTTTTTGAATAAGTGAGGGTGTAAGACGAGTATTTCCTTTCTTCCTTCAAACCCCAGGATTTGGCCATGAGCCATTTTCCTAAAAAGAGTGTGGTTGAAGGTCATAGCTCTAAAGCAACATCAGGATTGGTGGTAAAGCCATACCCTAAGAAGAGTATAGTTGTAGGACATGACTCAATATATACAAGAAGGATAGACTATAGGTTATACCCTAAACAGAGAACATGCTACTATTGTATCTCTATAGAGAAGAGCCTCTATATGCCAAGCTAGCTAAAATGTAGATTGATCATAATGTCATTGACACTCTCGTACTGACCAAGAAAGGAGAGGTCGTGGATTCTGGCTCTTCCATAGACCTATATGGTATTGATGCTAGCTTCGCAATGGTCAGTTGGAGATGAAAGGTATGTTCTCATCTCTGCAGGGAATAAGATGTAATTAGCCGTGTAGCATATTTGTTTAAAGATCAAATATGGAAACATTGGTTGAAGCCTTGCTTTGTTTTTATATTGTTTAGTTTATAACAGTTATACATATTATTCATATTCCTTAAAATGTGATTAAATGATCTATTGCTCAGTTGTAAATTCTTGATCTAATAAGATATTGAGATTACCCTTCTCTGCACATAATCAACAGTTTTACTTGTTTAATTCAATATAGTTTTCTTCTTCTCTCATTCATAAAGTTTAACTATAATAATAATACTGTTGGCGAAGAGTTATATCACTCACTGGGAAAAGTTGTCTCACCTCATGGGTTCCACAACTTCTTAGGTGGATGTGCACGAGGAGGTAGAGATTGTGCAGTAGAGAGTGGGAAGCAACAACAAGGACAACAACAACAACTCAGGTTGAATGCTCTGTTATGTGTCTTGTAGATATAGATTCATATGTGTTGTCCCTGTACTCTCACGTCCTTTGGGAGATAGTGCGTATATAGTTTTATAATCGATCTGAGATTTTATCTAGTACACCTCATGCGTAATGTTGCTTTTGTTTATGTTTTGGAAAAGCAATTGTTATCTTAGATCCTTGCAAAGTGATGGAACAATGTATGTACAAAGTAAACCATGATGTATATATGGTTTGGTTCTTTATAAAAAGAATTTATTGGTAAGAAGGTTTTAATTTTTAGTTATTTTTGATAATCCATTGTTAATGATTAATCATGCATAGTTTGTGTGATTAAGTTGTCAATTTGATAACAGTCGTCACAATACTGGTGAGAATTTTTCATCAGACCATTATGTCCTATAAGCTACACAAAGAGGTATATTTTAGTGGTACCTAAGTTTAATAAAATGATTCCCCAAAAGTTTCTTGAGGAGAGAATTAGGATTGGCATATACTGATGTGGAACAATAATCACGATTAACACTACAATGAACAAATTGTCTATGGTTCTTAAGAATTGAGACATGGAAGTTGGTTTCATTAAGAAACCTCCTAAGTAGCCACCTGCCTTGAGTAGATGAGAATGACTAAAACCAAGGTGTTGAATGGTAAAATATTCATTAGTACCATAAATCAATGGTTCTAAAACAAAAAGGAGTTTAAGCTGATGTTGATGAATCATATCCCAAAAGCACATTGAAACTTTTACCATTGCCAATGTTTCAGACATTCTATATTAGTGTTGTAATCATTTTCTGATCAGATAAAGAGATAGTTAATTCTCAACATTGCCTACACTTGCTTCTTCAGACAGCCTCCGTGATTTGCTTCTTGGCATATATGGGTTGCCTTTTTAATTTCCCACTACCACTACTAATTTCTGACCCCATCTTCTAAGTTGTAGGGATATTAGGTTGAGTAGGGTGATTAGACTCCAGTTCTGATGTACAATCTGTTAACCTAGAGGTTATACATTTTCCATATTTTGATAATGACTTAACCATTCCATTCATATATATCTAATATGTGTATTCAATATTGATCTCAAGTCTTAGGTACATGAAAAGGATCAATTTACACAAGCCCAAGCTTGTCGAAGTTCAAGTCAAATGCAATGCAAGTGTGCTAATAAGGAAATCCCTTCAAACGACCTTAAAAGAATTTTGTAATCACTTGTATTGATGATATGACTTGTAACTAAGATGAGAAAAATATGTGGAACACTTAGGTCCGAAATATAGTCATTTTTTCTCAAGGCAACAGATCTATTTTCATCCAAACAAGTCAATAAAGGTTAGAATCACTTTTTCTGCATTTTCCGTAAAGAATATTTGCCCAAGTTTCAATAAAAGTAACTCGATCGATCACCTGGAAGAAATTATAAATCTCAGAGGATATCCTGAATATCTTCTTTTCAGGAGCCCATGAGAATGATACCTGGAGTAAGGATTATGGTGAGTACTTCAACCTATTGGTCCCTGAAGGTTTCTACAAGCAAAATGAGATCACACTTCCCGATATCCATTGTTACATGTAGAAACATTACGTTTTCTATAAGAAGAAGAGAACCATACCCTCCTCCTCCTTAGATCTCAAGAAGTGTATATTAGACCTAGTGGTTAACTACAACATCCACCCAAACAAAAATCAAACCGATATTGCAGAAAACACTGTGGTGATAATGTACTACCTCTTAGAAAATGTCGGAGTCAAGTGGTCTAGATATATCCTACACCACATGACTTACTTTGACTCTGGCAAGAACACCCATGACACCCATCCTCCATATCCTACCCTGATATGTGGTCTTTTCCAGTTCTTCATTGAGAAATCACTCTTCTCTGACTTCCACTACAGACCTGCCAGGAAGGGAGTGTGTATTAGTGAGACTACTATTCAGAAATCCATGCCTATCCTTTCCTCTGCCACACTCGATGCTTCACCCTCTGCCTCTAACTCAGTTGCACCTGCCTCTACCTCAACCCAAGCTCATCTACCTCCTCAGCCTACTCGACCTAGTCGTGCCTCATTCCATGTGTCCAATGAAGCCCTCATGGGTTATATGATACAAAAACAGGCATACAACCTCTAGAACTAGGAGCATCTGTACCAAGATTTATGTTCAATCATGTCAAACATGACCTTATCCTGTGCTCACCCATACCCCACCTACCAGCCTTACCCCAGTAGTGATTATGTATTCTATGCATACAATCACTTCTACCCTACCCCTCCACCTGCACCTGAGCCTTCCGCTGCTGCTCCCACATCTTCTGCTACTGGTGGATTGGCTCCAGACATCTTGTCACTACCTATTGGCTCCTTGGCCACTCTGCTTGTCAGTCTTGGTGATTCTACTCCCTCCTTTCCCCAAGCCAATGAGCTCTATGCTCTTGGTATGACTTGGGATGAGCAGAATGCTCATTGGCCCGTTCGTCGCTTCGGACCCTCTATGGATGAAGAGATGTCATACCAAGCTGATGATGAGACTGTTGATGATGATGAGGATTCCAGTGATGGCGAGGATGATGGTGATGGATCTGATGTCTTCGTTGGTGACTCAAGTCATGAAGGTGCCACTGCTGCACCTTCAGACAGAGATGATGACTATGAGTCTGATGCTGAGGATGATGATGATGATGTGGATGATGTAAATATAGATGACCTAGATGTATATATGTCCTTAGTTTTTTTAATCTATTTTTCTGATCATATATATCTTTCTTGGCTATTTTGTATTAAAAACATTTGGGCACATAATCTAAGGTGTACTATCTTATCTTTAGCTTTCATCACTTCTTGCTTGTAGTTGTTTCAATGACAACATGCATTCTGAGTTGTAATCTATGTTCTTTGCACTCTTACTCTTTAATTAGTTATATCCTATGAGTTGGTGCCATATTTCACCATATTTTGATTATGACCTAGCTTGTGTTCTTCTCTCGTCTCTATTTGATGTATGTTATGAGATTGCATATTTGGATATCTACTTGATTGTGTTTGGAGAAGACCTGCTTCTCTTCTCTTCTACCCCCCCCTTTCCTTTTTGATAATGTCAAAAGGGGGAGAGAAAATTTCAATGTCTTGAAACTCAATCATATTGCTATTTATTTCTTATGTGATCCTTCTCTTGTTCATTATATGCTTTATCACGTGACTTTCTAAAGGACCATATAGTACATTCATATTATATTGCTTTGTGTAGAAAGACTAACTATGCAGGTTAAAGTAAGCATAGATTGAGGGGGAGCAATTCACATTGTTCAAATCTTGAATCCCCCAAATTCACAAGGAAAAGGTACAATTTCAATATCCCTTTCAATATGTTTGAGGAATGGTTTGTCATTGTCAAAAAAGGGGAGAATGTTGACCTAGAGGTTATACATTGTCCATATTTTGATAATGACTTAACCATTCCATTCATATATATCTAATATGTGTATTCGAGATTGATCTCAGGTCTTAGGTACATGAAAAGGATCAATTTACACAAGCCCTAGCTTGTCAAAGTTCAAGTCAAATGCAATGCAAGTGTGCTAATAAGGACATCCCTTCAAACAACCTTAGAAGAATTTTGTAATCACTTGTATTGATGATATGACTTGTAACTAAGATGAGAAAAATATGTGGGACACTTAGTACTAAGTTTTAATCACTTTTTAATCAAATTAGAAAATTGATCACAGACTGCTGATCTGCCGAGTTTCAATCTTGACCGATCCCATGGATCATAGATTGCTGATCGGTCGAGTTTCTCAGGACAACCTTGACCAATAGTTTGAAAATTGGGTTTGTCTTTTAACTGATCGGTCGAGTTACTTTCATTAAAACTCGACCGAATGTACTGTACGGAAAATGCAAAAAAAGTGATTCTAACCATTAGTGACTTATTTGGATGAAAATAGATATGTTGCCTTGAGAAAAAAAGGTTATATTTTGGCCCTAAGTGTTCCACATATCAAGGGAGAACCCCCATCTATAAATATGACCCCTTGGAGTTCATTCCAAGTTTGCTCATTTACTACATTCAAGGTCCTTGCTATAGTTGAATGTGCTACTACTGCTTGAGCCCATCTCTCTCTAGTTTACACTTCATTTTGTGATTTGGGAGTGAGTTAGGATTATCATAAGAGAGATCACCCTTGTACATGTAAAGCTCTCAATTCTTCCACTACTTCCCTATCCCATTCTCTCATGAAGAAAAGTTGAAGCAAGCTCCATTGAGTGAAGAAGGATCTATAGTTGGTCCTCTTCAAGGATGTTGAAGAGGTGGTGATCTTCTCCAAGTGAAGGAGAAGGCAAAGGCTGAAGATCTAAGAGGAGAAGCAAATTACTTCAAGGAGGAATACTTGATCTTGAGTGGGTAAGACCTAGGTGAAGGCTGAAGACTCGAGCTATGTGGGTAAGTTCCTAGTTAAGGTGGAGATCTCCTTGTGGTTTGATGGGTAAGTCCTTTGGTGGTCTATTGTTGTAAATTTGTATGGTGATATTGTTGGTATGTATGCCCTGAGAGCCAATCATGGGATGATTGATGGGATACATTAAGATTGATTTGATAAACATCAAAGGCAAGCTTCCATTTCTTGCTGGTTCAGTCATATGAGATAGTGATAGAACAGATTGAATGTCTAGAGAATGACAGTTCTCAATGACGTATGCCTTCAGGTTCAGGACCTGAATGATGAGATCATATGGATGCTAAGAGTTTGTACATTCTTGTTATGTCCCTAGTCGGATGTCATTGTGGAAGGTAGATAGACAGCAATGACACACAAGACTAGATTGTGGTGTTGGTTGATGACAGAATCTCATTAGTCATGATATAGAGATATCAAACCAAACACATAGGTACTTGTTAGAGAATAAGTGTACCGCACAGACCCACCGTGAGTTTGACACATGGAACCATGACATGGTAGTCACAGTCAGTACTCACAGTGATGGTGGTGAGTGTGATTCTTTGACCTGAAATCACTACACTCAACACATGTCGTTGGGCACACTTTGACATCATCAAACGCAGTCCTGAAACATGGGTTGTTATAAAGGTGATGATTGGGTGGCTTTGACACATGGGGTTTTTGAGGGGTGAGTGATAGATATGGGATTTGTCCCTCCTGAGGGAGTTTGATATCCAAAGCCACTTGATGAGTAGGATTGAGATAGGCATGTGCACGCATGTGTGAATCAGTATGTGATATTGATGTCATACATATCTCATTCAATCTACTCTGAGAACAAGAAAGTGAATGAACGTTGACAGGATGACTGTTCCATGCCTCGAGCTCATTCGGGATATCAGTGACAAAGGAATTATACATTCACTGTAGCACCATACACAGATTGTAGGATTGAAAGTTGTTCTCCAACTTTCTACTTTCACTTGGGTAGCACTGATGTGTGACTAGGCACCGCTCTTTGCTTGTGAAGTCATAAGTGTTGTGGACTTTCACTGCCAACGTGAAATGGACCTCCAGGGTCACACACATAGGATTTAACTTGGAAGAGGAGTTTTGTCCACAAACAATGTTTAGATTGATTACTAAAGGATTTTAGTAGTTCAATTAAACAATCAATCAATTGATAGCTCAAAAATCATAGTGTTCAAGGTGTTAGACAGATTGATTAGAGTATCAGATTGATTGAAATCGCAATTGATTGATTCTACACAATATGCACTCCCAACCGATTGGCTCATGTGATGAACCGATCGGATGAGCTTGGTGAACCGGTCGGCTCAAGTGTTGAGTTGATCGGCTCAAGGTCAGGGTGAAATGATTGCTTCAAGTGTTGAAACGATCGATTCAACTGGTGCAACCGAGCAAGTTGGGAAAGTAGGTTTGGTGAGAATTTTCCTTTCGTTTCACTTGCCCAATTTGATTGGAATAAGGATTGGTATTCGATACCAATTAGAAACAAAATATGGAAAGTCAATCAAGAACTGATCAGGACCACGAACCGACCGGTTCAGAAGTGAACCGATCGGCTCATGGGTCCCAACCGATCGGTTGAGGTGTCAACCGGCCGGTTCAGGTCCCCAACCGACTGTTTCAGTTGTGAAACGATCGGTTCAGGTTGCGAGTTGGTTGTTTTGTGGAAAATCTCGAACCCTTCTACTCCTACTTTTAGTCCCGCATTGCCCGAGATGGAGAGCCCTGTCCCATGACCCTCCTATATATAGGGGTATTGGGGGCTTCTCAAAGAACAACCCGTGCAACCAGTTTCTCTGTGAAGTTGTCGTTCACTCTAGTTTTGGTAACCAAGAGAGAGCCCGAGCAAGTACTACCTGATAAGGGAGGCACAATAAGGGAAAGACAACTACAGTTGCAATTGGTGGCAGGAGAGTGTGTTGGCGACTAGTACGCTGATAGGAGGGTGCGACTCCTTCCAATTCCTTGTGGGACAAGGAGATTGGAGTTCTAGGTGGTCCGTGTGGACTACTTCAGAGGCTGGAGGGTCCTGCCGCTAGGAGGACAGTCTTCAATCCCGTCAGTCCTGGTGCGACCAAGAGTTGCACAGACACCGTCCAAGATAGGAGGTGAAGACCGCGCAAGGCGCAAGGTATTATCGCCGAGCAAGCCTCGGGGCAAGGTATGATTCCACAAACCATCCTTTCCTATTGTATAGACGTTGACGCGTTTCCTTGTTATGGGTTTGGGGAGGAAAATTTTTTGTTTCCGCTGCCTTCTCTGCCTCCCCTAAGACCCAACAGTGGTATCAGAGCCACGTCAACTGCTCTATACTTTGGGAATATCGATATGATCGATTTTGGTTTGTCGCCTTTATTTATTGCATACGATGCGAATAAAATTGGCTTTATGCATGTCCAATCCTAAATCCACAAATCCCAATTACATATATGATATGTATTATTAATGCACTCGATATGTGTTGCCCTTAAACAAGTTTTGTGGTGGATGTATAGCGTGGTTACGGCCAATAAACCCTATCTGTGTATGGTTGTATGTGGTAGTTTGCATCTAGGTCTGTGCACCGATCTTCCTTCTCCTATTCCTGATGTAACTCGAAATAATTCGAGATTTCTTTCCTACCTTTGCTCCCCTCGAATGTAACTCGAGGTTTCTCCTTTTACAATGTAAAATAGGATAGAATTTTATTTCCTGTTATATCAAAGAATGGAGGACATCAAGACGACAGCTGAGACGATCGGTTCAAGGCATGAACCGATCGGTTGACGTTTCAGATGATCGGTTCAAGGAGTGAACCGATCGGTTGATGACCGGTTTGAGGGGCGAGACAAGCGGGTGGCAGCCATGAAGAGATGCACGACAACCAGGCGAACCGATCGGTTGGAGGAGCCAACCGATCGGCTGGTGGCACCCAGACGACCGGGCCAGAACGAGCAAGTCATTCATGGGATGAGTTGATCTACTCGAAAGGCAAAGCATAGAGTTCATCTTGTACAGGTTGCATGTGATGTAGACCTAGATGACCGTGATTCCTCTTGGCTCGAGGAATCACATTAGGATGGCCATAATCATTGCTTTTATCGTTTTGCATGTTTTTTGTGGGATATAGCATGTATATGATACATACTATGTATTGTGGTGATTGGATATGTATATGTATATAAAAACCAAATCCCTCATTAAAATATTAAGTTTTAGATGCCTTCCAAATTCGACACACGTGAAAAGCTTGATCGACCAAGTGTGGGCACACCCTAGCGTGGTGAACCGTCTATCTCATTGAAGCGTGAAGGATGAATGTGTGGGTCTGCCCTAGCAGGGTGCATATTCATCGTGTTTGCTTTGGGTCGGACTTAACAGGGTGACCTAGATAGGATCTAGCACCTTGAGGCATGCAGATGATCATGGCAAGGAGTTGCATATGACATCTTATCAAGAGTTGCATATGATGCAATTGGAAAGAGTTTCCTACCTGAGAGATCTAAGTTGTGGGTGACAACCCAAGCTGGTCCATGACTTATAGGATTTCAAGATCTTGCCCACTAGAAGGTTGAACACTGCAATCTTCTGAATTGATGGTGAGGGCTATCAATTTGAAGTAAAATAGTGGGAACGATAATTAATTAAAGGCCTAATTATATCGTCAACTTTTCAAATCAATCAAATAAGTCAAAAATGAGTTTTTTGACTAAAATTGCATATTTTCCTTTTGTAGTACAAATGGCAACAAACAACAATCACTTTTCTTTGCGATCGGTCCTTGAAAAGGACAAGCTAAATGGGACAAACTTCCACAACTGGTATAGGACATTGAGAATTGTTCTCACTCAAGAGCGAAAGCTCTATGTCCTCGATACTCCAATTCTAGAGGAACCTGCTCCTAATGCACCAAAGGCAGAAAGGGATGCTTACAAGAAGCATTCTGATGATGCCATTGATGCAAAGTGCTTGATGTTGTGCTCTATGAACCACGAGTTGCAGAGACAGCATGAGAACATGGGTGTCATTGAGATGATTCAGCATCTCAGGAACATGTATGAAGATCAAGCACGGAAAGAGAGATACAATGTCTCGAGGGCACTGTTCAAGTGTGTCATGACAGAAGGAGATCCAGTTGGTCCTCACACACTCAAGATGATTGGGTATGTGGAGAACCTGACAAGACTGGGATTTCCACTGAGCCAAGAGTTGGCTACTGATGTGATACTGTAATCGTTGCCAGAATCCTACAGTCAGTTTGTGATGAACTACAACATTAACAACTTTGATAGGCCACTGTCAGAGTTGTTGGGCATGTTGAGGACAGCCGAGATATAGGTGAAGAAGGACAAGCCTAAGTCTGTGATGGTGATCACGAGAAAGAAAGGCAAGTCCAAGCACAAGGGCAAGGGCAAAGCTAAGAAAGGTTCTGATGCTAGCCAGGAGCCCAAGTTGTCTTCAGCTCTCAAGGCCAAGGGAGGCGTGACCAAGAAAGGCAATTGCCACCATTGTCAAAAGTCAGGACATTGGAAAAGGAATTGTCCTCTCTATCTGGAAGAACAAAAGAAGAAGGAGGCGACAGCCGTCTCTACTTAAAGGTGTCTTGAAAGTAAACTTGTAACACTTTTTGAGGTATATGATACCAAGATGTAAAGTGTAAAGCACTCATAATTGGGGCAAGTGTTGTCGCCATATATAGGAGTACTTTAGTTTATTTTCAGCCTAAAAGGCATGTAATACAGTTATGAACTGCTATTTCTTATTTTCCAATAGATAGAAACACTTTATTTTCAAATATTGTATGACAATGATGGCAATGAATAAAGAGATGTTTCAATTTCTAAAGATATGATCTTTGTGGCAATGCCTTGTTTATCTTGTGGCATTTGATATGCATAAGATAAAATGATACCTAAAAGTTACAGATAACTCAAACAATCAAATTAGCATCAATCATGAGAAATTCATTTCTAGTTTCCATGTGATGGATAAATCTAGACTCTTTTGGTTAGAGAACCAGTAAGAGACATGAATATCTTGGACATGATTAATCAATCTTCACTCAAGGTAGTGGGAGAATGATTATCCTATTAGGTATGATACATGTGATGTATTTACATACCTATTGGAATAAATGTTAATACTTCAAATGGTGTTTAGAGAAATACCAATATGAATATCTTGAAGTGTTCAAGATTATCATAGATGAAGCGCAAATTTGGTAAAGTGTTAATTCTTGATGAGATCAATGAATGAAATACTTGGACCAAATGTTTGAGATCCTTATGAGTGATTATGATATTGTATCATAGTGAACTCATGATTAAGGCATGGTGATGTCTAAATCAAGAAGGAATCATACTCTAAGGAGTTAGAGAATGATTATCAAATAACTGGCTTCTTCTAAAAGAATACCCCACACTAATAAAAGAAATTAAGAATCACAAGGGTTGTGAGTTCTTATATTCTTAACAGATACACCTCAATTATCTATGTGATGAGTTGTTCATGTGATGAGTCAACTATCTAGATGAATATGAGGAACCAAATTTTGAGTTATGGTTTATGACCATTACATCCTAAATGACATCCATGTGAACCATAAGGTATGACCTTGATGGTAGCACTCATTGGGATGAAATCCATAAGTGTGAATAAGTCTTAAGTGTTAAGACACATGGATAAAATTTTGAGAAGTATGATGCTTGTTGGTTGCAACTTAATGACTAAGACATTTGGCATATGGATACTAAAACCGCATTCCTATGAGGAATAAAACAAGGATGTGTATGTGACACAACCTATAAGGTTTATGAATTCACTAATGCAAATGAAGTCTATAAGTTACAATGGACTAATCAATGTGATTGATTGAGTACAAGAAACTCAAAATTGGATCTTTACTTTGATGATATAGCCAAAGGGTTTGACTGATATGTCAAAGATAAAGAAGGGATCTGTGATTTAGTGGGACCGTGTTCACATTCCACATGTTGATGTGAAATGGAAATGTTCTAAAATGGAAATCCAAAAGTGGAAATTATCTTTAAGGAAGATAGAGATGTTTCCTATGTGATAGGAATAGAGATATATAGAGATAGTTCTTGAAAACCTCTTGACCTGGAAAAGAGAGAGCATACATGGGCAATCTGTATTGAAGGGTTCAGTGTACACAGATTCAGTGGGAGAAAACTTGTCCATGTTACATGGAGTTAGTATCCGAATGCCAAGTGTCCAATTCTTATGAAGAATGGGAACACTAAGAATAGATTTGGATCTATCATGTATGTGATCATCCCATTATCTTGCATGTATGGACATGGCAAGAATAAAATGCATTCATCATCTTGTATGTAGGACATGACAATATGATGTGCTCATCCTGATAACTCGTATGTGGGACATGACGAGTGGATGTCTGTCTACTTCCAGTGAGGGTTACTGGAATACCATGAGAACTTGATAAGTACTTGAGAAGTACTAGTTCTATGGAGATAAGGAAGAGTTCGATGTAAAGAGTTACATTGATGCAAACTTCTGAAAGGACAGAAAATTAATCGCAAAATATATATAGGATATATAAAAGTGAAAGTTTGTTGATAATTGGAAGTGTTCCAATAAAACCATTTAAAAGGAAATGTCGAGTATCAATGCGTTAGAGAACAGCAGTGGATACTATATGGATCTGGAAGTTCATGAGATGAACTTATATATATTCCGCTCATTGATGACAAGTATGGAGTCCTTGATCATGCAATGTGGATAAAGGTTAGCAAAGGAATACTATATCACATATTACGGCAACTCCATCTCATACGTGTGACGTACAATGAAGAAATGTGAGACATGCAATTTATACTGACTTTGGCAAGGTGTTGCCATTACTCACTATGATGGCACTAGAGCACAATAACATGTGGGACATGTTTGGATATCACTATGAATATGATTCAAGGGTGATTGGCTCACAGTGCAAGTGGGAGTCTGTTGGTATGTAAGCCCTGAGAGCCAGTCATGGGATGATTGATGGGATACATTAAGATTTATTTGATAAACATCAAAGGCAAGCTTTTAATTCTTTCTGGTTCAGTCATATGAGATAGTGATAGAACAAATTGAATGTCTAGAGAATGACAGTACCCAATGACGTATGCCTTCAGGTTCAGGACCTGAACGAGGAGATCATACGGATGCTAAGAGTTTGTACATTCTTGTTATGTCCCTAGTTGGATGTCATTGTGGAAGGTAGATAGACAGCAATGACACACAAGACTAGATTGTGGTGTTGGTTGATGACAGAATCTCATTAGTCATGATATAGAGATATCAAACCAAACACATAGGTACTTGTTAGAGAACAAGTGTACCGGACAGACCCACTGTGAGTTTGACACATGGAACCATGACATGGTAGTCACAGTCAGTACTCACAGTGATGGTGGTGAGTGTGATTCTTTGACCTGAAATCACTACACTCAAAAAATGTCATTCGGCACACTTTGACATTATCAAACGCAGTCCTGAAACATGGGTTGTTATAAAGGTGATGATTGGGTGGCTTTGACACATGGGGTTTTTGAGGGGTGAGTGATAGATATGGGATTTGTCCCTCCTGAGGGAGTTTGATATCCAAAGACACTTGATGAGTAGGATTGAGATAGGCGTGCGCACGCATGTGTGAATCAGTATGTGATATTGATGTCATACATATCTCATTCAATCTACTCTGAGATCAAGAAAGTGAATGAACGTTGACAGGATGACTGTTCCATGCCTCAAGCTCATTCGGGATATCAGTGACAAAGGAATTATACATTCACTGTAGCACCATTCACAGATTGTAGGATTGAAAGTTGTTCTCAAACTTTCTACTTTCACTTGGGTAGCACTAATGTGTGACAAGGCACCGCTCTTTGCTTGTGAAGTCATAAGTGTTATGGACTTTCACTGCCAATGTGAAATGGACCTGCAGGGTCACACACATAGGATTTAACTTGGAAGAGGAGTTTTGTCCACAAACAATGTTTAGATTGATTACTAAAGGAGTTTAGTAGTTCAATTAAACAATCAATCAATTGATAGCTCAAAAATCATAGTGTTCAAGGTGTTAGACAGATTGATTAGAGTATCAGATTGATTGAAATTGCAATTGACTGATTCTGCACAATATGCACTCCCAACCGATCGGCTCATGTGATGAACCGATCGGCTGAGTTTGGTGAACCGGTCGGCTCAAGTGTTGAGTCGATTGGCTCAAGGTCACGGTGAAACGATTGCTTCAAGTGTTGAAACAATCGATTCAACTGGTGCAACCGAGCAAGTTGGGAAAGTAGGTTTGGTGAGAATTTTCCTTTCGTTTCACTTGCCCAATTTGATTGGAATAAGGATTGGTATTCGATACCAATTAGAAACAAAAGATGGAAAGTCAATCGAGAACTTATCAGGACCACGAACCGGCCGGTTCAGAAGTGAACAGATCGGCTCATGGGTCCCAACCGATCGGTTGAGGTGTCAACCGACCGGTTCAGGTCCCCAACCGACCCTTTCAGTTGTGAAACGATCGGTTCAGGTTGCGAGTTGGTTGTTTTGTGGAAAATCTCAAACCCTTCTATTCCTGCTTTTAGTCCCGCATTGCCCAGGATGGAGAACCTTGTCCCATGACCCTCCTATATATATAGGGGTATTGGGGGCTTCTCAAAGAACAACCCGTGCAACCAGTTGCTCTGTGAAGCTGTAAGGACCCTGACCTTCGTTTAGGGTTCACCCTATTTGCTTTGCTTAACCCTGGTGTTTTGGTGCCTGCTAATCACCTTTAGTGGTGATTAGGGTTTGTTTGTGCCTTGTTGATAGTTGGAGGTGCTACTTGCAAATAACCCAAGCCTAGGGTTTTGTGAGCAAGTTTACCACCTTGTTGAGAGGAAAGCTTGGGCTTGTTGTTTGAGTTCTTTGGGCCGTGGTTGAGTTTTTTGGGCCTTGGGGTGCCTTGTTTGGGCTTGGTTGAGCCTTGTATCGGCCTAGGGTGTTTGTTTCGGCCAACAAGGAGGTGTGTCGCCCTAGTGCAAGCTTGGTGTGTCGCCCATGGTGCTTGGTCTTGTTTGGTGGACACTTGGTGCATGTCTTGAACAAGTGTCTTATGGCTTGCTAGAGTGGTGGCTTGAACCCTAGGACAAGTGTCCCTTGGGTGGACGACACCTACCATGGATCAACCTTGTTTTCTCCTCCCTTTCTTTCTATATAGATGGTTCCTTCCTTAGCTTAAGGTCCCTTTGGTTCCTCTCCCTCTTGTGCTCGACACACTCCCTCCTTTCCTTGCTTGGAGGTCGACACACCCTTGGAGAAGAAGAGTGGTGACTGATACACCCTTGAAGGAGTAGCTTGGAGGTCGACACACCCTTGGAGAAGATGGTGGTGGCCGATATCCCTTGGAGCTCTCCATCCTCCTTGCTTGGTGGTGCGTGGAGCTTGGAGTTCTTCTTCTTCCTTGGAGCTTGGAGCTTAAGGCGGGTTGCATAACTCTAACCCTAGCTACTCTACTCTCTTTTCATATATGATTCCATAATCTTGCTTATATGTATGTGAGTGGCTTAGTTCTTGCTCAGTAGCCATGTTGGCCGATTCATGTGAGTTAGGGTTTAGGGAGCAACACTCCTTTCTCCCCTTGGTCTAGAAGAGTGAGTTTGGGTCCTAGTGCCATGAGCAACACCCCTCTTTCCTAGTCGATTGAGGTGAGCTTGTGACTTAGTGTCTTGAGCAAGACTCTCTTCTCACCTTGGGCTAGAAGGTGAGCTCATTTTGGTTGACCTTGAAGAGTCGTATCTTGAGTGTTTGGTGCTTGTGGAGGTGCTGCCCGACAACCCCTTGATCTAGTTTTCCCTTGCACTACCTGCTCACCTTGAATCGGTTTAGAGTTCTGCTCTGTGTGGGGCGCGCGAGCCAACCCCTAGTTGCACGGCAGGCTGCACATTTGAAGCTGCTCACCCGATGGGCTTCCTTGCCCGATAGAGAGGGTGGTCTAGCTGAGTGTGTGGGACCTTGCACAGATCACCTTGACGCGCGTTGTGACGAGGAGCGGGTGAGCACTGCCCTGCACGCCTGATAGCTTGCTCGCTCAGCCGAGATGCACGCCAAGAGCGTCACACCTTTGCACGACACCCCTGTGTCGCCCGATACTCTTTTGCACGGTTCAGTGCCCGGCACGCTTTACGCCTTTGTGCTTCTCGCCCGACACCCCTTTGCTCGCCCGACACAACCTGCTCGCCAAGCAACAGTTGCACGCCCGATGAACCTTGCACGCCCAACAGTGCCCTGCATTCCCGACACACCTTGCACGCCTGTCGGGGATGCACGCTCGACAGGGCTGCACGCCCGACATGGTTTAGATGACAGCTAGCCCTGCCCGATATGACCTTTAGTGAGGGTTTTGGGTACTTCTTGTGAGGGATCAGTTTGTCATAGAAAGGTGATGCGTCATCTATGCTTTTATGACTCATTGAAGCTTGTTCATCAAATCTTCTTATGACTAAGCACATGTGTACGAGTGTGACTACCCTGGTTATCTCTTTAATGCTAAGAGTAACATTAAGCATGTATTAGGGTTGCTTGATAATGTGCCTACATAGGTAACCATGAGGTGAGGCATAGGTGCAATCACTAATGTCATTTTATGTCAATAATATGCTTAACCCTAATTGTCACCTTATGTTGATAATATAAGTCTCTTGATTATTCATATGGTTATTGAATGATGCTAACCATGCAGGTAATGCTTATCCAAATGAAAGGCTATGAGGAATGGATATATGTGAATAACGAAATGACATGTGTATTATGAATGATGTTCCATAATGATGATGGAAGCCTTGAGAGGCTGTGGCACTATGTGATGAGGGATTGAGATCCCATGTTGTGTGATGATCCTTGAGGTGGATCTAGATGGTCGGAAAGAGGCCAAGTGATAACATGTGATGTTGGATCCTTGAGATGGATCAGGTTGATGTAATTACAATAATAACATAATGTTGAGTTTATGTTGTTTATTTCCTTCTATAGTTTCCATGTTATACAACTTGATTGAATCTTGCAATCCATCTAAAAGATACTAATTAATCACAATGAAATCTATCATGTAGTTTGCCCTGGACATAGATCCATCATCGTCAGGACTTGGTGATGGTGAAACGGGTTCTCCTGCGGGTTAACCCGGAGCGCATATTTTTGAATATGCGAGGTTTCTCCTAGCCTCAAATAGAGAGGTGAAACGAGTGCAGCTGTGTTTGCAGACTCGGATATGTGATGAGCATGGTGAACATGGCCCATGGCTCCAGATATGTGATATGATGAGCATGAATGCGTTCATGGCTTGGAGCACGGTGTTTAGACCCGTGGCTCAGTTTTACTAGCGACGTGACCTGTACCAAGGTGGGCTAGAGGAAGGGTAGCCTGAGGAGGTGACCCTGTGGCTTAAGACCACTTGAGCATGAGACTGTGGTCCTACTTTGAATTCTCGTGTACTGACCAAGAGGGGTGAGGTCATGGATTCCGGCTCTTCCATTGACCTTGTATGGCACCGGTTATGCGCTTCGCAGCCGAAGGTTGGATTTGAACGGTACGGTTAACTTCCTCAGGGCATAATAAAATGTAATCCAGTCGTTTAGTATATACTGCTTAAGACAAACAAGAAACATTGGTTGAGGCCTTGTTTGTTTAATTACTCTCTTTACATCTTGCAGTATTTATATGTTCTTTTATGGCAGTAGAACTTGGATATATCTGGTAAGATTAGTTAGCTTTATTCCAATAGACTGTTCTTGATATATCTTCTATCAGATAGCTGCTTAATGTATATGATCTCATGAGGTTTTGTAGTTTTGGAGGGGAGTTATGCCTTCCGCTGGGACAATGTTCAATTGTCTCACTCTGCTGGTTTGCACCCTTTTTAGGTGGTCGAGCTAGACGTAGTGGTGGTCGCGGAGTTGCGGCCGCACAGCAAGAAGATCAGTAGAAGGCAAGCGTTGGATATGCTGCTTTTGGGTGTTTTGTGATAGAGTCTAGAGTCATCCCTGTACTCTCAGGTCCTTGGCGGTGTTTTGACGTTGTTTCACGATGTGCATCTATAGATGTTTTGTATATCCTGCTGCTGGCCAGTTGTGGGCCTTATGTATCTATAAACAAGTGGTGAACTCATGATGTGACAAGACAGCTGTTGTTCTAAGCTGTGGACATGTAACCAGGCTTGAATGGATATGTATATAACTTGTTTTCTGTGCAGGATGAGGACTGGAATGCAATAGTTTCTCGGTTTATCAGTTTTCCACAATCGGTTTTAATTAACCCGTTTTTTGATAATTTGTGATTATGGTGATTTCCGCACGTTTTTGCATAACACCTCGTTATCTGTGTGATAATGGGATGTGTTGCCACAAGTTTTGGTATCAGAGCTTTAGGTTCGCTGAGTCTACATGGATTTAGGACTAGGTTGATTTTGTTCTTATGAGTTTTCCAGGTTTTCTTACAAAATCTTCTGCCCTCAGCGGAAGAAAAGCCAAGATGTCTGGAAACCATGAAGAACATGCTCCTGAGCATAGTGATGTTACATCGGTTGATGGAGTAGAAAGACAGGTACATGAAGATCGGGTGCCTGAGGTCCCCCAACCTGACCCAGCCATACTTGAACATCCTGCCTACCAACAACTTATGGGGCAGATGATGGCTACGATGAATCTCATGGTTGAGCGATTACCAGTGCCTCCTCCGCGAGCACAGGTTCCCCATGGAGAATCATTGGGTATTGGGAAGACCTTCGAGTGGCTTCTCCGAGTTGGAGCTTTGGATTATGCTGGAACGACTGATCCAGCGGATGCAGATCTGTGGCTGACAAGTCTTGAGAAGGCTTTCTGGATCCTCGACATCCCCGAAGCGGACAAGGTAAAGCACGTTGTCTATCTTCTGAAAGGTAGTGCTGGTCACTGGTGGACCATCGAGGAAGAGAAGTGGCCTGGTGAGGTGATCTGTTGGGAAGTGTTTCGACGCGAGTTCGTCACCAGATACTTTCCCAAGATGTATCTGGATGAGAAGATCAGTCAGTTTGAGAGTTTCCAACAGGGAACGATGAACATCACTGAGTATGAAGCCAAGTTTATGGATCGGTTGAGGTTTTGTCCTCACATGGCAGCAACAGACGAGGAACGGATCAGACGTTTCGAGAAGGGTCTGAGCACGAAGCTGACAACACCAGTTTCTACGTTAGAGAACCGGGAGCGGTTTGCGTTGTTTGTGGAATCTGTTCGGAGGATCGAATGATCTGTAAGGGAGAAGAGAGAGTCTATGGCTAAGAAGAGACCTGTCCAGTTCCAGAGTCAGAGGTTTGGTGGCTTCAAGAAGCATAGGTTTTCAGCACCATCAGCGATGAGAGGTTCTGGTAGACCGTCTCCGTGGTCTCCGAGTAAAGGAAGAGGTTATGTTTCTTCACCATCTAAGGCTCAAATTTCGGCTTCTGTGGCAGTGCCAGGGCCATCTAGGCCGCGAGTTGATGGTAGGACGTGCTATGCATGCGATCAGATAGGGCATGTCAAGTCGAGTTGTCCCTTCAGAGATGATGAAGTGACATAGCAACCGAGGCAGAACCTTCAGGAGCCAGAGAGACCTCAATCCAGTGGTAGCAGAGGATGAGGACGCGGTCAAGCGTCTCAAGATGGATCATCTGCTCAAGGAAGCAGAGGTCGTGGACAGCAAGCAACAACTCGATTCTACGCCATGAATAAGCTGGAGGCAATAGTCAACCCGCGAGTAGTGACAGGTCAGATGGAGTTATTTCATTCTGATATGTCTTGTTCTTGCTTTATATCTGTTCTGGTTGACCCGGGTGCTACACACTCTTTTATCGCCTATAGTATGCTTGAAAATTGGCATTTACCTATTAGCTGTAAGAAGGATAGCTTGTTGTTAGAAACCCCTCTTGATGGTTCCTTTTTGCTTCAAGAAGAGTGTCCCTCTTGTGTCTTGTCTTTCTCGGGACACCGCTTTCAAGTGGACCTTATACCACTTGATATGTATGGTTTCGATGTAATCCTTGGGATGGATACCTTAGAAAAGTATAAGGTTGTTTTGGACTGTGGTTCCAAGCAGGCAGTGTTTGATGATGCTGGAGAGAAGTGGATCTTCCAAGGAGACAGGAAGATTCTTCCGACGTGTTTAGTATCAGCTATGGTGGCAGATAATTTGCTACGACAAGGATGTGAAGCGTTCTTAGCTCATGTGGTGGATATCGTTGTGGCTGCCAAGGTGAAAGGTCCTAGCTTTGAGGAGGTGTCATTTGTTCGAGAGTTTGCTGATGTGTTTCCTGAGGAGTTTCCTGGTGTTCCCCCACCCGAGAGATTGATTTCGAGATCAATCTGGTACCAGGAACACAACCAGTTGCACAGACACCGTACAGAATGGCTCCAGCAGAGATGGCAGAGTTGAAGAAGCAGTTACAGGAATTGCTAGACAAAGGTTTCATCCGACCAAGCACATCGCCTTGGGGAGCTCCCGTGTTGTTTGTCAAGAAGAAGGATGGTTCGATGCAGTTGTGTATAGATTATCGGCAGTTGAACAAGGTCACGATTAAGAATAAGTACCCGTTGCCGAGGATAGATGATCTGTTCGATCAGTTGTGTGGTGCTACCGTGTTTTCAAAGATCGATCTACAGTCTGGATATCATCAGTTGAGGATAAAGGCGGATGACATACCAAAGTCAGCTTTCAATACAAGGTATGGTCATTTCGAGTTCGTGGTTATGCCGTTTGGGTTAACCAATGCACCTGTAGCTTTCATGGACCTGATGAATAGAGTGTTCCGTCCATTCTTAGATCAGTTTGTTGTCGTCTTTATAGATGACATCTTGATCTATAGTCGGGACAGGCTAGAGCATGAGCAACATCTTCATCTAGCGTTGACTCTTCTTCGTAAACATCAGTTGTATGCTAAGTTCAGTAAGTGTGAGTTCTGGTTGGGAGAAGTAACTTTCTTGGGTCACGTGATATCTGCTGAAGGAGTTAAGGTAGATCTGAAGAAGGTGGAATCTGTTGCAGATTGGGAACAGCCAAAAACGCCGACGGAAGTTCATAGTTTCCTTGGCTTAGCAGGATATTACTAGAGGTTTATCAAGGACTTCAGTGTGATCGCGTTACCGATGATGAAGTTGACCAGGAAGGATGTACCTTTTTTTTTGGATGAACGATGTCAGCAAGCTTTCCAGAGTTTGAAGGAGAAGCTGACCAGTGCTCCAGTGTTGATCTTGTCAGAGCCTGGGAAAGGCTATGTAGTTTTCTGTGATGCTTCCAAGAAGGGTTTAGGTTGCGTGTTGATGCAGGAAGATCATGTAGTTTCTTTTGCCTCGCGATAGCTCAAGAAGCATGAGGAGAACTACCCAACTCATGACTTGGAGTTGGCGGCAGTGGTTCATGCGTTAAAGATTTGGAGACACTATCTGTATGGGTAAGTGTGTCAGGTCTTTACGGATCATAAGGATCTGAAGTATATCTTTACGCAGCATGAGTTGAACATGCGAAAATGACGATGGATGGAGTTGATCAATGATTACGACTGCACTATCGAGTATCATCCCGATAAGGCGAACGTGGTAGCCGATGCGCTTAGCAGAAAGTCTTCTTCTCTTTCTTCCAAAAAGGCACAGTTGAGTTCTCTGGTATGCCATATACGGGGTATGTTTGTCTCTCTGTGACAGATGGAAGTTTCTTTGTTGTCTGGTCTTCTCGCAAAGACGCAAGTCAAGCCTACGTTGAGACAGCAGATCAAGGATGCACAGCAGACTGATGATGTGGTACAGTTGATCATATCAGAATTTGGCAGTGACAAGCGCGATGGGTTTCATGAGTCCGAGAATGGACTAGTTTGCTATCGTGATAGGATGGTGGTTCCAGATGTTGATGAGCTAAGGAAGTTGGTGCTTGAGGAAGCACACACATCGATGTATGCTATGCATCCAGGTGACACCAAGATGTATCATAGTCTGAAGGACTTATATTGGTGGCCCAGTTTGAAGAGAGAGGTAGCTGAGTTTGTGGTGAGATGCACGGTTTGTCAGCAAGTGAAGGCTAAACATCAGAAGCCGGCAGGAACGTTGCAACCTTTGCCAATACCGCAGTGGAAATGGGATCATATAACCATGGATTTTGTAGTTGGTCTGCCCAGGACAGCTAGGAATCATGATTCCATTTGGGTGATAGTGGACAGATTGACGAAGTCTGCCCATTTCCTGCCTGTAAAGATGACGTATACAGAGGAGAAACTCACTAGAGTGTACATGGATGAGATAGTTTGTTTGCATGGTGTGCCAGCGATGATAGTTTCTGACAGAGGTCCTCAGTTCACAAGTCGTTTTTGGGAACAGTTGCACAAAGCGTTAGGAACGCAGTTGAGGTTCAGTACGGCCTTCCACCCACGACAGATGGACAGTCTAAGAGGACTATTCATATTCTATAGGATCTTCTTCAAGCTTGTGTTTTGCAGTTTCTAGGCAACTGGGATGTACATCTGAGTTTGATAGAATTCACCTACAACAACAGTTATCAGCGGAGCATCGACATGGTTCCTTATGAAGCTTTGTATGGAAGGAAGTGCAGATCTCCTTTGTGTTGGTATGAGTCTGGAGAGTATCAGCTTTTGGGTCCTGAGTTAGTTCAGCAAACGACAGATAAGATCAAAGTGATACAGCAACAGTTGAAAGTGGCACAGGACAGGCAGAAGTCTTATGCAAACAATCTCCGACGACCTTTGGAGTTCCAGGTAGGAGACAAAGTATATCTTAAAGTCTCGCCTTGGAAAGGTGTGCTAAGGTTTGGATGAAAGGGTAAGTTGGCACCCAGGTATATGGGGCCTTACCCAGTGATAGCACGTGTTGGTAAAGTAGCTTACGAGATAGAGTTGTCTCTAGAGTTGCACAGATTACATCCAGTGTTTCATGTCAGTATGCTGAAAAAAAGTCATCCGGATTCAGGAACAGTGATACAGCTAGTGGAAGTTGAGCTTGATGAAGATGTGACCTACGAGGAAGGTCCTGTGGCGATTGTTGACAGAAGAGTTAAGAAGCTGAAGAGGAAGGACCTGGTTCTTGTGAAAGTCCTTTGGCAGCATCGTGGCATTGAGGAAGCCACGTGGGAGCTTGAGGAAGAGATGAGGAGGAAGTATCCCTCGCTTTTCTCTTTGGATTTTGGGGACGAAATCCCTTAAAGGGGGTTAGATTGTAAGGACCCTGACCTTTGTTTAGGGTTTACCCTGTTTTCTTTTCTTAACCCTGGTGTTTTGGTGCCTGCTAATCACCTTTAGTGGTGATTAGGGTTTGGTTGTGCCTTGTTGAGAGTTGGAGGTGCTACTTGCAAATAACCCAAGCCTAGGCTTTTGTGAGCAAGTTTACCACCTTGTTGAGAGGAAAGCTTGGGCTTGTTGTTTGAGTTCTTTGGGCCGTGGTTGAGTTTGTTGGGCCTTGGGGTGCCTTGTTTGGGCTTGGTTGAGCCTTGTATCGGCCTAGGGTGTTTGTGTCGGCCAACAAGGAGGTGTGTCGCCCTAGTGCAAGCTTGGTGTGTCGCCCATAATGCTTGGTCTTGTTTGGTGGACACTTGGTGCATGTCTTGGACAAGTGTCTTATGGCTTGCTAGAGTGGTGGCTTGAACCCTAGGACAAGTGTCCCTTGGGTGAATGACACCTAGCATGGATCAACCTTGTTTTCTCCTCCCTTTCTTTTTATATATATGGTTCCTTCCTTAGCTTAAGGTCCCTTTGGTTCCTCTCCCTCTTGTGCTCGACACACTCCCTCCTTTCCTTGCTTGGAGGTCGACACACCCTTGGAGAAGAAGAGCGGTGACCGATACACCCTTGAAGGAGTAGCTTGGAGGTCGACACACCCTTGGAGAAGATGGTGGTGGCCGATATCCCTTGGAGCTTTCCATCCTCCTTGCTTGGTGGTGCATGGAGCTTGGAGTTCTTCTTCTTCCTTGGAGCTTGGAGCTTAAGGCGGGTTGCATAACTCTAACCCTAGCTACTCTACTCTCTTTTCATATATGATTCCATAATCTTGCTTATATGTATGTGAGTGGCTTAGTTCTTGCTTAGTAGCCATGTTGGCCAATTCATGTGAGTTAGGGTTTAGGGAGCAACACTCCTTTCTTCCCTTGGTCTAGAAGAGTGAGTTTGGGTCCTAGTGCCATGAGCAACACCCCTCTTTCCTAGTCGATTGAGGTGAGCTTGTGACTTAGTGGCTTGAGCAAGACTCTCTTCTCACCTTGGGCTAGAAGGTGAGCTCGTTTTGGTTGACCTTGAAGAGTCGTATCTTGAGTGTTTGGTGCTTGTGGAGGTGCTGCCCGACAGCCCCTTGATCTAGTTTTCCCTTGCACGGCCTTCTCACCTTGAATCGGTTGAGAGTTCTGCTCTGTGTGGGGTGCACGAGCCAACCCCTAGTTGCACGGCAGGCTGTACGTTTGGAGCTGCTCCCCCGGTGGGCTTTCTCGCCTGACAGAGAGGGTGGTCTAGCTGAGTGTGTGGGACCTTGCACGGATCACCTTGACACACGTTGTGACGAGGAGCGGGTGAGCACTGCCCTACACGCCCGATAGCTTGCTCGCTCAGCCGAGATGCACGCCAAGAGCGTCACACCTTTGCACGACACCCCTGTGTCGCCCGGTACTCTCTTGCACGGCTCAGTGCCTGGCATGCTTGACGCCTTTGTGCTGCTCGCCCGACACCCCTTTGCTCGCCCGACACAACATGCTCGCCCGACAACAGTTGCACGCCCAATGAACCCTACACGCCCAACAGTGCCTTGCACACCCGACACACCTTGCACGCCTGTCGGGGCTGCACGCCCGACATGGTTTAGATGAGAGCTAGCCCTGCCCGGTATGACCTTTAGTGAGGGTTTTGGGTACGTCTTGTGAGGGATCAGTTTGTCATAGAAAGGTGATGCGTCAGCTATGCTTTTATGACTCGTTTAAGCTTGTTCATCAAATCTTCTTACGACTAAGCACATGTGTACGAGTGTGACTACCCTGGTTATCTCTTTAATGCTAAGAGTAACGTTAAGCATGTATTAGGGTTTCTTGATAATGTGCCTACATAGGTAACCATGAGGTGAGGCATAGGTGCAATCACTAATGTCATTTTATGTCAATAATATGCTTAACCCTAATTGTCACCTTATGTTGATAATATAAGTCTCTTTATTATTCATATGGTTATTGAATGATGCTAACCATGCAGGTAATGCTTAGCCAAATGAAAGGCTATGAGGAATGGATATATGTGAATAACGAAATGACAGGTGTATTATGAATGATGTTTCATAATGATGATGGAAGCCTTGAGAGGTTGTGGCACTATGTGATGAGGGATTGAGATCCCATGTTGTCTGATGATCCTTGAGGTGGATCTAGATGGTCGGCAAGAGGCCAAGTGATAACATGTGATGTTGGATCCTTGAGATGGATCATGTTGATGTAATTACAATAATAACATAATGTTGAGTTTATGTTGTTTATTTCCTTCTATAGTTTGCATGTTATACAACTTGGGTGAATCTTGCAATCCATCTAAAAGATACTAATTAATCACAGTGAAATCTATCATGTAGTTTGCCCTGGCCATAGATCCATTATTGTTAGGACTTGTTGATGGTGAAACGGGTTCTCCTGCGGGTTAACCCGGAGCGCATATTTTTGAATATGTGAGGTTTATCCTAGCCTCAAATAGAGAGGTGAAATGAGTGCAGCTGTGGTTGCAGACTCGGATATGTGATATGATGAGCATGAATGTGTTCATGGCTCGGAGCACGGTGTTTAGACCCGTGGCTCAGTTTTACTAGCGTCGTGACCTGTACCAAGGCGGGCTAGATGAAGGGTAGCCTGAGGAGTTGACCATGTGGCTTAAGACCACTTGAGCATGAGAATGCGGTCCTGCTTTGTGTTCTTGTGTACTGACCACGAGGGGTGAGGTCATGGATTCCGACTCTTCCATTGACCTTGTATGGCACCGGTTATGGGCTTCGCAGCCGAAGGTTGGATTTGAACGATACAGTTCACTTCCTCAGGGCATAATAAAACGTAATCCTGCTGTTTAGTATATACTGCTTAAGACAAACACGAAACATTGGTTGAGGCCTTGTTTGTTTAATTACTCTCTTTACATCTTGCAGTATTTATATGTTCTTTTATGGCAGTAGAACTTGGATATATCTGGTAAGATTAGTTAGCTTTATTCCAATAGACTGTTCTTGCTATATCTTCTATCAGATAGCTGCTTAATGTATATGATCTCATGAGGTTTTTTAGTTTTGGCGGGGAGTTATGCCTCCCACTGGGACAATGTTTAATTGTCTCACTCTGCTGGTTTGCACCCTTTTTAGGTGGTCAAGCTAGACGTGGTGGTGGTCGTGGAGTTGCGGCCGCGCAGCAAGAAGATCAGTAGAGGTAAGTGTTGGATATGCTGCTTTTGGGTGTTTTGTGATAGAGTCTAGAGTCATCCCTGTACTCTCAGGTCCTTGGCGGTGTTTTGACACTGTTTCACGATGTGCATCTATAGATGTTTTGTATATCCTGCTGCTGGCCAGTTGTGGGACTTATGTATGTATAAACAAGTGATGAACTCATGATGTGACAAGACAGCTATTGTTCTAAGTTGTGGACATGTAAACAGGCTTGAATGGATTTGTATATAACTTGTTTTCTATGCAGAATGAGGACTGGAATGCAATAGTTTCTCAGTTTATCACATTTTCGCAATCAGTTTTAATTAACCCGTGTTTTTTATAATCTTTGGTTATGGTGATTTCCGCACGTTTTCGCGTAACACCTCATTATCTGTGTGATAATGGGATGTGTTGCCACAGAAGTTGTCGTTCTCTTTGGTTTTGGTAACCAAGAGAGAGACCGATCAAGTGCTACCCGATAAGGGAGGCACAACAAGGGAAAGACAACTACAGTTGCAATTGGTGGCAGGAGAGTGTGTTGGTGACTAGTACGCTGACAAGAGGGTGCAACTCCTTCTAATTCCTTATGGGACAAGGAGATTGGAGTTCCAGGTGGTCCGTGTGGACTACTTCAGAGGCGGGAGGTTTCTACCGCTAGGAGGACAACCATCAATCCCGTCAGTCCCGGTGCGACTAGGAGCTGGACAGACACCGTCCAAGACAGGAGGTGAAGACCGCGCAAGGCGCGAGGTATTATTGTCGAGCAAGCCTCGGGACAAGGTATGATTCCACAAACCATCCTTTCCTATTGTATAGATGTTGATGTGTTTCCTTGTTCTGGGTTTGGGGAGGACAATTTTTTGTTTCCTCTGCCTTCTCTGCCTCCCCTAAGACCCAACAGATATAATGGAGAAAAGCACTTGCATAGTCCTAGAGGTAGACCTCTCTAGGTAGTGGAATGACTAACTTCTAGTTTGAAGTGTGGAACCACTCTACATCCCTTTGTCAAGTGCTTGCTATCAATCTCTCTCATCCTTGTCATGCTTGTTAGATAGGACTTCAAGCCAAGACAAGCCAAGCCAAGCACAAATGAAGAAGGATAGTTCCATGATGATGATCAGTGGAATGGAATCCAAGGACATAGGCAAGGAAAAGAAGTGTTCTCAAGCCAAGCCAAGGTCCAAGTCTTCAACACTCAAAATAAGGAGAGGCTTAAGGAAACCAAGGAAGATGAAGCAAGAGATACAAATCTCTACTTCTGGTGTATACATAATTGAGATTTACTTTACTGCTTCTTCATCATGGGTCCTTGATAGCGGATGTGGATCACACATTTGTTCAAATGTGAAAGATCTAAAAAGAAGTAGGCCTTTAGTGAAAGGCGGGGTTGAACTACGTGTTGCTAATGGAGCAAGAGTTGCTACCAGTTAGTAGGAACCTATGAGTTATCTCTACCAAGTGGTTTGATAATAGAGTTAAAAAATTGCTATTATGTACCTGCCATTAATAGGAATATCATTTATGTATCTTGTTTGGACAAGAAATAATTTGAATTTCTTATTAAGAATGGAAAATGTTCCATTTTTCAAGATGGGATCTTTTATGGCAGTGCACTAATGTCTTATGGTCTATACTTAATAGATATACAGACACACCAAAAGACATAAACTCAATGACTCAAATAAAACATACCTTTGGCATTGTCATCTAGGGCACATAAATGAGAATCGCATATCTAAACTCCATAAAAATGGTTATCTAGACTCTTTTGATTATGAATCAATGAAGACATGTGAATCTTGTTTGTTGAGCAAGATGACCCAGACTCCCTTTTTTGGAAAAGGAGTAAGAGTGAGTGATCTATTGGACTCATACATACTACTGTATGTAGCCCTTTTAGAACAAATGCCAAAGGAGGGTATCAGTACTTTGTTACCTTTACTGATGACTTCAGTAGGTATGGCTATGTTTATTTGATGAAACATAAGTCAGAGACCCTTGAAAGGTTCAAGGATTTCATGAATGAAATAAAAAACCAACTTGGCAAAAGTATTAAGTCACTTCGATCTGATTGAGGTGGAGAATACTTAAGACAAGAGTTTGAGGACCATCTGAGATCCCCTGGTATTGTATCACATTGGACTCCACCTGGAACACCACAACATAATGGTGTATCAGAAAGAAGGAATCACACATTACTGGACATGGTGTGATCTATGATGAGTTTTGCTTATCTTCCAACTTCTTTTTGGAGACATGCTCTAACAACTGTCACATTTACACTTAACTGTGTACCATCTAAATCGATTCAAATGACACCATATGAGATATGGTATGGGAAGCATCTCGATGTGTCTTTTATGAAGGTTTGGGAATTTGAAGCTTATGTCAAGAAAATGTTTCCTGAAAAGCTGGGACCCAAATTCGATAAGTGTTATTTTTTTGGATATCCCAAGAAACAAGGGGATACTACTTATACCACCCAACTGACAACAAAGTGTTTATTACCAGGAATGTTGTATTCCTAGAAAAGGAATTTATTCTCAAAGGAAGCAGTGGGAGGAAAGTGGAACTCGAAGAAGTTCAAAGATGACAAGAAAACATTTAACCAATAGATGAACTAGAGGAAAATAGAGAATCACAAGTGGTTGTGGAATCTCAAAATCCACAAGTAACACAGGAACCTCGTAGATCTAGTAGGACATGCCTTGAGCCAGATAGATTTGGATATCTTATGACTCAAGAAGGTGGTGAGTTGGTCATAGATGATGAGCCAACTACCTATCTAGAAGCCACGAAGGGACCAGATTTTGAGAAATGGCTTGAGGCCATGAGATCTGAGATGGAATCCATGTATACCAACAAGAAATGGACTTTGGTGGATCCACCTGAAGGTGTAAAACTGATAGGGTGCAAATGGGTCTTCAAGAAGAAGACTGACATGGATGGCAATGTGCAAACTTATACAGGTAGGTTGGTTGCAAAGGGTTTTAGACAAGTTCAAGGTGTTGACTATGATCAAACCTTTTCTCCAATTGCCATGATTAAGTCCATCAGGATCATGCTTGCTATTGCAGCCTACTATGACTATGAGATTTGGCAGATGGATATTAAAACCGCATTCCTTAATGGGAATCTTGTCGAGGATGTGTATATGACACAACATGAAAGTTTTTTAAATCTAAAGGATGCAAATAAAGTTTGTAAGCTACAAAGGTCAATCTATGGATTGAAGCAAGCATCTCAGAGAAAGAATCTTCAATTTGACGAAGGCTTTAGTCAAGGTGAAGATGAACCTTGTGTGTACAAGAAGGTTAGTGGGAGCATGACTACATTCCTCATATTGTATGTAGATGACATATTATTAATGGGGAATGACATTCCTACTTTAAAAAAGGTAAAGACATGGCTTGGAAATACATTCTCAATGAAAGGCTTAGGAGAAGCATCATATATCTTAGGAATCAAGATCTATAGAGATAGATCAAGAAGGCTTCTTGGACTAAATCAAAGCACATACATTGAAAAAGTGTTGAAGAGGTTTAGCATGGAGAATTCAAAGAGAGGAAACATACCCATGGTACATGGATTTCCCATCTCTAGAGATCAATGTCCAAAATCTTGTAAATAGAGGGAACACATGAGTGGGATTTCATATGCATCTGCAATTGGATCCATCATGTACGCAATGTTGTGCACCCGTCTCAATGTCTCATATGCACTGAGCATGACGAGTAGATACCACTCAGATCCCAGAGATGCTCACTAGATAGTCATGAAGAACATTGTAAAGTACTTGAGAAGAACTAAGGATCAGTTCCTCATCTACGGCGGTGAGGAAGAGTTGGTGGTAAGGGGTTACACCAATGCAAGCTTATAAACCAATAAAGATGATTATAGATCGCAGTCAGGATTTGTGTTTTGCCTCAACAATAGAGTTGTGAGTTGGAAGAGTTCCAAGCAAGAGATAGTTGTCGATTCTACTCTAGAGACTGACTATATTGTTGCATCCAATGCAACAAAGGAGGTTGTGTGGATCAAGAAGTTCATCTCTAAACTTGGGGTGGTTCCTAGCATCTGTGATGCAATTGAGCTTTATTGTGATAACAATGGATCTATTGCACAATCTAAAGAACCAAGATCACATTAGAGGTCCAAGCACATATAGAGGTGCTTCCATCTCATACAAGAGATTGTACAATGAGGAGATGTGAAGATTTACAAAGTACCAACTGAAGGCAATATTATTGATCCCTTAACTAAGGCACTTTCACAGTAGAAGCATGATGGTCATGCTAGATCACAAGGATTGAGATTCATGGGTGATTGTCTCTAAGTGCAATTGGGAGTCTATTGGTATGCATGCCCATAGAGATAGTCATATGATGGTTGTAATGGCACACTTTGTAAATTATTTGAATAATAATAAAGGCAATTTCTGTCTATATGTTTAATCTATTTTGAGGTAATGATATAACATGTTAGATGTCTAAAGAATCATATTAATCAATGACGTATGCCTTCAAGTTAAGGACCTGAATAATGAGATCATATAGATGTTAAGAGTATACATTCTTGTTATGTCCCTAGTCGGTTATTATTGTGGAAATATCCATAGAAATCAATAATGCATAAGACTAGAGTGTGTGTTGGTTGATGACAAAATCTCATCAGTCATGATATATGATATCAAACCAAGTTTATAGATACATGTTAGAGAACAGTGTATTAGATAGACCCACCATAAGAGTGATGCATGTAAGCCACACTTGGTTTGTTAGGATCATCTCTTATAGTATTGGTGATGACTGTGGTTCTTAGACCTAAAATCACTGCACTCATCACATGTTGTTGGGTACACTTTGACATCATCAAACGCAGTCCTGAAATATGGATTGTTATAAAGGTGGTGATTGGGTGGCTTTGACACATGGGGTTTTGACTGTGAGTGATAGAAATGGAATTTGTCCCTCCTAAAGGAGTATGATATCCTGGCCACTTGATAAGCGAGAGTGAGAAATACATGGCCATGTACATGTGAGTCAATATATGATATTGAGCTTACATATATCTCAGACAGTCTACTCTAGTTCTAGAAACATGGATTGAACATTTGTAGAGGATGACAAGTCCATTCCTCGAGTTGAATCTGGATATCAACGACAAAGGAACTAAACATTCAATGTAACACCAATCACAGAATGTAGGTTAAAAGTTCTTCTCCAACTATCCTTTTCACTTGGGTAGCACTGATGTGCTACTAGGCACCACTCTCTACTTGTGAAGTCATAAGTTAGTTATGGACATTCACTGCCAACGTGAAATGGGACCTATAGGGTCACACACATAGGATTACCCAGGAAGAGGAGTTTATATATGAATGATGTTTAGATTGATTACTAAAGTGTTTAGGTACTCAATTAAACATTCAATCAATAGACTTGATTCAGAATCATCAACTTCAAGTGTTGAATCAACTGATTAGAGTGTCATATTGATTGAGGACTGAATTGACAAAGTTCTACACAAATTGGACCAACAACCGACCGGTTCACTGGGTGAACCGATTGGTTCATGGTCAATGAGATGACTAATTCACTCTGGTGAACTGATCGGTTCACTTGGACTAAATGAGCAAGTGTTGGGTTTCCTGGTTCGTGAGAAAAGTTTCCCATTTCACTTGTTCAATTCCATTGGGATAAGAATTAATATTTGCATTAATTAGAAATAAATTAGGAAAGCCACTTGCAAGCATGTCTAGCTTATGAACTGTCTGGTTCACTAAGTGAAGTGACCAGTTCACTATGCCAACCGACCGATTCACTTAGTGACCCGATCGGTTCACCTACTATAGTGCAAACAGTTCATGGATAATCTAGACCCTTCTACTTTTGCACAGACTAGGAACCTTGACCCTGCCCTCTACTATAAATAAAGGGGTATAGGGGGCTTCATAAAACACACAATTCAGAGCATTAGTTGCTAAAAGTTGTTCTCCTCTCTGGTTTCGGTAACCAAGAGACCCGAGCAAGTGTCGTCGGAACAAGGAGGAGGCACAGTGAGGGAAAGACAATTGCAGAACAATAACTAGTTGTTGGAGAGTGTGTCGGTGACTAGTACACCGATAAAAGGGGACAACTCCTTCTAGTCCGTTCATCAAAATGACTAGAGTTCTTGGTAGTCCATGTGGACTATCTATAGAGGAGAGGGATTTATGCCGCTTAGGAGGATGCCCGTAAACCACAGTCCGGGTCAAGACCAGGAGTTGCACAGATGTCGTCGAAGACTAGGTGGTTGAAGGGCACAATAGCTACGAGGTATTGTTGTTGAGCAAGCCTCAGGACTAGGTATATCTCACGAAACCATTCTTCCTATTGCATAGTTGTTGATGCAATCTGCTGGTTATGGGTTTGTGGTTAGATAAACATTTTTGTTACCGCTGCCTGTTTTGTCCCACAAAACCCATCACTTATAGCTAAAAGTGGTTTAGTTCAAGAGAAGGTTAGAAGCAATATTAGTGACTCTTCTTTGCACATTGAGTTGAATGAGTTCATGAAAAAAGGTATAATTGATTTAGAATGAGGAAAAACCTTTTTAGATAAAAGTACAAAGTACATTGGCCTAAAGTTGGTGATAAGAACACTAATTTATTCTACAAAAACAAGAAGACTGAATAATATCATTTGTATTATGATAATAATGGTTTTATAACAGGTGAATGCTAAATGATTATTGATTGCACTGCATATCTTCCGCAAGTCCTGGTCTCATTTGACAGGATCATTGGATCCTACCTAGTATGTTAGTTGAACAGTCAAACCTTTTAGAATATGGGTGATTAAGAAATAGGTGAAGGAAAAATTCACAAATTGAAATATGGATATGGCCAATGGACTTGATGGGTTTAATCATCTATTATGTAGTATTTCTTGGAGCATTGTTGGTGAGAAAGTCACTAAGTATGTGTTGATGTTCTTTGATAATTAGAATTGATTAATTCTCTATTCTAGAATATATGTTGGAACTTTTGTTGTTGTGGAAGTCACTAAAGTAGTCTTGAGCTTATTTGATAATTAAAACTTCTTAATGAGTGTAGATATATATTTGTTACTATGATTCCTAGATGCAATGCTATCTTCATTAAGTATATCATCCCTATCTCGCTACAAAATATCATACACAAAGTCCTAAAAAGTTTCTAATAAGAAAAAAGTTGTTTTCCCTAAATTGATTGATCTTAACAAGGATGTTTTTGTTCATGGTAAGTGATTGGAGGTGTTATTCTTGTTACTGATGAGGTTCTTAGATCCTACCATTATATGTATGATGCTAAGAAAATGTGTATTAAAGTGGATCTCCCTACGGTGTGTGGCATTGTCAATGAGTATAATCAAGAGGATGTGATTCTATAACTGTTAGTTGTCATAGATAAGGGTTTCTTTTAGTTTAGCCTCATTTCAAGGTATCATCAATGGATGTCCCTCTAACCCTTTGTTTTTCCTCAACTGAATCATATAATGTGATCCCTTTCCTCCATATATTTTGTTATTGCTATGTAGTACTCTACCTCTATCATCTATATCTTTGTCAGAAGAAATGCCTTTATCCCTATATTAGTGCCCCTAAGCATATGGGTATGTTTGAGTTTTGTAGAAAATTTTTTGTTGTTTTCTAAAGTTAGTGCTAGTGATTCTAGGGGCCTTAAAGATTCCTTCAAAAAATTTGAAAAGGTTTCTATATTGATGGTGATTATGCAAATTGTAAAACATTTTTAGCAACAATTTAAATGATTGGTCTATTTATGATGTACTAGACATTGTGGTTATTAGATTACATGTAAGGCACCTTGGGATGCCCCTATTTACTATTCGTTTGGTTGAGCCATGTTCGCTCATATCATTGACAAAATGAACAAAAGATTCAATCCTAAAATATTGGATTTCTTTCTATGGATGGTAGGGTGGAGTTGGTTATTTCAAATTTTATATCATGTCTTATATATTAGTCTTCATCCTTCCCTCTCCCAGAATATATATTAATGAGCTTGAATATAATTAAAACATTATTTGGGGGATACTAATGAGAAGAAGCATTTGCATATAATATCTTGATAAATAATTTATAAGCCTAAATATGAAGGTGACCTTGGAATTAGACCCATTTTTTAATGTCATTTTATTGGTATTGTTAAAATTGAATGGTATGTAGCTGGAAACAAGTAATATATGTGGATGAAATGGGTGCACAAGAAGTATATTAGTAATGAATCCATCTAGTCCATAGAGTACAAATATAACTCTTCTTGCCTCTCGAGGAAGCTACTTAATTACATACATGTATTTAGTAAACATAGTCAATGTTGTGTAAATATTGGTATAGAGTTTCTTTTTGGAAGGACCCCAAGATTCATGGGGTTTGTAATATCCTTAAACTTTTGAATATGTATCTCATAATAGATTTGTAAAGGGTCAAAGTTTCAAAGTTAGTGTTTGTATTTCTGATGGAAAATGAGAATTCCCTTATGTGAGGGGTTCTAATGAATCTAGTGCTTTTATATAATCTACTCGACCCTTTAGATTGAAATATTATGTTTTATATATGGTAGATATGAATTTTGTTTGAAGGACCTTCGAGAGTATATCAAAAATTTTTACTTGGGGTAATTGTATCTAGTTTAGATAAAGTTTCTAGGAGGTGATATTTCTCCTCTGGGAATACTTTCAGAATAAAAATTGAACAATTGATGTCTTTTAAACCTTTGGATTTTCTTATGCTTCTATGTGTACTATGTGCTTCTGTGAAGAAGAAAACTATTATCATGTGTAATCTAGTAGTACTTCTCTAAGTCTCTTTGGTTCAAGTTTAATATAAAGTTCGCCTTCAACCCAGAAGATTTATGATCTATTAATTTTAAAGGGAATATCCAAAATTAGAACTACACAGCTCATTCATCACATATGATATGAGAGTAACAATAGGATCTTCAACAAGAATAGGAAGGATACAAACATTATTTGGTATCTCTTTTTTATAGACCTAGATTCTATGTACATTTGATGACTTTATGTTTACTTCCTCCACTCTATACATCTTTATTTTTCTTGTTCTTTCTTTCATTAAAGCTCCATTCATATCCCTACATGTTTTTGTGTACAATAAGTAAGGAGAGGCATGCTTGTTGCAACAAAAAATGTTCTATATTGATTCTATTGAATAATTATGTCATGTTGAAGATTGTGTGGATAGTAAATTCATTTGTTTGGTTGTGTGCTTTGTTGTCTTTGGTCTCTACACTACATGATTTGTTCGTAATTTGGTTGAAGGGGGAATCACACACATGGCATCACTATTAAATAAGATGCTCCATTAAAGCTTATAGTTTGTAGTATATCATGTTGTGTAATTTGTTGTGATAAGATTATATTTTTTATGTTTCTAGTAGTTCCTTATATGTTATTAGGTATATTCTTGAGGACAAACACATGGATTAAAGTTGGTGAAAGTGGCTACTTGTCAAATAATTGACATGATTTTAATAATATTTATGATACATTTTATAACTATTATTTGAATCTTACTACAATACTTGATAGTTTCTTTTATTTTCAAAATGACGAAAAATAGCTCTCTAGTCGATTGTATATAATTTTAGGTATAATGTTATATGAAGATAGGTCACATAAAGAAAATGTAAATAATAATGACCTAACTTGACTTTACCATGCATTTTTTCTTTTATGGGTCACGCTGTGTTGACCTAGAGGTTATACATTCTCTATATTTTGATAATGACTCAACCATTCCATTCATATGTATCTAATATGTGTATTCAAGATTAATCTCATGTTTTAGGTACATGAAAAGAATCAATTTACACAAGCCCTAGCTTGTCAAAGTTCAAGTCAAATGCAATGCAAGTGTTCTAATAAGGAAATCCCTTCAAACGACCTTAGAAGAATTTTGTAATCACTTGTATTGATGATATGACTTGTAACTAAGATGAGACAAATATGTGGGACACTTAGTACCAAGTTTTAATCACTTTTTAATCACATTAGAAAATTGATCATAGACTGTTGATCGGTCGAGTTTCAATCTCGACCGATCCCATGGATTGATTTTCTGATGATATGCATCGGTCGAGTTATGCATTCACAGAACTCGACCGAACGACTTATTGACCAAATGCAATTTTAGTTGATTGGTCGAGTTTCCCAGGATAAACTCAACTGATAGTTTGAAAATTGGGTTTCTCTTTTAGCCGATCGATCGAGTTACCTTTATTGAAACTCGACTGAATGTACTGTACGGAAAATGCAGAAAAAGTGATTCTAACCGTTGGTGACTTGTTTGGACAAAAATAGATTTGTTTCCTTGATAAAAAAATGGCTATATTTCGGCCCTAAGTGTTCCCCAACTCAAGGGATCACCCCCATCTATAAATAGGACCCCTTGGAGTTCATTCCAGGGTTGCTCATTCACTACATTCAAAGTCCTTGCTATAGTTCAGTGTGCTACTACTCCTTGAGCCCCTTTCTCTCTCTAGTTTACACTTCATTTTGTGATTTGTGAGTGTGTTAGGATTATTGTAAGAGAGCTCCACCTTTGTGCATGTAAAGCTCTCAATCTTCCACTACTTATCTATTCCCTTCTTTCATGAAGAAAAGCTGAAGCAAGCTCCATCGGATGAAGAAAGAGTTGTAGATAGTCCTCTTCAAGGATGTTGAAGAGGTGGTGATCTTATCCAAGTGAAAGAGAAGGCAAAGGCTGAAGATCCAAGAGGAGAAGCAAAGTCCTTCAAGGCAGAAGACTTGAGCTTGAGTGGGTAAGACCTAGGTGAAGGCTGAAGACTCAAGCTAAGTGGGTAAGTTCCTTGTTAAGGTGGAGATCTCCTTGTGGTTGGATGGGTAAGTCCTTTGGTGGTCTATTGTTGTAAATATCTGTGGTGATATAATAGAGAAAAGCACTTGCAAAGCCCTAGAGGTTGACCTCTCTAGGTAGTGGACTGACTCACTTCTAGTTTGAAGTGTGGAACCACTCTACATCCCTTTGTTCAGTGCTTGCTATCAATCTCTCTCATCATTGCTATGCTTGTTAGATAAGACTTCAAATTTCCATTAAGTATTTTCTCATAATTAATATAATTTGAAGGTCTAATATGTTTTGTGAGAAATTTTGTAGCTCTATTCACCCCCCTCTAGAGCCCTTAGATCCAACACAATCCTCATGGTGAATTATAGGAGAAGAGAAATTATCATCAGCATATAGAAGACACATAACCAAGTAATTGGTATAGGTTGGAGCCCAAGTGTAGGAAAAAAGTTGTTGATCCATTTCTAAACCATAAAACTAGCACCAGAACAAGACCACATGCTCCTAGTTTGGGCATGAAGATAGTTGTGTTGACATGTAAGTTGTACAAAAAAAAGGCTTCATGCTAATCTTGAATGCTTTCTAACGACCAATTGGCTTGCAAAGAAGGTGAAGTATGTTATAAATGGTAAGGTGCGCAGTACATCCCACCAATCGATAACCATAATAGACTTCATGGCTTGTGCAAGGTAGACCGCATGTCTTGGACAAGACACAATTTTGGTGGCCCATGATTTTCCATTTTTTAGATTTACTTTTTGAGTTTCAAGTCCATATATGCAATGATTAGCTTCAAATTAGGTCTTTCTCAATTTCCCTCCATCAATGATTTTGCAAAACCATCACGAAGTGTTTTCTATGTTTGGTTTCACATAGGTTGGCCTTCAATAGGAACTTCATGCTTTGTCTTTGTCTGCTCTCATGGAGGCAATAGGTTCTTAGGCTTTGAACTACCTCTTGAGTATTGCCTTAGCTTGTTGAGTTTGGGCGAGAGGTTAAGGAACTAGAATTTGATGTTGGTTGTCGAGATTTCATCAAATTTAAAGTTTTGATCTAGTGTGTGTGTGTTACAACCCCAATTTTTGGGTTCTTTAGATGAGAAGGGTAATTTCTCCTATTAAAGATATTTGAACAAATAATGATATAATTTATTTTGAATAAATAGATTTCATTTACAATAGCCTTGTTGGTTGTTTTGTGGGCTTTATTGTCTATTGGGCCCAATAACAAGGAAAAGACAAAAGAAACTCCATTATTAATAAGAAATGGAGAAAAGAAAGATGTAGAAACCTATAAAAGGAAAAGGAATGTTATCCAAAGATGGATTTCGTGCCTCTTGGGTTCCTTGGGTTCCAAGGAGTCCAAAGTTGCAAGGATAATGCAACAAGAAAAGAAAAGATCAACTAAATATTTCCTTACTAAGAAAGAAATTGAAAACAATGATAAAATGTGGGAAATAAGTGGAAAGAGGTATAATTGAGTTATCTTTGGTGGATTTTGTATCCATAAGGTTTCTAATGTTAAAAGGAATTCCAATAAGGAAAATAAAAATAGAGATAAGAGAAATCCTCAAAAAGAGATATTCTAATAAAGAAATAAGTAAGATAATGAGAAATAATAGATATAGATGCATCTAGAAGGATAATAAGTATCCACTAAAAAGGATTTAGAAATATTAGAGTTTCTTGGGGTCCAAGGAGCCCCAGTGGAGAAAAAGAAAGAGAAAATACCAATAATACAAAATAAGATGATAATGTGATACATAATTAATGGATTTTGTGGCTTGTTAAAAAGGGGGTATTTTCTACTAAAGGAAAATATAAATTCGTGCCAATGGATTAAAAGCCAAACATAAAGAAAATAAGAGAGAGAATTTTCGAATGTCTAAATATCCAATGAACTTGGTTTTTTAAGAAGATGTGTAGGAGAGAGAAGATTGCTTCTCATTGAAGGAATATAATTCATATTGGCATAAGGCTTTGTTTCTTCATGAGAAACCATGTTGGGGCATGGCTACACTCCCCTATATAAGGGATAGAACCCTTGGCCGAGTCCAGGAGGATCCCATGCATCCCTCTTCCTTCTTCTTTGCTTTCATCCATAAACCCTAGCCAAGAGAGTAGATCGATCCCGAGGAGCTGCAATGGGTCTCGATGGAGGCACAAAGCTCCTGCGACATCAATGGGATGCTCGATGGCAATCCCTTCACCCTAACCTATGTGCAGCTATAGCCACATCGCTGCAACGAAGGTCACACGTTGCAAGTTGTGTGCTCTTGAACTAGCCACCTAGGCCACAAGCTGGGCGGCACCCCAGATGGGGCGAGATGTGGAGGAGCTAGAGGAACGATCGACGGCGGTCATCGAGCTCTGGGGAAGGAGTGGGCAGTCCCGCAAAGGGTTGCCATCAAGGGCCGCCGTGGCTGATCCAAGCTTGAAGACGACCCATGGTCGTTGGACCATTTTGCCCCTCCACGGGCTAAAGGAACAACAACTTAAACAAGGGCAATAACGTAAATGCGTTATGTTTCCAAATAGGCAACAATGCATGCAAGGGACGACGTGACGCTCGCTAATTGGTTCAAGTAAGTAAATAATGCAAAATTCATATCTTTCTATTGGTAGCTCGGATGAATGCATATAAAATATGAAAGTTGCTCATAAAAATGAGAGGAATTCATTAAAAAATAGTTTTAGAAGCTAATTCCTCTTGCAATTCGAAAAGTAATGGAAGTTATCAACTTTAATGTAGTAATGATTAAGAAACCCTAATTTGAGATGATTAATGTATTTAGAAGGGTTTTATGGATGATTAAAGTTGATATTAACCTGTTAATTATAAAAAGGTACATTAAGAACAAAAAGGATGAACTTTGCATGTAATTAGTTTAATTTAGAGTTTCATGTACATAAATGAGCTTTAATGGGCCTTGAAACCCTAAAGTTAGTAATTGTGACTCTTAATGGCTTTAATTGTTCAATTCGTGAATAAAGCTAAGATATGATGGTTCTAAGATGGTTCGAGTATAAAAGTTCCTAATTGTGGATAAATACCCTTAATATGGTGATTAGGGTTTTCTAACGAATAAAGGTGGAATTAGTGATAAATAGAGTTCATGAAAGATAAGTTATTAATTTGAAAGGAACCAAAGATGATAATTGGGCATAATGATATTGTCATAAATTAAAAAGGACAAAATGGTATTTTTAAGGTAAAAGAGGCATAATGGACTTAAATGATGTTTAATTGTGCCTTTAAGCCGAAATTAAGGTTATATGTGTTGCTAAAAGGTAACCTTTGTTGGATCCTAGATGGGTGACTAGATGCTCTAGAGGGGGAGTGAATAGAGATGAAAGCACTTAAACAAAACTCATTAAACCTTCAAAATATATGACAAGATAAGGTTGCTAAATAGGCAATTTGAGTGCAACTAAATCATACATAGCAAGGATGAGAGAGATTGAACATGCACCAATAGACAAGCTATTTAGAGTGGTTCCACACTTCAAACTAGAAGTGTGTCAGTCCACTTGCCTAGAGAGGTCAACCTCTAGGACTTCCAAACTATTGCACTCTTATATTCATTCATAAGACATACAATGCATGACCAAACAAAAGACTTACCTATCCAAGACAAAGAGTCTTCAACCTTACCAAGGACTTACCCACTTTGCAAGAGTCTTCGGCCTTCTCCAATGACTTACCCACTCTTGCACAAGTCTTCGGCCTTGTAGGAATTACCCACTCTTCTTGGATCTTCAGCTTTTGACTTCACCTTCACTCGGAGAAGCTTTCACCAAGGTCTTACCCACTTGAGCTTGAGTCTTATGCCTTCTCCAAGGGCTTACCCACTCTAGCTCCAAGTCTTTAGCCTTGATCTTCACCAAGGGATGCCTTCCCTTGTTCTTCTTCACCTCTCTTGGACAAGAGAGAGAACCTTCATCTTCATGATTGCAAATGAGAGAAGTGGAGGTGGTGGAAGTGAGAGCCTCACAAGATATACATGTAGGACTAGCTCTCTTACAGATTTCCTACTCACTCTAATTGATGTAGCAAGTGATTAAGCTTAGAGAGAGAGAGGAGGCTGTAGGAAGCACTCAACTATAGAATAGGAACCTCATAAAGAGTTTGCAATGAATGCTCTACCTTGGAATGAAGCCCAAGGGGTCCTATTTATAGTTGGGGATGCCTCTTAGCCTTTGGGAACACTTGTGAATGAAAACTAGCCGTTTTGTGGCTTGCAACGGATCTATTTTCACTTCTTGCAACTCCACAACGGCTAGTAGCACTTTTCTGCACTTTTCCGTACAGTGCATTTGGTTGAGTTTCTATATGTGTAACTCGACCGATGCAATCTTCAGAAAATCAGCCCAGGTGGATCGGTCGAGTTTCAGGGTGGGAAACTGGACCGATTCAATCTTCAGAAAATCAGACCAGGTGGATCGGTCGAGTTTCAGGGTGGAAAACTGGACCGATTCAATCTTTAGAAAATCAGCCCATGTGGATCGGTCGAGTTTCAGGGTGGGAAACTGGACCGATCAAGTTCCTGTAATTGATTTTCAAAGTTTCATTAAGAGTGCTCTAATATTCGATCTAAGTGTTCCTGCTATTTTTCTAAGCTTAATTACAAGTCATACAATCATTACAAGTGATTTACAACATGATTCTAATGGATATACATCATATTACAAAAACGTGCACTTGTATGACTTTGACTTGTCTTTTCTCCAATTTGAGATGCGCAAGTTAGGGAAATTGGAGTGTGTCTATATATACCTAATCTGAAATTACTCAAGTAGAAGCATTAGACACCAATATTTGGAATGGTTAGTCATCATCAAAACACGGGTTTAGTCAATTTAGACGTGAGTCAACATTGACCTAATTGACCTTGAGTCAACAACCTTAATATCTTTCATGAAGAATAGATGAGATAATTAGGGTTTGAGAGTAATTGTATAAAAGTAGGGTTTAAAATAGTAAAAATGAAGCAAAACCCTAATTGTAATGGAAACCCTAAAAGTGGACTAGAAACCCTAGGAAGCGAGCTAGGTTTAATAGATCTTGATGGCATGATCAATGATTGGAAATTATATGCATATTTCAGGATCTCTTTGTGTGCTTGATTGCCTATTGGATTTCTTGCATTGATTGGATTAATTCTGTCTCAATCAGCCTAATAGGTATGTGGTTACACTTATAGTTAATCACTTTAGTTTCACGGCGATTCCCGGTTGGTTTATCGGTTGCCTGAAAATAACTGCTTGGATGACTTTTATTTCATGAAACTATAAAGTGACTATGATTATCACCATAAGTATGTATACATGACTGGCTCAGATCCTGGTCCTCCTCTGTGGCTTTTCTAATGATGAAAAGGGTAACCTGGTAAATGGTCTACTTGTTAAGTGGGACCATCAGGTTATTAAGAGTTAGGGATTGGGCTACCTATGGGTAGTGCCATGCGACTTTTTAGCACACCATGAGTTAGGGATTGGGCTACCTATGGGTAGTTCCATGCGACTCAACCCTAGATATTGATCTACCTATTAGGTAGGATCATGCGGGGTTTAATGGGGATCTACCATGAGGAAGGTAGCATCCAGGTCCACTACAGGGACAGCGCAGAGGCTAGGGTATGTATGGATTGAGCAGTTCTGCTTAAAATGTAAAGTTGTTTGTTAAATCATAATTGACTACAATATGTTGTTATAGTTAATTGCATGATTATTGTTTCCCCCACATACTGACATATTCATTTAAGCTGACCGACATTTTGTTTGTCGGTGTTTTAGGTACAAGTTTGAAAAGGACAAACAGTAAAGTGGCATATGTGGAATTAAATAAGAATTAAAGTACAAAGGAGGATTAGTTAGAATAGACTCCAGATATGGTTAGAAGTAGATATCCAAGTTTATGAAAAAGGTATGAAAAGTTTAATTTTATTATAGTCTTTCAATTTAGTTTGGTAGAATTTGATAATTATTATCTAGTGTTTGTGGAACCTTTGATCCTGTTAATTGGGATAATGACTCTAACCTTCAGGTCTCTCTTAATTGGGGGATACCGGGAGGCGGGGTCGTTACAGTGTGAGAACATGTAACTCTGTGTTTTTGTGAGATCAAATGACAAATAAGATGACCATTTTCCTAATTTTTTCGTTGCATTGATTCATTTCTATGATAAATCAAACATTATATATGTGGCATCCAACTTATAAAAACAAGATTTACATAAGCGGAAGCGAATCATTTGCAGCGGATTACTGAAAATCACTAAAAATTAAAACTTTTTGCAAAGAGATCCATGCATAGGAAAACACTTTCATTAAGAACCAAAGTATAAAATTTACATCCTGGTTCATAAGTACATAACTTGTACCATCTCTCGAGGATTTACATCATCAACTACACTTTTAACATTATATACAGATTGTATAAGAACCTTGAGGCAACAAGCCAAAATCTCATATTGATTCATTTAAAAACACTAACAATAAACTCCGAGGACCTTAGAGTACAGAGACGACACATGGGACTACTATCTATGTGACTTGACATGCAGTATCTCCACCTGAGATATTACTGTTGTCCCTACTGCAGCTATTGTTCTTTCTCTACTATAGGGTTCCTGGTTCTTCTTCTGCGTTTACCTGAAAAAGTTGGATCCCATGGGGGTGAGACAATTATAAATTGCCCCAGCGGGAGATATAACTCTCCGCCAAAACATTGTTATAGCAGTTATTATAATAAAATTGCACTGGAGTTCTTATATATTAACAATAGTATTAATCATTGAATGAACAGAGTAAAGTAATCTCCTTTCCTAAGGAGAGCATTGCATCTATCCATGGTAAAATTATAATGCATCCATCTACTTGCAATGAATATGAAGAGATATGAATAACATCTATCAACTAGAGATGCATAAAAGAAATGTAATATCAGCCAATGAATTTCCATATTCAATCCTTAAGCAAACATGCTATACGGCTAATTACATTTTACAACCACACTTATGCCCTGAGGAGATGAGGTAAACCGCTCATTCTCCAACCGACCACTGCGAAGTCGAAATCGGTACCATATAAGGTCAAAGGTAGAGTCGGCTACCAAGACCTCTCACATCTCGGTCAGCACGAGATCACATGCAGGACATCTTGTGTCTCTGCTAGATAGCTTTCCAGGATATACTAGCAACTTCACTATTAGAGTTACAGTGGTGTGTTGCACTCTCTTTGGGATCAAGAGATTTCATGTTTACCTCCACTAATCTGGCATTAATATCATTGGGAGATGTGTATTGTATCTATCCCAATCATCGAGAGATTCATGATACATCCATCCCGATACAATAATGAAGGATTGAGAGGTTCAATGTTTATCTTCTATCAATTCCCTCATTAGGACGTCAGGATACATTTGCCCATTGCCCCCACATATTCAAAATATGCGTTCTGGGTTTTGCCGCGGAGCACCCGTTTCACCATCACCTATTGCTGACGATGATGGATCTATGGTCAGGGCTCTACATGATATGATTTCACTTGATTAATTAAGTACATTAGCATATTCTTTTAGCATCAGTCAAGTTCTCAAACAGGAATTATTATGACAATTTCTACAAAGAAACATGTAAGCTCTTATCTATAGCTTTACCAGAACTTATAATGCATTGGGATCTTAATCCCTTATCTCATTACTTGAAAGTTCACATCTCACAGCAACATCATTATCTTACTTATCAAAACTGGGTATTCAAACCCTCAATTCATCACTATGACTGTTTCCACTTGTTAGGTAACTATTACCTCTAGGTCCTCAGACCGAGGTATACATGATACTTGTTACACAAGTATCTCATATGGCTCACAAGGCCCATTAATTGTCTTGTCACCTTTCACTAGGCAACACCTTACTCAAATGACTCATAGAGTCCATGCACATTTTGTTACTTGTACTAAGCAACAACAACACTAAGGCATACAAGGTCAATCAATATTTTCTTATATAAAACCCATAGCTCAAATCTGGCTATGATCACCATCTCATGATATCTGCATGGTTAATAGACATGATAACAGTCATATGATTCATTTATCACATCATGTGATACAATAGTAACACCACCATTCCTTTATCAGGATTAGGGTTTATTATCAAATAGGATTTTCCATTCCATTATCCAATTTAGGGTTAGGATCTCCCATTTATCATTAGTCAGGGTTTCATGTTTACATTATTAGTTCAACCCTAATATTTTGCTCCACCCCTCTAGGAGCATTCAATACTATCATAAGTATTTACTCATGATCATTACTTTCATCATATATCATTTATGAATATCAATTCAAGGTATGAGTTCATCTCTCAACCTTACCATGGTATGTTTATATCATGCTCATTATCTTGGCTTAAACCCTTTCTCATAGTGTTTAGCCAACACTTATCAAAGTGCATTGATTCATTACATATTCATTGTAATAATTTATATAACACACACTTCTTGTGTTTCTTATCCAAGTATGTTGGATTTAGATGCATCAAGGTATAAGTATAACAACCTTGAAATGCTAAACGTGATATCTATCATGTCCTAATGTATCACTTTTCTCCTCATTCCATCTTACTTAAGATAATAAATTGACCTTGTATTAAGGTATTTGCCTTTTAATACTTTTAACCATTCACCTATCACTTTCATCATATAGTGCATAGGTTACACATTAGTATTGTCCAACTATCTTTACTGATATGGACTCATCTAATGGTTAAGAATTGTTGATATAGAATAATCCATTATCAACCACTTTAGGTATTTCAACTCTTAGGATGTTATCCACATCATTATTTACTATTGCATACATCATTCCTAAGAATTTCATGTTCTCATCTTTGTAAGGTATATAGGGTTGTTACACATGCATGGATATATAATGATCTAGGCATCATCTTATCCCTTATATCCTTATTCATTAGAGTATCAACATTACCATTCAAATGGTTCATTAACTTTACCCTTCATGGATATAACACCCTCATCTTACTTGATTATATTAACCACACCCTACTTTAGTGTATTGGCTATTATACCATCACTAGGGTTTCACATATCATTACATGGCATCACCCTGGATTTGAGTCTCACATCACATCATTCATCAGGGTTCCACATAACATCATTCTAATTCAGGGTTTCACATGGAATTACCTTAGATTAAGATTTCCCATGGCATCACCCTCAACTAGGGTTTCACATGGCATTTTCCTTAGATTAGGATTTCCCATGGCATCACCCTCAACTAGGGTTTCACATGGCATTTTCCTTAGATTAGGATTTCCCATGGCATCACCCTCAACTAGGGTTTCACATGGCATCATTCTTAATTAGGGTTTCACATGAAATCATCCTCAATTAGGATTTCCACTTTAATTAACCACCATTAGGGTTTACTATTCATCCCAATTAGGATTCCTATTCAAGTATCCATAATCAGGGTTTACTATTCATTCCAATTTAGGGTTTTATATCACATTGCCCTAAATTAGGTTTACACATATCATTACTCTGGATTAGGATTACATCCTTACCCTAGATTAGGATTTCACTCAAAACTGCCCTGAATTAGGGTTCACTATTCAACCCAATTAGGGTTTTGTATGACATTATCCGAAATTAGGGTTACTCATGTCATCACCCTTAATTAGGGTTACATCCTTACCTTAGATTAAGATTACATCTAGCATTGTCCTAAATTAGGGATTAGGGCTCAACAACCATCTTGATTAGGGTTTCATGATCTATTTATTAAGGATCATACCCTAATTTCATAATTATCCAAATTGAAGGTGTTAAGGCTTGACCTTTACATGTTTATTATACATGTATGAGTTCCTTCCTCTCTCTCATCCTCTCTAGGATATTGACTATGTCAAACTTGGCTAAATAGGTCAACCAATCCTTCATTTATGAACATTCAATAAGAATAGACATAGTATACTGAAGTATTCCTTATTTAAGCTTCACAGATTAACTTGTCTAATATTAGTAATCACTTGGTACCCTAAAGGTACAATCCTAGTGCTTTTCATTAAGATAAATCAGCAACAAATATAGGGTCAATTGATCCTTCATCTCATTAAGTTATCAATTGATTTGATCACTTTATGTTACCAAACGATCTTGACCCTTTGATCTCTAAACGGTTTGAAACCATTTAAGCAAATTGCCTTTGAAACCGAATGGGCTTAGGTATCAAAATGGTTTGAGACCGTTTGGTCCAAACCATCTCAAAACTGAATGGACCAAAAACACCTTTCAACACTCACACGATTCATGATTTCAATGGATGAACTGATTATCAATTGATTCCTTGATTTATTTATCAATTGAATTATTGAATCAACCTTCAATTAGACCATCAATTAAGGTTTTGAACCCAATTTATCTAGGATTTCAACTCAAGTAACCTTCAATTAGGGCTTTGAATCGAATAACCATCAATGATCAAGATTGTGGAATTGATTCCACTGCAACTAATGAATTATCATCAAATTTTTGATATGACAAGACCCCAAATGGTTTTGAGGTCGTTTGGATGACCTCCAAATGGTCTTGAGACCATTTGCCTCATCCTATCCTTGGATTTTGTGAAATTCCATTAGGGTTTAGATAATTAGATTGATCATCAAATCAGCACTTAATTGCATTTCAATTTGGTATCTCTGGACCTTCAATTACTCAACCATACTTAACCCTAGACCTCCAAATGGTCTTGGGTGACCCCCAAATGGTCTTGAGACCATTCGGGTTAGTCAACCCAAAAATCTCAATTAACCAAATTGAAAATCAGCAATCAACCCGATTAGGGTTTCCACTTGGAGGTTTGTCTTTATATTGAATCAATCAATTAGAACCATTGGATCATCATCCAACATTTTCTAGGGTCTGAACTCAAATGGTCAACCCATGCAAACAGTCAACACTCTCATGCGGTTTGGGACCCAAATCACCAAACGGTTTGGAAACTGTTTGGTCTCCAAACGGTTTGGTGAAACTGTTTGGACCATTTTATTGGAAACTGTTTGCAATAGATATTTGGGGAGGTGTGTGTTTATGATGATGTCATCATAATCAAGCTCTAAACCCACAAAACTTTCTGTGACTTTCATGGTGATTTCATCAGTCAACCAAATAAAATTTTGAGAATGAAGAAAAGATCAACAATTGATAAGGAATTCAATGCAATAACAATTTTAAGTGTTCAAGTTATAAAACCCACCTCCAATTGAGCTTCGAAGCTCCAAAATCACGTCAAAATGGTGGATGCAACTCCTTTCACTATTCCAAGGCTCGTCCTCAAGCTTTGAGTGAAAAGGAGTGGTTAGAATTGAAGAGGGAATCGAGATAAGAAGAAATCATGCATTGATTTGTGATTTCCACCATGGATTCAAGGTGAAAGAGGGTCAAGAAACTTACCAACAGGTTGGGGCTCGTTCTCCTCTTTCTCCCAAGCTCCCAATGTCATTTTTCAAGCAAATGGTGGAAGTGAATTCGAAATTCCCCCTTTACTCTATGGATAAATGAGCTTATATGCAATTTTTATTAAAAAAATCAATTAGGAGAGAGAAAGTAGGAATTATCTCCCCCTTATCCTTGCCACTTGCCTCCTTCTCTTCATTAGGGACGAGTCTATCCTATTTTTCTATTATTCCTCTCAATTATCAACAATTTAAAGAAAAGCAAATTAAGCACCTTAAATCATTTTATAATAATATCCATAAGTGAGTGGATATTTCTTTTTCTTATAATAATGTGAGTGAGTTATCCACTTCCTTTGGATATTTTCGTGCCTTTGCAAGGCACAAGCTCGTCCAACCTCTTTGCAAATTCATCCTTCAACTTTTGGTTGAAGGGCTCTTTAATTTTACATTTCTTTTTGAATTAAATTGAATTAGGGTTTCAATTATGCATAAATCTTGATTATTTTAATATCAAGATTCTCTCTCCTCCAAATTAATTCAAATGAGGCGCCCCTCTCATTTGATTTTCTCTAAATGATGTCAAGAAGTATAAGGGACCTCATTGAAGTGGTAATTTGTATATTGAACCCTAGGTTTTGGGTAAATTGCACTTTACACCAAAACTAGGTTTTAATGCACAAACATTGTTTTATCAGCTCTTTCTTGGTACTTAGGCTTGTGAAAATACATACCACTAAATCATACTCATTCCTATGATGTTTCAACATATGAGGAATATTTTTTCATGTAACATTTGCAAGTTAACCCCTCACTTTACTCCAAAATAAGCAAACATTGCTTCAACATTATCCAAACAGGACCAAAATTGAAATATAAGTTCCTCTTGAGTCTTAATTACTTTTCACAAGATAAAATTAAGGATCTAATTAACTTTCTTAAGCAAAACTCCCAGGGTTAAGGCATAACCCAGGTCAGGGATGTTACAATATATGCACCATATTCACCACATTTTTAATATGCTACACCATATATGCACCACCAAGAACCCATAGTTAACTTCACTACACACCTCATCACCATATTGTGAACAAATTTCTATTAATCATAGTAGTATTATACTGATATTTATATAGTTGTAAACAATGAATGGAAATAAAAACATAGAGAATATGGAACACTTATGAAATGACAAAAAAAATCAATGTTTGGTTAATTTGAACAAACATTATGATTACTAAACATAAGTATAATGTTTTACAACTACACATTATTTTTCCTTCAGACTTAGAAGACAAGTATCTTCTAAAACAAATATATAAGTCCCCCAACTAATATAAATTCTTCCTTTTTTAAGAAACATTATTCTATCTAGGACGACTCCTCAAGTCTCTCTTTTCTATTTAGTTGTCCTCCCAATTTTTAAGAATTTGAGCTATATTCTTTTTTCTTTATATATATATTTATTAAGAGAGAAGTAAGATGATATTTAGAATTAATTATAGTGATATATTCTCTAGGAGAGGGAGGAGTAAGTAAAATTATTGGTGTAGGAGGATGATAGAATATTTAAACAAATAGTGAAAAAAGATGAATGATAATGATGGATCTAATTATCTCTTCTTTACACTCGCTCTCTATTTTCTATCTTCCTATATTATTTTCATATTTACTCATGTTTCTTAGTTTGATTATATCCCCACTAATAACTATATCTCTTAGTATATAAATAATACTTCACTTATAGTAATGAATTCAACTCTTGCATTAATTATCCATGTCCCATTTCGTCATTTTTGTATATTTCTTTTTCAAAGTAGATATATAGCTATCTTTTTTAGCATAAAAATATGATCAAGATAATATTCTAGATAAATTTATATATGTATAATTATTGACGAATTTGTTTTTATCCATGGCATTTTTTTAGAATCATAACCGCAACAAAACACATTTAAAATTTTAAACCATATATGTATCAAAACCATTTGGCGCTGTCATGTGACGTGATTATCCACACATATTATTTTTCCTTAACACCATCTATTACATCCCAACTCTCTCTCTCTACATATGTATATCTACATATGATATATAAAATATTATATATGACATATATTATGCACTATGCATATAATATTATATTTTATATTTTATATAACTATGATATCATGTACATATTGTTTTTATTAAATCATACTTATTTACACCATAAATTTCACTCATGTTGTTTTTAAAGATTTCTATCACACTTCCATTTATATTAGGTGTTAGATCTTAACCATGAGAAGTTTAACCTCTCGCATATAAAAATAATTAGTAATTTTGAATATCAGTATAATCACTTACCATTTCAGGTAATGATGGTACAAATGATGTGAATCGTTGGTCCCTCTCCTAGAAGAATTAGGTTAACTATATAATATACATTTCTGTCATAATATTTACAACAAAACCTCCTATAATTTTCTAGTTTATATTTGTTTCTTTTGATTTATGGTTATGAATGTTATTGTCATTAATGTATTTCATCTTGATAATGAAGTAATCAATATTTCTTGTTGTTGGGAACAATCCATGGAAGAGGGAAACTACACTCATGCTACTTAGAAATGTATGAATACTTAACTTTTTTTCTCCTCTAATGTGTTTGTTTTGTCTCTCTTCATGACCTTTGTACTCAATTATTTGTTGATTTTATAGTTTGAGTGGTTTGGTAATCCATTTTGATCACATTATACTTTATGTATCAATATGTGATATTAATTTACATGATTTACCTGAGTTCTATGCTTTAATATATCACCATATTGAAATTAGAATTGACCCTCATAAATATGCACCTTTGACTCCCTAATGCACATCTTGTTGTAGAGGATTCAATTTTGAATCTAATAGTTCATAGCCCAATGTAGGAATTTACAAAGTTTCCTTATTTAAACCTTATAATGATACTTTTTATTTCCCCCTTTTGGGGCTTGGGCCAAGATAGTGTGTGCAGCCCACGCACATGGTGTGATTCCTCCCCCTCTCTTGCGCAAAGGCAATCTAATTTTTCTCCTCTCAATCAATCACAGACTAATGATAACTTATCCATGGAATGTGGCTTTGATCAAATGACTCTTGCTTGTCTTTAGTCCATACTAATGTAGTAAGCTTTACCTAGCTCCACTTGAAGTCTTGTTTATCCCCCTTAGACAAATTGAAGTCCAAATCTTCTTATTTCTTCTCCCTCTTTCATTTCTCACTCTTTTCCTTAATTTTTACACCCTAGAATGCCCCATTCTAGTCCTTCTTCCTTTGGAAGTGATGGATGTCGCCGTAATGGCCCGTTTGGGTGCCTGCTCTCTAGAGCAAATTGGTACACTGAAAGGCTAGCTAGTCACGACTCTACAACACATTGTTGTGGTTGGGCTTTGGACTCTCATGTCCATGTTACTTATGACATTTGCCGCAATCTTAGACATGCTCGACACCTGGCATGTGAAATCCCATCCAGATATGGAGGCAAGCGTTTGACCGAGTGTTGACCCGACCGCTCAAATGGTCAACACCTCGCACACTGGGTCTGGATGATGACATGCGGCCAGAAGCCATGTTGACAGCACCCCCTCTTCTCTAGTGTTAGCCCCAATGGATGCACAAATGTGCTTGTAGATGAGAGGAACGATGGTGTAGATTCGTCATGATGACATGGTAACACCCCTTTTCTCTATAGTTCTTTATTTCAAACTTTAAAAAATGATAAATCTCTCATGATATAGAAAAATAATATAAACATATACATCAAATTGATCAACTTGACGAGTTCTATACAATGCACATATTTACATACCCTAAATTCATTTTATAGCCCATGTTTTCCTAAAAGAAATCTTTACTTGGACCGTATTACATGTATTAAATGCATGATATTGATAAAGCTTGAATCTTTAATACATCTATCCTCCTAATCATCAAAATGACAACTTTTATACACTCTTGAGCTCCATGAGGGAACTAATCACCATTCTCACCCTTTGTTTAACCTTAATGCACATATGTGACTTGTTTTGGACCTTGATGATAAACCTTGTTCTATATAGCTAATCTTGCTTCTCAATGACATACATTGCTTAACTAACTTGAAATCAATAACTTAGACCCATTCATGATATAAGTATTATCATCTAATGTACTTTTGATATATATATTCCATTTGACACTTAGTGTGCATGAATGTGACACCTTTATGATGATACATGAAAATACTTTAGTCAAAATATGGTTTTGACTCCTTTTGTGCATGAAACTCTATCAGATCATTAATATTAGTATGTTGTCTTGTGAATTAAATGGTTGAGGCCAACTTTATTTATGATATAATGATGCATATAATCTAATCCACCCCTTTTGACCACTTATGCGACATCTATGACTTGATTGTCCTTCTTGTGTCCTAATTGTGAAATGATCTTAATATCATGTATTTTCCTTTTAGATAAGATTTGAATCTAATATTTGTAAAACCTTTGATGTGGATGCCCACTTAAGTCACATGTTATAACCTGATGGCATAGGTCAGCTATTTTGATAATTGCATGTCTGTATGAGTCTTGAACCCATTGTTGGGTCTTGATGCTTAGACCTAGAAGGACATCCACCTAATCTTGAATTGTGCTTCTTATATATTTATCTTGCTGATCTAATCTTGTCCAAATATCATGACTTGATGAACCTTAGTCTTATTTGTCCTATAGTTAGTCTTTTGTCCTTAAAATGTACATAAGTGTTATAATCATCATAATAATAATCATAGAAAATAGAGGAAACCTTAGAATGACTTGAAACTTGAACCGCCCCTTTATGATGGACTTTAAAATAATAAAAGATTATCTAAATGTATTAATAATCAGCTTAAAACCTAATTTGACTAAAATCATAATCACAGACCTAATAAGTAAGTTACATGTTGAACCTTTCTTAATGAAGAATTATGTTCTTAATCGGGTGACTTAATGTGATCTAGATGGTCAATGATAGGTTAGGAACCTATGAACTCATGTATGTGAACTTTAAAATCATATTATTATAAATTTCTTGCTTGAATTTTAATATATATGTATGCTTGTTTACTTGCATATATTTATTAAAGAGTCTGTTTATTTATGTTATTAAGTGTCTTTGTAATATATGTCCAAGTATGTCTTAGCCTATTAAGGTTAAATTGTGTATGTACACTTCCATATTCCCCTATATATAGGAGCACAAGTATCAGAATAGAGATCCTAAAATATAAAAGGTAGAGCAGAGAAAAACATTTTTTAACGCTTGCGGGCGGCGGCAGCCATTTCTTCGCTGAGGCACTGCCATTGATCAAGCCTTGCTATCGTCGCTCGCTCGCTGCCGATAATTCGCATCTGGATATCTACACCAAGCGCCGCCCGTTCTTCCATCCTCCATCACATCTCTCTGCCAACACCCTTCAGACGCCTACTGAAAATGCATAGAGTCGCAAGCCCTACAACACAACCCGCAACCCGGGTGTAACCCTTTGTTCTGCTACCCACCTCCTACCATAAACCCCCACTGTAATCACTATAAATAACCCTTTGTTGTAATTCCTGTTGTGCTGTTCTGCCGCATCTGCTAGCCACAACATCTCCCAGGATCCTCGCCAATTCTCGCTTAGCCACGATTTGTGCAAGAGAATTTTTCAATCTTGACAAGCCGCACCCACCTTACGGCGCCATTGGAAGCTGAGAAATTGTCATAGACATGGACTTCCGCGACGAGTATCTGCACCCTACATGGTTGTCCTCTTTTTCCATCAGTCTTCATTCTCTGCATACCAAATGCCACCCCAGCCTTTACTGCGATGACAAATATCGCATTACACATGGACCGTAATATGGCGAGGAAGTTCTCAGCGGGTACAGAAAATATGTAGTGTTGTTGGTCCCGATTTTATTTATGGATTTCAGCATACAGAAAAGGGATTTTTTTTTCATTGTTGTTGCCTTTGTGTGTGGAATTTGGTAAGTTCCACCTTTGCCTTCTACGGGTTTAGATCTGCCCCTAAAGTTGATCCTTATTACTCAAGGAATCATCTATTGGGAATCAGTTTGCATAGTTGTGCTTCTTTTCGTTGTCTATTGATAATGTACACTTGAGAGAGAAAGCTACAGTATGTGCAACGAGGAGGTGGATAAGGATTCCTTTTTGATATCCTTTTCTTCTATGTACTTCGTCTATTCAATGGCCTTCATGCAGATTTGTGCTTGATTTCTCTTCAAAAATTATTGTAGACATTTTTAAGGTGGGTGTGTGTGTGTGTGGGGGGGGGGGGGGGGGGGGGGGGCGTTGTCCCCGATCCCCCATGAGGGGCGGTCTCCCCTCGACTCCTGCCCGCTGAGGGACAACGGGACCCCCTAATTGGGAGGTCACGCCCCCCAAGCTCCCCGTTAGTACTACGACTTATTTTTTTGGGGTATTTGTTTGTCTTTGTCCACCCCAACCACTCCCGATTCTTCCGTAGTTGGTGTGAGGGGGAGAAAAAAAGGAGAGATGAGATGAAGAGAGGAAATTTATTCTACTTACATCTATGAGGGTCCTTTCACTGCTCTCTATATATTGATGGATCTTTATGATCTTCTTGAAGAGTTTGGGCTTCTTCTATTGATATTTGCATCTGAACATCTTTTGTTGATTATGAGCTTTTTGTAGAACTTACTATGTGGATCTTTATGTATACTGCTTACTTAAATGTAACATCCCTGACCTGGGTTAAGGCTTAATCCTAGAATTTTTGCTTCAGTAAGTCATTTAGATTCTTGTCTTTATCTTTTGAATAGTATTTAAGACTAAAGGAGAGCTTATGTTTCAATTTTGATCCCATTTGAATAATGTTGAAACAATGTTTTATCTGTTTTGGACTAAAGTGTAATTTACCCAATTTGAGGAGTTACTTTGCAAATGTTACATGATAAATGTTCCTTAAGTGTTGGAGCATCATAAGAATGAGAATGATGTTGAGGTATGGCTTCCACAAGCCTAAGTTTCAAGAAGAAGCTTGTTTGAATAATGTTTGTGCATTAAATGACTAGTTTTGGTGTAATTTGTAAATTACCCAAGCTCTAGGGTTGGATATGTAAAATACCACCTCTATTATGTCCCTATTATTTCTTGGTATCATTTTGAGAAAAGAAAAAGAAAGGAGCGTCTTGTTTGAACCACATTTGAGGAGAGATAATCTTGATAATAAAATAATCAAGAAATAAGCATAATTGAAATCCTAATTTATTTTGTAGCAAAATTAAATATATTAATTGAAGTGCCCATCAATTAAAAAGGTTGTGGTTGAAATCCTATAGTGCAAGGACGTCCAAGTGCCTGGAGTTGCACCGAAATATCCTAAGGAGGTGAAGAAATCTACTCACATTTCTTAATTAAAAAGTAATGTCCACTAAAAATGGAAAATAGTATTATATTAATTAAGGTGCTTAAGTGGTTGCTTTGAGTTCAAGGATAAACGAGAGGATTTTGAAGGAAAATGGAGATTTCTTCGAAGGCAACGAAGGTAGGGGGCATGTGGAAAGAAAGTGGATAGATTTTCTTCTACTTTCTCTCTCCTAGGAAATCAATTACATATACTTGATTTTCTCCTTACTTTGAAAGCTATTTTGCAAACCACTTTCTCCCTTTGCTTTGGTCGATGACCAAGGAGCTTAGGAGTAGGAGGAGAAGGAGGAGAACGTTCCCCAAGATAAAGGTAAGCTTCATGATCATCTTCAACCTTGAATTGATGGTTGAAATCGGATTTCAACATTAATTTTCTTCTCTCCTTCATCTAATGCTCAACTTTGGCCATCTTTTGTATCCAAGGAGTTGGAAACGAACCCTTGATAGTTGAAGGAGCTTCTTTCACCATTATAGATGTGAAGCTTGAAGCTTTGAAGCTACTTTGAAGGCGGGTTATATAACTTGAACCCATTAATGTTGTTATTGATTTCAATTTCTCATCATATGTTGATCTTTAATTTCTTCTTGAATAATTGCTGAATTAATCATATAAATGACAGTAGAAATCAGAGGTCTGAAGCTTGATGATGATGACATCATCTTAGCACACACCTCAAGAAATATCATGAGCAAACGGTTTCACTTTGTGTTGGTCAAACAGTTATCAAACCATTTTAGACCAAACGGGTTCAAATCGTTTGGTGATCAGTCGGTTTCAAAACCGATTGGAGGGCAAATGGTTTCAAACCGTTAGAGATTAAATGGTTTCAATAGGTTCAAGTATCAATTGATCTTATAAGCTAATGACTTTAAATAATCAAATTCAATTGATTTCAAACCCCTAGTTCAATTGTCTTCAAAACCCTAGATCAATTGATGTTAAAACCCTAATTAAGGTTCAATCGGTTTCAATTCTGATTTGACCAAACGGTCTTCAAACCGTTTGAGGTGTTAGGGATCAAGACCGTTTAGAGGTTTGGTCCAAGATCGTTTGGAGGTTTGGTCCAAGACCATTTGGAGGTTTGGTCCAAGACTGTTTGGAGGTTTGGTCTCAGACTGTTTGGAGGTTTGGTCCAAGATCGTTTGGAGGTTTGGTCCAAGACCGTTTGGAGGTTCAATTATTTCAAAACGTTTGGAAGGTCCAATTGATTCAATCCATGTAAAGTACTAATAACCCCACAAGTGGCTGAAGAGTATCTCAAGGATGACTTCAAGGGAAGTACTTCTAAAGTACTTAAGTGATTAGTATAATTGGAGTAATTATCATTTGATGCTCGTGAAAGTAATTAATTCAATACATTATGATAAGTGTAGGTGCATGTACTTAGTGAAAGGATAAGTCAATTGAATAAGGTATGATGGTGATGTGCGTTCCTAGTACATGGAACAATGATAAGTATGATTTAATACTTAAATAATGATATGTGCTCCAAGATATGTGGAAGCACTGATTTAGGGATTGGATTAATGAGGTAATCCTAAAACCCTAATGGAAGGATAATGGGAACCCTAATCAATAAGGTAAGTTTAACTAAATACTTATGAAGGTATTATGTTATTCAAGTCATATGAAATAGTGAATTGGGTTTTGGATATTAATTGTAATATTAATGCATTCTCTAAGATGCATGGAGTTTTGAATTAGGGTTTGATCTTTGATAATGTGATCATGAAACCCTAATCGAGAAGGATGAGAAACCCTAACCCTAACTTTGGGTAATGGGTTGTGAAACCCAAATGTAGGATGATGTTATGTGAAACCCTAATGTAGTATGATGTTATGTGAATCCCTAATGTAGGGTGATGTTATGTGAAACCCTAATGTAGGGTGATGTTATGTGAAACCCTAATGTAGGGTGATGTTATGTGAAACCATAATGTAGGGTGATGTTATGTGAAACCCTAATGTAGGGTGATGTTATGAGAAATCCTAATTGACAAAGATGGGAAACCCTAACCCTAATAAGGGAATAGTGATGTTATCTTTATATTGCATAATGTTGATATGTAATTGATATGGTTGTTATCAAGTATACTAGCCATGCAGGTATCATGATATGATGATCATAACCAGGTATGAACTATGACGTTAATGGGCCTTGTGAGCCATTATGTTATTTATTTCCTAGTGAGAGGTGACAAGAAATTGAATATGCCTGGCGAACGATGTGAGATGCTTGTGTAACAATTATCATGAATACCTTGGCCAGATGACCTGGAGGTAATAGTTACCTGAAACTGGTAACCATGTTCTGTGATGAACTAAGGGTTTAAATACCCAGATCCAGCAAACATGATGATGGTATTGTTTAGGGATGTGAATTCCCAGTAATGAGATAAGGGATTGAGATCCCAATGTTTTATAAAGTTTTTAAAAGTACCTAATAGAAGTATTACATGTTTCTTTGAAGCATTTATCATAATAATTCTTGTTTGAAAACTTGGCTGATGCTAAAAGAATATGGTAATGTACTTAAATAATCAAGTGGAATTTTATCATGTAGAGCCCTGGCAGATCCATCATCGTCAGTAGTTGATGATGGTGAAACAGGTTTTCCTATGGGAACTCCTTGAATGCATATTTTTTAATATGTGTTGGTAATGGGCGAATATATCCTTACGCCTCATAGGAATGACTGCAGGCCATATCCTATGCACAAGAATGGTTATGGACCATATCCTAATAAGAGTATGGCTATGGGCCATGACTCCACAATACCAGGCATTGGCTACGTGCCATATCCTGAAGAGAGTATATGCTACGGGCTATAACTCTATAGCGAAGTTGCCAGTATACCCTGGAAAGCTATTTTAGCAAGAGACACGAGATATCCTGCATGTGGTCTCGCACTAACCGAGACAGATGAGGTGATGGAATCCGACTCTTCCATTGACCTTGTGTGGTATCGATGCTTACGTAAATGTGGTCGGTTGGAGCATGAACGGTATACTTCATCTCCTCAGGGCATAAGTATGATTGTAAAATGTAATCAGTCGTGTAGCGTATTTGCTTAAAGATGAAATATGGTAATCATTGGTTGATGTTACATTGTTTATTGTATCATAAATGGATAGATGTTATACATGTTCATCATATTCCTTATTAAAATGAATAGATGAATTACTACTTTATCATTCATAGGTGTAATTCTTTAAAAGATGATATTGCTCTATTCTGCTTAATAATGATTAAATCCTATTATTCAATAGAGATTCCTCTGTTCAGTTTATTACTGTTTATCTACAATAATAATGTTTCTAGCGGAGAGTTATATCTCTCGCTGGGACAATCTCAATTGTCTCACCCCCCATGGGATCCAAACTTTTTAGGTGGACTAGGACGAGGAGGTAGAAACTCTATAGCAGGGAAAGGACAACAACATCAAGGATAGTAGTAACATCTCAGGTGGAGATACTGACTGTCGTATCTTGTAAATATGAGTCCTATGTGTGTCGTCTCTGTACTCTCAGGTCGTAGGAGTCAGTAGTTAGTGCTTTAATGTTTGATCTGAGATTTTGGCATTGAATGCCTTGAGGCTTTATGTTGCTTATGTAGATTTAACCGAGCAACTGTTGTATGTAATCCTTTAGAAGAGAAGGGACATGGTATGTACTTGGTGGATCAGAATGTATATATAATATTTTGGCTCTTGTCATAAGAGTTTCCTGGAAATGGATCTCCTTGTAAATGTTTTTAATTTTTAGTGATTTTCAGTAATCTGTTGCTAATGTTTTCTTCCACAATTAATCATCACCTGTGACGGCCTGATTTGTGGTCGAGTCATCTCAATTTAGTTGGTATCAGAGCTCTAGGTTCCCTGAGTCTACAGAGACATAGGATTAAGGTCGTTGAGTCTGTTCTAGTGTCTTTCAGTTTATCTAATAGTAACTTCTTCTCTCAGGAAAAGAAGTAAAGCTTGAAGATGGATGGATCACATGAAGAACATGCTGCTGAAAGCAGTGTTGCTGCACCAAGAGGAGGTGCAGGGGATCAGGCTAGAGAAGAACTAGCACCTGAACATCCCCAGTTTGATCAAGCTACATTAGAAAACCCACCCTTTCATGCTCTATTTGGGCAGTTCATTGCGACTATGACACATATGGCGGATAGGATGCCATCACCTGCACCTAGGGAACCAACTCGCAATGAGGGACATGGAGCTGGAAAGACTTTTGAACAGCTTTGCCGGGTAGGAGCCATTGAATATGCTGGTACAGCTGACCCAGCAAATGCAAACTTGTGGCTGACTGAGCTAGAAAAGGCCTTCAGAATTCTTAATATCCCAAAAGCTGAGAAGGTTAGACATGCAGTGTATCTGTTGAAGGGGAGTGCTGACCATTGGTGGGTCATAGAAGAAGGAAAAAGCCAGGTGTTGAAGTCGGATGGGAAGAATTCTGACGTGAATACGTTAGTAGATATTTCCCCAAGACATACCTGGATGAGAAAATCTCTCAGTTTGAGCAGATAAGGCAAGGACCAATGAACATTAGTGAGTATGAAGCTAAGTTTATGGAGCTTTTACGGTTTTGTCCGCACATGGGTGCTACTGATGAGGAGAGGATTCAGCATTTTGAGAAAGGTTTGAACGCTGATTTAACCACACCAGTATCTGCTCTAGAGAATAGAGAGAGGTTTACCACCTTTTTGGAGTCCGTTAGAAGGGTAGAAAGGTTGTTGACTGAGAAGCGTAAGGCCAAGAGTAAGAAGGTGTATACACAGTTCCAAGGATAGAGGTCCGAAAGTTTTAAGAAAACCAAGGTTTTCTGCACCAACAACACCACCAAGGTTCAATACCCAGACGCAGTGGACATCAAGTAGGGGTAGGGGTCGTAGTTTTCCTCCAAATAGAGCCCCCAATATAGCATCAACGTTAGTGACTGGACCTTTTAGACCATATCAAGATAATAGAATTTTTCACCAGTGTAGATAGGTAGGACATCTAGCAAGGGATTGTCCAATTGGAAACACAATGGTAACCCAACCGAGGTAGAGTCAACAAGGTCATCAGAGGAAATAGTTTAGAAGTGTCACTCGAGGACATGGACAGACATCCCAAGCTGGCTCATCTACATCCAATGATAGGGCGAGTGGTCGACAATAAGCAACGACAAGATTCTATGTTATGAATCTGGCAGAAGAAGTGGTTAATCCACGAGTTGTGATAGGTCCTATGGAATTATTTCATTCTGATATGTCTTTAATCCTCTTCATATCTGTTTTTGATTGATCCGGGTGCTACACATTCCTTTATCACTCGAGAAGTGATTCATAACTGCAATATGATTGTCAGTCATAGAGCAGATCACTTGTTATTAGAAACTTTGTTAGTTGGATCTACAATGTTGCGGGAGGTATGTTCTCCCTGTATTCTTTCTTTTTCAGAACATAGCATTCAGGTGGATCTTATACCACTTGAGATGCATGGGTTTGACATAATCCTTGGGATGGACACCCTAGAAAAGTATAAGGTTGTCTTGGATTGTAGTTCCAAGCAAGCTATGTTCTCAAACAATGGTGTTACATGGATCTTTCATGGGGACAGAAAGATTCTTCTAACATGTTTAGTGTCGACTATGGTAGCTAAGAAGTTGATGAGATAAGGATGCTCTGCATTCTTGGCAAATGTGGTAGATACCAGAGCAGAGAGTCCTAGTCTTTCTAAAGTTCCAATTGTTAGGGAGTTTGAGGATGTGTTTCCTGAGGAACTTCCAGGTGTTCCTCCACCCCGAGAAATAGATTTTGAGATTAATCTAATACCGGGTACACAACCAATAGCTCAAACACCTTATAGAATGGCACCTGCTGAGATGGCATAACTCAAGAAATAGGTACAGGAGTTTCTTGATAAAGGTTTTATTCGACTGAGTATTTCACCATTGGGTGCTCTGTTTCTTTTCATTAAAAAGAAAGATGGGTCTATGTGATTATGCATCGACTATAGACAGCTAAATAAAGTAACCATAAAGAACAAATATCCTCTGCCAAGGATAGATGACTTGTTTGAACAGTTGTGTGGTGCAACTATATTCTCTAAAATAGATCTCAGATCAGGATACCATTGGTTACGCATCAAGGAAAGTGACATACCTACACAGCCTTTAGGATAAGGTATGGTCACTATGAGTTCATAGTTATGTCGTTTGGACTAACTAATACACTAGCTGCATTCATGGAACTCATGAACATAATCTTCTGGTCATTCCTTGATCAATTCATAGTAGTCTTTATAGATGACATCCTGGTTTACTGTAAAGATGCTCAATAGCATGAACAACACCTGCGTCAGGCCCTGACTTTACTAAGAGAGCACAAGTTATATGCCAAATTTAGTAAGTGTAAATTCCGGTTATCAGAAGTGCCTTTCCTAGTACACGTAATATTTGCCTCATGTATACGTGTTGATCCTAAAAAGGTAGAATCTGTCTTGGAGTGGGAATAGCCAAAAACACCAACGGAGATACATAGTTTTCTAGGACTGGCAGGCTACTATACGAGGTTCATTAAGAACTTTAGTTCTGTAGCATTACCCCTAACCAGGTTGACCAGGAAGGATGTTCCTTTTGTCTAGAATGACAAATGTCAACATTCTTTTCAGTTGTTGAAAGAAAGGCTAACAAGTGCACCTGTGTTAGTGTTACCTGAGCAAGGGAAGGGGTACATTATTTTCTGTGATGCTTCAAAGAATGGTCTAGGATGTGTATTGATGTAGGATAATCAAGTGATTTCTTTTGCCTCTCGACAGCTTAAGAAACATGAGGAAAAATATCTGACACATGATCTAGAATTAGCTGTTGTGGTTCATGCGTTGAAGATTTGGAGACATTATCTCTATGGAGAGACATTCCAGATTTTCACGGACCATAAGAACCTAAAATACATCTTTTCACAGCATGAGTTGAATATGAGACAATGTCGCTGGATGGAGTTAATCAAGGATTATGATTGTAAAATTGATTATCATCCGGGAAAGGCTAATGTAGTGGTTGATGCACTAAGTAGAAAATCATCATCACCAAACATATACAAATCATAGTTGAACTCTTTAGTGTGCTTTAAATGAGACATGCTTGTCTCTTTGAGGCAAAATAATGTACAACTTACAGTATCCTTGTTAGCTGGATTGTTAGCTGAAATGCACATAAAACCTACTCTGAAACAACAGATCAAAGATGCACAATAGGTTGATACTATGATTCAGCAGATTAGATCAGAGTATGGTAGTGAGAAACGGGATGGGTTTCATGAGTCAAATGATGAGGTAGTTTGTTACCATGGTAGGATGGTAGTACCTGATGCCAATGACTTAAGAAAGTTAGTCTTAGAGGAAGCTCATTCGCCTATGTATGCAATGCATCCATGGAGCACCAAAATGTATCATAACTTGAAAGATATGTATGTTGGGTTTTAGGGGAGACAGAGAAGGCAGCGGAAACAAAAAAAATTTCTCCCCCAACCCATACCAAGGAAACGCGTCAACGTCTATATAATAGGAAAGGATGGTTTGTGGAATCATACCTTGTCCCGAGGCTTGCTCGGCGACAATACCTCGCGCAATGCGCGGTCTTCAACTCTGGACTTTGACGGCGTCTGTGCAGCTCCTGGTTGCACTGGGACTGACAACTCCTACTCAAACCGAACTGTCAGATGACAGTTGTCCTCCTAAGCGGCAGTGTCCTCCCGCCTCTGTAGTAGTCCACACGGACCACCTAGAACTCCACACTCCTTGTCCTACAAGGAAGTGGAAGGAGTCGCACCCTCCTGTTGACGTACTAGTCGCCAACACGCTCTCCTGCCTCCTGTTGCAACTGCAGTTGTCCTTCTTTTGCTGCACCTCCCTTTTGCGGGAAGCACTTGCTCGGGCTCTCTCACGGTTACCAAAACCAGAGAGAACGACAACTTGCAGAGCAACTGGTTGCACTGAGCTGTATCTGAGAAGCCCCCCAATACCCTTATATATAGGAGGGTCATGGGACAGGGTTCTCCATCCGGGGCAACGCGGGACTAAAAGCTGAAGTAGAAGGGTTCAGAATTTTCCACAAAAAGCAACCACCTCGCAACCTGAACCGATCGGTTCACAAGTCAACCGGTCGGTTGGGGACCTGAACCGATCGTTTAGGACCCTTGAACCGATCGGTTCACTCATGAACCGGTCGGTTGGGGTTCCAGGTTGGTTCTCGATTGACTTTCCTTCTTTTGTTTCCAATCGGTATCGAATACTAATCCTATTTCCAATCAAATTGGATAATTGAAACGAAAGGAAAATTCTCACCAATCCTACTTTTCTAAGTTGCTCGATTGCACCAGTTGAACCGATCGGTTCAACACTTGAACTGGTCGTTTCACTCTGTGCATGATCCGATCGGTTCAACAATTGAGCCGACCGGTTCAGCAACCTCAGCCGACCGGTTCATCACATGAACAGATCGGTTGGGAGTGCAGGTTGTGCAGAATCAGTCAAATGCGATTTCAATCAATCCGATACTCCAATCAATGCGCCCAACACCTTGAACCATACGATATTGAGCCATCGACTGATTGAGTGTTTAATTGAACTACTAAACTCCTTTAGTAATCAATCTAAACATTGCTTTGTGGACAAAACTCCTCTTCCAGGTTAAATCCTATGTGTGTGACCTTGCAAGTCCATTTCACGTTGGCAGTGAAAGTCCATAACACTTATGACTTCACAAGCAAAGAGTGGTGCCTAGTCACACATCAGTGCTACCCAAGTGAAAGTAGAAAGTTGGAGAACAACTTTCATCCTACAATCCGTGAATGGTGTTACAGCGAATGTATAATTCCTTTGTCACTGATATCCCGAATGAACTCGAGGCATGGAACAGTCATCCTGTCAACGTTCATTCACTTCCTTGATCTCAGAGTAGACTGGAAGAGATATGTATGACATCAGTATCACATACTTATTCACACATGCGTGCACGCCTTTCTCAATCCTACTCATCAAGTGGCCATGGATATCATACTCCCTCAGGAGGGACAAATCTCATATCTATCACTCACCCCTCAAAAGCCCCATGTGTCAAAGCCACCCAATCATCACCTTTATAACAACCCATGTTTCAGGACTGCGTTTGATGATGTCAAAGTGTGCCCAACGACATGTGTTGAGTGCAGTGATTTCAGGTTTAAGAATCACACTCACCACCATCACTGTGAGTACTGACTGTGACTACCATCTCATGGTTCCATGTGTCAAACTCACGGTGGGTTTGTCCGGTACACTTGTTCTCTAACAAGTACCTATGTGTTTGGTTTGATATCTCTATATCATGACTAATGAGATTCTGTCATCAACCAACACCACAATCTAGTCTTGTGTGTCATTGCTGTCTATCTACCTTCCACAATGACATCCGACTAGGGACATAACAAGAATGTACAGACTCTTAGCATCTGTATGTCTCATCGTTCAGGTCATGAACCTGAAGGCATACGTCATTGAGTACTGTCATTCTCTAGACATTCAATATGTTCTATCACTATCTCATATGACTGAACCAGAAAGAATTGGAAGCTCGCCTTTGATGTTTATCAAATCAATCTTAATGTATCCCACCAATCATCCCATGATTGGCTCTCAGGGCATACATACCAACAGACTCCCACTTGCACTGCGAGCCAATCACCCATGAATCATATTCATAGTGATCTTCAAACATGTCCCACATGTTACTGCGCTCTAGTGCCAACATAGTGAGAAATGGCAACACCTTGCCAAAGTCTGTACAAAGTGCATGTCTCACATCTCTTCACTGTACGTCACACGTATGAGATGGAGTTGCCGTAATATGCGATCTAGTATTCCATTGCTGACGTTTAGCCACATTGTATGATTAAGGATTCCAGACTTGTCATCAATGAGTGGAATATAAGTTCATCTCATGAACTTTCAGATCCATATAGTATCCATTGTTGTTCTCTAACACATAGATACTCGGCATTTCCCTTTTAAATGGCTTTATTGGAACAATTCCAATTATCAACAAACTTTCACTTTTATACATCTCATGTATATTTTGCGATTAATTTTTTTGTCTTTTCGGAAGTTCGCATCAATGTAACTCTTTACATCGAACTCTTCCTTATCTCCATAGAACTAGTACTTCACAAGCACTTATCAAGTTCTCATGGTATTCCAGTAACCCTTACTGGAAGCAGACAGACATCCACTCGTCATGTCCCACATACGAGTTATCAGGATGAGCACATCATATTGCCATGTCCTACATACAAGATGATGAATGCATTTTATTCTTGCCATGTCATACATGCAAGATAATGGGATGATTACATACACGATAGATCCATATCTACTCTTAGTGTTCCCATTCTTCATAAGAATTGGACACTTGGCCTTGGGATACTAACTCCATGTAACATGGACAAGTTTTCTCCCACTGAATCTGTGCATACTGAATACTTCAGTACAAATTGCCAATGTATGCTTTCTCTTTCCAGGTCAAGAGATTTTCTGAGAACTATCTCTATAGATCTCTTTCCTATCACATAGGAAACATCTCTATCTTCCTTAAAGATAATTTCCACTTTTGGATTTCCATTTTATAACAATTCCATTTCACATCAATATGTGAAATGTGAATACGCTCCCACTAAATCACAGATCCCTTCTTTATCTTTGACATATCAGTCAAACCTTTTGACTATATCATCAAAGTAAAGATCCAATTTTGAGTTGCTTGTACTCAATCAATCACATTGATTAGTCCATTGTAACTTATAGACTTCATTTGCATTAGTGGATTCACAAACCTTATAGGTTGTGTCACGTACACATCCTAGTTTTATTCCTCATAGGAATGCGGTTTTAGTATCCATATGCCAAATGTCCTAGTCATTAAGTTGCAATCAACCAGCATCATCCTTCTCAAAATGTTATCCATGTGTCTTAACACTTAAGACTCATTTGCACTTATGGATATGATCCAATGAGTGCTACCATCAAGGTCATACCTTATGGTTCACATGAATGTCATTTAGGATGTAACGGTCATAAACCATAACTCAAGATTCGGTTCCTCATATTCATCTTGATAGTTGACTCATCACATGAACAACTAATCACATAGATAATTGAGGTGTATCTGTTATAGATATAAGAACTCACAACCCTTGTGATTCTTAATTTCTTTTATTAGTGTGGGGTATTCATTTATTAAGAAGAATTCAGTTATTTGATAATCATTCTCTAACTCCTTAGAGTATGATTCCTTCTTGATTCAGACATCACCATGCCTTAATCATGAGTTTACTATGATACACTATCATAATCACTCATAAGGATCTCAAACATTTGGTCCAAGTATTTCATTCATTGATCTCATCAAGAATTAATACTTTACCAAATTTGTACTTCATTTATGATAATCTTGAACACTTCAAGATATTTATATTGGTATTTCTCTAAACACCATTTGAAGTATTAGCATTTATTCCAATAGGTATGTAAATACATCACATGTATTATACCTAATAGGATAATCACTCTCCCACTACATTAGTGAAGATTGATTAATCATGTCTAAGATATTCATATCTCTTACTGGTTCTCTAACCAAAAGAGTCTAGATTTATCCATCATATGGAAACTAGAAATGAATTTCTCATGATTGATGCTAATTAAATTGTTTGAGTTATCTATAATTTTTAGGTATCGTCTTATCTTATGCATATCAAATATCACAAGATAAATAAGGCATTTCCACAAAGATCACATCTTTAAGATTGAAAACACAACTTTATTGATTGCCATCATTGTCATACAATATGCAAAAATAAAGTGTATTTATCTATTGGCAAGTATGAAATAGCAGTTCATAACTGTATTACATGCCTTATTGGCTGAAAATAAACTAAAGTATTCCTATCTATAAAGGTAACACTTGCCCCAAATAAGAATGCTTTACACTTTACATCTTGGTATCATATACCTCAAAAAGTGTTACAAGTTTATTTACATGACACCTTCAAGTAGAGGCTTCAGTCGCCTCCTTCTTCTTTTGTTCTTCCAGGTAGAGAGGACAATTCCTTTTCCAATGTCCTGGCTTTTGACAATGGTGGCAATTTCCTTTCTTGGTCACGCCTCCCTTGGCCTTGAGAGCTGAAGATGGCTTGGACTCCTGGCTAGCTTCAGAACCTTTCTTAGCTTTGCCCTTACCCTTACGCTTGGACATGCCTTTCTTGCTCGTGATCACCATCACGGACTTAGGCTTGTCCTTCTTCATCTGTAACTCGGCTGTCCTCAACATGCCCAACAACTCTGGCAGTGGCCTATCAAAGTTGTTCATGTTGTAGTTCATCACAAACTGGCTGTAAGATTCTGGCAACGATTGCAGTATCACGTCAGTAGCCAACTCTTGGCTCAGTGGAAATCCCAGTCTCTACAGGTTCTCCACATACCCAATCATCTTGAGTGTGTGAGGACCAACTGGATCTCCTTCTGTCATGACGCACTTGAACAGTGCCCTAGAAACATTGTACCTCTCTTGTCGTGCCTGATCTTCATACATGTTCCTGAGATGCTGAATCATCTCTATGACACCCATGTTCTCATGTTGCCTCTGCAACTCATGGTTCATTGAACATAGCATCAAGCACTTTGCATCAATGGCATCATCAGAATGCTTCTTGTAAGCATCCCTTTCTGTCTTTGGTGCATTAGGAGTAGGTTCCTCTGGAATTGGAGTATCCAGGACATAGAGCTTACGCTCTTGAGTGAGAACAATTCTCAATGTCCGATACCAGTCGTGGAAGTTCGTCCCATTCAGCTTGTCCTTGTCAAGAACCGATCGCAAAGAAAAGTTGTTGTTGTTTGTTGTCATTTGAACTACAAAAGGAAAATATGCAATTTTAGTCCAAAACTCATTTTTGACTTATTTGATTGATTTGAAAGTTTGATGATATAATTAGGCCTTTAATTAATTATCGCTCCCACTATTTTACTTCAAATTGATAGCCCTCACCATCAATTCGGAAGATTGCAGCGTACACCCTTCTCGTGGGCAAGATCCTGAAATCCTCTAAGTCATGGACCAGCTTGGGCTGTCACCCACAACATAGATCTCTCAGGTAGGCAACTTTTGCCAATTGCATCATATGCAACTCTTGATAAGATGTCATATACAAATCCTTGCAATGATCATCTCCATGCCTCAAGGCGCTAGATCCTATCTAGGTTACCTTGTTAAGTCCGACCCAAAGCAAACACGATGAACATGCACCCTGCTAGGGCAGACCCACACATTCATCCTTCACGCTTCTACGAGATAGACGGTGCACCACGCTAGGGCGTGCCCACACTTGGTCGATCAAGCTTTTCACGTGTGTCACATTTGGAAGGCATCTAAAACTTAATATTTTAATGAGGGATTTGGTTTTATATACATATACATATCCAATCACCACAATACATAGTACGTATCATATACATGCTATATCCCACAGAAAACATGCACAAACGATAAAAAGTGATGATTATGGCCATCCTAATGTGATTCCTCGAGCCAAGAGGAATCACGGTCATCTAGGTCTACATTACATGCAACCTGTATAAGATGAACTTTGTGCCTTGCCATCCGAGTTGATCAATTCATCACATGAATGATCTGTACTCTCCAGTCGGTCGTCTGAGTGCCACCAGCCGATCGGTTGGCTCCTCCAACCGATTGGTTCGCCTGGTCGTCGTGCATCTCGTCATGTCCGCCACCCGCTCATCTCACTCCTCAAACCGGTCATCAACCGATCGATTCACTCCTTGAACTGACCGTCTGGAACGTCAACCGATCGGTTCACGCCTTGAACCGATTGTCTGAGCAGTCGTCTTGATGTCCGCCAGTCTTCGACATAACAGGAAATAAAGTTCTATCCTATTTATTACATTGCTTTAAAAGGGAAACCCCGAGTTACATTCGGGGGGAGCAAAGGTAGGAAAGAATCTCGAATTATTTCGAGTTACATCAGGAATAGGAGAAGGAAGATCGGTGCGCAGACCGAGATGCAAGAAACCACACACAACCAATCACAGATAGGGGTTTATAGGCCATAATCACGCTACACACATCCACCACAACACTCGTTTAAGGGCGACGCGTATCGAGTGCATTAATAATACATATCATATATGTAATTAGGGATTTGTGGATTTAGGATTGGACATGCATAAAGCCGATATTATTCGCATCGTATGCAATAAATAAAGGCAACAAACCAAAATTGATCATATCGATATTCCTAAAATATAGAGCAGTTGACGTGGCTCTGATACCACTGTTGGGTTTTAGGGGAGACAGAGAAGGCAGCGGAAACAAAAACAATTTCTCCCCCAACCCATACCGAGGAAACGCGTCAACGTCTATATAATAGGAAAGGATGGTTTGTGGAATCATACCTTGTCCCGAGGCTTGCTCGGCGACAATACCTCGCGCAATGCGCGGTCTTCAACTCCGGACTTCGACGGCGTCTGTGCAGCTCCTGGTCACACCGGGACTGACAACTCCTACTCGAACCGGACTGTCGGATGACAGTTGTCCTCCTAAGCGGCAGTGTCCTCCCGCCTCTGTAGTAGTCCACACGGACCACCTAGAACTCCACACTCCTTGTCCTACAAGGAAGTGGAAGGAGTCACACCCTCCTGTTGATGTACTAGTCGCCAACACGCTCTCCTGCCTCCTGTTGCAACTGCAGTTGTCCTTCCCTTGTTGCACCTCCCTTTTGCGGGAAGCACTTGCTCGGGCTCTCTCACGGTTACCAAAACCAGAGAGAACGACAACTTGCAGAGCAACTGGTTGCACTGAGCTGTATCTGAGAAGCCCCCAAATACCCTTATATATATAGGAGGGTCATGGGACAGGGTTCTCCATCCCGGGCAACGCGGGACTAAAAGCAGGAGTAGAAGGGTTCGGAATTTTCCACAAAAAGCAACCACCTCGCAACCTTAACCGATCGGTTCACAAGTGAACCGGTCGGTTGGGGACCTGAACCGATCGGTTCACCACTGAACCGATCGTTTGGGACCCTAGAACCGATCGGTTCACTCATGAACCGGTCGGTTGGGGTTCCAGGTTGATTCTTGATTGACTTTCCTTCTTTTGTTTCCAATCGGTATCGAATACCAATCCTATTTCCAATCAAATTGGATGATTGAAACGAAAGGAAAATTCTCACCAATCCTACTTTCCCAAGTTGCTCGATTGCACCAGTTGAACCGATCGGTTCAACACTTGAACTGGTCGTTTCACTCTGTGCATGAGCTGATCAGTTCAACAATTGAGCCGACCGGTTCAGCAACCTCAGCCGACCGGTTCATCACATGAACCGATCGGTTGGGAGTGCAGGTTGTGCAGAATCAGTCAAATGCGATTTCAATCAATCCGATACTCCAATCAATGCGCCCAACACCTTGAACCATACGATATTGAGCCATCGACTGATTGAGTGTTTAATTGAACTACTAAACTCCTTTAGTAATCAATCTAAACATTGCTTTGTGGACAAAACTCCTCTTCCAGGTTAAATCCTATGTGTGTGACCCTGCAGGTCCATTTCACGTTGGCAGTGAAAGTCCATAACACTTATGACTTCACAAGCAAAGAGTGGTGCCTAGTCACACATCAGTGCTACCCAAGTGAAAGTAGAAAGTTGGAGAACAACTTTCATCCTACAATCCGTGAATGGTGTTACAGTGAATGTATAATTCCTTTGTCACTGATATCCCAAATGAACTCGAGGCATGGAACAGTCATCCTGTCAACGTTCATTCACTTCCTTGATCTCAGAGTAGACTGGAAGAGATATGTATGACATCAGTATCACATACTGATTCACACATGCGTGCACGCCTTTCTCAATCCTACTCATCAAGTGGCCATGGATATCATACTCCCTCAGGAGGGACAAATCCCATATCTATCACTCACCCCTCAAAAGCCCCATGTGTCAAAGCCACCCAATCATCACCTTTATAACAACCCATGTTTCAGGACTGCGTTTGATGATGTCAAAGTGTGCCCAACGACATGTGTTGAGTGCAGTGATTTCAGGTCTAAGAATCACACTCACCACCATCACTGTGAGTACTGACTGTGACTACCATCTCATGGTTCCATGTGTCAAACTCATGGTGGGTTTTTCCGGTACACTTGTTCTCTAACAAGTAACTATGTGTTTGGTTTGATATCTTTATATCATGACTAATGAGATTCTGTCATCAACCCACACCACAATCTAGTCTTGTGTGTCATTGTTGTCTATCTACCTTCCACAATGACATCCGACTAGGGACATAACAAGAATGTACAGACTCTTAGCATCCGTATGATCTCATCGTTCAGGTCATGAACCTGAAGGCATACGTCATTGAGTACTGTCATTCTCTAGACATTCAATATGTTCTATCACTATCTCATATGACTGAACCAGAAAGAATTGGAAGCTTGCCTTTGATGTTTATCAAATCAATCTTAATGTATCCCACCAATCATCCCATGATTGGCTCTCAGGGCATACATACCAACAATGTATTGGTGGCCCGGTTTGAAGAAAGATGTAGTTGAGTTTGTTATGCGGTGTCTGGTGTGTCAGTAGGTTAAAGTTGACCATTAAAATCCTGCAAGAACAATGCAACCTTTACCTATACCACAGTGGAAATGGGATCATGTAGCCATGGACTTTGTGGTTGGTTTACCCAGAACAGCCAAAAGTCATGATTCCATTTGGGTGATAGTTGGTAGTTTGACTAAGTGAGCACATTTTCTTCCTGTCAAAACAACCTATACTACTGAGAAACTTGCACAGATCTATATAGATGAGATAGTGTGTTTGCACGGGGTTCCAGCTACAATTGTTTGTGATAGAGGTCCCCAGTTCATGAGTCATTTTTGGGAACGACTACATAAAGCTTTGGGTACACAGTTAAGGTTTAGTACTGCCTTTCACCCACAGACAAATGGACAATCTGAGAGGACTATAGTAACTTTGGAGGATTTTCTTAGGGCATGTGTCCTTCAGTTTTTAGGAAGTTGGGATATACACTTGAGCTTAATAGAATTCGTTTACAACAATAGTTATGAGCACAGTATTGATATGGCACCATATGAAGCATTATATGGTGGACGTTGTAGATCTCCTTTATGCTGGTATGAAACAGGGGAATATCAACTTTTAGGTCCTGAGTTAGTACAACAGACAACTGAGAAGATTAAAGTAATACAACAATAGTTAAAGGCTGCACAGGATAGAAATAAGTCATACGCTGACAAACGGAAAAGACCTTTAGAATTCCAAGTTAGAGACATCGTATATCTCAAAGTCTCACCTTGGAAAGGTGTTCTTAGATTTGGGAAAAAGGATAAGTTAGCTCCTAGATTTATGGGGCCTTATCCAATCACTGAACGGATTGGAAAGGTAGTCTATAAGTTGGAGTTGCCACCTGAACTACACAGATTGCATCCAATATTCCATATATCCATGCTGAGGAAGTGTCACCCTGACACAGAGTTAGTTTTGCAACCTATGAAGGTAGAATTAAATGAAGATATATCCTATGTAGAAGGACCGGTGTTGATTCTTGACAGGAGAATCAAAAAGTAGAAAAAGAAAGACATAATGTTTATGAAAGTTCTCTGGCATCATCATGGCATTGAAGAAGCTATGTGGGAGCTAGAGGAAGAGATGAGGAGGAAGTACCTTTCTCTTTTCTCTTGATGAATTCGGGGACAAAATCCCTGTTAGGGGTGGATAATTGTAACATCCCTGACCTGGGTTAAGGCTTAATTTGCTTAAGTAAGTCATTTAGATTCTTGTCTTTATCTTTTGAAAAGTATTTAAGACTAAAGGAGAGCGTATGTTTCAATTTTGGTCCTATTTGAATAATGTTGAAACAATGTTTTATCTATTTTGGACTAAAGTGCAATTTACCCCATTTGAGGGGTTACTTTGCAAATGTTACATGATAAATGTTCCTCAAGTGTTGGAGCATCGTAAGAATGAGAATGATGTTGAGTTATTGCTTCCACAAGCCTAAGTTCCAAGAAGAAGCTTGTTTGAATAATGTTTGTGCATTAATGACTAGTTTTGGTGTAATTGGCAAATTATCCAAAATCTAGGGTTGGATATGTAAAATACCACCTCTATTATGTCCCTATTGTTTCTTGGTATCATTTTGAGAAAAGAAAAAGAAAGGGGCGTCTTGTTTGAACCACATTTGAGGAGAGATAATATTGATAATAAAATAATCAAGAAATAAGCATAATTGAAACCCTAATTTATTTTGTAGCAAAATTAAATATATTAATTGAAGTTCCCATCAATTAAAAAGGTTGTGATTGAAATCCTATAGTACAAGGACATACAAGTGCCTGGAGTTGCACCGAAATATTCTAAGGAGGTGAAGAAATCCACTCACATTTGTTAATTAAAAAGTATCCACTAAAAATGGATAATAGTATTATATTAATTAAGGTGCTTAAGTGGTTGCTTTGAGTTCAAGGATAAATGAGAGGATTTTGAAGGAAAAGGGAGATGTATTCGAAGGCAAGGAAGTTAGAGGGCATGTGGCAAGAAATTGGATAGATTTTCTTCTACTTTCTCTCTCCTAGAAAATCAATTACATATACATGATTTTCTCCTTACTTGAAAGGCTATTTTGCAAACCACTTTCTCCCTTTACTTTGGCCGACGACCAAGGAGCTTAGGAGCAGGAGGAGAACGTTCCCCAAGCTAAAGGTAAGCTCCATGATCATCTTCAACCTTGAATTGATGGTTGAAATCGGATTTCAACATTGATTTTCTTCTCTCCTCCATCCAATGCTCAACTTTGGCCATCTTTTGTATCCAACGAGTTGGAAATGAACCCTTGATAGTTGAAGGAGATTCTTTCACCATTGGAGACGTGAAGCTTGAAGCTTTGAATCTACTTTGAAGGTGGGTTATATAACTCGAACCTATTTATTTTATTATTGATTTCAATTTCTCATCATATGTTGATCTTTAATTTCTTCTTGAATAATTGTTGAATTAATCATATAAATGGCAGTAGAAATCGGAGGTCTGAAGCTTGATGATGATGATTTCATCTTAGAACACACCTTAAGAAACATCATGTAACATACCGATTTCTGGAAATTTGTCTTTTGAACCTCTTTCCCATCTTTTTCTTTCATTTATATCCTTATTGGCCTTTCTATTTAATTAGTGGAATTTATAGTGGTTTAGTGATCATTTATTCACGAATTGTACCAATATAAGGGTTTATGAACAAATATCTCAATGAAAGCTTAATTACCATAATTAAGTGCTATAAACCTTAATATAACTTTTTGATATGATTTTAAAACATAAAATGAGGCTACGTTTCAAATTTGGTTCGATTTGGATGTTGTTTGTGCAAGTCATGCAATTTTAGGTACATTCTGGACTTTTATGAAATTTACCCAATTGGGAGGTTTTCTTTGCAAATTATCAACTGAATTTTAATCCTTATATATTCCCTTACCATTAACGAGATTTTAAACCATTGGAGAACCTAGTTTCACCTTGATTTGATGGTATGTCTTTCCAAGGGCTTTATAGGGATTACCCTCTTTATAAATGTGTTTATCTTTAAATGCTATCAACCAATGAGGTTATTTATTTCTTGAAAAACGGTGGGGATGGCCTAGAAGGATCGGTGGGCTCTTAGGACCGAATTTTAATATCCAAGAAGAGTCCATGAGCTATCCTCTTGCATGTCCATCAAGCCCTAGGATAAAGACACATGGAAAGTCCCTTAAGACACCTCATGCTTCACCTCTTTCTTTATATAGCCATGTATACCCCTTCCCAACTCACAATTTGAAAACTCTTACTCTCCTTTTCTTTCCTCTAGTTTAGATAATAGTTCCTTCTATATTTAGACACAAAGTTGTTGTCCCAAGGTAATAGAGGGAGCCTACCTTGGTGAAGAAGGCTCATACGGCTTCCAAATGGCTCTATTAGGGTTTCTAAACCTCCTCCTTGGTAATTTCGACCACAACTAGTAAGTTTCCTCCCTCCCTTCCCTATTTTCATGTTTTTAGTATCCCCCCACCTTCTTCCAGGTAGGAAACATAACCTTCCATGGTAAAACTCCACCTAGAACCCTAAAACATCTCATCTTCATGCACTTTTGCTAGGGTTTGCACCTCCAAAGTGGAGAAGGTGATCTTTGCTAAAGAAAGGAGCTTGGCTTGGACCAACCAGACCTTCTTATCTTGAAATAATTTCTGTTTGAACCTTCTTACCTTCCTATAGGTAAGTTTTGTTAACCCCCTTCTCATATATTGTTTAGTACATGCTTAAAACCCATGCTTCTATGTTGATAATCGATGATTTCCATCTCTTTTTACCATGTTCTTCTAAGGATTTGGTTTCTTGCTATTTTATCTTCTCTAGAATCTCTAGTTTGGTTATCTAAGAAACTTCAAACCTTATCTTGGGTCAAATGGCGTTTTCTCCCTCTCCCTCTCTCTTCAAATATCTCGATTGGTTTGATGATGTGGCAATTTCCTATTGGTTAGTATTGAAAAATTCATATCTTCTAAACCGTTTATCCAAATTTGACAAATAAATATGTTTTGGAATTGGAAAATTAATCTATATCTAATAAAAATATTTTCAAGGTCTTATTTCATGGTTTTACGAAGGGTGATTTTTGTAAAACGAATTTAATGCATAAAATCCATAAAAATTACATCTTAATCATCATAACTCCAAAATTAATATAAAAATATGTTTTCTTGATCAAGAGAACCTAATAAGTTCATTGGTGATATTTTCAAAATCTAAATCCGAATTTTTCTAACAAGGTCAAAAATTAGGGTTTATATACATTAATGTGCACTATGTACTCTAATACATGTTAATACATTGAAAATAGGCAAAGTGGAACTTGGACTCAATTAAAGTGGTGAAAGTTAGTAATTGATATCAGTAAGATAGGTATGTGCTATGTATGTGCAATCCCTATTTATGCATGTTCATTTACACCTTAAGTTGGGAATAATTGTGCCTTGACCTATTTTTCTATAATGAGGCTTTATTAAACCCTATAAGCTTTTTCTATACTTGCCTCATAAATATGTTTTGGAACATTATTCTTGGGTCTTGGTACCCCACTTCCATGCTTATTGATTCATATAATTATTCTTTCCATGACTACTTTTTCTAGCATGTGGATTTATGTTCTATTTAAAATAAAGTAGTGGTACTTATGTACAACCATCCACAGAGGGCATGTAAATAATCGCCCTGGGGAATGTCATATTATCCCCATAATATTGTAGGTGACTGGGAATGTCTTATTATCCCCTCACCTAAGGTTAGAGGTCTGGTAGGTGCCTCAACCCTACTTAGTTAGGTAGATATAATTACCTTACATGCAAATCCTTTTTATTATATTTGTTAATGGCAAGCTTCTTTGAATATAACCTCATACTCTTGTTATCTTCATCATATGATGAAACCTAGCCTATTTTTATTTTCTTTACTTATCTTGATATCCTAGACTAGTTTTGTGAAACATACTTTTCTTCCCTTTCCCTTTTTGTTGGGTGCCTTCCCAACCACCCAGGTGCTGAGCAAGGTGATGGATAAGACAAGGAAGATCTTAGCTTTTGGCTTGGACTCAGTTGATGGAGATGTTGCTTGGAGACAAGATTGTAGTAGTCTAGACTTCCCTCTATCTAGATCCTGATTGTGTGTCTTCATGTAAACCCTAATGGGAGAATTTGATGTATTTTTGTAAACCTTTTATGAAATTGAATATAGTCAGTTATTTTTTATTCCGCTGCTTTCTAATGGTCTTTTGTATACATATGTTTAATAAGTTTTGAAAATTTATGCCCATTCCATCATACCTCCGAGAGTGTTTGGAATGGATGTCAATTCTTCACATTTTTAGTAAAGGGGTGATTTCGCCTCCTTACAGCATGGTATCACAGCCCATGGTAGTCAGAATCTGACTATTTCAGTTTTGTCTCCCTAATTAGAATCCCTGCCTTACATAGTTCCTTTATGTGACATGGTTGCCCTACAGTTGATCTATAAATGATGAAAGGTTGATTTAGGACCCTATAGTTCCACATTAGTATTATCATGAATAAAACCCTAAAAATACTCATAACTAAAATATGCTTAACTTAATGGTGTTTAGGTTTGCCTTTAGGTAACTATTAGGGCATGAAGTTGAAGCAAATGTGTCTAGAAAGGATCAAGTTCTGGGGGCTGGCAATATTTTCCTCCATGCCACTTTCTTGGTTTACGAGGACTCCCAGATCCCTATGATACTGGCTTGGCCTAAGCTGAAATGGATTGTTCGAAATAGTTTGCTTTTAGGCAATAGTGCCCTTAGACATCTATGTTGTATAACTTTGGGAACCCTAAGTTTTAGGTGTATGATGACTTGTTTGAGGATGGATACCCAATATAGTTCCCTTATGACCCATATAAACACATGTTTGGATAGTTATCCCTAGAACCTAGACTTTGAAGTTTGGTGTTTAGTAAGCAATCATAGTACACAGTGAAGAATGATGTATCTTGTATATGGTCTAGTTAGACTCACCCTTTTACCTCTAGATTAGTTTGGCTTGGTAGGTCAAATCTTTTAAGGGGTAGAGAGTAGTTGGTTTGATGATGTTTGGGTAGTTATAATTTGAGGATGAAATCCTTTCCAAGGAAATGGAGTCATGTAACATACTGAAATTTAGCTACTCTGACTTTAGAAACCCAAACTCCCTAATTCAGAAGTTGGTGTGCTTGAATCCTCAGTTTTGACCAAACAAGTTATAGTTGTAACCAAATGTTTCTTTATATCCAAAAGAACATATAACGATCATCTAATGAATAGTTCATATATTTGAACCCTAATGAATATCTAATGCACATAATAGGAGTACGTAACTCACATTTTAATACTAATAATGGATAGGCATGATGTTGACCATGTCATAAACCAATAAACCCTAATGAATACCTAATGAACATAATATGAGTAACTCACGTATTAATGGATATGCATGGTGTTTCCCATGTTATAAACTAATAAACTCTAATGAAATGACAAGTAAGATGATTGTAACCTAATCTTGGACTTAATACATGCTAAGTAAAATATAGTGATCATATTAACGTGAACCCTAAGTTGTAATCATCTAACCTTAACATATACATCCTTAATGCCTTTCATGATACATTAATGACATTAGGTGTCATAATCATTTAACATACTTTGATACACATAAATGATATATATAATCATATAATCACATATTAATCAAGTCATCAATATGAAATGCATGGTATGTTACCTTGTTATCTCTAATACACACATGATTAGTCACTTAATGTGATTTAATTCGTAATATGCCTCACCTTGATCATTAAAATACATGGAATGGCTTCAATATGAATATGAAGTGATTCGATTCCCATAAATGTGCGAATCAATAATATAAATAAATATGAGAAAATGATTAGTGATGACATTAATGTGAGAAATAAACATAATGTGGTAATGTGATAACGTTTAATATAAATATATGTAATTGATGTTACATAATTTGTGTTGAATGAAGACTTAAAGACAAATTGGATATTTCATGCAAAATAATTTGGTATAACTTAATGTGGTGATAGTATAAGGATAATGAAATCGAAGTTCAAAATAGTAAGGATAATGATCAAGTATATTGAGGGAATTGAGTAACCCATAATTTTGCTAAAATTCTTAGTAGGAAAAAATGAGAAATATATATATGAATATATATGATGTTTCATGGATGATAATGAAATGTAACTTATAATTAAAAATAATGGTGATAATGTGATATCATAATGAATATAATGTTAATTAGCCAAAAATGTATATAATGTTAAATCTCCTAAAAAGAATATCAAAATAATGGAACCTAGGTGATCCTTCATAACCTAACCTATGTCGAGATGCTTGTGGAGTATATGTTGATGATTTGTTTGGTGGAAGTTAAGGTTGGAGAAATAACCTGAAGTTTTGTGATGAGATGTTGCACACTCACCCTTCCCTTTTTGCTTGTGATTTTGGGGACAAAATCCTCTTTAAGGGGTGGAGTGTTGTAACATACCGAATTATGGAAATATGTCTTTTGAACCTCTTTCCCATCTTTTCCTTTCATTTATATCCTTATTGGCCTTTCTATTTAATTAGTGGAATTTATAGTGGTTTAGTGAATATTTATTCACAAATTGTATCAATATAAGGGTTTATGCATAAATACCTCAATGAAAGCTTAATTACCATAATTAAGTTCTATAAACCTTAATCTAACTTTTGATATAATTTTAAAACATAAAATGAGGCTAAGTTTCAAATTTGGTTCGATTTGGATGTTGTTTGTGCAAGTTATGCAATTTTAGGTACATTTTGGACTTTTATACAATTTACCCAATTGGGAGGTTTTCTTTTCAAATTATCAACTGAATTTTAATCCTTAGATATTCCCTTACCATTAACAAGATTTTACACCATTGGAGAACCTAGTTTCACCTTGGTTTGATGGTATTTCTTTCCAAGGGCATTATAGGGATTACCCTCTTTATAATAGTGCTTATCTTTAAAAGCTATCAACCAATGAGGTTATTTCTTTCTTGAAAAATGGTGGGGATGGTCGAGAAGGATCTGTGGGCTCTTAGGACCGAATTTTATATCCAAGAAGAGTCTATGAGCTATCCTCTTGCATGGCCATCAACCCCTAGGCTAAAGACACATGGAAAGTCCCTTAAGACACCTCATGCTTCACCTCTTTCTTTATATAGCCATGTATACCCCTTCCCAACTCACAATTCGAAAACTATTTCTCTCCTTTTCTTTCATATAGGTTAGATAATAGTTCCTTCTGTATTTAGCCATGAAGTTGTTGTCCCAAGGTAATAGAGGGAGCCTACCTTGGTGAAGAAGGCTCATAGGGCTTCCAAATTTCTCTATTAGGGTTTCTAAAGCTCCTCCTTGGTAATTTCGACCAAAACTAGTAAGTTTCCTCCCTTCCTTCCCTATTATCATGTTGTTAATATCCCCCCACCTTCTTCCAGGTCAGAACCATGACCTTCCATGGTAAAACTCCACCTAGAACCCTAAAACATCTCATCTCTATGCACTTTTCCTAGGGTTTGCACCTCCAAAGTGGAGAAGGTGATCTTTGCTCAAGAAAGGAGCTTGGCTTGGAGCAACCAGACCTTCTAATCTCAGAATCCTTTCTGTTTGAACCTTCTTACCTTCCTAGAGGCAATTTTTGTTAACCCCCTTCTCATATATTGCTTAGTACATGCTTAAAACCCATGCTTCTGTTTTTGATAATCGATGATTTCCATCTCTTTTTACCATGTTCTTCTAAGGATTTTGTTTCTTGCTATTTTATCTTCTCTAGAATCTCTAGTTTGGTTATCTAAGAAACTTCAAACATGATCTTGGGTCAAATGGTGTTTTCTCCCTCTCCCTCTCTCTTCAAATATCTCGATCGGTTTGATGACGTGGCAATTTCCTATTGGTTAGTATTGAAAAATTCATATCTTCTAAGCCACTTATCCAAATTTGACAAATAAATATGTTTTGGAATTTGAAAATAAATATCTATCTAATAAAAATATTTTCAAGGTCTGATTTTATGGTTTGACGAATACTAGTACAATATTGGTCTCTTGGGTCGGTTTTTTGAAGCCTGCAGCGTCACTTTTTAAGCGACGCCTAGGTGGGCGTCGCTACAGTACTTGCGACGCTATAGAGGTTGAAAAACTGACCCTAAAGAGGTACAAAAACCGACCCTAGAGGGAACAAAAACCGAACCAAGAGAGGTACAAAAACCGACCCAAGAGAGGTAAAAAACCGACCCAAAATAGGTAAAAAAAACCGACCCTAGAAGTCTTTAAATAGCTGTAGAATTTTGAGATGAACCTACTGGGTCGGTTTTTGTGTATAACCGACCCAACAAGTGTCTATTGGGTCGGTTTTTCTCCATAAGCGACCCTAGAAGTCTTCAAATAGCTGTAGATGAACCTACTGGGTTAGTTTTTGTGTATAACCGACCCAAGAAGTGTCTATTGGGTCGGTTTTTCTCCATAAGCGACCCTAGAAGTCTTCAAATAGCTGTAGAATTTTGGGATGAACCTACTGGGTCGGTTTTGTGTTTAACCGACCCAAGAAGTGTCTATTGGGTCAGTTTTTCTCTATAAGCGACCCTAGAAGTCTTCAAATAGCTGTAGAATTTTGGGATAGAACCTACTGGGTCAGTTTTGGTTTATAGCCAACCCAAGAAGTCTATAGGGACGGTTTTCTTAAATAACCGACCCGAGAAGTTATATTTTTTTAAAAGAAAAATTCTACAGAACCAGAAATCTTCAGTACAGCAACCTGCAAAACAGAATTGCTTTACGCAATTCAAAACCTGCAATAGAAATAGACTTGCAAATGCAATGATGCAAGCCAAAAATGCATTCCAAAGCCATTTTCAAACTTTTATGTCCAATCCTTTTTGAATTGATGTAAATCTCCAAACCACACATTCATAACAACAATTATTCACATATATTGAGTTGAGACATCTTCATACACAACACTTATTAACATTCTTGCAAGTCTAAGATAGATTCATTCAAATGAGACATATAGCACATACTAACATTCATTATAACCTTGTATGATCCCATTTCATATGACATGATTCTTAATTTCCTCAACAGTATCAACTTTCAAATTGTTACCACAATTTCTACATGGACAATAGAACCTATCTGTAGGTAGTTTCCTATGTTCCTCAGCAAATCTGATAAATTCATCAACACCTTTGGTAAACTCTGGACTGTAACGGTTCTTGATAGACATCCAAATTTGATCCATTTTCTAGATCACATTAAAATTAATTATCAAACTGAGCATTTTATATTGATACTATAAGTTGTAAGGTTTTTTTGATAGGAAATTCATTACTTTTATACTAAAGTGTACCACCTATCCCATTTTTGAATATTTAACCTCACTAGTAATTGTATAATGTATCGTTTAGTTTTCAATAAAATTTCAGCAGCATTTCCCCTTAGTTCTCCAAGTACATCAATGTAAATGGAAAATAACCACTCACATATGTACCCAGAGAACAAATGAGGAAATACGACTAAAATTTTATTCAAAACTAAACATACATTACATAGTTACATCCTAAGTGAGATTAAATATCCAAAAACAGTCCCATATCGGGGACTATCCAAAATTTACTCCTAATGAATAAATTTTGAATGGGTTTCTAATTTTATATATAAATGTAATATTGTCATATTTATGCATCGATGGTCTCATCTATAAACCCTAAAGTATCAATCTGAAACTACACAATGTCTACCCTCGTATTTCTAGATTGTATATAATGATTACATATGTGATTGATAATAAAATGTAGATATAAATGATTACATGTTTTTATTATTGGTTGGTTTACTAGTCAAATAAAATGAATTACGCGTTCTTGATAAATCAAGAGTACTTCCATAGATAAACATTCATTATATGTACTAAATTGAATAATCAATTAGGTGCTCTTGACAAATATAAACAGAAGGGAGTAAGTTAAACACCATGCATGCTCTTTCATAATTGATAACAGTAAATCAAAAGTTTGACCATTTCATACTCAAAGTGATCGTAGCCCTTCACGACAGTCATGGTGAATTGTAACCTTTAAAAACTAAAATTTTTGGCCAAAACGGTCGTGGCACCAAGCATGGTCATGCAAAGCACAGGCCATGGCACCAAGCATGGCCGTAGCACGACCATGGTACTCCAACATTAGGTTAAAAGAAGAGAGTCTGAAACGGAAAATGAACTTACCTATCTGTTCGGGGAGGTGGTGGCGTCGAAAGCCTTGGTGGCGGAGAAAGCGTTCGGAGAGAGTAGGTGGCGGCGGCAAAACTTGGCTGCGGCGGGGGCGTCCTCGGAGAATCGGTTGAGATGGCGGCAGCGACAACTTTGAAGTGGCAGCGGCAAAGCTTTGGAGCGTCGGCGAGACCCTTGGTGGCGGCGGGGGCGTCTTTGGAGAGAGGGGCGAGACCTTGGCGGAGGCGGCGGCAAATGTTGGAGGCAGCGCGGCATGAGAGTGGCAGTGCAAAGAGGTGCGACGACACTCCGAGTGTCGGGCGGCGAGGTGAGAGCTCTGGGAGTGTCGGGCGGCAAAAGAGTGATGTGGGAGAGAGCTGTGAGCTGCGGCCGGTTGTGAGCACTGTGGGAAAGAGTGTTGAGGGTTTTGATTTCTGTTCTGACTTCTACGGTCGGTTAACTAGATAACCGACCCAACATGTCCCATATAGGGACGATTATTAGAAAATAAGCGACCCAAGAAAAATCACGTGCCCGAACAACCGCACCTATAGGGATGGTTTTTGTAAAAACTGACCCGAGAAGTCCACAGCTATGCGGATGATTATCCAGAAAAACCGACCGGAGAAGTCGGCCTAGCGGTACAACTATGCGGACGGTTACCTAAAAAACTGACTGGAGAAGTCGCCTAGCGGTACCTGAATTTTTTCGTTTCAATTACTAGGGTCGCTTATTTAAAAAAACTGACCCTATAGCTCAGCGCGTGAAGGCAGAAAACCAATTTTTCTCCGCGGGAAGCATGTTGGGTCGGTTTTCTATTAAAACTGATGCTATGTTTATGTGTGTTGTGAAAATTATGATTTTCACGGGTCTTTTCTAGCATCGATTACTTTAACATAACCGACCCAATAGCTATAAGCGGTACCCGGATTTTTTCTAATGACTTCTTGCTTCGGTTTTAGTTTATTAGGTCAGTCTTTTTAATATAAGTGACGCTAGCAGAAGCGATGTTAGAGGCCAAAAATGTACTAGTGGAAGGGTGATTTTTGTAAAACGAATTTAATGCATAAAATCCATAAAAATTACATCTTAATCATCATAACTCCAAAATTAATATAAAAATATGTTTTCTTGATCAGGATAACCTAATAAGTTCATTGGTGATATTTTCAAAAGCTAAATCCGAATTTTTCTAAAAAGGTCAAAAATTAGGGTTTCTATACATTAATGTGCACTATGTACTCTAATACATATTAATACATTGAAAATAGGCAAAGTGGAACTTGGACTCAATTAAAGTGGTGAAAGTTAGTAATTGATATCAGTAAGAGAGATATGTGCTATGTATGTGCAATCCCTATTTATGTATGTGCATTTACACCTTAAGTTGGGAATAATTGTACCTTAACCTATTTTTCTATAATGAGGCTTTATTAAACCCTATTTCATATACTCTTGAATCTTTTGCTATACTTGCCTCATAAATCAGTTTTGGAACATTATTCTTGGGTCTTGGTACCCCACTTCCATGCTTATTGATTCATATAATTATTTTGCCATGACTACTTTTTCTAGCATGTGGATTTATGTTCTATTTAAAATAAAGTAGTGGTACTTATGTACAACCACCCACAGAGGGCATGTAAATAATCACCCTTGGGAATGTCTTATTCTCTCCATAATATTGTAGGTGACTGGGAATGTCTTATTCTCCCCTCACCTAAGGTTAGAGGTTTGGCAGGTGCCTCAACCCTACTTAGTTAGGTAGACATAATTATCTTACATGCAAATCTTTTTTATTATATTTGTTAATGGCAAGCTTCTTTGAATATAGCCTCATACTCTTGTTATCTTCATCATATGATGAAACCTAGCCTATTTTTATATTCTTTACGTATCTTGATATCCTAGACTAGTTTTGTGACACATACTTTTCTTTCCTTTCCCTTTTTATTGGGTGCCTTTCCAACCACCCAGGTGTTGAGCAAGGTGATGGACAAGACAAGGAAGATCTTAGCTTTTGGCTTGGACTCAGTTGATGGAGATGTTGCTTGGAGACAAGATTGTAGTAGTCTAGACTTCTCTATATCTAGATCCTGATTGTGTGTCTTGATGTAAGCCCTTATGGGAGAATTTGATGTATTTTTGTAAACCTTTTATGAAATTGAATATAGTCAGTTATTTTTTATTCCTCTGCTTTCTAATGGTCTTTTGTATACCTATGCTTAATAAGTTTGGAAAATTTATGCCCATTCCATCATACCTCTGAGAGTGTTTGGAATGGATTTCAATTTTTTAAACTTTTAGTAAAGGGGTGATTTTGCCTCCTTACACATCATGAGCAAACAGTTTCACTTTGTGTTGGTCAAACGGTTTTCAAACCATTTTAGACCAAACAGTTTCAAAACCGATTGGAGGGAAAATGGTTTGAAACCATTATAGATTAAATGGTTTCAATAGGTTCAAGGATCAATTGATCTTATGACCTAATGACTTCAAATATTCAAATTCAATTGATTTCAAAACCCTAGTTCAATTGGCTTCAAAACCCTAGATCAATTGATGTTAAAACCCTAATTTAGGTTCAATCGGTTTCAATTCTGATTTGACCAAACAATCTTCAAACCGTTTGAGGTGTTAGGGATCAAGACCGTTTGGAGGTTTGGTCCAAGACCATTTGGAGGTTTGGTCCAAGACCGTTTGGAGGTTCAATTATTTCAAAACGTTTGGAAGGTCCAATTGATTCAATCCATGTAAAGTACTAATAACCCCATAAGTGGTTGAAGGGTATCTCAAGGATGACTTCAAGGGAAGTACTTATAAAGTACTTAAGTGATTAGTATAATTGGAGTAATTATCATTTGATGCTCATGAAAGTAATTAATTCAATACACTATGATAAGTGTAGGTGCATGTACTTAGTGAAAGGATAAGTCAATTGAATAAGGTGTGATGGTGATGTGTGTTCCTAGTACATGGAACAATCATAAGTATGATTTAATACTTAAATAATGATAAGTGCTCCAAGATATGTGGAAGCACGAATTTAGGGTTTGGATTAATGCGGTAATCCTAAAACCCTAATGGAAGGATAATGGGAACCCTAATCAATAAGGTAAGTTTAACTGAATACTTATGAAGGTATTATGTGATTCTAGTCATATGAAACAGTGAATTAGGTTTTGGATATTAATTGTAATATTAATGCATTCTCTAAGATGCATGTAGTTTTGAATTAGGGTTTGATCTTTGATAATGTGATCATGAAACCCTAATCGAGAAGGATGAGAAACCCTAACCCTAATTTTGGGTAATGGGTTGTGAAACCCTAATGTAGGATGATATTATGTGAAACCCTAATATAGGATGATGTTATGTGAAACTCTAATGTAGGGTGATGTTATGTGAAACCCTAATGTAGGGTGATGTTATGTGAAACCCTAATGTACAGTGATGTTATGTGAAACCCTAATGTAGGGTGATGTTATGTGAAACCCTAATGTAGGGTGATGTTATGTGAAACCCTAATGTAGGATGATGTTATGTGAAACCCTAATGTTGGGTCATGTTATGAGAAATCCTAATTGACAAAGATGGGAAACCCTAACCCTAATAAGAGAATAGTGATGTTATCTTTGTATTGCATAATGTTGATATGTGATTGATATGGTTGTTATCAAGTATACTAACCATGTAGGTATCATGAGATGATGAGCATAACCGGGTATGAACTATGATGTTAATGGGCCTTGTGAGCTGTTATGTTATTTATTGCCTAGTGAGAGGTGACAAGAAATTGAATATGCCTGGTGAACGATGTGAGATTCTTGTGTAACAATTATCATGAATACCTTGGCTAGATGACCTGGAGGTAATAGTTACCTAAAAGTGGTAACCATGTTCTGTGATGAACTAAGGGTTTAAATACCCAGATCCAGCAAACATGATGATGATATTTTTGAGGGATGTGAAATTCCAGTAATGAGATAAGGGATTGAGATCCCAATGTTTTATAAAGTTTTGAAAAATACCTGTTAGAAGTATTACATGTTTCTTTGAAGCATTTATCATAATAATTCTTGTTTGAAAACTTGACTGATGCTAAAAGAATATGATAATGTACTTAAATAATCAAGTGGAATTTTATCATGTAGAGCCCTAGCCACAGATCCATCATCCTCAGTAGTTGGTGATGGTGAAATAGGTTTTCCTATGGGAACTCCTGGAATGCATATTTTTGAATATGTGGGTGTAATGGATGAATATATCCTTACGCATCATAGGAATGACTGTGGGCCATATCCTATGTAAAGGAATGGTTATGGACCATATCCTAATAAGAGTATGGCTATGGGCCATGACTCCACAATACCAGGCATTGTCTATGGGCCATATCCTGAAGAGAGTATATGCTACAGGCTATAACTCTATAGAGAAGTTGCCAGTATACCCTGGAAAACTATTTTAGCAAGAGACACGAGATGTCCTGCATGTGGTCTTACATTGATCGAGAAAGATGAGGTGATGGAGTCTGTCTCTTCCATTGACCTTATGTGGTACCAATGCTTACGTAAATGTGGTCGGTTGGAGCATGAACGATATACTTCATCTCCTCAGGGCATAAGTATGATTGTAAAATGTAATCAGATGTGTAGCATATTTGCTTAAGGATGAAATACGATAATTATTGGTCGATATTGCATTGTTTACTGTATCCTAAATGGATAAATGTTATACATGGTCTTCATATTCCTTATTAAAATGAATAGATGAATTACTGATTTATCATTCATAGTTGTAATGCTTTAAAAGATGATATTGTTCTATTCTGCTTAATAATGATTAAATCCTATTATTCAATAGAGATTCCTCTATTCAGTTCATTACTGTTTATCTACAATAATAATGTTTTTGGCGAAGAGTTATATCTCTTACTGGGACAATCTCAATTGTCTCACCCCCTGTGGGATCCAACCTTTTTAGGTGGATGAGGACGAGGAGGTAGAAACTCTACAACAGGGGAAGCACGGCAACATCAGGGACAACAGTAACATCGTAGGTGGAGATACTGACTGTCGTGTCTTGTAAATATGAGTCATATGTATGTCGTCTCTATACTCTCAGGTCCTAGGAGTCAGTAGTTAGTGCTTTAATGTTCGATCTGAGATTTTGGCATTGAATGCCTTGAGGCTTTATGTTGCTTATGTAGATTTAATAGAGCAACTGTTGTATGTGATCCTCGAGAAGAGAAGGTACATGGTATGTACTTGGTGGACCAAAATGTATATATAATATTTTGGCTCTTGTCATAAGAGATTCCTAGAAATGGATCTCCTTGTAAATATTTTTAATTTTTAGTGATTTTCAGTAATCATCTGCTAATGTTTTCTTTTGCAATTAATCATCACCTATGACAGCCTGATTTGTGGTCGGGTCGTCCCATCAAAGCTAATGATCTTTTGTCCGACTACGTCGTCTTTACACCCGCTATTTGTCTGTGTTTTATTTGCATGTAGACTTTGTTCGTGCTTTATGATGTCGAATTCTACTGTTGTGTACCAGCACTCTCTGGCTTGTCCATGTTTTGTGCACGTTGACTCTCTACTTGTCCATGCTTTGTGTGCATGTTGACTTTCTTGCTATTGTGTGTCAGCACTCTCTGGCTAGTCTGTGTTTTGTTTGCACTATAACATGCCTATATTTTATTTGTACATTGATCATTACTGTTGTGATCCACCACTCTTTGAACTATGTGAACTAGCACTCTCTAGACTACGACGATAGCGATTGTGATGAAGACTCTGACGCCTTGTGGTTGTTGTTCACTACTACTCCAGATGCCACATCTTTTTGGTCAAGAGGCTTATGCTACCTATTTGCGACATGCACTTGCGTTTTGCAACATACTTCAGATTGAGATTCATCTTGCTTGCATATCTTCTTTCGATTATCTACTTGAGGGGGAGTACATGAGAGGTGAGTGCCTTATTGTAATCTTGGGGGGAGAATTTGTTTGTATGGGCTTGGCTTATCTTTCTTTTTGCTTCTTTGTCTTTAGTCTATCTCTCCATTTTCAAGCTGATTTGGGATTCTCCCAACTTCAACTTGAGGGGGAGTATTAAAGAGTCTGTTTATTTATGTTATTAAGTGTCTTTGTAATACCAGCCCAAGTATGTCTTAGCTCATTAGGGTTAAGTTGTGTTTGTACGCTTCCCTGTTCTCCTATATATAGGAGTAGGGTTTTTTCTTCTTAATACAACAACTAGTCGTCTTCTACAAACTCATGTATGTGAACTTTAAAAATCATGTTATTATGAATTTCTTGGTTGAATTTTAATATATATGTATGCTTGTTTACTTGCACATATTGTCATGTAGTATTTTAGTATTATGTTTGACGTTTTGTTTCAATGATTTTATATCTTGAACAGATAATATAGATAGCCATTATATTGACTTTGAAACATAGTTTGCTCATTGACTTTGGTCACTTGAGATCCCCCACATAAAAATAGGATTAGCTAATAGCTTGAGTTCACAGACCCCTTTCAACAAAAAGTTGGTCGAAGACATTGTGATACATGATGTTATTAATATAATAGAGTAAAATAATTAAAATATGTATTTCTATCTTACTAAGTAATCAACTCTTATTGCTTTTTTATTTACCTCTATAAATCCTTTCAAATTATAAAAATCTTAGATATATATATATCTTTATTTATGTACTCAGCGCCTTGTGTGTTGATATGTTTGTTACTTGTATGTTTTAAGTTCGTAGATGGCTTGAAGATGTTGGCTTGTGAGAAAATTTGCAAGTTCTACCTTTTGTAAGATCCTAGTTTAGTGTATATGATTAGACATGTATAATTTGCTCTTTAATATTTAACAGTTAGAAATGATGTTGTATAATAATACTCATTGAATGTTGAGAATTGTTGGTGTGTGCATTTAGATAATTATATATATGCTAAGTTTTTACACTTCTGCATTCTAGGAAAGGATGTTCGAGCCATTTTACCATTAACTATCTGGTCACTTGAAGTTTGAATTTGGATAAACGATTATGTGATAAAAGGTCATTGTTTTATATGTTCTTAGTCTAAAATTGATCAAATCATTTCTTGTATGTTGTTACCGGACGAAGAACTATGAATTGCATTTGCCCAGAGTGCAACTTAAGACCTAATTTGACCAAAATCATAATTACAGACCAAATAAGTAAGTTACATGTTGAACCTTACTTAATGATGAGTTATACCATTGCTGACTCTCTCTCACCTTACCTTAATCACTTATCTCTATCCCCGTCTATCATTTCTATCTCCTTTGTTCTTTAATAATGAATAATCCTCTGCATGTGTTTGTCATCAACGTCACAAACAATCGTGTCTTTGTCAATCAATGTCACAAACAAATGTAGCACAACTTCAAATCTCGAGACCGAGGGAACAACATGCAATCAATCGCTACGGGTCCTTAATCCTTGAACAACAGTTGCATGGTCGATGCGCCATGTCTCGTATCTAAAATTTTGTCTCTAGTGATTTTATAAAGGCATCCCCTTTACAACGATGAACCAAAAACGACCAAAACAGAGAAGAGACGCTGGTGTCTGAAGACTTTACCATTTTAATATAATATAGAAATTGATTGTCTCTCTTTTCTTTTGCTGTACAAGAGTTATTCCTTGCCTGAAAAAGAACATGAATTGTAAAATCAACTTGGATATCTTCCGTCCTCCATCACATCTCTCTGCCAACACCCTTCAGACGCCTACTGAAAATGCATAGAGTCGCAAGCCCTACAACACAACCTGCAACCCGGTGCGCCCTATACTGCTTCCTTTCTAACGAAATCTCATCGTTCTGCTGCCCACCTCCTACCATAAACCCCCACCATAATCACTATCAATAACCCTTTGTCATAATTCCAGTTGTGCTGCTCTGCCGCATCTACTAGCCACAACATCTCCCAAGATCGTCGCCAAATTCTCGCTTAGCCACGAGTTGTGCAAGGGAATTTTTCAATCTTGACAAGCCGCACCCACCTTACGACGCCATTGGAAGCTGAGAAATTGCCAATGACATGGACTTCCGCGACGAGTATCTGCACCCTACATGGCTGTCCTCTTTTCCCTTCAGTCTTTATTCTTTGCATACCAAATGCCACCCCAGCCTTTACTGTGATGACAGAGATCGCGTAACACATGGACCATAATATGGCGAGGAAGTTCTCAGCGGGTACAGAAAATATGTAGTGTTGTTGGTCCCGATTTTATTTGTGGATTTCAGCATACGGAAAAGGGATTTTTCTGTCATTGCTGTTGCCTTTGTGTGGAATTTGGAGGTAAGTTCCACCTTTGCCTACTACATGTTTAGATCTGTCCCTAAAGTTGATCCTTATTACTCAAGGAATCATCTATTGGGAATCAGTTTGCATAGTTGTGCTTCTTTTCGTTGCCTATTGATAATGGACACTTGAGAGAGAAAGCTACATAATGTCAGTATGTGCAACGAGGAGGTGGATAAGGCTTCCTTTTTGACATCCTTTTCTTCTCTCTACTTCGTCTATTCAATGGCCTTCATGCAGATTTGTGTATGATTTCTCTTCGAAAATTATTGTAGACCTTTTTAGGGGAGGCATTGTCCCCGATCCCCGCGAGGGGTGGTCTCCCCTCGACTCCTGCCCGCTGAGGGGCAGCGGGACCCCCTAACTGGGAGGTTGCACCCCCAAGCCCCCCGACAATCCTATGACTTATTTTTTTGGGGGTGTTTGTTTGTCTTTGTCCACCCCAACCACTCCCGATTCTTCCATAGTTGGTGTGAGGGGGAGAAATAGAGGAGAGACGAGATGAAGAGAGGAAATCTATTCCACTTACATCTATGAGGGTCCTTCACTGCTCTCTATATATTGATGGATCTTTATGCTCTTCTTGAAGAGTTTGGGCTTCTTCTATTGATATTTGCATCTGAAACATCTTTTGTTGATTACGAGCTTCTTGGAGAACTTACTATCTGGATCTTTATGTATGCTGCTTTCTTAGAGCTAATGGTCTTTTATCCGACTGCGTCGTCTTTACATCCTGCTATTTGTCCGTGTTTTATTTGCATGTAGACTTTGTTCGTGCTTTATGTTGTCGACTTCTACTGTTGTGTACCAGCACTCTCTGGCTTGTCTGTGTTTTGTGCACGTTGACTCTCTACTTGTCCATGCTTTGTGTGCATGTTGACTTTCTAGCTATTGTGCGTCAGCACTCTCTGGCTAGTCTGTGTTTTGTTTGCACTATAACATGTATGTATTTTATTTGTATGTTGACAATTACTACTGTGATCCAACACTCTTTGGACTTTGTGAACCAACACTCTCTAGAACCATTATTGTTGTGAACCAGCACTCTTTGTATTAAAAATCATATTATTATGAATTTTTTGATTGAATTTATATATATATATGTATATATATATATATATATGTGTGTGTGTGTGTGTATGCTTGTTTACTAGCTTGCACATATTGTCTTGTAGTATTTTAGTATTATGTTTGATATTTTGTTTCGATGATTTTATATCTTGAACACATAAAATAGATATCTATTATACTAACTTTGAACCAGGGTTTGCTCATTGACTTTGGTCACTTGAGATCCCCCACATAAAAATAGGATTAGCTAATAGCTTGAGTCTTAAGCACCCTCACAGATCCCTTTCGACGAAAAGTTAGCCGAAGGCATTGTGATACATGATGTTATTAATATAATAGAGTAAAATAATTAAAATATGTATTTCTATTTTACTAAGTAATCAACTCTTATTGCTTTTTTCATTTACCTCTATAAATCTTTTCAAATTATAAAAATCTTAGATGTATGTATCTTTATTTATGTACTCAACACCTTATGTGTTGATATGTTTGTTACTTGTATGTTTTAAGTTCGGAGATGGCTTGAAGAAGTTGGCTTGTGAGCAAATTTGTAAGTTCTACCTTTTGTAAGATTCTAGTTTAGTGTATATGATTAGACGTGTATAATTTAATCTTAAATATTTAACATGAATCATAAGAAATGATGTTGTATAATAATACTCATTGAATGTTGAGAATTGTTGGAGGGTGACAAGGCGAACGGGGCGGCGGCGACTCGCCAGCAGCCTCCCCTAGAGATCTAAGGGATGTCCGAGGGTCGTCGAATGCTAGTAGAAGGGAACCTGTAGTGACGACGACAGGGACTAACGCTTTTATATCTAAAGATACTCCTCCGGTCAGTTGGGAGAGTTTCAGGCCTAGAACTTCCGGGAATGCCACAGATCTGAAGAAGGTAGTAGTCGAAATTGTTGAAGGGAAGATAATCTATCCTAAGAAGGAAGCTGATGAGAATGCAAACAAATGGAGAAAATGCCTGGTGGGTTATATAATCGACTTTTCTCATCATATCCCTACTCTTACGGCGTTCTTTGACTCTGTCTGGAGAACTCGGAGCTTCTTTGAGGTGTTCGATATAGGAGAGGGTATGTTTCTGATAAAGTTCAACAAATCTGAGGATCTGGATGAAGTTGTCAAGGGCGAATGGTGGGTGAGAGGTAGGTCGGTAGTGTTTAAAAGGTGGAGACCTGGAGATGTGGTGAATAGAGTCCCTCTCTCGGATGTTCCTGTATGGGTGGACATTCTGCATCTTCCGATGGAGCTATGGGACAACAGGACGTTTAGTAGAATTGGTTCATTCCTGGGTATGCCAGTGAGGGTGGACGAGAATACGATAAATTTGAGATTCCTGGATGTTGCGAGAATACTGGTTATTATGGGGAAGGAAGCTGAATATCTGGAAAAACTTGTCCTGAGAAGTGATGAAGGGGAGGAACATACGGTTTTCCTTGAGTATGAGTGGATATCATATCGATGTCCTAGTTGTGGATTCTTGGTCCATGGTGAATGTAGCAAGCATCCAATTAGAACTCAAAAACTGACTGGTAACATGATTCCGAAGAAAGCCTGGGAAGCAAAAAAAGTTGCTGCAGCAGAAGTGTTTGATATTATTCCGGCCAATCAATCTATTATTAGCTCTGATTTTGTGATTGAGGAAATCACTGATGAAGCTGAAATTCAGAAAATGAAGGATAGTTCTGTGCAAATAGATCTTGTTGTTGAAGATGAAGCATTGTCGGACTTAGTTAATGAAGGACTGGAACCTGTCCCAATCGTGGTGTTTTCAATGCCATCTACCCCACTGGTGACTCCGGTGTTATCCAATGTTTCTCCAGATTGCTCTGGTATTGATAAGTTCCAACTTGACCCTAGTGATAGGAGGCGGAATATGTTCCCTCCTGAAATTCACGTGAAACAAGCTTCTGGTATCTTTCATAGAATTATCGATTCAAATTTTTCTCCTATCCTGTCTCAAGTGGAGGAACTCCATATTGGAAATGATAACGCTGAGGCTGTCAGCTCAACAGCCAAAGTGGACAAATGATGTCTATCAAGCTAACCTCCTGGAATGTCAGGGGCCTCTCTAACAAGGTGAGGGGTGTCCAGGAGGTTGTTAGAAGGTCTGAGAGCCATATTTTAGTGTTGATTGAAACTAAAGTCCGTAAAAATAAGATTGACAAGCTTATGTCAAAGTTTTTTTCTTGAGTTTGGATATGATTCCAACATTGACTCTCATACGCTTGGTAGAATTATTGTGCTGTGGAAATGATGGAGCTAGAACTTACACCAAAAGATTACTCTTTCAACGGGAGTCCTAAATTGCACCAATAACCCTAGAGAGTTGATGTCTTCTCTAGGTTTACCTATAACTGGTGCTTAGATAAATGCTCCAACCCCATAAGAGTATGGAAGCCTTATCGTAGTACAGATTTAGGATCGAACCCAAAAGACAACGGTCTTGTCGCAAGCAACAAGATAGAAAACGTACAGAATTTCACTTAATCACTTACTAGTAGGCACATATATCGGAAGTTGGATTTTGATGTTTTAAACTAAGAACATGAAAAGTAAAGAAAGCAAGTAAATCTAATGAGTTAAACTATGATAAAAGATCACTAGGGTGTGATCGATTTTTCACCGCCACTACACATGGATCAACACATGCAAAGCAAAACTTAACCTGCAAAAAGAGTCCAGTCAGTTAGTATCCTTGTAGACTTAGCTTCCTTTCGGAGAATCTAACTACGAGAAGTGCGGGAATGTTGCAACGCCAGCCATTCCCGATCAAATGGTCACATTACTTTGCATCATTCCCCTCGCAAAGTGTATTCCTCGACTTATCAAGGTTGCACTTCCATACGTCAACTGATTCCATTTCATAGTATGAAAGTGCAACGGATGATAGTGAGTTTACTCCACTTCTTGAGATACACTTCTAGATACCGAAACAGATGCATGGTGAATACATGCACCAAGAACCAACATACAAACGAGTTTCGAATCTAAAAGTACAAACGTAGACAATTCATACTAAAATATAAAAGATAACACAAGTTGGAGATCAAGCAACATGCATTCATTAATCGTTTGATGTCAAACTGACAAAGATAAGAACTATATATTACAACCTAAGGATTACATTTATATGATATGAAAGCATGGGTAGCGGGGCTACTCCCCGCACCCTAGTGAAGGAGACTACTCGCTCATGACTAGGACAAAGAAGGAGGCAAGAAGAGAGAGAGAGCATCATCCCCATAAAGGATGGAGGAAGGTCAACCCCTTGGAGAGAGAGCAACGATCCATCAGTCTTCGTAGGTTGCACGATGATGAGATCTCCCCTTCCCACCTTCTTTGGCAAAGAAGGAGAAAGCAGCTTCAGGATGGAGTATGGGTCTCAGACCGGCAGCCCCAGGGCGGAGGATGGAAGTAGAAAGAGCTCTGGAATAATTGAGGTAGCCTTTGGACGTCTAAAACTTCTTCTCGGTTGATGACCCTTGGGGTCTTATTTATAGGACTTAAGTGAAGTCCAAACGGTTTGGAGACCGTTTGGACCTCAAGACCGTTTGGGACCTCAAGACCGTTTGGACCTTGAGACCGTTTGGCTTCATGCGGTCTTGAGACCGTTTGAACTCCATGCGGTCTCGGGACCGGTTGGCTTCATGCGGTCTTGAGACCGTTTGAACTCCATGCGGTCTCGGGACCGTTTGGCTTCATGCGGTCTTGAGACCGTTTGAACTTCATGCGGTCTCGGGACCGTTTGGCTTCATGCGGTCTTGGGACCGTTTGACTCCATGCGGTCTCGAGACCGGTTGGCTTCATGCGGTCTCGAGACCGTTTGAACTCCATGCGGTCTTGGGACCGTTTGGCTTCATGCGGTCTTGGGACCGTTTGACTCCATGCGGTCTCGAGACCGATTGGCTTCATGCGGTCTTGGGACCGTTTGACTCCATGCGGTCTTGAGGTTGAGTTGATCTTTTGTGATTTTTTTGTGCTTTTTCTGCATATATAGAAAGGAAAAGTTAGTCTGATAGTATATTTATAAAAAGGGTAAATTTAGGATTATGTATAGTTTTAACTTAGAAAGAGTATGGAAAACTAAAGAAAAGGACTAAGATAATCGTCCAAAATGGGAGGTTATCACCCCTAACTTAGAGTCTAGCTTGTCCTCAAGTTAGATAGAGCTGAGACATGTAATGGCGAGGCGATTTTATTTAGTTAGGATTTCAATACTCTTGTTTCAATTCTTAACCTGAGTTCCCCTGAGGTCATATCAAGTCTTATTGCTTGCCTTGACTCTTTCAGGTTTTGAGAGTTGCTCGGGTCTCAGGTTCTTTCTGTATCTCGTAGTTTGCATTGGGACCACCTTTATTTTGTGCATGTTGTTGACTCTAATCAGCTTTATACCTCTCTGAAAGACCTACTGGAAGCTAGAGAGGGTATGAGGGTTGGCTAAAGGCTTGAAGTGTAGCTCCCCCTTCAAGTGGGGGAGGGGTTGTCTATGCTTTTTAGGATCTCACTACCGGGCACGACACATCTGCCTTTATGAGGGCAGCTGAATGTACCGGCCGGGTGAGTCCTTTATGAGCCTTTCATATATTTAGATACCTTAGGGTTCCACTACCGGGCATGACACATCTGCCTTTGTGAGGGTAGCGGAATGTGACGGCCGGATGAAACCTTCATCGGTTCTTTATATAGATCCTTATTCATGGCACAACTCTCATAATTTTATTCATCTCTCTGGCTTTTATTCGATAACTCGCAGGCTTGGGTTTTGGGGTTTTGTTTGGGAATTTATTTTGGGTGGCCAAGTCTCTTTTATTTTGAAGAGAGGAAAGTTGTTCTTAGAGTTTTTCAACATGCACTTATTTGGTTTGTGGTCCACTTGCATAACTTCTTGATTTGGAAGTTGCCTGATTCCCCTCTCATCCTTGAGAGCTTGGCTTATTTCTGCCTTGATTTTGACCTGTGGAGAGTCAGATAAAGAATTGAAGCAAAAGCATGAAAATCAATAGTGAAGTGGCATTTATTAAATCGCCATTAAATGTCTAAGTGCTATTTACTTTTGGGGACTAACATGATTCTAGAGTTAAATGAGGGTGATTCTACTCAAAAAGGGTTAAATTAAAAAGAAAGTTAAAAAGGGAAAATGTATAATCAGAGAATAGAAAAGAAGGAAGAGGGATGTAAAAATGATACCTCACCCTTGGCTAATGTACCCCCCCTAACTTATCACTCACTCTATCCTCAGAGTGTCAAAGTGATAGGTTGAGGAGTAATTAGGACAAGGGCTGCAGGCTAAGGTAAATCTGCATTTGCCCCTGGGGAATGAAGTAGGTTGGATGCGAACTGTCCTCGTAGAGTGTGGTAATCCACGTCAGTCATCTCCTCTACTGGTCTTTGGAGAACGATGATGGTGTACATCCAGTAGAGGACGTGGAAGCCGCAGTCGTTCGATTGTCGGATTTGCTGGGGGCATTTGTGGCAGAAGGAAGGGCGGTGGAAATGCTCTTTGTCGTACGCTCTTGTATGCTGACTCAAAAAATCTATTAACTTGTCGGCGCACTCCTTTTCCACTACTTCTGTTGGCGTCTTCGGTGTCACGACGTAGTTTCTCTATCGTGCGTTGTACTGGCTATCGGAACTATTGTATATTGTGGTTGTTCCTTCTGGGAGATTTGTTGCCAGGAGCATCCAGTGCTCATGATAGAGGAAAGGTAACATGATGAACGTCGGCATTGTGTGCTGGAGATAGGAGATCAACGCGTCAGTTGTGCTGAAGTTCTTGAGCTTTAGAAGATCATCTTTCATATATGAGGACGCCATGTATGTTGTTGGGTTGTTTTGGCCAAGTAGAAATTGATAGGCGGCCATTAAACTTACAGAGAGCGATCCTTTGATTTGTAAAGTCTCTCGTAGTGTGTCCGCCATTACAAGAATGTCTCGAGACATGAATACGAGCCCATCTTTGTCAGCTGAGAGCCGTGCCATAATGAGACGCAACTCGAGGTCGGAGAGACCTTTGCAAGCATCGCAATCAAAATCAGGAAAGGTTGGTTCAATGGCAGACAGAGGATCGATATCGCTTTTAGCTTGCTATATATCGGCGACTGGTATCTTGGTCTTTTCTGACTCCTTCAGAGTTTGTCGGAAGGGTCTCCGCTGCGGTCACTGGATAGCTGAGAAGGGGTAGCGAGGAACGTCATCTGGTGCCCTAGTTGGGTCCTTGAAGAACCGCCTATCACAGATGAGCTCCATGGCATAACGTCCGCGTAAGGAATGAAAATCTTCAGCAACCAGATCGTTAAATGGGATTTCTTGGTTCAGCGCTTGGATGTGACGTATGGTGCAGAAAGCGCAATCCCCAGATCCCTCGGTGGCTTGGACTTGAGGGTTTATGATATTGAACCAAGGTTGGCTCCAATCTTGGTGAAGAGATGGGCGGGCAGCCCAAATTAATTTAAGCAGCCAGAAGGGTATACACCTTGCTTCTCCTGTTGCTTCACCGAAGAAGTTTATTGTGCCGGCTGGTAGCTCGGCGCCAAAGAAATTATACACGTTGGCATCTCGAGCCTCGGTATCCACGATCATAAAAAGCCAGTGGTCCGAAACTTGGAAAGGCACAGTCAGATAACGTGCCTGACGTGCTAAACCAGCACGCAGCCGCTCGATCGACTTTGCTCTTATGTCTTTGTATAAAAGGCCAATAGACAGAGCGGGCGAGGCGTTAAAGACCGGCTGTTGCCGCTTAGAACTTCTGTACATTTCTATATTGTTGGCGAGGAGGACACGGAAGATTGCCATAGGCATCATGGACCGAGGTCGGAGGATGTTGCGGAAGTCTTCACGTGTCATCTTACGCCTAGTTTTTGTATTGTGATAAATTATGTCTTCCCCCACCTTTGCATCGTCCACTATAGTGTTCAGTATAAAAATGTCCTGAGCATCTAAAGTGGAGATGGCCGCCATATCCATGTCATTCGTTTTGTGCGGCAGAGGTGGTAGTGGGGGAAATTCTTATGGAGGGGGAGAAGCAGGTTGTTCTAAGGCTTGTTCATGGCCTGGTAGATCATCGTCCGAGTCGGAGGTAGAATTGAGGTCTTCATCGGTGTCTAAACTTACTCGTTCTGCCTCGCCATCGTCATAGGGAGAAGGTGTGGAGAGAGGTGGGGTAGTTGTTTTTGGTGGGCTGGCGTTGGTTCCTAGTATACACTGGTGGAACTCAGCGTAAGCTGCGTCTTTAGCAGCTTCCCCGATGGACCCCAGCGTGGAATAATCGAAGAATTGGTCCCCGTATGACATGTTGACATTATCGTTGTGTGGGGACTTGGGGTGATTGTCACTGTCGTGGTGACCTTTGTCGAAACCTCTGTGAGAAGGTCCTGCTGCATTGCCTGGGTCCTCTCCGTCATCATGCTTATCACCAGAGGAGGTGTTATTTTTGTTTGAATCAGCAGATGAGTCGGAGTCGTCTTCTTCGTCATCATCGCGATCCTTGTCGTCTGCAGCCTTGTCTGCTTGCTTTTTACTTGCAGACGTTTTGCACCGCCGATGGGTGGCTTGCAACTCATCAAAGGCCACTTGCAGATGCTCGTGTGTTTTCATCAGTGCATCATGGGATTCTTTGAGGTCGGTATATCTGCCCTCGACGGAGAGGAGACGTGTTGTAAGATTCGTAACTTGAGCATGTAACTCCTGGATTTCATCATTATTGGACTCCTCTTGGCGATGTAGTAGTTGTGTGAGTGTGTTGTTGATGGTGTCCAAGTGCGTGCTCAGAACTTCTTGTTGTTGCTGGAGCTCGCGGAGAGTCTCTGGCAGAGGCTGAGTCTGCGTGGAGATCTCATCGACTTACTTCGTCGTTGCTTCCTGCTGACGCTTCGCTCCAAGGACCAGGTCCGACAAGGTGTTGTAGTAGTTGTTGATGTGCTCAACTTACTTAGCCACCTCATCTTGTCATTGCTGGAAGCCTTGGAGGATGGTGGGCAAGGCTCGGTGTTATTCGTCGATCGTGGCCACATGTCGTAATAAACCCTGCACACAAGAAAAAATAGAATTTAATATATTAGAAGGATCAGTGAGGAGGTTTCGGACAGCATCGAATTGACGGCCGAATTCCTCACCGATATTGGCAAAAGGGACCCCAGGAGCGGAAGGGTGGGATGGCTGGAGTCTGCGTGGGATGGTGTTAGTGTCTTGCGGAAGAGACACTGATGATGCCCCGAGCTACGTAGTGACTGTGGATGTAGTCACCAGCGGTGTCGGGGTGGTGGCGGATGTGAAAAGTGGTGGAATTTGTGGTGAAAGCGGTGGAAGAGATAGTGATGGGGTGGAAACTGCGGAGGTGAAAGGAAAGGTGGTAAAGTTAGGCATAGGGGTGGAGAAGGGAGAGCCCGAAGGGAATAGGGGTGATGAAGTGGATGTGAATGGTTGTGTGGATGTGATGGGGAAGAAAGGAGTGGTAGATGTTGGAGTGGAGGGTGGAGTGGTGGCAGCGGTTAGCTGCTCATGTAGACTCTGAATGAAAGAGTCGATTGAGGAGGAGGTTAAGATTTCTTCATGGAGGATCTCGGCCTCAGGATTTGGCTTAGATGTTGGTGTCCCCGACAGCTGTTGGGCCTGCAGCTGCCTTCTAGAAGGGTGTTTGACAGGTATTTTTGTTGGTCGAGCTGTCGAGGCTGTGATGCTCAGCTCCGTCTGTCCCGCTGTAGCTTTCTTTTCGATTGTTTTAACTAAAGCTAGTAGTTGTGAAAGCTCCTCGTCAGAGAAGAGGAGTTGTTTGGTGTCATAATTTGCTAGCTCCGGGAGCGGGAGGAGTGTTCTGGAAGACTTAACCATCGGGCAGAAGACGTAGTGCAGTTTCCCATCCTTTTCCTTGATGATGAAGGAGTTCTTCAGAGTTTGTTCATTGGTAAGGATGTCGCCCTTTAGTTGCGTGCATCGGGGTAGGGTTCTGTCCATCTTGAGGTATTTGATAATAGATGTGACATGCCCCCCCATGCAGATCTCTTTCCCCAGGCCGGAGGTTGATAGTTTCTGGATCAGTTGTCGTCCGATATTGACCGGCCTTTCGTTAAGAATAGACCAAAGAACGAAAAGATCCAAAATTATGACGTTTCCCCCCTCTGTCCTGGGGAAGAGTGCGCTAGCGAGAATTTTGTACAGGGTGTGCACAAAGCCAGAGTGTATATTTGACGCTTTGCACGTCTTCGCATCATAGGTGGGGATCCCGGTTAGAGATTTCCAGAACTTGTGTCTGTTGAACTTTGAATGTTCGGTTCCCACCTCCATGGCTTTTCGCAGCTGGTCCTGGTTGTCAATGAAGACTGTGTTCAGCATATTTTCCGTTATGACAACCTTGCTTCCGAAGATTTGGGTGACGAGCCTTCTGTCACCTCTGTCCCGTGACCTTTCCATGATGTCGACGGGCTCCTTGGTCAGAAAAGTGAAAAACTCTGTAGTGGGTTCAGAGTAGGATGCTTCAGGTACTAGGCACAACCTGGCGAGGTTGGCTTTTTCTAGCACGTCGAAGATGCGGTCGTATATCCCCATCTTACGCAGAATGCTGGAGCAAACATACTTAGTGGGTTTTAGTGTTTTGTCAGCGGGGAGGTTGGTTTGGATGAAGAGGTTTTGTGGTGGTGGTGTAGTGGTGGTGATGGGAATGAAAGTGGGGGTGGTAACAGGATGGTGGTGGTAGTAATAGGGATGGTGGTGGTAGTAATAGGGATGGTGGTGGTAGTAGTAATAGGGATGGTGGTGGTAGTAATAGGGATGGTGGTGGTAGTAATAGGGATGTTGGTGGTAGGTTTTGCAAAGGGTTGATCTATGGCGGAGGCAGGGCGAACTTGTTTTCGTGCCCGTTTCTTGGAGGGCTGCCCAGATGCAGTCTCCAGGACCTTACGTTTCCCCTTTTGTTCTTTAGCAGGGGATTCCTCCTCGGAGTTAGGATTGTACTCCGAGCCTTCATCATCAGAAGAAGAGATCTCAACTTCTTCTTCAGGTGCCTCAGCTAGGCACTTCTCTAGGCGATCAAGTTCACACAGGACGTCCATTATTTTGATATTTGGAGGTGCCTTCCCGGTCTTGTTGAAGTCAACTCTTATCTTCTGGAGCCGAGCTTGTTTTTCCAGCAGTTCCTCTCTTTTCCATATTTCAGGGTCTTCGAACCCGATAACGTTCTTTGCTGGTGATGCCATAGCTGTAGAATGAGAAATTAGGATTTAGAATAACATGTTTAGGAAAAATTGGATTTTATTTGCATTTATGTGTTTTTGTATTTTTATGGAAATTAAATGAATGTGGAAGGCCAAACGGTTTGAAGACCATTTGGATCCAAACGGTTTCAGGACCGTTTGGTTCCAAACAGTTTCAAGACCGTTTGGTCCCAAACGGTTTCAAGGACCGCTTGGAAAACGAAGTGTCATGTGGCCATCAGCGAAGGCAAAGATGAAGGTAAAACGGCGTAGCGACGGCGGATGTGTTGGCGACGACGGCAAAAGCGGCGGTGATCATCGGCGATAAGGGTGATGGTGAAAACGATGATAAAAATGACGGTGAATCTGGTGGTGAAAACGGCAGTGAAGACAGTGATGAAAATGGCGGTGGAGACGGCGACGGTGGACAGGGTCGTTGGTGATGAAGTCGGAATTGGTTTCGGCGAAGAACATTGGTGATAAAAATGATGAGGCCGCTTCGTCGTCGGAGAAGCGGAAGTGCCGCGGCGGTGCCGAAGGCGATGATGGCGGAAGAGAAGAAGGTCGGAGGATGCTACGGTTGCTGGACTACCTTTCAGTAGGTGGTGATGTTGACAGCGAGGAAGCGAAGGTCGGTGGTGCGGAAGTGTGGTTGCTGTGCAGAAGCACGGGAACCACGTCGCCGGAAGGGAATCGCGCGGGAACAGGGGAAAGCAAGAGCAATGGAATAGTCCTTGCACAGAAGCACGAGAGTTCGAGAGTTCAAAGAGAGAAAGACGAAGGGGTAGGGTTTATATTTATAGGGAACGGCTAGGAACCCTTTGCATTCCAAACAGTTTCGAGGTTGTTTGGTTCCAAATGGTTTTGAGACCGTTTGGCTCCAAACGGTTTCGAGACCGTTTGGAGTCCAAATGGTTTCAAGACCGTTTGGCTCCAAACGGTTTGAAGATCGTTTGGAAGGGCAAAGGCAGAAAAGATTTTATATTTTTATGTTTGTTTTTTATTTGTATATTTTTATGTTGTTTGTTTTTGTTTATTTTTTTGTTATTTTTTGTTATGTGAATTTTTTTGTATTTTCATAGGATAAAACTAGGAAAATAAAAGGACAGGACATAAAGGAAAAAGTTGAAATCTTGGGTTGCCTCCCAAGTAGCGCCTTGGTTTTACGTCGCTGGCTCGACGAAGCTGTAACATTGTCATGTTGTTGGCATATTATTTGACTTTTCATGTCTGTTCTGCCCATGCTTAGGGCTTGATTCGGGTTGCCCAGCAAATGTGCCTACCGGAGGCTTCAATTGTGCAGCAATCTGGGCAAGCTGGGCTTCCACTGCTTTCTGCTGAGCCTATTGGTTAGCAAGCATAGTTTGATGTGATTGTAACATCTGCCTTATCAAGGATATTTCATCTTCCGGTTGGGCAGGAATATTTTTCAGAAGACTTTGTTGTTGGGTTTGTTGAGGTTGCTGATTATGCAGTTGTGGATGGAGCGGGGGATGAGTGTACTGGTAGTAGGCTGATTGGTTCCTAGGGTAGTTAGCCCTAGGGAAGTTGTTCCTGGAGTTCCCTTGATTTTGGTTGAAATTGTTTGAGAACCCAGGAGGTAGCCTACTATCAGATCCCCCTGCGTTTGATGTTGTGGATTTGCAGTTCTGGAAGGGTTCCCGTATTGGAATCCAGGGTGATTCCTCGGTTGATTGGGATTGTAGTAGACTTGTCCACGAATAGTGTGGATGGAGTTGACTTGTTCTGGAATTTGATCTCCAGATTGATTAGTAATGGGTTCATATAGTTGTGGTGGTGGATGAAGATCCATCATCACATTATACAGCATACCACAGGAAAGGGTCGAATGGTCCGAAGCATGACAAGCCTCACAGGATCCTGTGACGGCTTTGACTTGTTGAACTAGCAGACTTTTCTTCTTATCAATCTCTCCGAGAGAAGTCTCGAGAGCTTGTTGTTTATGAACAATTGTTTTCAAGGCCTCAGCTATTGCCTTCATTTCTATAGATTCTTCAGCTTTGAAAACCTTAAGGACACCTTTACCGGCTGACCGTCCCCAGTTGGACTGGTTTTCATCTCCGAGTGTAACAATCTTCCATGCGTCCTCATAATTCTTCCTCATGAAGTTTCCTCCAGATGAGGAATCTAAGAACTGTTTAATATCATCGCTCACTCCCCGATAGAAGGTTTCTATCAGTTGATTCTGGGAGATTCCATGATGGGGGCATTTGCGCAAAAGTTCTTTAAATCTTTCCCAAGCTTCAGCGAGGGATTCCCCAGGTAGCTGAGAGAAATGATTGATTTGTCCTCTGATTTCATAGGTCAATGAGGGTGGAAAGAACTTCTCTAAGAACTTTTCCTCTAAGGGGGGCCATGTGGTTATTATGGGTTCTCTGTCCAGTGAGTTGTACCAACTCAGGGCCCTCCCAGACAAGGTGAAATGGAACAAATGGAGCATTATTGCGTCAAAAGTGACACCAGCTTGCGGAACTAGGCGGCACAGCACCTTAAACCTTTTCAAATGATCCATGCAATCATCTCCTGAACCTCCGGAGAAAGAGATGCCTTGCATAATCTGGATCCACTAGGTCCGAATCTCAAAGTTTGGGATATTGATAATCGGAGGTCGGACCGGGTGGTTATCCTCATAGTTCTTCAGGACAGTGTAGTCCCTCAGTTGCTTGTCTCGTAACTCCAGCTGAGTAGCTTGGGTTGCTGCCTCAGTCTCAGCTCTTATGCGGGCTTTCTCTTCCGCACGTATCTCCACTTGGATTTGGGCACGAGTGTCTGTGATGAGTTGTGCCCGTTGAGCGGCGATGGCTGCATTTACTCTCTCCATCACCAAAGCAGCTTGGAGTTGTTCGTCAGCCATTTGTCTAGCGCGTTGGCGATTGAGACGGATTCGGCAGTGGAAACTTCTCTCTACCTCGGAGTCGTACTCTGGATCAGGGGAGAATCCGCGATTATGCGATGATCGCATGCACGTTTTCTACCTGAGTAGAGAAAAGAGAACACCTTTAGATAATGACAAAGATATAATAGTTTCAAGAGGATATAGAGTTATGATTAAAAAGAAAGTGTAAAATCCTAACCAACTAGAAAGGTACTAAGTGAAATTATAATGTTCTGTTGTCCCCGGCAACGACGCCATTTTTTGATGGAGCTAGAACTTACACCAAAAGATTACTCTTTCAATGGGAGTCCTAAATTGCACCAAAAACCCTAGAGAGTTGATGTCTTCTCTAGGTTTACCTATAACTGGTGCTTAGATAAATGCTCCAACCCCATAAGAGTATGGAAGCCTTATCGTAGTACAGATTTAGGATCGAACCCAAAAGACAACGGTCTTGTCACAAGCAACAAGATAGAAAACGTACGGAATTTCACTTAATCACTTACTAGTAGGCACTTATATCGAAAGTTGGATTTCGATGTTTTAAACTAAGAACATGAAAAGTAAAGAAAGCAAGTAAATCTAATGAGTTAAACTATGATAAAAGATCACTAGGGTGTGATCGGTTTTTCACCGCCACTACACATGGATCAACACATGCAAAGCAAAACTTAACCTGCAAAAAGAGTCCAGTCAGTTAGTATCCTTGTAGACTTAGCTTCCTTTCGGAGAATCTAACTACGAGAAGTGTGGGAATGTTGCAACACCAGCCATTCCTGATCAAATGGTCACATTACTTTGCATCATTCCCCTCGCAAAGTGTGTTCCTCGACTTATCAAGGTTGCACTTCCATACGTCAACTGATTCCATTTCATAGTATGAAAGTGCAACGGATGATAGTGAGTTTACTCCACTTCTTGAGATACACTTCTATATACCGAAACAGATGCATGGTGGATACATGCACCAAGAACCAACATACAAATGAGTTTCGAATCTAATAGTACAAACGTAGACAATTCATACTAAAAGATAAAAGATAACACAAGTTGGAGATCAAGCAACATGCATTCATTAATTGTTTGATGTCAAACTGACAAAGATAAGAACTCTATATTACAACCTAAGGATTACATTTACTTGATATGAAAGCATGGGTAGCGGGGATACTCCCCGCACCCTAGTGAAGGAGACTACTCGCTCATGACTAGGACAAAGAAGGAGGCAAGAAGAGAGAGAGAGAGAGCATCATCCCCATAAAGGATGGAGGAAGGTCAACCCCTTGGAGAGAGAGCAACGATCCACCAGTCTTCGTAGGTTGCACGATGATGAGATCTCCCCTTCCCACCTTCTTTGGCGAAGAAGGAGAAAGCAGCTTCAGGATGGAGTATGGGTCTCAGACCGGCAGCCCCAGGGTGGAGGATGGAAGTAGCAAGCGCTCTGGAACGATTGAGGAAGCCTTTGGACGTCTGAAACTTCTTCTCGGTTGAGGACCCTTGGGGTCTTATTTATAGGCCTTAAGTGAAGTCCAAACGGTTTGGAGACCGTTTGGACCTCAAGACCGTTTGGGACCTCAAGACCGTTTGGACCTTGAGACCGTTTGGCTTCATGCGGTCTTGAGACCGTTTGAACTCCATGCGGTCTTGGGACCGGTTGGCTTCATGCGGTCTTGAGACCGTTTGAACTCCATGCGGTCTCGGAACCGTTTGGCTTCATGCGGTCTGGGGACCGTTTGACTCCATGCGGTCTCGAGACCGGTTGGCTTCATGCGGTCTCGAGACCGTTTGAACTCCATGCGGTCTTGGGACCGTTTGGCTTCATGCGGTCTTGGGACCGTTTGACTCCATGCGGTCTCGAGATCGATTGGCTTCATGCGGTTTTGGGACCGTTTGACTCCATGCGGTCTTGAGGTTGAGTTGATCTTTTGTGATTTTTTGTGCTTTTTCTGCATATATAGAAAGGAAAAGTTAGTATGATAGTATATTTACAAAAAAGGGTAAATTTAGGATTATGCATAGTTTTAACTTAGAAAGAGTATGGAAAACTAAAGAAAAGGACTAAGATAATCGTCCAAAATGGGAGGTTATCAGGAAACCTGATGTTTGCAATGTTATTAAGCTGAAGGAGACCGATCAAGATATTTTATTGGATATTGAGGTTGGTAACTATAACTTCTGGTTTTCTGCTGTTTACGGTCACTCTAAAGATAATGATAGATCCAGTCTTTGGGAATCCCTTGATAGCACTACCCAAATCTGTTCTAAGCCTTGGCTTATGATTGGGGATTTTAATGTTGTTTGTAAGGATATTGAGAGGCAAGGTAAGTTCCCTCCCTCTAGGAAGTCTATGGAGGAGTTTAATTCTTTTCTTCTCAACTGTGGTATTGTGGAGATTGACCTCAAGGGCCTGTTCTTTTCTTGGGATAATCACCAACCTGGTGACAGGTTTATCACTTCTAAGATTGATAGAGCTCTTGCTAATAATCTGTTTCTGACGTACTTTGATAATTTCTCTGGTGAGATTGTATCGAATACTCTAGGGGATCATAGACAACTCAATATCTTTATTGGTGATCCTAAAGTTTTTAAGTCTCCATTCAGATTTATGAACTCCTGGGCCCTTAAGTCTTCTATTTCTGATATCGTCTCTTCCTCTTGGAACATTAGTATTGAAGGTTGTGCGATGTTTAAAGTTTATAGAAATTTTAGTTCCCTTAGAGATAATTTGATCAATTGGAACAAGAGGGAGGTGGGGAATTATCATGATGAAGTGAAGAACCTCAGATCTGCTGCTCTTCATGCTCAGGTTATTGCTGATCATAATCCTACTGATTGGAGTCTTGTGGAAAAAGCACAGTTGTTAAGAAGGGAGCTCTCTGTTGCTGAGTATGCTGAGGAGATCCTCCTTAGGCAAAAGTCTAGAATTTCTTGGCTTAAGGAGGAGGACATGAATTCAAAATTCTTCTACTCATCCTTAAAGACTAGAATATTGAGAAACTCTATTAATTGTATTATGATTGACAACGTGCTTTGCTATGATCCTAGTATGATTAAGGAGCACATCTTTGAGTTTTACTATAATCTTTTCAACAGAAATCACTCTAATGTAGGTCTTCTAGGTGATTTCATGTGGACTGGTACCACTATTTCTAAAGCACATAAGGTTTCTCTCATCACCAATGTTACTCAGAAGGAGATTGATGATGTGGTATGCAACCTTAATCCTGACAAGGCCCCTGGCCCTGATGGTTTTAAACCTTTCTTCATCAAGAAATTTTGATCGATCATTAAAAAGGATGTCTCTTCTGCTATCTTTGAATTATTTACTAAGGGTAATATGTTGAAAGAGGCTAACAATACCTTTATTACCTTGATTCCCAAAGGTGCTAATTCTACTGAGATTAAAAATTGGAGACCGATCGCTTTATACAATGTGGTGTATAAGCTCATTTCTAAGATTATGGCTAATATATTACAAGATGTTCTACCTTCTATTATTAGTGATAACCAAAACTCTTTTTTGAAAGGTAGAAACATTAAAGACTCTATCTTACTTACCAATGAGATCCTTCACGACTTTAACAGGCCTTCTGCTGGGCCCAAGATGTGTCTTAAGGTGGATATCTCAAAGGCATATGACTCTGTTAATTGGAAGTTTTTGTACTCTGCTATGCACAAGATGGGGTTTCCTTCTATATGGATAGACTGGATTGAGGAGATCTTTAACTCTACCTCTTACCAAATTTTGATTAACGGGGAGCCCACTAGGTACTTTAAACCGTCTAATGGCATTAGGCAGGGTGATCCTTTGTCCCCCTACCTTTTTTTCATTGTTATGGAGGCTTTTTCTGTGATCATGAATGAGGAAGTTAAGAAGAAGAATATTATTCCTATCAAAGCTTCTAAAAATTTGCATGTTTCTCATTTGGTTTTTGCTGATGACCTTATGATTTTTCTGGAAGCTAACAAAGTTAATGCTGAGAATGTTTTGAAGATCCTTAACTACTTTGGTAGTCTCTCTGGGTTGTATGTCAATCCTAGTAAAAGTGAGATCATTCTTAGTAAGGGTTCTGACAGTGATACCATCATTGATATTCTGAAGTTTAAAGAAGTTGTGTTACCCTCTAAGTATCTGGGAGTTCCCTTGGTCATTGGCAAGATCAATAAACTAGCTTGTGCTCCGCTTGTGGACAAAATCAAGTCTAGACTTGAAGGCTGGAAAGCCAGGTGTCTATCTATGGCAGGCAGGCTTGAGCTTATAAATTCAACTATTGGTTCCATCTATCTTCACTGGACTAATTCCTTTCCTATTCCTAAATCTGTTATGGAGGAGATTAATAGACTATGTCGTGATTTTCTTTGGGGTAGTAAGGATGATAAAAAGTTGCTTCATCTTATTAAGTGGGACAATGTCACTAGACCCAAGTCTGAGGGTGGCCTTAGTATAAGGAAGATTGAGGACGTCTCTTTGGCTTGTACTTTCACTAGTGGCTGGGATATTGCTAGTAAGATAGACTCGTTATGGGTCAAGTGGGTTAATGAGAAATATTTATTCAAGTCTTCCTTCTGGGTCATTCCTACAAGTACTAATATGTTGTGGAATTTCTTGAAGATTCTTAATGACAGGGATACCATGATTAAACATGTCTCCTACATTATTGGGAATGGTAAGAGAATTAAACTTTGGGTTGATCCTTGGGTCCCAAATTATCGTTTGTTGAAAGATTGTATTGGTGTTGATGCAGTTCTTAAGCTTGGTTTACCTGTTGATTGCTATGCTAGTTCTGTTATTTCTGATGGACAATGGACTATTCCCTCTTCTAGAAACAACAAGAAGCTTATTGATTTCCTTGAGAAGTATCTCTGTTCTCTGAACAAGGAAGATGTTATTCTCTTTTGCAATAGGGATCGCCCTAAGTTGAAGAATATTTGGAATTCTATTAGAAATAAGAGATGTGAATATGATGTCTTTAAGTGGATTTGGAATTCTAAAGCCCCGAATAGATTCAAGGTCCACGCATGGAAAGATGCTCATAACAAACTCCCTACTTCGGATTATGCTAGGAGAAGGGGCATTCTTACTCCCTCTATGTGTTTCCTGTGTAAGTGTGATTGTGAAGATACTACACATATATGCTTTCTCTGTCCTTTCTCTAGGCAGATTTGGAACCTTATTGGGTTGGAGCTGAATGTCTCAGTTGATGTGAAATCTTGGACTGAGGTGACTAATTTTCAGTGCAACAATGTCAGATTTTTGGTCTTATGCTCTCTCTACTATCTTTGGTGGGAAAGGAATATTCGAGTTCATGAAGAAAGAGAAAGAAATTGGATTGATGTGTGGAAGTTAATCTATAGAGATTATACTGAGTACCAGCATCATCCCTAGTGTTTCTGTACAGATGCTTTCCTATTTTGAGCTCTGTTGAAATACCCCTCATGTGTTTCAGCAGAGTGTGTGTTTCTCTCTGTGCTCTGTTCGTTTGGTGCTGTTTGGCTGGCCCCTTTCCCTCTGCTGCTGTTTGGGTGGTTGGTTGTAGGAAGCGTTGCTGTGTTGCAACTGGTAGTTGTTGTCTTGGTTGTTTTTCCTTTTAGTGTTGAGCTTATCCCTTGGGAGTGGCAGAGCTCGCTATGGTTTTGGTTGGTTGTTGAGTTGTTTTGGAGGGTTAGTGGATGGTTCTTTGTCTTGGTGGTTAGCTTCTCTTCTGCTGTAGATGCTTTGCAGCTGATGTTCTTGGGGTTTTTGTTCTTGGTTGGTGCCTATGGATGGGTGAGCTTATCCTTCGGGAGTGGCAGAGTTCTCCACAGTGCACAACAGGCTGTTTCTTTGGAAGACTCCTTCTGTTATGAAGTTCCTGTTTCTTGAGTCACTTTTGGCTGTTCCATGGGTTGGGTGGAGTACCCTTTTCTCTTGCTTTGCTTTGATCTGTTGTTGAAGATGGGGTTACGCTGAAGATAGTTTTTTGGCTTTGTTGTTGCTGCTGCATATGCTCTGTGGTGCCTTCATTGTTGTTGGTTGTTTCTTAAAGTTGGTTGTCCTGTCATGTTGATGGTTGCGTTTCCTGTGTTAGACGTTGGTCTGCTGTTTGCTTTAAGGATTCCTTGTTGGATTCCTTACTGGTTCAGTTGGGTTCGAGGCAGTGCTATCCTTTTGAAGATCTGTTGGTTTCTGTTTGTTCTGAGGATGATGGAGTATCGTTTTTCAAGGAGGCACTTTTTGTTCTATGTCAGACGTTGGTCTGCTTTTGCTTTAAGGATTCCTTGTTGGATTCCTTGTTGGTTCATTGGGTTCGTCCTTTTGAAGATCTGCTGGTTTCTTTTTGTTCTGAGGATGATGGAGTATCGTTTGAAGATCTGCTGGTTTCTTTTTCTAGTAGCTTTAGTAGGTGCTGCTGCTGGTGCTGATGGGTGTGTCATCTGGTCCCCTCTCTCTTCTAGTGAAGGTTGTTTTTGGCCGCTGGAAGCGTGTGGTTTATTCTGTGATGTTTGTTGTTTGGGGCTTGCGCTTGGTGGTCTGTTTGGTGTTGGTTGTGGGAGTTCTGTTTGTTATTCGTTATGGAGTTTTTTCCTTCTCTGATGGTGGCTGGGATGTTTGTTGATGTTGTATTCTGGTTCTTTTGGAGAAGGTCCTGCTAGTTTTTTTGGCCCTGTTCTTGGCTGATGTGTTGGGTATAGTGCTTCTTTTCCATCTTTTTTGGAGGGTTCGTTGAAGATTCTTGGTTAGGGCAGTATGAGTTTTTGTTCTCTTGTTTCTCTGTCGGGGGTTTAAAGTGATTGTTAGATGTATAGATAGTTTTTTAGTTGATTCTTGTTTGGGAATCAACAAGTTTTGTACAATTACTATACAAAAAATGAAAAAAAAAAAAACAACAGGAGTTTCGGCCGACCAAAAAAAGAGAATTGTTGGTGGGTGCATTTAGATAATTATATATATGCTAAGTTTTTACACTTCTGCATTCTAGGAAAGGATGTTCGGGCGTTTTACCATTGACGATCTAGTCACTTGAAGTTTGAATTCGGATAAACGATTATGTAATAAAAGGTCATTGTTTTATATGTTCTTAGTCTAACAGTTACTAAATAAACCGGACGAAGAACTATGAATTGCATTTGCCTAGAGTGCAACTTAAGACCTAATTTGACCAAAATCATAATCACAGACCAAATAAGTAGGTTACATATTAAACCTTACTTAATGATGAGTTATACCATTGCTGACTCTCTCTCACCTTTCCGTAATCACTTATCTCTATCCCCGTCTATCATTTCTATCTCCTTTGTTCTTTAATAATGAATAATCCTCTCCATGTGTCTGTCATCAACCTCACAAACAAATGTATCACGTGGAATCGTGTCTTTGTCAATCAATGTCACAAACAAATGTAGCACAACTTCCAATCTGGAGACCGAGGGAACAGCAGGGAACAGCATGCAATCAATCACTACGGGTCCTTAATCCTTGAACAACAGCTGCATGGTCGATGCGCCATGTCTCGTATCTAAAATTTCATCTCTAGTGATTTTATAAAGGCATCCCCTTTACAACGATGAACCAAAAACGACCATAACGGAGAACATACGCTGGTGTCTGAAGACTTTACCATTTTAATATAATATAGAAATTGATTGTGTCTCTGTTTTCTTTTGCTGTACAAGAGTTATTCGTTGCCTGAAAAAGAACATGAATTGTAAAATCAACTTTGATATCTTGAATAAGGGTAGAGCTTGTAAATATTACTTGACCCAATAGAGTGATCCGACCTCATTAATGCCCACTATTAACGGAGCTAGCATTATATGAGCTCGTCAGGTCCCCAGCCGCGTACGATATGGGCTGGGTTCGTCGCTAAGGCCTCGTTTGGTTGGGCCGTGTTCCAACGTGTGCGGCTTCAACTCATCGTTACTTCTATTTCCATACGTTTGGTTTCAAGTTGTTCATTCGCACATCACGAAAAGCAACTGCACGAGCATACCAATTAATACAGAAAAAGTAGGAAACCAACTGCGCCGATTATACGTGCGGTTCGTTTTCACCGCCGCTTCCCAACTCTTTTGCTGCTGAAGCAGATACGTTCATCAGCTCGGTAAGTTCACTGGACACACAAAGCAGTGGAATATGTCATTAAGTCATCTAGCGTGTTACAACTGCTTGCAACCAAATTAGCCCTAATCGCAATCTCGCCGCCGCCGGGAGGACTAGCCTGGGCCGGGCTGTATTATGGTTGGTAAGGCCGCGAGAGCGACTGTCTCCTCTGCCGACCACCAACGCGAATCGGTTCAACCACATCCACGTGCTTGGTAGGGCCGGGGGCATGCGCGAGTCGCCTAGTCCACGCGATGCATGCTTCCCACTGCAGCTGAATTGCCCCTAATGTCACGTTGCCTGTCAATCTGACTACCTACTTTCCCTCATTTCCTGTGTTTTTGTCGACTTGTACGGTAACGGTATCATCAGCCAGGATATTCCCTCCCCGCCTTCTATCCATTAGAAAGAGCAGTCAAATTGATTCAGCCAGCGCTCTGGCCAATTATATGACACAGCGCTGCAGGGACTTTGTATGCCAAAGTATGAATCCCATCATTGTTTTTGCTTCATCGTTAAGCTATCCTGGTGGGAGTTCTTTGTAATGATACGTCGCCTATACAGATTCGGGTGTGGAGTACAGACAGCAACTCATGTACGCACTTGATTCTGGATCTCTATATAGGTTAATTGTGTATCATGTATGTATCGATTGCTAGTTAATAAAACTGTTTTCATAGTTGAATTGAACCGCCCATTAATCCACCAACAAGCTAGCTGCAAAGAGTAGTAACAACAACGTGCGGCATCACGTGCAGCAGCTGCCTCGTCAACGCCCGATGAGGGACATTCACGTATGCCGGGATTACTATAAACATGACACATGCCAAAAAAAAATGACCTATTATGACCAATGAACTGAGGAGGGCTGGTGAGGGAGGAGGTTTTCGTGACTATGAATTTTTCAAAATGATGCCTCCATCAAACTGAAGAGTTTGAATAATGGTGTTTGCATCTTGGTGTTTACATTTTTGCCTCCATCAAACTGAAGAGTTGGAATAATGGTGTTGATCTAATTTTTAATCATAGCATTGAAGGAAACAAATACAACAAAAGAAAACACACTTATTTTGTAGTGGTATCATCTAACAATGTCTACTGTAATAGTCTGTCAACAAAGCATAGTATTGAAATCCATGTTTAGATACAACAAGAGGTTTGCCCCAAAGATCACAATGTATTACACAGAATGGACACAGTGACCTTATGTGCTTATGAAACACATGTAATTTTCTACTCTTACTAAGTTCATAGCTATTACAAATATCTTTATACTAATTTGTACTGATTATGCTTTTATTTTGTATCAGCAACTGTAACAATTTATTATTGGGATGTCCAAGTCTCATGTTCTAGACAACAATCTTCACTCTTGTAAATCGGTTTGAAAACAACACATGATGTCCTCCTTCTTCAAGAATATACAGTCCCTTTTTACACTTTCCCTGGGCCAGGGTCAGATGATTTCACACATTCTTTATATAAAAAGCATCATGAGTGGAGATAAAATAACAAGGTATGTATTCGTGAGCCAATATACATACAACAAGTTCTGTTTAAAACTAGGTACAAGGAGTATTTGCTTCAAGAGTAACTTGGTTTTATTGTGTGTGTGTGTGTGTGTGTGTATATATATATATATATATATATATATATATATATATATATATATATATATATATATTCCCAATATGTGATATAGAAACATAGTTACCATCAGCCATCATAACAAGATCATTTACTTGATAGGCTACAACATAGGTAAATTTACATGCATTCTGAGCAACATGATCAGTGGAACTAGAGTCTACGAGCCATTTAGTGAATTCATTATCATCGACCTTCATAGTAGTCAAAGAAGCAGCTCTAGATAACATCTTGTGTAATTTTAGTGTTCTAATGTTTGTATCAAACCTGTGCCAACACTTATAGGCCTCGTGTCCTCTTCTTTCACAGATTTGGCATAGATTTGATCCTCTGTTGTGGCGTACTACAATATCACTTGCATTTTATCTTGCAGTTTGTGGAAAACCTCTGCCCTAAGAGGTAAAGGTAGAGTTAGTGGTCGAAGGACCACTTCCCATAATTCCAATAGTGTAGTTAGTATAATAAAAATTTGTTTGTGCTCTTCCTCTGCCTCTATTATAAGATCGACCTCCTCCTGAGTTGTAGTTGTAGTTATATTGTTGTCCACTACTGTTATGAGAAATACAATTTCTTGAACTATTAGTATTTCCTCCTTTGTATGAATAAAAGATAAGTGATGAACTTGTTGAACCTTTTCTGATTTTTCTACTCTCATAGTCCTGCAGTAGAGAAATTATATTTGTGTATGCTGGAATAGGTGGATTTAGCATAGACACAAAAAAACTCTCATATTCAGATCCATCCAGTCCATTTAAGAGAGTAAAGACATTCTCCTTTTCTATAATAGTGTACCCTATGGCATTCAGTTGATCACATATATTCTTAAGAATTCTCAGATATTCAACTATAGTGGTTGATTCCTTTTGAAAGGTACGCAATTGAGAAACTAGTTTAAATTCTTTGGATTGAGAACATTCAATAAATTTCTTGCCCGAAGTAGTCCACACCATAGTAGCAATTTTACAACCTATTGTCTCCCTCATAACTTCCTCAAAAAGCAAACCACAGATCCATCCTTTTACTAACTGACCAGTTTTTATCCAGGATTTATACTTTGGATTTAAGTCAGGCTCTTCATCTTCTGAGATGATTAGCGTTGGCTATTTTGCTTGTTCCATCTAAGAAGCTTTTAAGAAAATAGTTCTTGGCTGCAGTTCTTATTAGTAATTCCCACAGTAAGAAAGTTATTTTGATTAAGTTTGATAGAAATGAAGTTTGATACAGTAACACCCCACTTATACTGTAACATACCGATTTCTGAAATTTTGTTTTTTGACCCTCTTTCCCATCTTTTCCTTTCATTTCTATCCTTATTGGCCTTTCTATTTAATTAATGGAATTTATAGTGGTTTAGTGAACATTTATTCACTAATTGTACCAATATAAGGGTTTATGCACACATACCTCAATGAAAGCTTAATTACCATAACTAAGCGCTCTAAACCTTAATTTAACTTTTTGATGTGATTTGTAAACATAACATATGCCACAACTCATTTTAGTGGTAATATTAAGATAAGAAACTTAATCGGATGAACAATTTAGATAATGGGCTGTTAATGGGCCATATGACATATCTCATAAAAATAAGTCTCAAAAGAGGAAAAAAACTTCAAATTCGATATCTACATATCAAAATTAGCCTACATGTCAAATTTCATCTAATTTGGACTACCTTGAAATATTAGGATAAGTTTAGGAGAGAGAAAATCAATAAAAGGCATAAGTAATTAATAATGTGATTTTATAAATTCAAAATATGGAAATAATGTAAAATTAATATTATACACATCAAAGATAACTTGTGGATAAAGTTTGGTCCAATTTGGATGTTGTTTGTGCAAGTTATGCAATTTTAGGTACATTCTGGACTTTTATGCAATTTACCCAATTGGGAGGTTTTCTTTGCAAATTATCTCCTGAATTTTAATCCTTAGATATTCCCTTACCATTAACGAGATTTTAAACCATTGGAGAACCTAGTTTCACATTGGTTTGATGGTATTTCTTTCCAAGGGCATTATAGGGATTACCCTCTTTATAAAGATGTTTATCCTTAAAAGCTATCAACCAATGAGGTTATTTCTTTCTTGCAAAACGGTGGGATGAACTAAAATAATCTATGGTCTCTTATGACCGACTTTGAATATGCATGAAGCTTCTATGAGCTACCCTCTTGCATGGACATCATTCCCTAGGCTAAAGACACATGGAAAGTCCCTTAAGACTCCTCATGCTTCACCTCTTTCTTTATATATACATGTATACCCCTTCCCAACTCATAATTCGAAAACTCTTTCTCTCCTTTTCTTTCCTCTATCTTAGATAATAGTTCCTTCTGTATTTGTCCATGAATTTGCTGCCCCAAGGAAATAGAGGGAGCCCACCTTGGTGAAGAAGGCTCCTAGGGCTTCCAAATTGCCCTATTAGGGTTTCTAAAGCTCCTCCTTGGTAATTTTGACCAAAACTAGTAAGTTTCCTCCCTTTCTTCCCTATTTTCATACTTTTAGTCTTCCTTAAACCCTATTACAGGTCGTAACCATGGAATTCCATGGTGAAATCCCACCTAGAACCCTAAAACACCTCTATGCTCTTTTGCTAGGGTTTGCACCTCTAAAGTGGAGAAGGTGATCTTTGCTCAAGAAAGGAGCTAGGATTGGAGAAACCAGACCTTCTAAGATTGGATTCTTGATGTTTGGACCTTATTATCTTCCCTAGGTATGAGTTTCATAACCCCTTCCCATATATTTCTTATTACATGCTTAAAACTCATGATCTTATGTTAAAAATTGACGATGTGTCGATTTCTAATTGGTCGATTTTCAATAATTCATAACTTTTGATTCGTTTGTTCAAAAATTAAAGTAAAATATGTTATGAACTCAGAAAACATGTTATTTTAATAAAAATATTTCCAAGTATTGGTTTTCAGTTTTGTCGAAAATAGTTTTTAGAAAATGAATTAAATACCTAAAAATCACCAAAAATACACTTTAACCTTCATAACTCTAATATATGCAAAATTATATGTTTTCTTAATCAGAAAAACCTAACTAAATTAGTGGTGATATTTTTGAGGTCTGAATCGAGGTTTTGTGTAAAAATTTCATATATTAGGGTTCAACTCTTTAAGGTATATATGTTATTCTAATACATGAATATGAAATTGGAAATATGACAAGTGGACCTTGATTTCAACTAAAGGTTTGGAAAAGAGGTTAATAGGACTCTAAGAGAGGTATGTTGTATCCCCTATTCCTATATGTTGAACAATTCACCTATGCTTATTCATTCTCTTTGTCCTATGCACATTAGCCTATACACAATGTCTTTTCTTTTGAAAATCATTGTTCATGTGAAATACCTTATTTGATGTTGAACATATGATCATGGATATTCTTTTGAACTCTTATCTTATGATTTGTTCATGATGGAACTCTAAAAGATGACATGTGATGTATTTTTTCCACTTATGAGGTGGATGTATATGTTGGTCACTTATGTGGTGACTAGTTTATATATTCTGACTATACTTTCTACTTGCCTTTACATTTAACATGCTATGTGATTCAGTAGTACTAGAGTAGTGTAATTGCATTGGTTTTTATGGCAGATGTGTTATTTCCTGCCGAGCAGATGTGATATTTCCTGCTCTTTTGGGATGGAAAGGAACCTCATACCCAGGGCAAGATGTGTGATTCTTGGCCCATGTTTTATATATTTGGGAGATTGGAAGTATTCCTTTCTCTATCAGGTTTTAAGTTTACAAGACTTGGCCGCCTTTGTCTTTATAATATTCTAGTGTTATGCTTATCTCGCATGCATGCAGGATAATGGTTATGATATGTGCTTATGTGGCACCACTCTTTTATTTAATAATGGAAAGTATTCTTTTGTTATCATATTATTTCAATTCCTTTTCTCTTGATACCTATTTGGGTGGTCCTTATCTTTTATATGGGAAGACTTTTATATTTGATGTCCTTTATTCCATATATTGCTCAATTTCCTATTTAGTATGCACATACCAGCTTTTGTTGATGTCTCATGTTGTTTCTTTCTTTTGTGGGGTATGCTTCCAACCCCAGGTTAGATCAAGGAGTATATAGCTTTTGGCTTGGACCTAGCTCTTGGAGATTTTACTTTGGAGACAAGATTTGAAGTAGTTTGGACTACCCTCTATCTAGATCCTATTTTGTATGTTGATGTAACCCTAAATGGGAGAATTTGATGTATTTTTGTAAACCTTTATGAAATTGAATACAATCAGTTACTTTTTTTATTCCGCTACTTTCCAATGAGTTTTGATTATCATATTTTAGTAAAGGGGTGATTACACACTCCCTTACATATACCATTCATAGCGGAAGCACATATACACAGTCACATCGAGGGGGATGTCACAGCCATGATATTCATTGCACAAAATAGAGTTTAGATAAACCATCACAGGATCAAAATTACAATTTCTCATTCTCAAATCTTAACAAAGTTTACATGTACATAATTTAGAAAAGGAAAAGATCTATAAACTAGGTATGGTTGGCACCCCACCAATGTTCTTCTCCTTGAAAGTCCTTGAGCTAGGGTTTCCTCCTTAGATGGACTTACCTCCTTAGCTAGCTTCCAACCTGAGGGCATCACGCCCCCAGCCATGCATCAAACAAATGGTAAGTGGATTGAACATGTTATAATATAAAGAAAACTTGAAACGTGAAAATAAGCATTAACATTAAACATTGAACATTGAAAAGACATGCATTTTCTTTAAGATCAATTTATTTTATCTTAACCTATATAAGTAACCTCATGTTGTACAAATGTTCCTCTTCTCTTATGCACCGAAGTACCTCTTAGGTTGCACCAAAGTGCCTCTTCTCTTATGCATCGAAGTGCCTCTTCTCTTATGAGGAACTTATATAAGTTTTATTTTATCCTTCTCTTTCTTTTAAGGCTCTTATCTTTACATTAGACTTTATTGGTAACATTATCATTAAGATTCATGAAGGTGATACCATACATCATAAAAAACTCAATACATCTTACTCTTACTGAATTTAACAATTAGAAACAGTAAATAACATAAACACGGCATTCATTGAAACTCATACATGCATACTAATTCAAAACAAATTAACTATATGTTCAATTGCATGGACCACTTATCTTTTTCACTAGGAGAGTATCTTCTCTCTCTTCCTAGGTTGAGTAAAACCCTAATCATGATCTTGGGGGTCTAGTAACCCTAATCACCATGTTTACAACATGTTTCACATTATTATACATTTTATTCACCAAATTAAACCCTAGTTTCCATTTCTCATAAAACCAAGGTTTGGAAATTTAAAACCAGACTCTGAAAACTACATATTCGGATTCCTCTCGAAAAACCATTTCCAAAACATATTTTTTCTCATTTTTCTTAGCATCGAGCGATTTACTATGAATTAATCAAAATGGACCTATCAGAATTTAGAAAAAGTCCACATGGGCCAATGAGAACCTGCCATATAGGCGCGGGTCTCGCCCAAGTGGATAAGTGGTCAATAAAAAGCAAAATCTTGAAAACCTGAAAATACCCTTGCAACTGAAACACATAGTTTAACATGGCGGGGGTATTATGGTCATTTACTGACCTGGGTTTTTCCCCCGACCATGGCATCGAGAACAGGCATGTGAAGCCTAAACCTCCGATCATGGCTCATGAGGAGGAGTCAACTATGGGAAGTTGAGACCTCAGGGGCCTTCCTTGCCTCACGACGGATCCAGGGAGCCAACTCCCTCACTGTGGCGAGCATTGAAGCTCCACCTTGTTGCTGTCGCGAGCACGGGAAGGGAGGCAAGATGGCTGAGATCCCAAAACACCCTGCTACAATGAGGGAAAATGGAAAAGATGCATCTGTGAGGAGCCAGTGAGTTTAAAGATGCCAGAGCATGAACAAAAGAATACTAGGAGATGTTTCTTTGCATCATAATGGAAAAAATAGGGAAACTATCCCCAACCGTGGGCATGAAGCCACGAGCAGAAAATGAGGAACTAAGGGCAGGTAAACACTCCCTTGCATCTTACAAAGTCAGGCGATGAAGAACAGAGGCCGGAGATGCGCTGAGGTGCCGAGAGGGCTGGCACCGGCGAACACCCATACTGGCCTCTATAGGGTACGGTGATCGGGAACATTTTGAGGGAAACTGACAATAGGAAAACATAGGACAGTTTGTGGGGATGCTTACCGCACGCGTAATTGAACCGATGTGGTCGGAATCCTTGGTTGCATACAGACATCACCAGAGATGAAGGTCGACTAGGCCCTAGCGCTTGGGTGCACGATAGGGGAAATTGAATGTGGAGGGAGAAATGTCGGAGCCTGGAGGTTCTCTTGAGACCATGAGGTGAGGAGGGGAGGGAGTATGGCGGCGGCTGCGTAAACTGGCAGAGAGAATAGTCATGAGCCCTAAAAGGTGTTTCCTATATACTCCATGAGAGAGGGAGTTCTAGGGCTCAGGATATGCGTGGGAGAGAGGAGAATTTGGGGGAGAAGAAACCGTGAGGAGAGAGCGAGCATAGAGCTAGAAATTTTTCAAGGAAAATTCGGGTTGTCGGCGCCCCCACTTGCCTAAATGGTGAGAGGTAGTGGACGGGTTTGTGACCGTCTAATCGTTAGTCAAAGAAACATGGGTCGTCTGATCATGCCCAAGAAAGAAAATGAGATAAGAAAGTGCGTGACAGGGATTAAATCCCGGAACCATAGGGAAAGTGGGTGCATTGAAAGCAAATCTTATCAAATTAAATACAAAATTTCCTATTTTAATTAGAGGGTCAAATAGAGTCCAAATGAGTCCAAATTTGGAACATTGACTAATTAAAAGGTCTAGAATAATCTTAGCCAATTATATTTAGGTTTTCTCAACGTTTTGTCTACATTTTCTATTTTTGTTTCTTATCTTAATTTAAGTGTACAAACTAATTAAATAAAAGATGGGGAACTTTCCTTTGTGGGATTTTACTCCAAATTTTGAGTTTATAACTATTCGTCTTATTTAAAGTCATGGCCTACTCATTTATTGCCTTTTTATGCATTTTTCTTGGAGTAGAGAGAAAACAAGGGGAATATTACTTCCCACTTATGTATTTACAAAATAAAAATGAAAGGTGGCCAAAAGATGCCGAGAGAGCACTCATATTCTCATATTTTCGAACTAAAAGAATAAGGGGCACATTATTATGTCTTTTTAGACATTTTGAGAACATGAGAGAAAAAATGAACATTAGGGCTTTATTTTGGAATCTATAAAAAAATAGCACCTTAATGTCCAAGAGATTTTAAATTTCGAATTATTGTTTCCTTTCTTCCTCTTTCTCTTTCTCTTTCTCTTTCTCTTCCATTACCTTTAGATTTATTTGATAAAAGAAAAAGGGAAGACATATTATCATTATTACACCTATTTGCAACACATAAAAGAAACTTACTTGGAGCCCTTTTTATTTTTCTTTGTATTAAAATCCTAGAAATAAAACTAATTTGGACAAATTGCAGTAAGGCCCTTAACAAAATATTATTTGAAGAAAACTACATAAAAGGCTTTATTTTACTCTTGAAAATTAGGGATGTTACATTACTACCCACCTTAATTAAATTTCATCCTTGAAATTTTGTTAGGCTACCCACCTTAGGAATTTGCATATCCTTAACACAAAAACATTGATACACTATATTACCAAGAAAACCATAGTTCCATACATTGCATGAAAGATAAAGTTTTTTTAAAAGGAAATAACTACACTACTAGACTCTACTCGGTCTTATCATCCTCACTATCATCTACCATGGCAAAAACTCTAGCATGTCTCTTTTCTTTATGTGGATGATTGGCATTGGGCTTTTTCTTCTGGATCTTGGGGCAGTTAGGCCTTATGTGGCCCATTTCACCACACACGTAGCAAACACTCGTTCTAAACCTGCATTCACCTAGGTGATACTTGGAACATTTTGCACATTGGATCTTTGCATGCTGGTTTGCATGTTGGTTTGTAACAACTTCAGTCGGTGCCTTCCTTTTCTTGTCATTGTGGTGGTTGGAGTTGAGGTTGTTGTGGTAGCTCTCTTTCTTCCAAGCTCTTCCTGGATGATCCTCTAACTCTAGGGAAGCATCTAGGGCACTCTGGAGTGTACGGTGCCCACGTCCTAACAAGGTGAAGCTAAGGTCTGGCTTGAGACCTCTAATGAACTTCTTTACTTTGCGACATTCATCATAGTCATAGTCGTACTTCTGCAGAATCTGGAACTTCATTGCATACTGGGTGACCGTCATGTCACCAACTTGACATAGGTTGTGAAACTCTTCCTCCTTCTTCTCTATCATGGCCTCAGATATGTAGTGGTCTTTGAAGGCCTTAGAAAAATCCTCCCATGTGAATGGAGGAGCATCAGCTTCACGAGAACCTAGTAGGTTCTCCCACCATGTCCTAGCAGCACCCTTTAGCATATGTGTCCCAAAGTGAACCCTGGAGTGGTTGGGACAGTCTATGTCACAGAAACAATGTTCCATGTGTTGCATCTAGCTCTCAACTGTTCCCACCACGTCCACCTCTTCCTCTCCAGCGAAGGAGTCAGGCTTGATCTTCAAAAAGTTGACTAGGGAAAGCTCAGGGTTGACCCTAGGGTTGCCCACTTGGCCTTCTCCTCTCCCCATGGTAGTGGCTAGATGTCTAACAAGGACATCAAAGGGAACCATGGGGGTTTCTTGACGTGGAGATTCTCATTGTTCTCCCATGCTAATAGATTCACCTTCATCCCCACCCATGGCTACCTTTCCATTATCACCTTTCTTCTTAGGAGCCATCACTGTGAAAAAGACATAAACTACATGAGATCATGAGAAAAGCATGGTGGCCAACCATATTTTGGCTCAGATACCATTATTGTAACATCCCACTTATACCTTTCATAGCGGAAGCACATATACACAGTCACATCAAGGGGGATGTCACAACCATGATATTCATTGCATAAAATAGAGTTTAAATAAACCATCACAAGATCAAAATTACAATTTCTCATTCTCAAATCTTAACAAAGTTTACATGTACATAATTTAGAAAAGGAAAAGATCAATAAACTAGGTATGGTTGGTACCCCACCAATGCTCTTCTCCTTGAAGGTCCTTGAGCTAGGGTTTCCTCCTTAGATGGACTTCCCTCCTTAACTAGCTTCCAACCTGTGGGCATCACCCCCCCCAGCCATGCATCAAACAAATGGTAAGTGGATTGAACATGTTATAATATAAAGAAAACTTGAAAACTGAAAATAAGCATTAACATTAAACATTGAACATTGAGAAGACATGCATTTTATTTTAGATCAATTTCTTTTATATTAACCTATATAAGTAACTTTGGGTTGCACAAATGTGCCTCTTCTCTTATGCACTGAAGTGCCACTTAGGTTGTACCGAAGTGCCTCTTCTCTTATGCACCGAAGTGCCTCTTCTCTTATGAGGAACTTATATAAGTTTAATTTTATCATTCTCTTTCTCTTAAGGCTCTTATCTTTACATTAGACTTTATTGGTAACATTATCATTAAGATTCATAAAGGTGATACCATACATCATAAACAACTCAATACATCTTACTCTTACTGAATTTAATAATTAGAAATAGTAAATAACATAAACACGACATTCATTGAAATTCATACATGCATACTAATTCAAAACAAATTAACTATATGTTCAATTGCATGGACCACTTACCTTTTTCATTTAGAGAGTATCTTTTCTCTCTTCCAAGGTTGAGTAAAACCATAATCATGATCTTGGAGGTCTGGTAACCCTAATCACCCTATTTACAACATGTTTCACATTATTATACATTTTATTCACCAAATTAAACCCTAGTTTCCATTTCTCATAAAACCAAGGTTTGGCGATTTAAAATCCACTCTAAAAACTACATATTCAGATTCCTCTCAAAAAACCATTTCCAAAACATATTTTTGCTCTTTTTTTTTAGCATTGAGCGATTTACTATGAATTAATGAAAATGGACCTATCAGAATTTAGAAAAATGCCACATGGGCCAATGAGAACCCGCCATATAGGCGTGAGTCTTGCCCAGGTGGATAAGTGGTCAATAAAAAGAAAATTCTTGTAAACTTGAAAATACCCTTGCGACTGAAACGCATAGTTTAACATGGTGAGGGTATTACAGTCATTGACTGACCTGGGTTCTTTCCCCCGACCATGGCATCGAGGATAGGCGTCTGAAGCCTAAACCTCTGATCATGGTTCATGAGGAGGAGTCAACTATGGGAATCTAAGACCTCAGGGGCCTTCCTTGCCTCACGGCGGATCCAGGGAGCCAACTCCCTCACTATGGTGAGCATTGAAGCTCCACCTTGTTGTTGCCACGAGCACCGGAAAGGAGGCAAGATGGCCGAGATCCCAAAACACCCTGCTAGAATGAGGGTAAATGGAAAAGATGCATCTGCGAGGAGCCAGTGAGTTTAAAGATGCCAGAGCGTGAATGAAAGAATACTAGGAGATGTTGCTTCACATCATAACGGAAAAAATAGGGGAATCGTCCCCAATTGTGGGAATGAATCCACAAGCAGAAAATGAGGAACTAAGGGCAGGTAAACACTCCCTTGCATCTTATGAAGTTAGGTGATGAAGAACAGAGGTCGGAGATGTGTTGAGGCACCGAGAGGGTTGGCACCAGCGAACACATATACTGGCCTCTATAGGCTATGGCGATCGGGAACATTTTGAAGGAAATCGGTGGTAGGAAAACATAGGATTGTTTGTGGGGATGCTTACCGCACGCGTAATTGAGCCAAGGTGGTCAGAATCCTTGGCTGTCTACAGACGTCGCCAGAGATGAAGGCTGACTAGGCCCTAGCGCTCAGGTGCACAATAGGGGAAATTGAAGGTGGTGGGAGAAACGTCGAAGCCTGGAGGTTCTCTTGAGACCTTGAGGAGAGGAGGGGAGGGAGTATGACAGTGGTTGCGTAAACTGGAGGAGAGAAAAGTCGTGAGCCCTAAAAGGCATTTCCTATATACTGCACGAGAGAGGGAGTTCTAGGGCTCAGGATATGTGTGGGAGAGAGAAGAATTCGAGGGAGAAGAAACTGTGAGGAGAGAGCGAGCATAGAGCTAGAACTTTGTCAAGGAAAAATCAGGTTGTCGGCGCCCCCACTTACCTAAATGGAGAGTGGTAGGGGACGGGTTTGTGACCGTCCGATCATGAGTCAAAGAAACATGGGTCGTCCGATCGTTCCCAAGAAAGAAAATGAGAAAAGAAAGCACGTGACATGGATTAAATCCCAGAACCATAGGGAAATTGGGTGCATTGAAAGCAAATCTAATCAAATTAAATACAAAACTTTCCTATTTTAATTGGAGGGTCAAATAGAGTCCAAATGAGTCCAAATTTGGAACATTGACTAATTAAAGGGTCTAGAATAATATTAGCCAATTAGATTTAGATTTTTTCAACAGTTGGTCCACGTTTTCTATTTTTGTTTCTTATCTTAATTTAAGTGTACAAACTAATTAAATAAAAGATGGGGAACTTTCCTTTGTGGGATTTTACTCCAAAATTCGAGTTTATAACTATCTGTCTTATTTAAAGTCATGGACTACTCATTTATTGCCTTTTTATGCATTTTTCTTGGAGGAGAGAGAAAACAAGGGGAATATTACTTCCCTCTTATGTATTTACAAAATAAAAAAGAAAGGTGGCCAAAAGATGCCAAGAGAGCACTCATATTCTCATATTTTCGAACTAAAAGAATAAGGGGCACATTATTATGTCTTTTTGGAAATTTTGAGAACATGAGAGTGAAAATGAACATTAGAGCTTTATTTTGGAATCTATAAAAAAAACACCTTAATGTCTAAGAGATTTTAAATTTCGAATTGTTGCTTCCTTTCTTCCTCTTTCTCTTTCTCTTTCTCTTCCATTACCTTTAGATTTATTTGATAAAAGAAAAAGGGAAGACATATAATCATTATTACACCTATTTGAAACGCATAAAAGAAACTTATTTGGATCCCTTTCTTATTTTTCTTTGTATTAAAATCCTAGAAATAAAACAAATTTGGACAAATTGCATTAAGGCCCTTAACAAAATATTATTTGAAGAAAACTACATAAAAGGCTTTATTTTACTCTTGAAAATTAGGGATGTTATAGATACATTCATACCTAGAGGATATGGATACTTGGGAGAACCTTTTGTTTTATCTCCACTTGACTCTCCAGTCAATTCAAATGCCATACTTTCATAAAAGAAGTACTCCATAGGAATTTAGAAAATAGAATATCATACAGAAGAAGGAAAAGAAGACTATCGCAAACTCATATTCATGGATGAATAAGGCTCTATAAGACGTAAACATTATTAATCAATTCATAGTTGTAGAGAGAGAAGAGATAAAGATGAGGATGAAGGTAATGTATATCTATATCTTGTATTTGATTAGATCCTAGACATCTTCTAGATCCTTTCATAAGTAATAGATTAGAAATTTTATACGAAGATGTTTGTCATGAATCAGAGATTTTATTGACAAGGCAGAGATCTCTGAGAAAAGAATAGCAAAGAAGACTAGAATGTCGAGGATGCAATCAAATATGAAGAAACACGGTGAGGAAGAGTAGAGAAGAATCATGAACTCCTCCTTGTGAGTAGAAACCCTAGATCAGAGAAAGAGAGAGAGAGAAAGATGGAGGTAGAGTGGCATCACTCTTGATGCCTTGATACCATTTTAGAAATGATGGAGTTGGGAATTTTGGTAAAGTGAGCCACCATGATATCATTCACGTGATTGACTTTTAATATATATAGGGTCGCATTGTTACAGATCTAGTTATAGCTAAATGGGTTCTAGGAGATTTCTGTAACCCTAAATATAGATACAAAATACATTCACAGACATTTAAGAAAATAGCTTATAACTAGATCACTACATGTGTCTATCCATTCTCATTATGGATACGAGTCTGGTCTTGATTTCCTTGATATGAACCTAACTTATTCATGTCATTGATCACTCTTTTTCATGGGCCAAAAATGTGAACACAATTATCCTAGTCAAAGAAATTGGACTTTGAATTTATACCCAACCAGTAGAAACATCCGCAACCCAATACAGAGTCCTTGCAGTAGTGTGGGGTTGATCGCAGGGACAAGGAGAATAATAGAATAAGAACACAAAATCTTGGCTTAGTCTAGCCTAACCAAAAGTAATGTTGATGGTGTTCTAGTTAAGCAACATATTTAACCTAATTAAGTAGTAAATCTAAGTTATGAAAGATCAAAGAAGAAATAAAGATTGATCGAGAAATCAAGATAAAAAGAGGACTTGGATTGGGTTTCACCAATCAAGCCAACCACAACCATATAAAACCTTCACTCTTATTTTATATATATTCTCTAATCATTTTTCAAATATTCATAAGAAAATATATGTCTCTTCCTTCTCTAGAGATCCTGTTAGATTTCTATCTAATGGGGTTATCTCTCTCGAGGTGATAACTGAAAGATCAATGGAAAACAATACAAATTTTGTTATAGCAACTCCCCACTCTTGCATGTTGTTACTATCCTATACTCCAGATATCATTGAAATCATTCTCTTGAACAATATCCATATCAAATGTCAAACGAAGGTAGCTAATACTCAATCGATGCAATTAAACAAGAGCAAAGGTACAAAACTTTAAAGAACATATGTCATAAAATGAAAAAATGAACAATTACATGGTTGGAAGGGCCTAACAGCTACTCCAAATACAAGTTAGGATTTTAGCCACGCATGGCCGAAGAAACAAAAAGAGTACAACTAGAATAAGTCATGATAAAGAAAAGAGGAAGAGAAAATCGATACATGGGTAGATTGAATGATCGATGTACCAACCTCTCAATTGATATCTTGGTAGTCGATAGTGATGTCGATAGGCTCCTCCTTTCTGGAATTGGATTGAGACAAGAAGGTCCTTTAGATCAATGGTGATGATAAAAGATCCATCAAGAAGCAAGGTTGATAGGCTTAGATCAAGAGATCTAGGCAAGTCGATAGGTCTCATTCTCCAGCTCTGGAACTTGAGAAGTTTTGACAGCAGCCTCTCAGTGCTTTGACTCAAAGATTCAAGATGCCTTGTACGGCTGTGTTGGGGGCCTATTTATAGGGTCAAGCCTATTGAGTCCTCTCCATCAGAGTTGATATTTCCTATCAATCGATGGCTTTTAGACCTCCTATCGTTGGGACTGTCAACTTGTAGGTCGACAATGGATCTCATCAATAATATTTGTCGATAGACAGGTATATCAATCTCTTCTCATTGTCAACAGAGTTCTTCCTTGCAAGGGATCTGTCGAGATGATTATGTCGATCTTGAAGTCGGATGGTCTATTGAGGTGATTCCTCGACAATTGTCTTCTGGACGTTGATAGTGATGTCGACGTGGCTATGGTTGGAATAAACGATGGGGGTACCAAGGATCCTCTACTCGACAGGTGTGTCAAGCACTGGTTTGATAGCTTCATATCGATAAGAGTATATCAGTGTCGACGGTATGGCATGTCAATGTCTAATCAAAAGAAGTGAGATTTGTCTTCTTATTCGACACTCCTTACCTTGACAGGCGGTTGTCAAGGTTCTTCAATTCATTAGGTTGGTGCTCGATAAGTCTGTCAAGCTTGAGTTGATAGTCTTTTGTCAATCCTCTTGGTGAATACTTCTTATTGATCAATTGATCGACCGTTTGAAGCAAGGTCTTTTGAACAATTACTCAAACTTCATAAATTTCACTTGATTTGCATCTGATTCCTGCAAATATCATCAATACTGAATTAGAACTTATCGTTTAAGTGAACTAGAATAAAAATAGGTAAATCTAAACATCTATACATTATTTTTAATGACTTTTATCATGTAAACGGCTACTAAAATTGCACCAAAATTGATGTTATCAACGCCCCAAACTTAGACTTTAGCTTGTCCTCAAACTAATGGAATCATTATTTCTTTAATCAGTCAAACAAAAATCCAAAAATTACAGAAAACAAAGTTTATACAATCCTCTTATCAAAACTAATATTTATCTAATATGCCATTAAATCAACAATTTCTTTCTTTATTTGTTTTTGAGATTTATGCTTGTCTCTAGTATATATGTCACCTTGTCAAAGAAGCTTTCACTCTCGTCTAGGTATTTATGTGAAACAATTAATTAAGCTTATAGATGTTCCTTTCTTCTTCTGGGTCATTCAAGTACGGGTCCGTTTAGATAGTGAGTGATCCCTATGTTCCAAACCATATGGTTTTAGAGTAGTGATTGCACACCCTAAGTATCACTGCCCCAAATTGTAGTACCTTTAAATGAACTCCATTAGAGTGAGGTAGTGGTTGTAGAGACTAAATAAAATTGACATATCTATGTTCATGAGCGCAGAACTACACCATTTTAATAGCTCTAATTCATGGGATGTCTCTCACATTCTTTTTCACTCCTTACTCTTTTTTGGGAAGAAATATTTGGAAGAAGGCACGAGGTAGCTCTTTCTTTGTAATTGTGACAACATACCTTTGACATGATAAGACTTTATTAATTATATTCTTTTTGTAAGAATCAATTGATGACATCATTAAAGATAAATGACATTTGGCTAAGATGAAAACATAAAATGTATTAGTAACAAAAAGATTTTGTCTGAGATATCATGTAAAAGGGAATACTTTAGGAACAAACTAGAATCTTTGTAGAGGGTGTTTTTCCATCAACTGTAGTTTCATTTCACAAGCATGTTTGAATTGGTGAATGTAAACAAAGAAATTATGAAAAGAAATATTAAAGGAAAAAAGAAAAGAAAGAAAGAAATGTCAATGATACAATGGATACCTACTCACGGGATTACACACCCCAACTTACAACACACACTATCCTCAGAGTGTAAAAAAGAAAGAAAAAGAAAATGTAAACATGTGAGTTCTTTAGCAAAGGTCCATTATTGCCCATGGGGACTCGAGCAGCATCAGTGTAATTTCCTCGAAGGCAATCATAATTATCATTATGAGTTTCCTCAACAACAGCATGGAGAACTCTAATGGAGTACATCTAGTATAGAACATAGAAGCCACAACCATTGGACATCAGACGTTATCGAGGACAATGATGCTAGAATTGGGTTATCTTCCATCTTCGTAGTTCCTAAGAAGAATAGCCACTTCCAAATTTGTGGATCAGTGGAATAAGCACCTTTCAACATGCATCAGCAATACTTTCATGTGTACTACAGATCAGCATAGAGTATTTAGGGCCTTCGGGGTCAAAAGAAGAATCACAACTATTATAGAGCATGACCTCCCTTTCACTAGTAGAGACAGCAAGCAAAGTCCAATGTGCATTGTAAAGAATAGGTAAAAAGATATAGCGTGGAATAGACTCCTATAGTTGTCAATGCAGAAGATATTTTTCACCCAAATCAGAGTATTGGCAGAGATTAGTGACAAGATCAAGACCAGCCATATAGACATCATCAACATCCTAGCATATAAGATATTGGTAAGCCACCATGAGGATATGAGATAAACATCCTCATGGTTGAAGAGTCTCCTGTAGCTCCTCTTTCATGACCAAAAGGTCATCTCTACTGAAAATGACATGATTTCCACCAGGTTTGAAGCGCTACATCAACATCCTAAGCTGAGGGAGAGAAAGTTACCAACATGTACTATGGTCAAAATTCTCAAAACTTGGTTCTATAGTGGTAACTGGGCCATATACCGGAAATGGCTCAGGCTCATCTAGGAATTCGAGTAAATCTGCAACTTTTTTAACTTTTGTAGTTGATGTAATAGTAGTAGGAGGTTTAGTGACAATAGGTGATGGTGTAATATTCCCTTCTTCTACTTCCTCTTTCTATAAGATATCTCGAAAGGCCTCCTTCTCAGGTCGAGGAATAAGTGGATAAAGATATGTTGGATTTTCTGGCAGTTCATGGTCCTAAAAAAAGCACCTATTGTGGATGACCTCCATAGGGTAGCATCCACAAAGAGGTGTGAAGCCTTTGGGATCTAGGCCAGAAATATGAGTTTCACGATTGAGGGCTTCCATGACTCGGAGAATGATGAAAGTACTATCATTGTGCTTGGGATTGTACTGGAAAGTTAGTGGTCAAATCACATAACTTGTCCAGTTAGGTTCATAATACCAAACTTCATGAACAACTCATTGAAGTTGGATTGGGATATGAGGAAGCTTTTCAGTAGCGTGATCTCAAAATCACATATCAGAACTTGTCAGCATTTCCATGTAGGTGTTTAATAGAGTATTTTGACATTTTTTTAAATCAGCAACACAACGGATCCACAATCCTCTGAAATGAAAATGCAACAAGATAACTCTTGTTTTCTTAAATTCAAGTTGTGCTAGCAAAGTCAAAACTACCTAAGCATTCAAATGCTTCTTGAATAAGCAGCTAGCTACAGAAGGAGTTGTATTATAACATGGCCAATCCTTATCGCTAGGCATGACGTCTTCTAGAATAGTTGATGTGAGGATGATGAAAAATTTTCTGGTAACTTTGGCAGGATTACAAAAAAAGATTATAGATATCTTCTCATGAAATGGTGATGGAGTCGTTGTTATAGACAATATGGCTGCCATCACGTTGATCACCCAGAATGTCTTATAGGACAAAGATGTCTCGAACCGACATTCCCTTCAAGCAATCCGAATCAAGTCCACTCATTTTCATAGGAAGCTGAGGTGGAAGTGGCAAAAGAGGTTCTAGAAAGATTGGTTCAGAAAGATGAGGTGGTGTGGATGATAGAACAACATAGAGGTCACCATTATCATCATTAGAAGAAACCTCTTCATTGTTTATAGGGCTTATAGCATCATCTTTGGGGTCCATATGTGTTGTATATACCCCAAAAAATATGTCTTCTTATGTATGTAGACTTAGAAGAGAGTGTATTGGGCTCAGATTGAGCAGTGCTTCATCAAGTTTTTGTTTCATGTCCCTTTCAAAAATATCTTGGGACAATGGTGGAGAGGGAGGAGGAACAATTTCTGATAGCCGATCTTCAGAAGGGCTGATTGTAGGTGTTGTATCAAAAAGAGGCAGACCATCTACTAAAGGTTGTGGGATATGAGGAATGTGGTCCCTTAAAAAAGGTTTGGCAACCATCTACTAAAGGTTGTGGGATATGAGGAATGTGGTCCCTTAAAAAAGGTTTGGCAGAGCTGAAAATAGATTCAGACACATGGGACACAGATTTTTGGAAAGACCCAGTGGCCTAATCAGGAGAGTGGTGAAGAGCATCCTCGTAGTATCAGCAACATATGAATTACCCTCGGTAGACTGGGAAGATGGTGAAGATGACGCTTCAACAGAACTACGATGGTGCTCTCATCTAAGTTGTCATCGAAGGGCATGTTATTCTTCTTGGCGCTGTCTGGCTTTTTCCTAGTGGGTCATATTGAGTAGGAGGTGGTGTCGGACCTTCAATATTTTATCAATCTTACACTGAAGGGTCACTATCTTACAGGAATGCTTCTTAGCTCACTGACACGTGTGTCCAGAGATTGAACTTATTGTTCAATGTTCATTATGGCCTTTCAAAGTTTAGGAAAGGCAGTAATAATTGTGCTAGTTACCCTATGCATAGTTTCGAATTCACGACCAAAGGCGCCACCCAAAGTATCTGGCTCTGAGGAAGATGAAGAATGATTTTTAGATCTAGGGTTCTGGTGAGAAGAAGAAGGCCAGTATGAATATGGGTGACATTGTGGTGGGCTATCAGGAAAATCATGCTCCATCTACCGTGGCAGATAGATAGGTTTGCTAATAGCAACAGTTGGAACTAGAACTGGTATGGTGGTGGGGTGGATTGAGGTTTCTTTCTTGTTGTAGAAGATGGAGTAACCGGAGGACATTCTTCTAAATTGGATGGGAGTCTGGGCCATTCTCTGGTGACAGCCGCAGTTCTTCTAAATCATACCTGACAACTCTTCTTTGTTCATTTTTTCTGATATCTTAGAAAGAGGATGCTTAGGTTTATTTGTAATAATAGGATTCGTCGGGACTCTACCAATTGACATGTTCAGTTGTCCTGCACTTGTCTTGTGGAAGTTTTGAAGCAGCTCAATAATTCTGCCTCTAAATATAACAACATGTCCTTATCATAATCTACTTGTCCATGTAGAGGGATGGATATATGGGTTCTGGTGAACCGATAATGGCTAGTATTGTTGAGGCAGACTAAGATTCCAGCAGACATCACCTGGCATTTCCTTGAAAGCTACACAAGGTGGGTGGTCGTATGCTTGAAAGATGAGTCTGATGAGGCCACCCATGTAGTAATCCTTTTACGGAGCAGAGCAAATAAGCATACGTTTATCATTCAGAATACGGCCTATGTTGATGGGTCGTCCTTCCATTGTCAAAGATAGTACATATAGTTCCTCAAGGTAGATACTTCCCATTTCTGCTTTAGTAAAGAGGATGTTGGCTACTATTTTGTGCATAATTCTCCAGAATCTAGAATGCACCATTGATTCTTTGGAGTGCCCATATTGATACTACTTTTGGCTTTTCAATTTCTACCAATATCTGAAAGCATTAAAGCTAGAATCTTCTTTTTCTAGGAGACCCAAAGAAGCCCTGGTAGATTCTTCCTCTAAACCATAGATTTTTTTTTCAAACTTTGATCAGTGAGAATGCGATCAACATTGTTGATCCTGACTTGCAAATGTTTATATTGCACCTCCTTAGTAGATGATACCTCCTTGATAGATGATATGAACTCTATAGTTTCTTCCACGTAATCTTGTGGTTTAGAAAAATAGAGGTGGGCTAGATTGGATTTAGTCAACATTTCCTCCACTCGTGCCCAGATGTCTATTTCTTCAAGAGAGGTGGAAAAGATAAAGCGAGTGGGTTTGAAAACTACTTTTTTCATGCCTTGAATGCCTCTAGATGGTCTTTGTTCCAAGGTCTGAAGGTTCCATAATAGAGAAGCTCCAGCTGTGAACTTTGTTGAGCCTCTAGTTCTGGTTCAATAATCCTAGCTCTCTTTTCTACTTTAGTTGTGGGTTTCTCAGAAAGAGGTCTCTTCTCCCCTTCTTTGATGTGATGGTGGTTCCTTGTTGAGCCATCGATGTAAAGGAAAAAGGAAAAATCATAGATTAGGTGTGAATTAACTCTTTTGATTAGCATTATGGAACCAAGCATCGACAGTGTGCACAAATGTTGGTGGTGTCGACATGAAAAATGTTTATACTATCTATATGGTTGTCGATTGATCATAGTAACAACCAAGTTGACAGTGTTATTGATAGGATGATCAACAAGTGGTAAATGAATCAGTGGACTACAAATAAGGTCGACATCCGCGTTGTGTAAAATTGGTCAATAAGGCCATCAACCGACAATTGTTGTGGCAAAAGTCGACAAGATAGTCGACATGCGTAAGCACGAACCTGTTGATTGATTAAAATCATAGTCGACAGGAACATGAAAGGAAGAGTGTCAATCAGTACGTCAATAGAAGGCTTGTCGAATGAGATGTCAATAGTCAAGTAAATAGAGAGGTAGGGCTTCGCTAGGATTAGAAGACGGTAAAAATTCTTAAAATTGGGTCATGTATTTATAGTCGCAGTTAAAGTCAGTGAAACTAAAGTCAGTTATTCGGATGTGGATCTAGATCCAGCAATTTGTTGTCAGTCAACAAGGGTATCGACCAAAAGGGTCGACATGTATTCATATGGACTATTCAATCTTCTCCTTGAAACATGTCAATAATGAAGTCAACAGGTGGAAATCTAAACACTATTGACCGTCTTGTCGATAGAAAGCTTGTCGATCAACATGGCTATAAGGAAGACAACCATTCCCCAAAGGGAAGATCAGCTCTAGTTGGTAGACGGCCTTGTCGACCTAGATGGGTCGACAACATTGGCAACTTAAGACGATCGACAAGGTACTTTAGGAAAATGTAAAAATCAATAAGTCAGATCAGATTTTAGGTTGACAAGCCAATGTAAAATGACTGTCTTCCAATCATCATTTAAAATAAAAATGATTTTCCACCTTGACTTAGATCTAACAATCCTAAAAAAAAATTTGTACGAGGAAAATAACATCATTTCAAACTAATCTAAATGACAGAAAAGATAAATGTTTGGGTTGCCTCCCAAGTAGCGCTTTGTTTATAGTCATGTAGCTTGACTTCTTGAACATCTTATTTTGCTTCTGCGGTGTCTAGCAACTCCAAGTCTGATAGTCTGGTGTTAGCTTTGTCTTTGTAGTACCGCTTTAATTGGTGGCCATTAATTGAAAGTGTCCCTGATTTCTCATTGTTAATGTCCATCATTCCAAAGGGATAGATGGAAATCAATGTGAATGGTCCAAACCAACGAGAATGAAGCTTTCCTGGGAAGAGACGTAGAGCATAATTGAATAGCAGAACCTTGTCCCCTTCTACAATATCCTTTCACCTGATATGAGAGTAATGCCAAATCTTGGTGCGCTCTTTGTAGATCATTGTATTTTCATAAGCTTGCAGGCAAAGTTCTTCCAACTCTTATAGCTGTAAAAAGTGTTTTTCTTTAGAAAGTCCAACATCTATGGTTAGAGCTTTGATCACCCAATAGGCTTTGTGTTCTAGTTCCAGTGGGAGGTGAGAAGATTTCCCATATATTAGATGATAAGGGGTGGTCCCTTTGGGTGTCTTGTAAGCAGTCTGATATGCCCAGAGAGCATCATCGAGCTTAGACGACCAATCTTTTCTTGACTTGCTCATTGATTTATTGAGAATCTGCTTGATCTGCTTGTTGGAGACCTCAACTTGGTCTACAATCTAAGGGTGATACAGAGTAGCTATCTTATGTCTCACTCCATATCACTTCAAAAGAGCTTCAAATTGCTTTTCAATGAAGTGTGATCCTCCACCAGTTATAGTACGTGCAATGCCAAACCTAGGAAAATGATTTTTGTGAATAGACACATGACCGTCTTGGAGTCACATGTTGATGAGGGTATAGTCTCCACCCACTTTAAGACATAGTCAATGGCCACCAAAATGTATTTGTTCCCAGAAGATGGTGGGAAATGTCCCACGAAGTCTATCCCCCAAACAACAAAGATATCTACTTCTATACATTCAGCAAGGGGCATCTCATTGTGTTTGCTAATATTCCCAGTGTGCTGACATGTGTCGCATCATTTAGTGAAGGCGTGCACATCTTTGAATATAGATGGCCAATAAAAACCAGAGTTTAAGATCTTCAAAGCTGCCTTCTCAGTGCCAACATGTCCTCCATAGGGGGCCGCATGACATTTTTTTTAAGATTGAATGAGCTTCGTCATGACTCCACACAATGACGACATACATTGTCTGTGTACTTTTAGAAAGGTAGCGAACCATCCAAAAAATAGTTCTTGATGTGGGAAAAGTATTTCTTCTTTTGATTGTTGGTCATCCCTAGAGGTAATTGTTGGCATGCCAAGTAATTGCAGAAATCAGCGTACCATGGAGTAACTTGATCAAGAGAATAAGTAAGAAGTAGTGATTCATCTTGATAGGATTCATTGATAGGGAGTGAATTGTTTTCTTCCACCCTTATTTGAGAGAGGTGATCAGTAATGACATTCTTTGTCCCCTTTTTATCAACAATATCATGATCAAATTCTTGCAAAAGAAGGGCCCACCTGAGGAGGCGTGGTTTGGTATCTTTCTTATGCATAAGATACTTGATTGCCCCATGATCAGTATAAATTGTCACCTTCCCACCTATTAGATAGGATCTAAATTTGATGAAGGAGTAGACGATGGCTAATATCTCTTTTTCAGTGGTGGTGTAATTATTTGAGCCTCATCAAGAGTTTTGTTGGCGTAGTAGATAACATGATGTTTCTTGTCTTTCTTGTCTTAGGACAACCGTGACTGCATAATCACTAGCATCACTCATTATTTCAAAGGGTAGGTCCCAATTTTGGGCTTGTATAATGGGAGCAGTGGTCAAGACATCCTTGAGGGTATTGAAGGACTTTTAGAACTCTTCTTCAAAGATAGACAGAGTGTCTTTTATCAACATTTTGGACAAGGGCTTTGTGATTTTTGAAAAGTCTTCGATAAAGCAACAATAATATCCTACATGTCCCAAAAAATTACAAACATAAGAGATTGAAAAGGGGGTGGGAGTTTAGAGATGGCCTCTATTTTACTTTTATCCACCTCTATATCGACTTCGGACACATTGTGTCTCAGGACTATTCCTTCTCATACCATAAAGTGGCACTTTTCCTAGTTAAGAATAAACTATTTTTCTTCACATCTTTTGAGGACTAGGGATAAATTCTTTAAAAAATCTTTGTAAGATGACCCATACATAGAGAAATCATCCATGAAGACTTCCATGACCTCTTCTATTAGATTAGAAAATATAGATGACATGCACCTCTGAAAGGTAGTAGGGGTGTTGCATGGATCGAATGGCTTGCATCGAAAAACATATGTCCCATACAAGCAAGTGAATGTGGTATTTTCCTGATCTTATGGATGAATGGGAATCTGATAAAATCCAGAATACCCATCTAAATAACATAATTGTGAATTATGTGCCATCCTCTCCAGAACTTAATCGATGAAGGAAGAGGGAAATGGCCTTTCCGTGTTGCTACATTCAGTAGTCTGCAGTCTATGCACATATTCCAACCAGTCACTATACGAGTGTCTAATTCCTTTCCTTCACTATCCTTTACTATTTTCATCCCACCTTTCTTGGGAATTACAAGAACTGGACTTACCCAATTGTTGTCACTGATAGCATAGATAATACCAACATCTATTAGTTTGATGACTTCTTTGCGTACGACTTCTCGCATATTGTCATTCAACTTTCTTTGACCTTGGACTCATGGTTTCACATCATTGTCGAGGTTGACTCTATGCATGCACATTGTTGGGCTAAAACCTTTGATATCATCTATAGAGTACCTTAGAGTCTTGTTCTAAATTTTTAGTTCAGATAACAATTGCTCTTGCTGATCAGAGGGCAGTTGTGCATTGATGATCACCGGAATTCTCTTTTCTTCATCAAGGAATTTGTACTGTAAACATTTTCAAAGGGGCTTGAGCTCTGGTAGTGGTTTTGGAACTGAAGCATCTTTTAGTACACACTAAAGAGAAGCATATGCTACTATTTTAGAAGCTCCATCAAAGCTTTTCTTCCTCGTCTGTGCTTGCCAAGTAAGCTAGGATTTCTTTGACCTCGGGATCATTAAATCCTGATGCAGGGTTGCTTAAAGCTTGCATTAGGGAATCAACTATAGCATTATGTTCTTCTATTTCTATGAATAGATGATTGCAACTGTAGGTGAAATAACTTGTTTCTATTGAAGAGGGGTCTCGCATGTGATCGAGTATGTGGAAATCGATAGATTTATTCCTAACTCTTATTTTGATTGACCCATTGACCACATCAATCAATGCTCATGCTATTGAAAGGAAAGGTCATCTGAATATCATTGGAAAGGTGGGATATTCTGCTACGTCAATGATTACCATGTCACAAGGGATGAATAAATTTCCTATCATGATTGGTACGTCCTCTACCACCCCAATTGGTTTAGTATAAGAATTAGTTGCTATTTGAATTCTCATATTTGATCTAATAATGTTGGTGAGGCCCAACTTGGCTACCAAACTTTATGGCATGAAACTGATGTTGGCCCTAGATCTGCAAGACCATATCTCATTGATAAATCTCCAATGAGGAATGGAATAGTAAATGCACCAATATCTTTTTATTTCATCGGCATATTTGATGGACAAAAGGCAGATGCCATTTTTGTAAGGCATATTGTCTCGACTTCTCCCCTCTTCCTCTTCTTTGTGATGAGGTCCTTCAGGAACTTGGCGTATGTAGGCATCTTTTCTATGACGTCAAGGAGAGGAATATCAAGATGAATTTTCTTAATGGTATAAAGGAATTTGGTGTATCTCTTCTCGAGTTATGCCTTGATGAAGTGATGTAGATAAGGGGCTCCAATCGGAATTTCAGTCACCTTTAACGATGGAACAAAGTTTGTAGCTCCTTTTGACTTTTTGCATATTGGGGATTCTTCTGGGTTGTTGATGCTTCCTTCAATGATCCATACTTTAGGCTGTGGAACAGAAGTAGAAATCCCAGAGCAAAGTGTGTCCATTTTTGTAGTTTCATTCTTGGGATTTTGTTTAGTGTTGGATGGGAATTGTCTTGCTAATCTTCCAATTGATGCAGCAATGGAAGCTAGTTGTTGATCGGTCATCCGATTGTGAGTCTGAAGATGACTTGTTTCAGTATTCACAATGCTCATCTATGTCTGCATGTTTGCCAATATGTTATTGTTACTCATCAGACATTCTCCCATATTCTCTATTAAAGACTCGATATTGGATATAGACTTCTGATGTTGTTGAAAGAGACTCCCCCCTTTGCCCATTGAAAGTTCCCTATTGTTGTGATTGTGGTCTATGTTGTTGAAATCCGGGTGGTGTTCCTCTACTGATGGCTTGCCCCCTACTCATTGTTTGAGATGATTGATTCAGTTGAAATGAGTTTTCGACTGCAGAGGTGTTCCCATAAGAAAATCTCAGATGATCGGGTCATTTTTAATTCACATAGGACACATTCTGGCTCTGCGTCTCTTCTACTTCATGGGTGTTGATATAGTGATGGATACCATGAACCCCTTCTCCACAAGTGACACATTTTATGGATACATCAGTAAAGTGTTTGAAATTGACTTCCTTCAGATTCTAGACGTCATATGCCCTCTTATCAAGTTTGTTGTTCAATTTCTTTAATAGCTTAGAATCTAGAGATTCGCTGATGAGAGACATGGTTGATGAAAAACCCCTATCAAAATTGCAACCTACTTGGAGAGATGCCATGTTATTGATTATCTCTTTGGAGGTTTCACAATCATGTTTCATGAAATCACTGCTAGTTGTAGTGCTTAAAGATATTCTCTCAGTCGAGGTAAGGCATTCATAGAAGGTAGTGACGATAAACCCATCATCATAGCCATGATGAGGAAAATCTCTCAAGTATACCTGATATCTCTCCCATGCATCATGCAGGCTTTCAATAGCCTTCTGCCTAAAACCAATAATTTTTAGCTTACACCACATTGTCTTCTCAACTGGATAGAACTTGTTCACAAGGGTTTCAAACAGTTGTTGCCACAAAGCAATGCCCTTTTGAGATAGATACCATTGTAAGGCTTTGTCTTTAAGAGAGAAGTAGAAACACATCATGTATATGACATCTTGTGGTACTATGTTCACCTCGATAGCATTATAGAGGTTTTTGAAGGCGTTTATATGATGATAAGGATTTTCTTCAATAGAGTTTCCCCCAAACATCTGATTTTGAATCAGGTTGATGAATCCAATCTTCAACTTGAAGTTTTCTGCTGGTATGCGAGGGAGAACTATAGGATCTTGATCGTCATTGACATGACATGTGACTAGTGAATGCGAAGAGGGCTTTTCTTCAAGGACATTTGCATCAGGGGGACCTCGTACTGTCATTGGATCAATGAGAAGAATATCTACCTCTAGATATTCAGCAAGGAACTCTAGGATTGGTAAGAAATGATAGTAGCTACCTATAAGCAAAACTATTGAACGGATTAGATTCTGAGATTAGAAATGTAACCAATATTATAGTAGATATTTAGTAAAAGGATTTGCTAATAAAAAATTTGCAAAATTTAGAAGCAATGACTAGTGCTAAGTAGACCACATGTTCTTAAAGATTATCAGTTGCCTTGTCCCCGCCAACAACACCAAAAGTTGATCGCTCTTTTTCATGGGCCAAAAGTGTGAACACAATTGTCCTAGTCAAAGAAATTGAACTTTGAATTTATACCTGACCAGTAGAGCCGTCCACAACTCAATACAGAGTCCTTGTAGTAGTGTGGGGTCGAGCGTAGGGATAAGGAGAATAACCAAATAAGAACATGAAATCTTGTTTTAGTCTAGCCAAACCAAAAGAAATCTTGATGGTGTTATGATTAAGGAACATATTTAACCTAATTAAGTAGTAAATATAAGTTATGAAAGATCAAAGAAGAAATAAAGATAGATTGAGAAATCAAGATAAAAAAGGGACTTGGATTGGGTTTTACCTATCAAGCCAATCACAGCCATGTAAAACCTTCACTCATATTTTATATATATTCTCTACTCATTTTACAAACAACCATAAGAAAATATGTGCCCCTTCCTTCTCTCGAGATCTGAGTAGATTTCTATCTAATGAGGTTATCTCTCTCGAGGTAATAACTGAAAGATCATTGGAAAATAATATGACTTTTGTTATAGCACTCCCCACTCTCGCGTGTCGTTACTATCCTATACTCCAAATCTCGTTGAAATCATTCTCTCAAACAATATTCATATCAAACATCAAAAGAAGGTAGCTAAGCATCAATTGACACAATTAAATAAGAGAAAAGGAACAAAACTTTAAAGAACATATGCCATAAAATAAAAAGATGAATAATTACATGGTTGGCAGGGCCTGACGTCTACTCCCAACCCAAGTTAGATTTTTATCCACACATGGCCGAAGAAATGAAAATAGGAAAACTAGAATAAATCATGATAAAGAAAAGAGGAAGAGAAATACGATATAAGGGTAGATCAAATGATTGATCTACCAACCTCTCAATTTATATCTTAGCAGTTGACATGATTTCTCCTCCTTTTTGGTCTTGGCTTGGGACAGAAACGTCCTTCAGACCAGTGGTGATGACAAAGAAGCCATCAAGAAGCAAGGTCAATTTGTCTGGATCAGATATCTAGGCAGGTTGATAGGTCTCATCCTCCAACTCTAGAACCTGAGAAGTCTTGGCAACATCCTCTCGGCACTCTAACTCCAAAGATTCAAGATATCCTATATGGCTACACTGGGGGCCTATTAATAAGGTTGAGGTTGTCGACCCCTCTCCATCAGTGTTGATCATTTTCAATCAGTCGATGGGTTTTGGACCTCCTATTGTTGGGACTGTCGACCTGTGGGTCGATAATGGATCTCATCAACAATCTTTGTCGATCGACAGGTATATCTATCTCTTCTAATCATTGATAGAGTTCTTCCTTGTAAGGGATATGTCAAGTTGATTATGTCAATCTCAAAGTATACAGGTCTGTTGAGGTGATTCCTCGACAATTATCTTCTAAACGTCGATAGTGTTGTCAACGTGGCTATTGTTGGAACAACCGATGGGGGTATTGAGGATCCTCTACTTGAGAGGTGTGTCAAGAACTGGTTCGATAGCTTCAAATCAATAAGAGTCTATCAGTGTCGATGGTATGGAGTTTTGATGTCTAATCGACATAAGTGAGATTTGTCTTCTTATTCAACACTCCTTACCTCGACAGGTGGCTATTGAGGTTCTTCAATTTGTCAGGTTGGTGCTTAATAAGTCTGTCAATCTTGAGTTGGTAGTCTTTTGTCGATCCTCTTGGTGAATACTTCTTTTTGACTGATTGATCGACCGTTTGAATCAAGGTCTTTTGAACAATTACTCCAACTTCATTGATTTCACTTGATTTGCATCGGATTCCTGCAAATATCATCAATATTGAATTAGAACTTATCATTTAAGTGAACTAGAATAAAAATGGGTAAATCTAAACATCTAAACATTATTTCTAGTGACTTTTATCATGTAAAATGCTATTAAAATTGCACCAAAACTGATGTTATCAGTCATTTAGTGTAAGTTTGTGTGCTTGAATGTATATATCTACATCTAATGACTAAGTTTGCATGTTGGGTGTTGAATGAATGCAAACTGTGAGTTTGATGTGTAATATTACATTGCAAACTCATATTTTTAACTGGACTACAACCAACCAAACATGAAATAAGTTGCATGATTGCCTGTATCTATGGGTTCATTTGGTCACACTGAAATCTAACAGTGAAAATCAATGTTTTCTTATTGGGAAACAACCTTAATGCTTTCTTTTGTGTGTGGTCAAAGGAAGGCCACCACCTCATTCTCTTATTATGTCAAAGAAGATCCACCTTTGTAATCTTCGACATGTACAAGGATGACAATAGTTGCTTCTATACCATTTGATGTTTCACTCACCTAAAAGCACCTCTTGAAGACTTCTTCACAAATAAAAGAGATTGGAAGTGTAACATATCGTTGGTTGGTTTAATGAATGAGATTTAATAATTTATCGTCTCAAGTCATTTCTCTATCGTAAATATACGTTATTGATTGTAGTTAAGTTCATAACCACGAGGAGCTAGTCAAATTAGGTGCAAGAGCATTAAATTTCAACAATCTAGATCGGTTTACACAAGTTTGATTGATTTGATTAAACTATTTAACATGATATAATAAAACAAATAAACAAAATTCTCTTGGATGATTATTAAGGTCAAATATAAAGAATCTTGGGAATGAGATTTCACTTCTACATCACAACTTAGTAGAACAATGAGAATCTAATACACTAGTTGAGCATACAAAGGAAGTGTGTATCTCATACACCTCCCAGTAATATGAGATAGTTTTAACTCCACATAACACTCTCGTGTATATGCTTAGTTTCACACTGAAAACCTTGAGTCTTCAACACATTCCCAACCACTCTCGTGGTCAAGGAAGTGTTTCCAATAAAACAAGAAAACAAGACGGCCAGTCAAGCAGGCAAGTAAATTAATCATCAATACAATATTAGAACAGTAAACAGCTAGTATGAGAGATGAAATTCATGTTATAAGGAGTGGGATCCCAGAGGGGAACCACTCCCTACTATAAATAAAAAGGTGACATCCCTTAAACCAAACACCACATAATTTTTTTTGCCAAAGGGATGAAGACCAATTCATTCAACATGTATGTATCATAACACAATGAGTAGCAGTAGAAAAGATCATTATCTAACAATTTACAAAGCTTGATAACATAATACATCACTTCACCACACATGGGTCTCCAAAAAGGAAAACTAAACATATAATCCAAAGATCAAGCCGAGGGCCATCTAACCACCTCTTCAAGTCTCCCCAAATCTGAGCTATAAAGGTTGATGTCGAAGCTCACCTCTCTTTGATCTAACCTGGGGTTGGAAGCATACCCCACAAAAGAAGAGAAGAAAGAGAAATATCAGCAAAAAGTTGGTATGTGCATACTAAAGAAAACTTGAGAAATATTATGAAATAAAATACAAAAAATATAATGGCATCCCTTAGAAAAAACAAGGACTACCCAAAGAGTGCATAAAAGGAAGAGAACAACAATAAAAGAGATACTGTCCATAACCAAACAAATAAAATCGTGTCATACTAACACATATGAAGAAAGTAGGGTACACAACCCACAATAGTCAACCTACATGCATGTGAGATAAACATAGCCCTAGAACAATGTAAATAACAATGGAGACCAAGGCTTCACATCCTTAAAATATGATAGAGAATGACGCACTGCCAAACTCCCAACATATAAAGTTGAGCCAAGGCTTCACATCCTTAAAACTAGGGTATGGGGCACCAGCACCACCATCCCAAAAATAGCAAGGGCACGCACCCAAAAACCAATGCAATTACACTACTCTAGTGCTATTGAATCACATAACATGTAAAATGTAAAGGCATGTAGAAAAGTACAGTCAGAATTACACAATGTTTCCATTACACAATGGACAACACAAAAATATAAACATCCACTTCAAAGTGGGCACATATCCTTATATAAGACCAACATGCACCAAGGCACAAGTTAGATATCAAGAGATTATCCAAGTCCATAACAAGCAAGATAGTTAACACAAACCATGATATCAAGAGAATAGACATATGTGTAGGCCAAAGTCAAAAGAATGATAAGATAGGTGAATTTCTCAACATAGAGAAATAGGGGATATAACATACCTCAACTTCAGAGTCTACACTGTCCAAAGCATTTCTAGATCCAAGTATAGGTCACCAAAGAGCCTATTAAACACACACATATATATATATATATTATGTCAATTTCATACACATTAACCAAACCCTAAAAACACCTTTTTATCATTGTGAATTAGGTTATGAAAATTATTCCACATTTTAGTTTATGTTATAAGGAGTCCAAAACATATTTTATTATATTTTTTTACTTACAGATTATTAGTTATGATTTGTATAAGTTAATTCTTAATTAATTAGGTTCAGGGAAAACACATATTATAAATCATCAGATTTAGTTATCAAAACCTATACCATTAGTTGGATCTTATTTTTCTAATCCCAAAGAATATTTTTCCATATTTTTCTGACCATCCATTAATTAGTTATTAATTTTTAAACATTGGTCAATCAGGAAATTACATGTCAGACAATCAGAGTCAAGAGTGATGAGAGAGAGGGAGAGGCCACGTTGACTTGGGTCGGCCACTTAGAGCCTCCCAAGTCGGTGGACAACTCATCCAGGTTAGTGACAGATCACATAAAATAGAAGAGAAAAGATACGACAAAAAGACTATTTTGCCCTTAGGCAAAAAACAAAATCTAGAAGAAGAGCATAAGGGTAGCAACGACAAAACACACTAAGGATTCAACTCCTAGGGAGGCCTGCCATGGCCGGGGTACAAAAAGCTTGGCTGGCTGAGGGCGAGCGCCACAAAGACAACCAAACACCGACGATGGTACCAAAAGCACTATGACATCCAAGTGAAGCCAGTGAGCCAAGAAACAAGGTCGTGGCATACTAGTTTGATGGGTCGACAAACCACCCCACAACCCTAAGGAAACACAGACACATGCCAACATCAGAGCGGAAGAAAACAAGGAGCAATGGCCAAAAAATGTGACCGATGCCAACCACTGTAGGCAAGAAGAACTCGTGGTGACAGAACACAAAGAAAAACATAGCAACATGATAACCTCCTATTTTAGTAGTTTATCTTAGTCTTTTTCTTTAGTTTTCCATACTCTTTCTACATTTATATTGTACTTAAACCTAATTTTACCCTTTTTTGTAAATACATCATCAAACTAACTTTTCCTTTTATAATTGCAGAAAAAAGCACAAAAAAATAACAAAAGAATAAACCAGCCCAAGGGTCGAGTGGATCCAAACGGTCCCAAGACCGCATGGAGTTCAAACGGTCCCGAGACCGCATGAAGCCAAACGGTTCCAAGACCGCATGGAGTTCAAACGGTCCCGAGACCGCATGAAGCCAAACGGTCCCAAGACCGCATGGAGTTCAAACGGTCCCGAGACCGCATGAAGCCAAACGGTCCCAAGACCGCATGGAGTTCAAACGGTCCCGAGACCGCATGAAGCCAAACGGTCCCAAGACCGCATGGAGTTCAAACGGTCCCGAGACCGCATGAAGCCAAACGGTCCCAAGACCGCATGGAGTTCAAACGGTCCCGAGACCGCATGAAGCCAAACGGTCCCAAGACCGCATGGAGTTCAAACGGTCCCGAGACCGCATGAAGCCAAACGGTCCCAAGACCGCATGGAGTTCAAACGGTCCCGAGACCGCATGAAGCCAAACGGTCCCAAGACCGCATGGAGTTCAAACGGTCCCGAGACCGCATGAAGCCAAACGGTCCCAAGACCGCATGGAGTTCAAACGGTCCCGAGACCGCATGAAGCCAAACGGGCCCAAGACCGCATGGAGTTCAAACGGTCCCAAGACCGTTTGACGCCAAACGATCTCAAGACCGTTTGACGCCAAACGATCCCAAGACCGTTTGAGCCCAGACGGTCTCAAGACCGTTTGACGCCAAACGATCTCAAGACCGTTTGACGCCAAACGATCCCAAGACCGTTTGAGCCCAGACGGTCTCAAGACCGTTTGACGCCAAACGATCTCAAGACCGTTTGACGCCAAACGATCCCAAGACCGTTTGAGCCCAAACGGTCTCAAGACCGTTTGACGCCAAACGGTCTCCAAACCGTTTGGATCTCACTCAAAGCCTATAAATAAGATCTCAGGGCCGTCCATGAAGAGGAGTCCAGACGTCCAGAGGCTGCCTCTCTACTACCAGAACAACTCCATCCATCACTCGAGGCTGCCGGTCTGAGACTCACGTCCATTGCAAGCTACTCTCTCTCTCATCAACAAGGAAGGTGAGAGGAGAAGATCCGTCATCAAGCAAGCTACAAGGGGTGGAGATCGTTGCTCTCTCCACCAAGGGTTCAACCTTCTCTCCTAGTGGAGATGATGTTCTTTCTATCTCTTCTTGCCTCCTTCTTTGTTGCTCCCTCTATGAGGAGCGAGTAGTTCCATCCACTGGGGCGCGGGGACTAGCCCCGCTGCCCATGTTTTGTATTATGTACTGTAAAAAGAGATGTTATCATTTCGTTTTAATACTAAATCGTTTCACACATGCTTGAATGATGGCCACGTTCTTGTATGCATTTATTGTCTTTCGTTGTGGTTTGTCTACGACCGCTATCGAGGCTTGAATACCGATTTAGTGTTGGTTTCTGGTGTGTGTTTCCACCACGCATCCGTTTCGGTGTCTAGAAGTGTATCTCAAAGAGTGGAGTAAACTCACTATCATATGGCACACTCCCATCTGTATGGAAGAGACCTTTGGTAAGTCGAGGAACACACTTTGCGAGGGGAATGATGTAAAGCATGTGACCATTCGTTCGGGGATGGCTGGCGTTGCATTATTCCCGCACTTCTCGTAGCTAGGTTATCCCTCACCGGAAACTAGGCCTACAAAGACGCTATTCGATTTGATAATTATCGCTCGCTTGTTAGTTTTAGATGTACGTTTCATGAGGTTGAGTAAGATTCTCTTTTCGGAGACTACACCCTTCAGTGACGCGTAGGATGTACCGTATTAGAGTTACTTAACCCTTGAAGGATGAGATGCATTGCCCTTTTCTTATATGGGCATTGGTCTTGTGGAACATCAAAGGGTGCAATGCATCGCTCTTGTCTTATGTGGGCATCGGTCTTGTGGAACACCCTTGGATGCAACGCATCGCTCTTGTCTTATAAGGCATCGGTCTTGTGGAAACATCCATGCATCTAGCTTATAAGTCTTGCTTAGTACATATACAATGCGTGCGTAGCGGTGGTAAATACCTGCTTAACCCCAGTGATTCATCATCATTTGTTAACTTTTAAGATTTACTTGCTTTATTTACTTTCTTGCTTTACTTTCTTTGTGCTTAGTTTAAAACAACCAAATCAAACCTTCGATCTAAATATCAATCTTTAAGTTGTTAAGTAAAAGCTAAACGTTTTCCATCTTGACTTCGTCAAGACCGTTGTCCCGAGGATTCGACCCTTAACTATACTACGATAAGACTTCCACATGTCTTAGCACATGTGGGTGGAGTCTTCACCATAGTACTAGCAAGGCTAAACTTAGAGACTCATCATCTCTAGGATTTTTAGTGGTGTTGCAAATTAAAACTCCATCAAAAATTGGCGCCGTTGCCGGGGACAACGGAACTTTTTAGCTTTCACTTACCAATCTCTTGGTTGATTAGGATTTTACACCTTTTTCGTAATAACCAATCCAATATTTCTTGATCTTTTTCGTTTCCCTCCATCTTTCCTAAACTTGAGATTTTCCTTCTACTCAGGTAGAAAACGTGTATGCAACCCCCGCATAGCATCGGATTCTCCCCTGAACCAGAATACGATTCTGAGGTAGAAAGAAGTTTTCACCGAAGGAATAGACTAAACCGCCAAAGAGCCAGACAGATGGCCGAAGAGCAACGCCTTGTTGCAGAAAGAGTCAACGCAGCCATAGCAGCACAACGAGCACAACTCATTGCTGACACTCGTGCTCAGGTGCAAGCTGAGATCCGAGCTGAAGTACAGGCACGCATCCAAGCAGAGCAAGTTGCTGCTCAACTCGCGTTAAGAAACAAGCAACTTCGGGATTACGCCGTCCCGAAGAATTACGAAGATAACCATCCGGTCCGGCCTCCGATCATTAACATCCCACACTTCGAGATCCGGACCCAATGGATTCAGATTATGCAAGGGATTTCTTTCTCTGGAAGTTCTGGAGACGACTGCATGGACCACCTGAAACGGTTTAAGGCATTATGCCGACTGGTCCCACAAGCTGGCATCGCTTTCGACGCAATAATGCTCCATCTGTTTCATTTCACTATATCTGGAAGGGCCTTAAGTTGGTATAATTCATTGGATAGAGAACCCATTATTACCACCTGGGCCCCTCTAGAGGAGAAATTCCTGGAGAAGTTTTTTCCACCCTCGCTTACTTACGAAATCAGAGGGCAGATCAACCATTTCTCTCAACTTCCTGGAGAGACCCTCTCCGAGGCATGGGAAAGATTCAAAGAACTTCTTCGAAAATGCCCTCATCATGGGATTTCGCAAAATCAACTGATTGAGACTTTTTATCGGGGGGTAAATGATGACATTAAACAGTTCCTAGATTCCTCATCTGGAGGAAATTTCATGAGGAAAAACTATGAAGACGCCTGGAAGATCGTCACTTTAGGGGCTGAAAACCAGTCCAACTGGGGGCGAACAGCCGGAAAAGGCGTCCTCAAAGTCTTTAAAGCTGAGGAATCCACGGAATTAAAGTCAATAGCAGAGGCTCTGAAAGCAATCGCCCATAAACAGCAAACCCTTGAATCATCTCTAGGGGAATTCAACAAGAAACAAACCCCGCAGCTGCATCAAGTCAAAGCTGTCACAGGTTCCTGTGAAGCTTGTCATGCATCAGATCATCCGACCTTATCCTGTGGAATGCTCTATAGTGTGATGATGGATCTTCATCCACCACCACAACCCTATGAGGCCATCACTAATCAGATTGAAGATCAGACTCCGGAGCAAGTCAACTCTATCCATACTACTCCCGGGCAAGTCTACTATAATCCCAGTCAACCAAGGAACCATCCTGGATTCCAGTATGGGAACCCTTCTGGGACTGCAAACCCGCAACACCAGACTCAAGGGGGATTTGACAGTAGGTTGCCTCCTGGGTTATCAAACAATCAAGGGAATCCAAGAAACAACTTCCCTAGGGTTAACTACCCTAGAAATCAGTCAGCCTACTACCAGTACACTCACCCCCCGCTTCACCCACAATTGCACGTTCAACAATACCAACAACAAAATTCTCAGAAGAATGTTACCACGCAGCCGGAAGATGAACTATCTTTGATAAAGCAAATGCTTCAGTCTCAGCAAACTATGCTAGCTAGCCAGCAAGCCCAACAAAGGGCAGTTGAAACCCAGCTAGCTCAGATTGCTGCACAGTTGAAGTCTTCAGCTGGCGTTTCTGATAGGCAGCCTGAACCAAATGGGCAAAATGAACACGAACAGCTGAACGCCATCACCACAAGATCGGGGCTCATTCTGCCTGAACCCATCAAGATCGCTCTAGATGATGATGATGTGCCAATTCTTTTGACGAAAGATATCTCACAACAAGAGATTGGGAAATCTCCCGAAGACACCGAGGACAAAAACAGAGAGTATGTACCCGCAGAACCCAAGGTCCCGCAATTCAAACCAAGGATTCCATATCCAGGCAGACTGCAAGAAACAAAAATGGATGCCAGGTTTCAGAAATTCAAGGAAGCAATGAAGAAACTTTATATCGATATCCCACTCCTCGACGCTCTATCCGAAGTACCAGCATGGGCAAGGTATCTCAAAACTTTGCTATCACGTAAGTATATCACCAAAGAGCAGGAAACTGTCAAGCTTGCCCAAACCACCTCTGACATCATCTTGAACAAACTGCCCAAAAAGAAGAAGGACCCAGGTTCTTTCGGAATCCAATGTTGCATTGGAAACGCATCCACAAAGAAAGGATTAGCTGACCTCGGGGCTAGTATATCCATTATGCCTTTTTCAATGTGCCAACGCCTCGGTTTCACAGATCTGCTACCTACAGCAATGACTATTCAACTTGCTGACTCCACCATAACCGCACCTTTGGGAATCATTGAAGACGTTCCAGTAAGAATAGGCAAGGATGCTTACGTTCCATGTGATTTTGTCATCATGGATATTAAAGAAGACTTGAGATATCCGATCATTTTCGGCAGGCCTTTCCTAGCTACAGCTAGAGCACTAATCGATGTTGAAGCCGGAACCATCATCCTTAGGCTCGGAAAAGAAGCCATTCAATTCCGTGTCCTTGACAGCATGAAAGGCCCTAACATTCAAGAAGAAGTTTTTCTTTTAGACGCAATCCAACAAATGTCGCAACTAGAAATCTCCGAGCCAATCGACAAACTTGAAAATGCTCTTATCAATCCCGAAGTCGAGTTCTCTGCAAATGAACTAGTCCAGCAATGCATCCAATATCTAGAAACGGTAGAAGAAGCACCAAAGGCTACCTTTGAAGAGCTTAAAGCCATAACGACTATTGAAGCAGCAGAACCACCAAAAACCCCTGAATTGAAGACCCTACCAACAGGACTCAAATATGTTTTCCTGGATAAGGAAGAGCTATACCCAGTTATTATCAGCTCCACCCTCACCGAAGACCAAGAAGTCAGACTTCTAGACAAACTAAGGAAACACAAAAAGGTCATCGGTTATAAAATAACCGACCTCACAGGCATAAATCCGGCTCTGTGTATGCACAAGCTTCCTATGGTTGAAGAATTTAAACCCACTCGCGAACATCAAAGAAAATTGAACCCAAATTTAAAAGAGGTAGTCCGTTTGGAAGTCCTCAAACTGCTTAAAGCTGGTATGATCTACCCTATCTCCGACTCTCAGTGGGTTAGTCCAGTTCAAGTTGTCCCAAAGAAAGGGGGCACTACTGTAGTGATCAACGATAAAAATGAGCTCGTACCTACTAGGACTGTAACGGGGTGGAGAATGTGCATCGATTATAGGAAGTTGAATAAAGCCACAAGGAAAGACCACTACCCTCTACCCTTTCTAGACGAAGTCCTGGAGCGCTTGGCCCACCAAAAATATTTTTGTTATCTCGATGGTTACTCTGGGTTCTACCAAATACCCATACATCCAGAGGACCAAGAAAAAACCACCTTCACTTGCCCCTTCGGGACATATGCTTTTAGAAGAATGCCATTCGGGCTATGTAACGCTCCTGCTACTTTCCAACGCTGCATGTCCGCCATTTTCGCCGGATTAACTGAATCTATTATGGAAGTCTTTATGGATGATTTCTCTGTTTATGGAGAATCTTTCGATAACTGTCTAAATAATCTCGAACAAGTCCTGCAACGTTGCAAGGAAACAAACCTTATCCTGAACTGGGAAAAATGCCATTTCATGGTAACAGAGGGTATCGTCCTCGGACATAGAGTAAGTGATAGAGGGATCGAGGTCGACAAAGCAAAGATTGATGTCATCTCGAAGTTGTCACCTCCAAAGGACATAAGAGGAGTCCGAGCTTTCCTAGGTCATGCCGGGTTTTACAGAAGGTTCATCAAAGATTTCTCAAAAATAGCTAAACCCATGACCCAACTCCTGACAAAAGATGCCGAGTTTATTTTTGACCAAGAATGTATGCAAAGTTTCTCCACCCTTAAAAAAGCACTAATTTCCGCACCTATTTTAAGGGCTCCAGACTGGTCGCAACCCTTTGAAATTATGTGTGACGCAAGTGATTATGCCATAGGGGCCGTTTTAGGACAACGAATCGACAAGAAACCCTATGTCATCTACTATGCGTCCAAAACGCTGGATGAAGCACAAAGAAACTACACGACCACGGAAAAAGAGTTCCTAGCTATCATCTACGCCTTCGAAAAATTCCGCTCTTACCTGATCGGCTCTAAGGTGATTGTCTACACTGACCATTCTGCTATCAGACATTTGATTCAGAAACAAGATGCCAAACCCAGGCTCATCCGCTGGGTATTGATGCTTCAAGAATTCGATCTAGAAATTAAAGATAAAAGTGGCGTAGAGAACGTTGTCGCCGATCACCTCAGTAGAATCGAGGTTGAAGACAAAGATAAAATCCCTAACAGGGACTCTCTTCCTGATGATCAACTTATGAAAGCCACTCATACCTTCCCTTGGTTTGCAGATATTGTCAACTATCTAGCCACAGGGATCATTCACCCGTCTGCTACTTATCAAGATAAAAGGAAATTCCTTCATGACGTAAAACGTTATCATTGGGATGAACCCTACTTGTTCTACCTCTGTGCCGACGGACTTTTTCGTCGATGCCTTCCAGAAGAAGAAATAACATCGGTTTTGGAACACTGCCACTCCGGACCCACGGGGGGGCACATGGGCGCCAAGAAAACTGCCATAAAAGTTCTACAATCTGGTTTCTTTTGGCCCACCATATCAAAAGACTCACATAATTTTGTCAAATCCTGTGATAAATGCCAATTTTCGGGCAACATATCAAAAAGAGATGAAATGCCTCTTACCATGTGGCAGGAAATTGAGCTGTTTGATGTATGGGGGGTAGACTACATGGGACCTTTCCCCTCATCATATGGTTTCTCGTACATTTTGGTCGCTGTGGATTACGTCTCGAAGTGGGTCGAAGCTGTACCCACTGCATCCAATGACTCCAAACCTGTTGTCAAATTGTTCAAAGAAACCATTTTTCCAAGATTTGGAGTCCCAAGAACGGTCATATCTGATGGCGGAACCCATTTTCTGGAACGAAGTTTCGAAGCATTACTAAGAAGATATGGAGTCCATCACAAAGTTGCCACACCTTACCACCCGCAGACTAGTGGCCAAGTGGAAGTATCCAATAGACAGATAAAAGTGATTCTTGAAAAAACAGTGAACAAAAATCGCACTGATTGGTCCACCAAACTTTCTGACGCCCTCTGGGCATATCGTACGGCTTACAAAACACCTATTGGAACAACTCCGTTCCGCTTGGTGTACGATAAATCATGTCATCTTCCAGTAGAACTGGAACATAAAGCCTGGTGGGCCATTAAGCAACTAAACTTCGACCTTAAAAGTGCAGGAGAGAACAGACAACTTCAACTACAGGAGCTAGAAGAACTCCGCATGACAGCATATCACAGTGCCAGAATCTATAAAGAGCAAACGAAAATGTGGCACGATGGACACCTTAGGAGAAAAGATATTACCGTTGGTGACAAAGTGCTCTTATTCAATTCCAAGCTCAAATTATTCCCCGGAAAGCTTCGAACTAGATGGTCTGGACCCTTCACTATAAAACATATCTACCCAACTGGAGCTGCCACTATCATCAACAACAACGGAGGAGAACGAACGGTCAACGGACACCGTTTAAAAAAATACTACACTCAGGAAGACAAAACACATCAACAAACCCTCGATGTCAGAAACGCTACGCCCACAATTTCGTCGAGCCAATGACGTAAAACCAAGGCGCTTCTTGGGAGGCAACCCAAGACCTGAGTATCAATTTCTCCAACTTTCTAGTTTTATTCTCTCTTAATTTTGTTTTGCTTCTTTAAGTTATTTCATTACTAAATCAAAAAAAAAAAACAGAAATATTATATACAAATATCTTTATACAAATATCTTTATACAAATATCTTTGTGCTTCAAAAGGTCTTAAAACCTTTTGACCAAACGGTCCTCAAACCGTTTGGGACCAAACGGTTTTGAAACCGTTTGGGACCAAACGGTCCTGAAACCGTTTGGGACCAAACGATCCTCAAACCGTTTGGGACCAAACGGTTTTGAAACCGTTTGGGACCAAACGGTCCTGAAACCGTTTGGGACCAAACGGTCCTCAAACCGTTTGGGACCAAACGGTTTTGAAACCGTTTGGGACCAAACGGTCCTGAAACCGTTCGGAACCAAACGGTCCTGAAACCGTTCGGAACCAAACGGTCCTGAAACCGTTTGGGACCAAACGATCCTCAAACCGTTTGGGACCAAACGGTTTTGAAACCGTTTGGGACCAAACGGTCCTGAAACCGTTTGGGACCAAACGGTCCTCAAACCGTTTGGGACCAAACGGTTTTGAAACCGTTTGGGACCAAACGGTTTTGAAACCGTTTGGGACCAAACGGTCCTGAAACCGTTCGGAACCAAACGGTCCTGAAACCGTTTGGGACCAAACGGTCCTCAAACCGTTTGGGACTAAACGGTCTTCAGATCGTTTGGGACTAAACGGTCTTGAGATCGTTTGGGACTACACGATCTTGCCACCGTTTGGAATACGATAAGTCACCACTATAAATACCGACCCCGCATCTCCATCTTCCTCTCTTCGAATCTTCGCACTCTACAGTCTTTTCGTGCGCAGCACTTCACCTTTTTGCTTCTGTGCCTCCGCGCAAGCTTCTCAATCCACCTCCCACAAGATTGTCCGGCGACCCCAAGCACGCTGCTCACTCCGCGCCACCTTCGCGTCGTCGTCAAAAGATGTTCTTCGTTTGCCGTGCCATACTGTCGCCACTATCGCGCCTGTCGCCGTTTCCTCCACCCACCTTCAAACCCTCGCCCCGTTCCACCTTCGCCCCGTTCCACCCCCCCCCCCGCGCCGACGACCTGCGGCTCCTTGCTTTCCAAACGGTCCTCAAACCGTTTAGAACTTTCGTGTACTCAAGCAGCACATATCGCCGTGCACTCCTTTGCAATTTTGTCTTGATATTGTCTAGCAGATTCGTTGCTAGCATTGCAGATTTCGTCCACAATATCAAGACACAATTGCAAAGGAATGCACTGCGACATCCATAAAACTCCTGAGTCAGCGCTACAAGACACCCCAACTCACATCCACTCTACTCCAATCTCCGGGGGTTACCGCAATTTTTGGCCTAGCTCGCAGCCCTTGTTCAAATGACTTCTCACCCTATCACTTTCCCACTCTGAGGACAGAGTGTGTGATGAGTTAGGGGGGGGGTCATCAGACAAGGGCTAGATATCAATCTCTATACACCCTTTTCCTTAAAATAAGTCACCTCAACTAACTCTAGAATCATGTTAGTCTCTACAAGTATTTAGCACGTAGACATCAAATGGTGATTTATCAACCCCCATCCATTATGGATCCTATATTTGTGCTCCAATTCTTTATCTGACTCTCCATAGGTCAAAATCAGGGCAGAAATAGGCCGAGATCTCAAGGATGAGAGGGAAATCAGGCAAATTCCAAGTCAAAAAGATCTGCAAGTGGACCACAAACCAAATAAGTGCATGCTGAAAAACTTTAAGAACAACTTTCCTCTCTTCAAAATAAAAGAGGCTTGGCCGCCCAAAATAAATCCTCATCCCAAAACCCAAGCCTGTGAGTTTTTGAATAAAAGCCAGAGAGACGAATAAAATCAGGAGAGTTGTGCCACGAATAAGGACCTATATAAAGAACTGATAAAGGGCTCACCCGGCCGGCACATTCCGCTGCCCTCACAAAGGCAGATGCGTCGCGTCCGGTAGTGAAACCCTAAAAGTTCCAAGTATATGAAAAGGCTAATAAAGGACTTGCCCGGCCGGTACATTCAGCTGCCCTCATAAAGGCAGATGTGTCGTGTCCGGTAGTGAGATCCTAAAAAGCATAGACAGCCCTTCCCCCACTCGAAGGGGAGTTACACTTCAAAGCCTTTAGCCAACCCTCATACCCTCTCTAGCTTCCAATAGGTTTCCAGAGAGGTATAAAGTTGATTAGAGTCAACAGCATGCACAAAATAAATGTGGTCCCAAGGCGAACTTTGAGATATGGAAAAACCTGAAATCCAGGCAACTCTCGAAATCCAAAAGATCAAGGCATGCAATAAGCCTCGATACGACCCCTGGGGAACTCAGGTCAAGAATTGAAGCAAGAGTATGGGGAAATTTTAATTAAGATCGCCACGCCATTTCATGTCTCAGCTCTATCTAACTTGAGGACAAGCTAGACTCTAAGTTAGGGGGGGTGATAACCTCCTATTTTAGTAGTTTATCTTAGTCTTTTTCTTTAGTTTTCCATACTCTTTCTACATTTATATTGTACTTAAACCTAATTTTACCCTTTTTTGTAAATACATCATCAAACTAACTTTTCCTTTTATAATTGCAGAAAAAAGCACAAAAAAATAACAAAAGAATAAACCAGCCCAAGGGTCGAGTGGATCCAAACGGTCCCAAGACCGCATGGAGTTCAAACGGTCCCGAGACCGCATGAAGCCAAACGGTTCCAAGACCGCATGGAGTTCAAACGGTCCCGAGACCGCATGAAGCCAAACGGTCCCAAGACCGCATGGAGTTCAAACGGTCCCGAGACCGCATGAAGCCAAACGGTCCCAAGACCGCATGGAGTTCAAACGGTCCCGAGACCGCATGAAGCCAAACGGTCCCAAGACCGCATGGAGTTCAAACGGTCCCGAGACCGCATGAAGCCAAACGGTCCCAAGACCGCATGGAGTTCAAACGGTCCCGAGACCGCATGAAGCCAAACGGTCCCAAGACCGCATGGAGTTCAAACGGTCCCGAGACCGCATGAAGCCAAACGGTCCCAAGACCGCATGGAGTTCAAACGGTCCCGAGACCGCATGAAGCCAAACGGTCCCAAGACCGCATGGAGTTCAAACGGTCCCAAGACCGTTTGACGCCAAACGATCTCAAGACCGTTTGACGCCAAACGATCCCAAGACCGTTTGAGCCCAGACGGTCTCAAGACCGTTTGACGCCAAACGATCTCAAGACCGTTTGACGCCAAACGATCCCAAGACCGTTTGAGCCCAGACGGTCTCAAGACCGTTTGACGCCAAACGATCTCAAGACCGTTTGACGCCAAACGATCCCAAGACCGTTTGAGCCCAAACGGTCTCAAGACCGTTTGACGCCAAACGGTCTCCAAACCGTTTGGATCTCACTCAAAGCCTATAAATAAGATCTCAGGGCCGTCCATGAAGAGGAGTCCAGACGTCCAGAGGCTGCCTCTCTACTACCAGAACAACTCCATCCATCACTCGAGGCTGCCGGTCTGAGACTCACGTCCATTGCAAGCTACTCTCTCTCTCTCATCAACAAGGAAGGTGAGAGGAGAAGATCCGTCATCAAGCAAGCTACAAGGGGTGGAGATCGTTGCTCTCTCCACCAAGGGTTCAACCTTCTCTCCTAGTGGAGATGATGTTCTTTCGATCTCTTCTTGCCTCCTTCTTTGTTGCTCCCTCTATGAGGAGCGAGTAGTTCCATCCACTGGGGCGCGGGGACTAGCCCCGCTGCCCATGTTTTGTATTATGTACTGTAAAAAGAGATGTTATCATTTCGTTTTAATACTAAATCGTTTCACACATGCTTGAATGATGGCCACGTTCTTGTATGCATTTATTGTCTTTCGTTGTGGTTTGTCTACGACCGCTATCGAGGCTTGAATACCGATTTAGTGTTGGTTTCTGGTGTGTGTTTCCACCACGCATCCGTTTCGGTGTCTAGAAGTGTATCTCAAAGAGTGGAGTAAACTCACTATCATATGGCACACTCCCATCTGTATGGAAGAGACCTTTGGTAAGTCGAGGAACACACTTTGCGAGGGGAATGATGTAAAGCATGTGACCATTCGTTCGGGGATGGCTGGCGTTGCATTATTCCCGCACTTCTCGTAGCTAGGTTATCCCTCACCGAAAACTAGGCCTACAAAGACGCTATTCGATTTGATAATTATCGCTCGCTTGTTAGTTTTAGATGTACGTTTCATGAGGTTGAGTAAGATTCTCTTTTCGGAGACTACACCCTTCAGTGACGCGTAGGATGTACCGTATTAGAGTTACTTAACCCTTGAAGGATGAGATGCATTGCCCTTTTCTTATATGGGCATTGGTCTTGTGGAACATCAAAGGGTGCAATGCATCGCTCTTGTCTTATGTGGGCATCGGTCTTGTGGAACACCCTTGGATGCAACGCATCGCTCTTGTCTTATAAGGCATCGGTCTTGTGGAAACATCCATGCATCTAGCTTATAAGTCTTGCTTAGTACATATACAATGTGTGCGTAGCGGTGGTAAATACCTGCTTAACCCCAGTGATTCATCATCATTTGTTAACTTTTAAGATTTACTTGCTTTATTTACTTTCTTGCTTTACTTTCTTTGTGCTTAGTTTAAAACAACCAAATCAAACCTTCGATCTAAATATCAATCTTTAAGTTGTTAAGTAAAAGCTAAACGTTTTCCATCTTGACTTCGTCAAGACCGTTGTCCCGAGGATTCGACCCTTAACTATACTACGATAAGACTTCCACATGTCTTAGCACATGTGGGTGGAGTCTTCACCATAGTACTAGCAAGGCTAAACTTAGAGACTCATCATCTCTAGGATTTTTAGTGGTGTTGCAAATTAAAACTCCATCACAACACCTGAAGAAACCTTGATGATTATAATACAGAGAAACTTCCTACAAGATTCAACAAACTAGGCTTCCACATGATCTGAAAAGACTAGAAAGTGAAAGAGGGAGTTACCTAGTTCATGCGGGTGCAAACAGTCAAACCAAAGGCAGCAGAGCAGGTCAGACGCCGATGAAGTCATCGAAGAAGAAAATGAGTAGGTCCATGGTCCCAGGACAATCTACGGTCCAATTGGACCCATAGGAGGAGAGGGGGCGAGTTGAGGACTGATTCAAAGTAACCGCACAAGAGGGAAGAGCAAGAAGACGTCGTCTGTGAAAATCATTGGAGAAGAAGGAATTGGGCATTTGCTATTTATTGAGATCTAGGGGTCAAACAAGGGATCAACATGATCAAAATAAATAAAAAACAAAATATTTGGGAAAGAAATCAGGAGATTCCATTGAGAGACAAGAAAGAACAAAGAAAAGGAAACTCTACATCAATGTTTGAAACTGGGCGGACTCCTATCCAAGGTAGGAGACGACCCACGGTCGTCGAATCACGCCTTCGATGGTCAAAATTTGGGACCAAGGAAGAAAATGACACACAAGTCATAGATTTCAATTTAATGGTTGGACACCAAACCCATAATGAAAACTAGGTGTGACAAAGTATATGTCTACTACTTTAGAAAAATAGAACATGACACCAAATAATCAAACATTTATTTAAAGTTTAATTTATTTTTCTTTCCTAATTCATTTATGACTGAAACAAGTCACAAATAATGCTAAATTTGGTATCTAGACTAATTTGAGAGTGTAGATATAGAATTCATATAGGTTTTCACTTTTAGAGTCATTTGCCATATTATTTAGTATTTTAGTATAGAACTCATATTTTTTGACTAAAAGAAATTAAGATATCTAGGATTGTTCATTTAATTTTCAAATTTGGCAGCCAATCTAATTGGGACCCGAACATAATTTTCTCATTAGATTTGAGTTTTCAAGTTTTCTTATATGAATTCTAATACAATTAGGTTTTAGGATCTTCATAATTATATCTATTATAATATTATATCACTACCATTATATTTATTATTTAGAGTCCAATTATCTGCACATTGTTACCAAAAGAGTTTCATTATATTATTATGCACAAATATCCATGTTTTGCTTATTTAACCTCTTAAGTCTATTTATACAACATTTATTTAAAGTATGGCACATTATTCATATTTATGCATAGAAACACCAATTGATATTCTAATTCATGTAATAATCAAATTTTACCTCTTATCACACATATCTTAGCCAATACATAAATATTAGTTAGAAAAGGCAACATATGTGAGATACTTTATGAACTTACTTATATGTTAGAACATATACATGTTATTATGTTGATATGTTACATTGATTATAGAACCTTATACCACTTAATATGTTATACTTGTTTTCAACCCTATATATATTAGAGTTATCATTGAGTTAATTATGTTATTTGCATTAACTATATACATCAAGGTATGAATCCATCTTTTTTGGTGCAGTCTAAAGAACCAAGCTCAATGAACTTGTAATCATGAAATTAGAGTTTCTAGAGTCAAGATGCCAGGTTTTAGTATGTGATGTGCATGATCTATATTTTTTTTTGCCTACTCTTGTATGCAATTTCAATCCATTTTCTACCTCAACTTGCCTCCAATCATGCTAGATTTCCCACTTTATTGGTATTTTTACTCATTCCATGTTTGTAATCATAGATATAATATTTTAACAATAAAATGTGTATATTTTAATTGCATTCCAACCTTATTTAGATTCCCCAAGAGATTGCACAAATTTGAAGACTTCTCTGAAGTTTTTTACAGATTCACATCGTGTGATTTATCCAACACGACGTATTAATAGTAGGAAAAAATATACTCTCTCTGATGTACAGAAACACGATGTGTTGACCAACTAACACAATGTGTCCCCGCACTCCAAGAAATTCACTAAAATTTACTAACTTGCAACAACACACCATGTTAGAAATATACACACTGACTCCTCACTCTAGAAGATGTTTCAACACAACAACACGACGTATCTTAAATATACATATCGTGTTCACTCGATCCAGAGTTGTCTAGGTTTTCTTGACTTACAACAACATGACGCGTTGGTCTGCCAAAACGCTGTGTGAATTTCATGTAGGGTAGTTTTAACTTCAGTTACTGAGAGAAACATGCCATGTTGTTTCAGCAACATGCAATGTTGCTAGTAATTTTGGTACAATTTTATTGAAAATGGTCTCTCATTTGAAGATGAGTGGACTCTATTGGGATAGTTGTCACTCATCATTTAGAGAGAGTTTCAACCAAAGTTCAGAGAAGAGGAGAAGGAGTTTGATTTTGGAGAATAAGGATTGGTTACTCTGGAGAGAACCTCTTGTTTACTCCATCTCTCTTTACAAAGTGCAAACACAACTTCCATTCTCCATTCCAACTCCTTAGAAGAGAAGTTTGTTGGGGAAGAAGAAGTAACAATGATGAAACTCCAACTTCTAGTCAGAGTTCTTCCCTTGTTGTCTTCTTCATGGACTCCCTTGTTCTTTCCCTTCTCCACTCATATTTTAATTCATGATACATCACTAGTACTTGCAGTTTACCACCATGTGCAAGTAGAACCATGTTCTTGGCCATGGGAGAGTAACTCCAATGTCATAACTTATGTGAACATGTGTAACATACCAGAACTAGAACCCTACCTTTGTAGTTTGACCCCTTTTGAATTAGCCAAACAAGGATAAGCTAATACATGTAATTAAGCCAAATATGAAATATAAAATGTGTCACAAGAAGAGTAACATAACAAATTGTGTGTAATAATCAAATATGACACATAAGGAGATAATAAGAACATAATTGGATGATTAATGAACTAATGGGCCTCTAATGGGCCATATGACATAACACATGTAAGAAAGTCTCAAAAGTGAAAATAGACTTCAAATTCATAATCTACACATCAAAATAGGCTTACATGTCAATTTTCATCTAATTTGGACCACCTTGAAATTATATGGAAAGTTAGGAGAGAGAAACTACCTAAAAGATGTAAGTAATAAATAAATGAGGAATATGACACCAAAAGATGGAAATAAAGGCAAATTTGTATCCAACATGTCAAATATGACTTAAGGATGAAGTTTCACCTAATATGGATAATCCATGTGTCATTAATGCACCAGGAGAGAGAAATAAATAATCTATTAAGTAATGCATCTAAAGTTACCAAAAGTGAAATCTAATTGGAGAATAAGAATCTATATGTTTAACTTAACCAATGTGCAAAATTTGGTTTAATTTTGATAAGTATAAAACCTTTAATTGAGGAAAGAGAAAAGAATGCATTAAATGGTTTCACTTTGGTTTAATTCAGATTATTTCCTTGTTACACTTGATTTTCCTTATTTCTTGCCTAAGTCACTGTCGCACACCCTATTTTGATTATTTGAAAATTTTTGACATTTAGATGTGCGATGCAATGGTCGTGGGTCATCTCCTACCTTGGGTAGGAGTCCGCCTGATTTCAAACAGTGACGTCGTATTTTCTTTTCCTCGTTCTCTCTCGTCTCTCGATGGAATCTCCTGATTTCTATCCCAAACATTTTGTTTTTTTATTCCAATCACACTGATCCCTTATTTGACCCCTGGATCTCTATAAATAGAAAATGCCCAATTCCTTCTTCTCTAGTGATTTTTGCAGATGACGTCTTCTTGATCTTCCCACTTGTGCGGTTGCTCTGTATCGGTCCTTGACTCACCCCCTCTCCTCCTCTGGGTCCAATTAGACCGTAATTTGTCCTGGCCCCCTATACCTACTCATTTTCTTTTCTGGTGACTTTGTCGGCATCTGACCTGCTCTACTGCCTTCGGTTCAATTGTTTGCACCCGCACGAACTAGGTAACTCCCTCTTTGAATTTCTATTCTTTTCAAAGCATGCAGAATCCTAGTTTGTTGAATCATGTAGGAAGTTTCTCCGTACTATAAGCATCAAGGTTTCTTCAGGTTTTGCTCTATTTTTCTTTGGGTTCTGTCGCTGCAAGTTCTTCTTGCCTACAATGATTGGCTTTGTCGCGTTTGTTTTGACTGTTGCTCCTTGTTTTCTTCCGCTCTGATGTTGGTTTGTGTCTATGTTTCCTTGAGGTTGCGGGGTGGTTTGTCAACCCAACGAACCAGTGTGTCGTCGGCCTTATTTCTTGGCTCGTTGGCTTTGCCTGGATGTCACAGTGCTTTTGGTACCATCATCGGTGTTTTGTTGCCTTTGTGGTGCTCGCCCTCAGCCAGCCAAGCTTGTTGTGCCCCGGCCATGGCAGGCCTCGTGAGGAGTTCAATCCTCAGTGTGTTTTGTCGTTGCTACCCTTCTACTCTTCTTCTATATTTTGTTTTTTTCCTAAGGGCAAAATAGTCTTTTCACCCTGTCTTTTCTCTTCTATTTTACACGATCTGTCACTGAGCTAGACAAGTTGTCCACTGACGTGGACGGCTCTGAGTGTCTGGCCCAAGCCAGGGTAGCCTCTCCCTCTCTGTCATAGCTCTCAACTCTGATTGTCTGACATGTAATTTCTGATTGACTAATGTTTAAAAATTAATAACTAATTATTAGACGATCAAAAAAATATGGAAAAATATTTTTTGGAATTACAAAAATAAGATCTAACTAATGGTACAAGTTTTGATAATTAAATCTAATGATTTATAATATGTGTTTTCCATGAACCTAATTAATTAAGAATTAACTTATACAAATCATAACTTATAATTTGTAAGTAAAAAAATTGTTTTGGACCCCTTATAACATAAACTAAAATGTGGAACTGTTTTCATAACCTAATTAACATAATGATAAAAAGGTGTTTTTAGGGTTTGGTTAATGCATATGAAATTGACATAAAATCTGTATAAGTGTTTAATAGGCTCTTTGGTGACCTAGACGTGGATTTAGAAGTGCTTTGGATAGTGTAGATTTTGAAGTTGAGGTATGTTGTATCCCCAATTCCTCTATGTTGAGCAATTCACCTATCTTATCATTCTTTTCACTTTGGCCTACACATATGTTTATTCTCATTATGTCATGGTTCGTGTGAAATATCTTGCTTGTTATGGACTTGGATAATATCTTGATATCTATGTTATGCCTTGGTGCATGTTGGTATTATATAAGGATATGTGCCCACTTTGAAGTGGATGTTCATATTTTTGTGTTTTCCATTATGTAATGGCAACATTGTATAATTCTGACTATACTTTTCTACTTGCTTTTACATTTTACATGCTATGTGATTCAGTAGCACTAGAGTAGTGTAATTGCATTCATTTTTGGGCATGTGCCCCTGCTATTTTTGGGATGGTGGTGGTGGTAGCCCATACTCGAGTTTTAAGGATGTGAAGCCTTGGCTCAACTTTATATGTTGGGAGTTGGGCAGTGCGTCATTCTCTATCAGGTTTCAAGGATTTGAAGCCTTGGCCGCCATTGTTGTTTATATTGTTCTAGGGCTATGTTTATCTCACATGCATGCAAGTTGGCTATTGAGGGGTGTGTGCCCTACTTTCTTCATATGTTCTAGTATGACACAATTTTATTTGTTTGGTTATGGCAAGTATCTCTTTTATTGTTGTTCTCTTCCTTTTATGCCCACTCTGGGTTGTCCTTATCTTTTCTATGGGAAGCCATTATATTTGTTGTCCTTTATTTCATAACATTGCTTAAGTTTTCTTTAGTATGAACATACCAGCTTTTTGTTGATATTTATCTTTCTTCTCTTCTTTTGTGGGTATGCTTCCAACCCCAAGTTAGATCAAAGAGAGGTGAACTTCAACATAAACCTTGTAGTTGAGATTTTGGGAGACTTGAAGAGGTGGTTAGATGACCCTCAGCTTGATCTTTGGCTTATATGTTTAGTTTTCCTTTTTGGACACCCATGTGTAGTGAAGTGATGTATTATGTTATCAAGCTTTGTAAATTGTTAGATAATGATCTTTTCCACTACTACTCATTGTGTTATGATACATACATGTTTAATGAAATTGTCTTCATCCCTTTGGCAAAATATTTTATGTGGTGTTTGGTTCAAGGCATGTTGCCTTTTTATTTCTAGTAGGGAGTGGTTCCCCTCTAGGATCCCATTCCTTACAGCATGGTATCAGAGCCACTAGCAGTCAGTTATCTAACTATTTCTAACTCATCTCCCTTAGGATGTTTACTTTTATCTTAGGTTTCTTAGACCAAGTACCTTGCCTTGTGCAGGAAAAACCCTAATGGCGGGAGATAACTCGACAGTTGACAACCAGTATGGTTACGAGACACCCCAAAACCCTAGGTTTGATCAGGGGACCTTATCTTCTACTAGTACAGGCGTAGTCATCTCTCCAGAGTAAGAGTTGGCTATGTTTCCATAACCTTTTTCCACTACCATGGAAGGAAAGATGAAAAACCCGTTTGTACCTAAAAAGCCTAAGGAGTTCTCAATCATGGAGTTCATGAAGATGCAACCACCTTCCTTCAAGGGTGAAGGTGAGATAGAGATGGTCGACAAAGCGGAGGAATAGCTATAGAGAGGACTTTTGATGGTATGACATGTCCTCCACACCAGAAGGTTAGGTTTGCTTCATATGTCTTGGAAGGACCAACAAGAGTTTTGTGGAATGGAATTACAAAGACTAGAGACATCTCAACCATGTCTTGGGTGGAGTTTTTGGCTCTCTTCTGCACTGCTGCTTTGAAGAAAAAGGAAGCTGATTTCTATAGTTTGAATCAAGGTTCCATGTTAGTGTCTGCTTATGTACAAAGATTTCTGTTACTTGAGAGATATGTTTTTGGACTTAGTGAAAAATGAAGAGTTGACTTATATATGCAAGGACTCATCTACAATGTGGGTCATTCTCTTATCCCACGACTGCCTTTGACCTTTTAGTAGATGGTTGATAAATCTTTGGCTGTAGAATCTTACCCAAGGTTTCAACCTATGGAGTTTGACAAAAAGAGGAAGTCTTCAAGAGATGAATAGAGAAGGGAAAAGTGTGTTAAGTGCAATGGTTACCATTCTCTAGGAAAGTATTCTCAAGACAAACCTCATCATAGTACTCCAGTGATATGTCATTATTGCAATGAACTTGGACACATCTGACCTGATTGCCCTAAGCATCGTAATGGTCAAGCTCCAGTGCAACTACAACAAGCACCTCCAGAGAATCAGAGCGAAAATAATGGTAACAATAATAGAGGAAGACCTATTGCTAATGGTGAATTTCATGCCTATCTAAAGAAGCATAGCAAGGATGAGAGAGATTGAAACATACACTTGACAAAGTGATGTAGAGTGTTTCCAATCTCCAAACTAGGAGACAACCAGTCCACTACCTAGAGAGGTCAACCTCTAGGACTTTACAACCCATGTATACTTATATTCCATTATAAGACATACAAGATGACCTTCTTACAACCAAGGTCTTACATATCCTAGTGCTAGTCTTCTACCTCACCTACATGTCTTATCCAATCTTGAAAGAAGATTGATTCCTTCTCCTAGGACATATCCTCCTTGAGTTGTTGCACGTTAAGGTGTTATGCATTGACGATATCAGGTAGGTTGGCTATGTTGCACGATATGCTGCTAGACCGTTATGGGGTGTTATGCACTTAGAAACCCCTGGACGATATCGGCCTGTTAAGTGTTATCCCATTATGGCGTTGTGTGACTGACGTGGCTTTAGGCGATATCGGTTTGTGTGTTATCTTGACTCATGTCCAATAAGACGTTAGCCTATTATGAGTAATAACCTGGGAAGGGTGTTAGTTGTTAGCCGTTATGATGTTCTTGGGCGTTTCTTGATATTGATGTTATAAGAGTGATGGGTGTTATCAGCCTGACCTTGAGTGTTAACTCGATATAGGTGTCAACCTGAGATACATGTTGACCGATATCCATGTCAGCCCTTTATGCAGTGTTAACCAAGACAGTGATGAACGTTACACCTTTGGTGAGGGTTGATACACCTATAGTGAGGAATGTTATATTTTGGTAAGGGTTTTGATACTTTTGGTGAGGGTTGTCCCTTACCCGATATATTTATAGTGAGGGTTGTACTTTGTGTTCGGTTGGTAACCCTAATGTTTGATTGAAAAGTTATATATGATAATGTCATGCATAGATACGCTCATCCAATAGCATAATTATATCTCTCTTGATGTATGCAATAAGTTTAAGATATTCCTTGTATGAGTGCAGTTGTACCTCTATGCTCATGCAAACCATGCAGGTACCATTTGTATGATGAGGCCATGGTGATGGAATGGAAATGATATGATGAGGAACATCAAGGGTTATGATGAACCCGGTGATATGTGATGGGTGTTACCCATGGAATGGTATGGAATACTTTGATGATGGGATTGAGTCCCAGTGATGTTGATCCTTGTGATGGATCTAGATGATTGGCAAGAGGCCAAGTGGTAACATGTAATGTTGGATCCTTGTGATGGATCATGATGATGTTGATGGCTTTGAGAATAGCAGTAACAGTGTGAGACAAGTTAATGGAATATGTGTTGTTTACTCATGTTTATGGTTTGCATAATACAACTTGGTTGACCCCAACAATCCACTTAAAATACATTAATTAATTATAGATGAACCTTTCATGTAGTTTTCCCTGGCCATAGATCCATCATCGTCAATAGCTGGTGATGGTGAAATGGGTCATCCTAAAGGTTAATCCAGAGCACATATTGTTGAATACGCGGGGTTTCTCCTAGCCGAAAATAGGAGGATTCGAGTGCAACTGTGGTTGTAGAATCCAGATGTGTATAGAGCATGGTGAATAGGCCCATGGCTCAGTGTGATAGAGCATGGTGAACAAGCCCATGGCTCAGAGTGATAGAGCACGGTGAATAGGCCCATGGCTCGAAGTATGCTAGTGTCGAGACCTGTACCGAGGTGGGCTAGAGGAAAGGGTAGTCTGCGGGAGCTGACCCTGGTTGAGGTCACTTAAGCATGAGACTGCGGTCCTGCTTTGGATATCATGCACTGACCATGAAGAGGATGAGGTTGTGGAGTCCGGCTCTTCCATTGACCTTGTATGGCACCGACTTTGGGTTTCGCAACCGAAGGTTGGATTTGAGCAGTACAGCTCACTTCCTCAGGGCATAATAAATCGTAATCCATCCGTATAGTATATTTGATTAGGTCAAACACAGAACATTCATTGAGGCCTTGTTTGTATAGTTGCCCTAGTTATATCTTGTAGCTAATTACATGTTCCTCAAATGTTATGATAAGATCCTATAAGACTTGTCTTGTTAATCATGTTCCATATATTATCTATTTATATGCCTCTTAGATATCCTCGTAAGATGTTATAGAGATAGTTCTGCTCAGTATGTTGCATATTTGATCTGCTTATATCAGTTACCTGCTTTATCTATTCTAGCTCTCCCGAGGTTTTATAGTTTTGGTGGTGGTTATATTTCTCACTGGGACTGTGTGTCTCACCCCGTTGGTTTCAACCTTTTTAGGTGATCGAGCTAGAAGTGATGGTGGTCGTGAGGTTAAGTCCGAGTAGCAAGAAGATTAGTAGAAGGCAAGGTTGGATATGCTGTTGTTTTTTTTTGGTGTTTTGTAGTAGAGTCCTAGAGTCATCCCTGTACTCTCAGTTCCATGGAGGTGTTTTGATGAGGTTTCACGATGTATAGTTGATATGGCTTTCTTATCCTGTTGTTGACCTAGATAGGTCTGTTATGTACATAAACATGTGGTGAACTCTTGTGCTTATGGGACAGCTAGTTCCTATGAGTTGTGGACATGTATCAAGTTTAGGTATATTTATATAACATGTTTCTTTACAGGATGTGGATCTGGTTGTAATAGTTCCTTTCTTATCTGCTTTCCGCAATCAATTTTAATTAACCAGTGTTTTTGTTAATACGATGTTTATGACGTTTCCACACGTTTAAGAGTGGTGTTTCGCTATCTTTGTGATGGTGGGATGTCACAGTTATGGTCAAGGGTGAAAAGCGACCTATCATGCACATTATAAGATTTCTAACAAACAAGATGTTTAAGGTAATATACACCCATTTGTTCACATGATAGGTTACATTCTATACCTTGAATGGGGTCAACCTAAGAACTATATCCCTTTGTGCCTAACTCATGGGATTTATGGTTTTAGATATTAGAGAGCCAAGTTTTGATATGTTACACTACCCTTGTTGTGTGTAGCTGTAAGGCCCCTAAACTTACTAAATGAGTTGAAAAAGCTTAAGTATAATAATTTAATTCTTATAACCCTAATATAACCTTGTGATATGCTTTGAAATCATAAGACAAACTTAAGTTTCAAATTTGGTCCAATTTGGACACTGTTTGAGCAAGTTATGCAATTTTATGCACATTTTGGACTTTTCTGCAATTTACCCAATTGAGATGTTTTATTTGCAATTTATCACTTTTATTATGTTCCTTGGATATTCTCTCATCATTATTGAGCTTTTTGAGCCATGGGGAGACTATTTAAACCTTGGTTTGAAGGTGTTTTCTCCGAGGGTATTTTAGGGTTTACCCCTTCACGGATGAGCTACCTTTAGTAGCTATCAACTAATGAATTATTTGATTGGCTGGGAAATTCAACAAAGTAAAGATAATCAGGTATATACACATGTTGGGGGGGCTGCTTGTGTGTGTGCTTGTATATTCTTAATAAATTAAGGCCATGGACACTTGGATAGATACTAGAACTTCAACTTTTTCTTTTTCTTTATCTTAAAGTTTCATATACTTATCCCCAAGCACCAAAATGAGCCATTTTCTCTCCACCACTTCCCTCCTTCTCCCAACCTCGTTTTCCCTCTGTGTTTTTGTGAATTTTTCTATCTAAGGAAGAAGAAAGTGGGGATCTTCTTGGAAAAAAGATCTAGGGTTGCAATTGACTTCATTTTAGGGTTGAAAAAGCTTCCTTCTAGTGATCTTGACCTAAAAGAGTAAGATTTCCCTTCTTTACTCCATTTATTTCTTTTCTATCCTTCCTCCTATCTTTCTTCATGTCGGAACCTTGCTGTTCCATGGTATAAATTGCTCTAAAGCTCTAAAACCCTACCTTGCTTGCTCGTTATGCTTAGGGTTTGCTCATTTGATGAAGAAAGGTGCTAGATGGACGAATTAATAGCTTATTCTTGGATTTTCTACCCTACCTGTGGTGACTGTCTCCAAAAAACAAGATCAACGAATGTGGAAGCGATTAACTAGCAGCGGAATTATTAAAAATCACTAAAAATTAAAACTTTTTGCAAAGAAATCTTTAAACGATAAAACTCCTTCATAAAGGAACATAATAAGTTGTTTACAACATGTTTCATCAGTGCATCTCTGTAACAAAACATATCTCGAGAATTACATCATCAACCACCTTGTTAACTGTACAAGGTAAGATATAAAATCTCGAGGCATCATGCTAAAATCCCAGATTTACTAAGTCCTAGGACCTGAGAGTACATAGACGACACATAGGTCATACTATCTACAAGACTTGACAGAACAGTGTCTCCACCTGAGGATCACTGATGTCCCTGAGATTGATGTTGTTGCTGCTCACCCACTGATGGGTTCCTTCGTCCTCGGTGTCTACCGAAAAGGTCGAATCCCACGGGGGTGAGACAATTGAATAATTGTCCCAGCGAGAGTTATAACTCTCTGCCATAAGCTTTATTATTGCAATAATGGAATAACATAAAGCAGTAGAATTATAGATATTCAACAGCAGGTTTAACATTGTATGAACTAAGTAAAACAATATCTTTTTAAGCAATCATTTCAATTATAACTTAATTGAATGACTAGACATATAACAATATGGAATATGAAGAACATGTATACTAGTTATTTAACTAGAACATCATAAACAATGTAGCATCACTCATTGATTCTCGTAGTACAACCTAAGCAGTTATGCTACACGGCTGATTAAATTTTTCAAGCATTGTTATGCCCTGAGGAGATGAGTTACACCTCTCATACTCCAACCGATCATTACTAAATCGCAATCGGTACCATACATAGGTCATCAGAAGAGCCGGATTCCTATGACCTCATCTTCCTCAGTCAGTGTGAGGATCAACGTGCAGGACATCTCGTGTCTCTGCTATAGTAGCTTTCCAGGGTATTCTGGCAACTTCACTATTAGAGTTACAGTGGAATTTTGTACTCTCTTCGCCATCGAGGGATTTCTTGTTTATCTCACACCGATGCGGCATTAACATCATCATCGGGAGATTAGTGATACATCATCCCGGCATAAACATATAATGAAGGTTTGATGGATTAAAAGTGCATCTTACATCAAATCCTACATTTGAACGTAAGGATATTCGCATCCATAACCCCCACATACTCAAAAGTATGTGCTCCAGGAGTTCCCTTAGGAAAACATGTTTCACCATCATTTAATTTCTGACACTGATGGATCTATGGTCAGGGCTCTACATGATATCATTATACTTGATTACTTAAGTACATTATTGTATTCTTTAGCATCATGCATGTTTTCAAACATACACCAATAAGACAATTACTATACATAAAGAGTATTATTTGTATCAAGTTCACATCACATATATTTAACATTGGGATATCAATCCCTAACCATCTCATCATTGTGATTTAGGAATATGGGTGTTCAAACCCTTGAATCATCATAACACTTGTTACCAAGTAACATCTTATCATTCAGTCATTTTAACAGTATGACTGTTGATTATAATAAATGCATATGTTACTCATATCTCATTCAACTTATCAAGCTCATATGTTACCACTCACCATGTAACATAACATATCATTACTCTTAAAGCATATAAAGTGTTTTCAATGCATATGACATCATAACCCTTACCTGGATATGATCTCTTCTTTATGAAAACCTGCATGATTAACATTTACTGATAATATACACATTGTAACTATATCAGCACAATACAAGTTCTTTTCATACTAAATATATGATACCACAGCCGTGCTATCTTGCACGGTCGTGCAAGAGTAAGTCACCACGGCCGTGCTTCATTACACGGTCGTGCAACAGAGGAATCACCACGATCGTGTCATATTACCACGACTGGTTTCTAGGTTTAGGTTTCCCTTTTAATTCAAATAGGGTTATTCAACCCCTTATTCTTATAGAAGCATAATGATTACTTACTCCATAATCATGTATAGTGTTTCATGTTTAAAAGCATAATCCAAAATTAGGGTTTACTGTTCATTTCATCATATCACCCCTGGATTAGGGTTTACTATTCACATTACATGATATAGCCCTAAAATTAGGGTTTACTGTTCATATTTAGTGAATTGAGATCATATCATCTTCATACATGAGGATTACTTCCATTAATGCCTTCAATTAATTTAAGATTCATTCAATCACCATAATTAGGGTTTCCATGATCTCACTATGAAGGATCATACCCTAATTATGTGCATCCATACAAATTGGAGGTCTTTTACCTGATTTTTATTCATGTTAGGAGTCTTCTCTCTCCTCTTTCTATTAGATGATGTTTACATCTCTCATGATTAGGTTAAGTCAAAACAACCTTGATAATACAAGTCAAGTCATCACTACTATGGTCATTAGGGTTTGCTTGATCAAGGGATGTTGGCTACTTAAACCCATCAAGGGTACTTTAGTAATGTCCACCATTGACCATAACATGCATCAACCAACTAATTACTTGTTTCCTTAATCACTTTAGGTATCTTTAGGGTTTAGGTTAATCAACTACTAAACCATCTAGACCATAAAGTCATCTAACACTCTTGACCTTAAAAGACCCCAAACGGTTTTGCACTTTCAACCTCTAAGCGGTTTTGAAACCGCATGGAGATGTTGACCGTTTGGACCCTTTGACTTTCAAGACCGCATGGCCAAGTACAACATCAAAACCATTTGCCCTAGGTGAGGTGAAGACCGTTTAGTCTTGTTGACCGTTTGGCCAACTTTGACTTTGAAACCGCATGGGCAAAAAAATGTATCAACACTTCCAATTGAATTAGGGTTTTCAATGTCGAACCCCCCAAACATTCATGCCATGGTTAGCCACTCAACAATTGAATCAATTAGGTCAATCCTTACTGATTTGAACCTCAATTGAACTTCAATTGGTCACCAATTAGGGTTTGGAGACGATCACCCTTCAACATGTATCAACATGAGTCTAATTGATGTTGAACCCATTGAACCATCATTCAATTGGGTCAAGACCTGGCCCCAAACGATCTTGGGATCATTTGGACATCCTCCAAACGGTCTTGAGACCATTTTCCCTTGATGTCATCAACAACTAAGTCATTCTCTCAAAGGTTGAACCCTAATTTAGGTCACAAAATCAGCACTTGATTATTCAACAACTTGATGTAATTGTACCCTCAATTGATCAACCCTACTTGACCCTAGACCTTCAAACAGTCTTGGGTGATCACCAAACAGTCTTGAGACCTTTTGGGTGATCCCCAAATGGTTTTGAAACCATTTGGGTCACTCAACCCAAACTTCAACATGATTGGTCCATTGAAATCAACAATGAACCCGATTAGGGTTTAGGTGACTAAAGTGCCTTCAACTTGTGATTTACTTGGAATTAGGTGATGAATTTTGGTGGGTAATTAGTCCCTAATGTGCACAGCAGAACCCCAAACGGTCAATGCTTGGTCAACTCAACCAAACAGTCATGGAGACCATTTTCTCCAATCGATCTTGTGAAACTATTTGCCCTCCAAACGGTTTTGAAACTGTTTGCTCCAAACGGTTTTGCAAACCGTTTGGCCAAGGGGTGGAGGACCATTTGCTAAAGTTGGATCAGGATGAAACTTTGGAATTAATGCCACCTTCTTCTACCTCAAGATTATGGTCTGTTCTTCACGGCTTTAGTTGCAAGAACACTTAGAAGTATGGGAGAAAGAAGAACAAGCAACGATTTCATAGGAAGAAGATGCATAAACAAAGCTTTATGGTTTAGAGTTATAAAACCCGCCTTAGAATATGATATAGAGCTCCAAGCTCCGTAGATTTAATGGTGGCTTGAGCTCCATAGGTCATCCAAGGTACTTTCCTCAAGAATTGGATGGAGAAGATAGCTAGAAAGAAGATTTGTGTAAGAAAGACTAACAAACCAACCTTGTAGCAAGACTTCCTTCATGAACCCGAGCTATATGACCATTAAAACGTACCCAATTCAGTTTGGTCATCCTCCTATGCTCCTGATCTCCTTCTAAGTCGGCCAAGCAAGAAGATAAGAAGAGGAAATGAAGGGAAATGATCCCTTGCCTTGTAAAGAGATGTGCTTATATACTTTGGGTATATTTTCAAAGAAATGATAATTATTTCCTTATTCCTCATATGGGTCCTTCTCCACTTTATGGCCACGTCTCTCCCTTCTCATATCATGCAAAACTTCTCTTTCAACTAAGGTTTAGAAGAAAAGAAGCCAAACACCTTACTAAGTTGCACACATAAAAGGGTCATTTTGCTTATAACTTGGTTATTTAATTATAAGGGTTATCCTTCTTATTTGATTATTCAAATGAAGCGCCCTCTTCATCATTTTTACTCTAGTTAATGCCAAGAGTCATAAAATATACTATAGAAGGTGTATTTGACATGTTGCACTCTAAGTTTTGGGTAAATTGCACTTTACACCAAAACTAGGGTTTAAAGCACAAGGATTGTTCTACAAGCTGCATCTTGGTGCCCAAGCTTGGAGAATCCATATTACTACATCATATTCATTCTCATGATGTCTTATCATCAGAGGAACATCTAAACATGTGAAATTTGCAAGTTAACCTCTCTACTTGGGTAATTTGCACATAGGTCCACTTTTAACAAAACAATAATACAACATTGTTCAAAAAGGACAGAAATGGAAATATAAGTTCCTCAGAAGTTTTAATTACATATCAAAAGATAATCACAAGCATATAACCACATGGCTTAAGTAAAACACCTAGGGTTAGTCCATAACCCATGTCAGGGATGTTATAAAGTATCCACCCCTTACATGGATTTCGTCCCCGAAATCCATAAAACATATCAGCAAAATATATTAAGAGAAAAGAGCAGGGTATTTCCTTCTCATCTCTTCCTCTAGTTCCCATGTGGCTTCTTCAACACCACGATGATTCTAGAGGACTTTTACAAGACTTATGTCTGTCTTTTTCATCTTTTTAATTCTTTTATCAAGGATTGAGACTAGTCCTTCCTCATAAGATATATCATCATTCAATTCTATCTCCATGGGTTGCAGAACTGATTCTGTATCAGGGTGACATTTCCTCAGCATAGAAATGTGAAACACAGGGTGTAACCTCTGTAACTCTGGTGGCAACTCTAGTTTATAGGCTACTTTTCCAATCCGTTCAATGATTGGATAAGGTCCCATAAACCTAGGAGCTAACTTCCCTTTCCTTCCAAACCTCAGAACTCCCTTCCAAGGTGAGACTTTGAGATACACTATGTCTCCCACCTGGAATTCTAAAGGTCTACAACGTTTATCAGCATAAGATTTCTGCCTATCTTGTGCAGTCTTAATCTGTTGTTGTATTACTTTGATCTTCTCTGTGGTCTACTGCACAAGATCAGGACCTAACAGTTGATATTCACTGGTTTCATACCAACATAGGGGTGATCTACAACGTCTACCATACAAAGCTTCATAAGGTGCCATGTCAATGCTATGTTGATAGCTATTGTTGTAGGCAAACTCTATCAAGTTTAGGTGCAGATCCCAACTCCCTGTAAACTGGAGAACACATGCTCTAAGAAAGTATTCTGAGGTCTGTATAGTCCTTTCAGACTGTCCATCAGTTTGAGGATGAAAGGCTATACTAAACCTTAACTGTGTGCCTAAAGCTTTGTGAAGTCGCTCCCAAAAATGACTCGTAAATTGGGGACCTCTACCAGAAACAATGGTGACTGGGACTCTGTGCAGCCACACTATCTCTTCAACATACAACTCTGCTAACTTTGCGGAAGAATAGGTTGTTTTGACAGGCAAGAAATGTGTTGTCTTAGTCAACCTATCAACTATTACCCAAATGGAATCATGCCCTTTGTTTGTCCTAGGTAGGCCAACAGCAAAGTCCATGGTTACATGATCCCACTTCCACTGTGGTATGGGTAAAGGTTGCATTGTTCCTGCAGGCTTATGGTGTTCAGCTTTAACCTGCTGACACACAGGACATCTCATAACAAACTCAGCAACATCCTTCTTCATTCTAGGCCACCAATACATATCTTTTAAATTTCGATACATCTTGGTGCTTCCTGGATGCATAGCATACATCGAAGAATGAGCTTCTTCCAGGACTAACTTGCTTAAGTTATCCACATCCGGCACTATCATCCTACTATGATAACAGGCTACCTGATCATCCGAGTCATGGAAACCATCTCGTTTCTCATCAGCATACTTCGATCTGATCTGTCGAACTGCAACATCAACTTGTTGTGCCTCTTTGATCTGCTCCCTTAGAGTAGGTTTTATATGCATCTCAGCTAACAACTCGACTAACAATGATACTTTCAACTGTACATTGTCTTGCCTTAAGGAAATAAGAATATCTCTCCTAGAGCATACTAAGGAATTCAGTTGTGCTCTATGTAAGGCTGGGCTCGCTGATTTCCTACTCAAAGCATCAGCAACCACATTGGCCTTCCCTAGATGGTAATCAATTGTACAATCGTAGTCCTTAATTAACTCCATCCAGCGGCGTTGCCTCATGTTAAGCTCATGCTGAGAAAAGATGTACTTAAGGTTCATGTGATCAGTGAAAATCTGGAATGCCTCTCCATAGAGATAATGTCTCCAGATCCTCAAGGCATGAACCACAGCAGCTAGCTCCAGATCGTGTGTCGGATAATTCTCCTCATTTTTCTTAAGCTGTCGGGAAGCGAAAGAAATCACTTGTTTATCTTGCATCAACACACATCCAAGTCCATTCTTGGAGGCATCACAGAAGACTATGTATCCTTTGCCTTGCTCAGGTAACACAAGCACAGGTGCATTTATCATTCCAAGCAAAAGGAACATCCTTCCTGGTCAACTTAGTCAAGGGTAAGGCTATGGAACTGAAGTTATTAATAAACCTTTGGTAATAGCCAGCCAACCCTAAGAAACTACGGATTTCTGTCGGTGTCTTCAGTTGCTCCCATTGTAGAACATGTTCTACCTTTTTAGGATCAACCCGAATACCCGAGGTGGATATCACATGTCCAAGGAAAGATACTTCCGGTAGCCGGAACTCACAATTGATAAACTTAGCATATAGCTTGTGTTTTCTTAGCAAAGTTAGAGCTTGACGAAGATGTTGTTCATGCTGCTGAGCATCTCTACTATAGATCAGAATGTCATCTATGAAGACAACAACACACTGATCGAGAAAAGGTCAGAAGATTCTATTCATGAGTTCCATAAATACATCTGGTGCATTAGTTAGTCCAAACGACATAACTGTGAACTCATAGTGACCATACCTTGTCCTAAAGGCAGACTTGGGTATGTCACTATCCTTAATACGTAGCTGGTGATATCCCAACCTCAAGTCTATTTTTGAGAAGATGGTTGCACCACGCAACTGATCGAAGAGATCATCAATCCTCGGCAGAGGATACTTGTTCTTTATTGTTACTTTATTTAATTTTCTGTAATCAATGCACAACCGCATTGATCCATCTTTCTTCTTAACGAAGAGGACCGGAGCACCCCAAGGCGAAGTACTCAGTCGGATGAAACCCTTCTCAAGCAGCTCTTGCAGTTGTTTCTTGAGTTCTGCCATATCAGCAGGTGCCATCCTATATGGTGTATGTGCTATAGGTTGTGTGTATGGGATCAAATTAATTTCAAAATCAATTTCCCGAGGCGGTGGCACACCTATAAGTTTTTCAGGAAATACATCTTCAAATTCCCTAACTACATGAACTTCAGTAGGGTTAGAACTATCCATGGTAGTGTCTACCACATGGGCCAAGAATGCACGACATCCTTGCCTCATCAGCTTCTCAGCAACCATAGATGACACAAGATAGGTAGGTAGAATCTTTCTCTCTCCTTGAAAGATCCATGTGTCGCTTTCGTTAGTAAACACAACTTGCTTCGATTCGCAATCCAAAACAACCCTATACCTTTCCAAGGTATCGATCCCAAGGATTATATCAAATCCTTACATCTCAAGTGGTATTAGATCCACTTGAATGCGATGTTCAGAAAAGAAGAGAATGTAGGGAGAGCATACCTCCTGCAACATAGCAGATCCTCTCAACGGAGTTTCTAGCAACAAGCTATCTGCTCTATGATTGATTGCCATATTGCAGTTACGAATCACCCTTCGAGTGATAAAGGAGTGTGTAGCACCCTGATCAATCAAAACAGATACAACGCAGGATGTAGACATATCAGAATATAACAATTCCATCTGACCTGCCACAACCCAAGGGTTGTTCACTACATCAGGTGGATTCATTGCATAAAACCTTGTTGTTGCCTGTGGTTGATTCAGTGCTGACGATCTAGCTTGGGACGCTTGTCCACGTCCTCTAGTACCCCCTGGAAACTATCTCCTCTGTGATCCTTGCTGACTCTGCCTCTGTGGTTGGGTTACACTCACTGCTCTGGCTCTACAGTCTTTCATCAGATGTCCCATATTTCCACATATGTAGCAACTTTTGTTCAGTTGTTGTGGTCTGAGTGGTCCTTTAACCGACATAGATGTTGAACTGCGAGCTCCTTCTAGTGGTAGGCTTCGTCCTCTACCTCTATTCGACGTCCACTACGTCTGGGTATTAGATCTAGGTGGTGTAGGTGCAGAATACCTAGGTTTCTTGAAACTTTTAGATGAAGATCCTTGGAACTAAGGATACATCCTCTTATTATGGGTTTGTCTCTTCTCTGCTACAGACCTCTCTACCCTTCTAACAGACTCCACGAAGATAGCAAACCTTTCTCTGTTCTCTAGGGCAGACACAAGAGTAGTCAACTCAACATTTAACCCTTTTTTAAAACGTCTGATCCTTTCTTCATCTGTAGATTCCATGTGCGGACAGAACCGCAACAACTCCATGAACTTAGCCTCATACTCGCTAATGTTCATTGGACCTTGCCTTAACCTCTCGAATAGAGAAATTTTCTCATCCAGGAACGTCTTAGGGAAATATCTGTTGATAAATTCCCGTCGAAAGACTTCCCATGCAACCTCCACACCAGGCCTCTTATGTTCTTCCATGGTCCACCAATGACCGGCACTCCCCTTGAGAAGATAGACAGCATGTCTAACCTTCTCAGCTTCTGGGATGTTCATGATTCTAAAAGCCTTCTCTAATTCAGTTAACCACAGGTCGGCATCTACAGGATCAGTTGTTCCAAAATACTCTGTAGCTCCAACTCGGTGAAGTCGTTCAAACGTCTTGCTGATTCCTTGTCCTTCAGGATGGGTAGGTGCCTAGTTACAGGTATAGGCATCTTATCAATTATGTGTGTCATGGCAGTCATAAACTACCCAAACATGGTCTGGACAGTTGGGTTCCCCATGTCAATTGGATTGAGTTGGGGTGGTTCAGGCACAGGTTGCTCTATCTCTGGGTTTCTTGCACCTTCTCTGGGTGCAGCAACACTACTCTCTACAACATATTCCTCGTGTTCTTCATGTGGTCCGTACATCCTTAGTCTTATCTTCTTCTCCTGAGGAGTAGAATATGCTATTAGATATACTGGAAGACACTAAAAATAGACTCGACATCCTAAGTCCTATGTCTCTGTAGACTCAGTGAACCTAGAGCTCTGATACCACTAAATTGTGGCGACTGTCTCCGAAAAACAAGATCAACAAATGCAGAAGCGATTAACTAGCAGCAAAATTATTAAAAATCACTAAAAATTAAAACTTTTTGGAAAGAAATCTTTGAACGATAAAACTCCTTCATAAAGGAACATAATAAGTTGTTTACAACATGTTTCATCATTGCATCTCTGTAACAAAACATATCTCGAGAATTACATCATCAACCACCTTGTTAACTGGACAAGGTAAGATACAAAATCTCAAGGCATCATGCCAAAATCTCAGATTTACTAAGCCCTAGGACCTGAGAGTATAGAGACGACACATAGGTCATACTGTCTACAAGACTTGACAGAACAGTGTCTCCACCTGAGGATCACTGCTGTCCCTGAGATTACTGTTGTTGCTGCTCACCCACTGATGGGTTCCTTCATCCTCGGCATCTACCTAAAAGGTCAAATCCCACGGGGTGAGACAATTGAATAATTGTCCCAGCGAGAGTTATAACTCTCTGCCATAAGCTTTTTTATTGCAATAATGGAATAACATAAAGAAATAGAATTATAGATATTCAACAGTAGGTTTAACATTGTATGAACTAAGTAAAACAATATCTTTTTAAGCAATCATTTCAATTATAACTTAATTGAATGACAAGACATATAACAATATGGAATATGAAGAACATGTATACTAGTTATTTAACTAGAACATCATAAACAATGTAGCATCACTCATTGTTTCTCATAGTACAACCTAAGCAGTTATGCTACACAGCTGGTTAAATTTTTCAAACATTGTTATGCCCTGAGGAGATGAGTTACACATCTCATACTCCAACCGACCATTACTAAATCGCAATCGGTACCATACATAGGTCATCAGAAGAGCCGGATTCCTATGACCTCATCTTCCTCAGTCAGTGTGAGGATCAACGTGCAGGACATCTCGTGTCTCTGCTATAATAGCTTTCCAGGGTATTCTGGCAACTTCTCTATTAGAGTTACAGTGGCATTCTGTACTCTCTTCGCCATCGAGGGATTTCTTGTTTATCTCACACCGATGCGGCATTAACATCATCATCGGGAGATTAGTGATACATCATCCCGGCATAAACATATAATGAAGGTTTGATGGATTAAAAGTGTATCTTACATCAAATCCTACATTAGGACATAAGGATATTCGCGTCCATAACCCCCACATACTCAAAAGTATGTGCTCCAGGAGTTCCCTTAGGAAAACCTGTTTCACCATCATTTAATTTCTGACACTGATGGATCTATGGTCAGGGCTCTACATGATATCATTATACTTGATTACTTAAGTACATTATTGTATTCTTTAGCATCATGCATGTTTTCAAACATACACCAATAAGACAATTACTATACAGAAAGAGTACTATTTGTATCAAGTTCACATCACATATATTTAACATTGGGATATCAATCCCTAACCATCTCATCATTGTGATTTAGGAATATGGGTGTTCAAACCCTTGAATCATCATAACACTTGTTACTAAGTAACATCTTATCATTCAGTCATTTTAACAGTATGACTGTTGATTATAATAAATGTATATGTTACTCATAGCTCATTCAACTTATCAAGCTCATATGTTACCACTCACCATGTAACATAACATATCATTACTCTTAAAGCATATAAAGTGTTTTCAATGCATATGACATCATAACCCTTACCTGGATATGATCTCTTCTTTATGAAAACCTGCATGATTAACATTTACTGATAATATACACATTGTAACTATATCAGCACAATACAAGTTCTTTTCATACTAAATATAGGATACCACGGCCGTGCTATCTTGCACGGTCGTGCAAGAGTAAGTCACCACGGCCGTGCTTCATTACACGGTCGTGCAACAGAGGAATCACCACGACCGTGTCATATTACCACGACTGGTTTCTAGGTTTAGGTTTCCCTTTTAATTCAAATAGGGTTATTCAACCCCTTATTCTTATAGAAGCATAATGATTACTTACTCCATAATCATGAATAGTGTTTCATGTTTAAAAGCATAATCCAAAATTAGGGTTTACTGTTCATTTCATCATATCACCCCTGGATTAGGGCTTACTATTCACATTACATGATATAGCCCTAAAATTAGGGTTTACTGTTCATATTTAGTGAATTGAGATCATATCATCTTCATACATGAGGATTACTTCCATTAATGCCTTCAAATAATTTAAGATTCATTTAATCACCATAATTAGGGTTTCCATGATCTCACTATGAAGGATCATACCCTAATTATGTGCATCCATACAAATTGGAGGTCTTTTACCTGATTTTTATTCATGTTAGGAGTCTTCTCTCTCCTCTTGCTATTAGATGATGTTTACATCTCTCATGATTAGGTTAAGTCAAAACAACCTTGATAATACAAGTCAAGTCATCACTACTATGGTCATTAGGGTTTGCTTGATCAAGGGATGTTGGCTACTTAAACCCATCAAGGGTACTTTAGTAATGTCCACCATTGACCATAACATGCATCAACCAACTAATTACTTGTTCCCTTAATCGCTTTAGGTATCTTTAGGGTTTAGATTAATCAACTACTAAACCATCTAGACCATAAAGTCATCTAACACTCTTGACCTTAAAAGACCCCAAACGGTTTTGCACTTTCAACATCTAAACGGTTTTGAAACTGCATGGAGATGTTGACCGTTTGGACCCTTTGACTTTCAAGACCGCATGGCCAAGTACAACATCAAAACCGTTTTCCCTAGGTGAGGTGAAGACCGTGTAGTCTTGTTGACCGTTTGGCCAACTTTGACTTTGAAACCGCATGGGCAAAAAAAATGTATCAACACTTCCAATTGAATTAGGGTTTTCAATGTTGAACCCCCCAAACATTCATGCCATGGTTAGCCACTCAACAATTGAATCAATTAGGTCAATACTTACTTATTTGAACCTCAATTGAACTTCAATTGGTCACCAATTAGGGTTTGGAGACGATCACCCTTCAACATGTATCAACATGAGTCTAATTGATGTTGAACCCATTGAACCATCATTCAATTGGGTCAAGACCTGGCCCCAAACGATCTTGGGATCGTTTTGACATACTCCAAACGGTCTAGAGACCATTTTCCCTTGATGTCAGCAACAACTAAGTCATTCTCTCAAAGGTTGAACCCTAATTTAGGTCACAAAATCAGCACTTGATTATTCAACAACTTGATGTAATTGTACCCTCAATTGATCAACCCTACTTGACCCTAGACCTCCAAATAGTCTTGGGTGATCACCAAACAGTCTTGAGACCGTTTGGGTGATCCCCAAATGGTTTTGAAACCATTTGGGTCACTCAACCCAAACTTCAACATGATTGGTCCATTGAAATCAGCAATGAACCCGATTAGGGTTTAGGTGACTAAAGTGCCTTCAACTTGTGATTTACTTGGTATTAGGTGATGAATTTTGGTGGGTGATTAGTCCCTAATGTGTACAGCAGAACCCCAAATGGTCAATGCTTGGTCAACTCAACCAAACGGTCATGGAGACCATTTGCTCTAATCGATCTTGTGAAACCGTTTTCCCTCCAAACGGTTTTGCAAACCGTTTGGCCAAGGGGTGGAGGACCATTTGCTAAAGTTGGATCAGGATGAAACTTTGGAATTAATGCCACCTTCTTCTACCTCAAGATTATGGTCTGTTCTTCACGACTTTAGTTGCAAGAACACTTAGAAGTATGGGAGAAAGAAGAACAAGCAACGATTTCATAGGAAGAAGATGCATAAACAAAGATTTAAGGTTAAGAGTTATAAAACCCGCCTTAGAATCTGATCTAGAGCTCCAAGCTCCATAGATTTAATGGTGTCTTGAGATCCATAGGTCATCCAAGGTCCTTTCCTCGAGAATTGGATGGAGAAGATAGATAGAAAGAAGATTTGTGTAAGAAAGACTAACAAACCAACCTTGTAGCAAGACTTCCTTCATGAACCTGAGCTATATGACCATTAAAACTTACCCAATTCAGTTTGGTCGTCCTCCTCTGCTCCTGAGCTCCTTCTAAGTCGGCCAAGCAAGAAGATAAGAAGAGGAAATGAAGGGAAATGATCCCTTGCCTTGTAAAGAGATGTGCTTATATACTTTGGGTATATTTTCAAAGAAATGATAATTATTTCCTTATTCCTCATATGGGTCCTTATCCACTTTATGGACACATCTCTCCCTTCTCATATCATGTAAAACTTTTCTCTCAACTAAGGTTTAGAGGAAAAGAAGCCAAACACCATACTAAGTTGCACACATAAAAGGGTCATTTTGCTTACAACTTGGTTATTTAATTATAAGGGTTATCCTTCTTATTTGATTATTCAAATGAAGCGCCCTCTTCATCATTTTTACTCTAGTTAATGCCAAGTGTCATAAAAGATACTCTAGAAGGTGTATTTTACATGTTGCACTCTATGTTTTGGGTAAATTGCACTTACACCAAAACTAGGGTTTAAAGCACAAGGATTGTTCTACAAGCTGCATCTTGGTGCCTAAGCTTGGAGAATCCATATTACTACATCATATTCATTCTCATGATGTCTTATCATCAGAGGAACATCTAAACATGTGAAATTTGCAAGTTAACCTCTCTACTTGGGTAATTTGCACATAGGTCCACTTTTAACAAAACAATAATACAACATTGTTCAAAAAGGACAGAAATGGAAATATAAGTTCCTCAGAAGTTTTAATTACATATCAAAAGATAATCACAAGCATATAACCACATGGCTTAAGTAAAAAACCTAGGGTTAGTCCATAACCCATGTCAGGGATGTTACATATTATCCACCCCTTACATGGATTTCGTCCCCGAAATCCATAAAACATATCAGCAAAATATATTAAGAGAAAAGAGCAGGGTATTTCCTTCTCATCTCTTCCTCTAGTTCCCATGTGGCTTCTTCAACACCACGATGATTCTAGTGGACTTTTACAAGACTTATGTCTTTCTTTTTCAGCTTTTTAATTCTTTTATCAAGGATTGACACTGGTCCTTCCTCATAAGATATATCATCATTCAATTCTACCTCCATGGGTTGCAGAACTGATTCTGTATCAGGGTGACATTTCCTCAGCATAGAAATGTGAAACACAGGGTGTAACCTCTGTAACTCTGGTGGCAACTCTAGTTTATAGGCTACTTTTCCAATCCGTTCAATGATTGGATAAGGTCTCATAAACCTAGGAGCTAACTTCCCTTTCCTTCCAAACCTCAGAACTCCCTTCCAAGGTGAGACTTTGAGATACACTATGTCTCCCACCTGGAATTCTAAAGGTCTAAAACGTTTATCAGCATAAGATTTCTGCCTATCTTGTGTAGTCTTAATTTGTTGTTGTATTACTTTGATCTTCTCTGTGGTCTACTGCACAAGATCAGGACCTAACAGTTGATATTCACCGATTTCATACCAACATAGGGGTGATCTACAACGTCTACCATACAAAGCTTCATAAGGTGTCGTGTCGATGCTATGTTGATAGCTATTGTTGTAGGCAAACTCTATCAAGTTTAGGTGCAGATCCCAACTCCCTGAAAACTGGAGAACACATGCTCTAAGCAAGTATTCTGAGGTCTGTATAGTCCTTTCAGACTGTCCATCAGTTTGAGGATGAAAGGCTATACTAAACCTTAACTGGGTGCCTAAACCTTTGTGAAGTCGCTCCCAAAAAGGACTCATAAACTGGGGACCTCTATCAGAAACAATGGTGACTGGGACTCCGTGCAGCCGCACTATCTCTTCAACATATAATTGTGCTAACTTTTCGGCAGAATAGGTTGTTTTGACATGCAAGAAATGTGTTGTCTTAGTCAACCTATCAACTATTACCCAAATGGAATCATGCCCTTTGTTTGTCCTAGGTAGGCCAACAACAAAGTTCATGGTTACATGATCCCACTTCCACTGTGGTATGGGTAAAGGTTGCATTGTTCCTGCAGGCTTCTGGTGTTCAGCTTTAACCTGCTGACACATAGGACATCTCATAACAAACTCAGCAATATCCTTCTTCATTCCAGGCCACCAATACATATCTTTTAAATTTCGATACATTTTGGTGCTTCCTGGATGCATAGCATACATCGAAGAATGAGATTCTTCCAGGACTAACTTCCTTAAGTTATCCACATCCGGCACTATCATCCTACTATGATAACATGCTACCTGATCATCTGAGTCATGGAAACCATCTCGTTTCTCATCACCATACTCTGATCTGATATGTCGAACTGCAGCATCAACTTGTTGTGCCTCTTTGATCTGCTCCCTTAGAGTAGGTCTTATATGCATCTCAGCTAACAACTCGACTAACAATGATACTTTCAACTGTACATTGTCTTGCCTTAGGGAGATAAGCATATCTCTCCTAGAGCATACTAAGGAATTCAGTTGTGCTCTATCTAAGGCTGGGGTTGCTGATTTCCTACTCAAAGCATCAACAACCACATTGGCCTTCCCTAGATGGTAATTAATTGTACAATCGTAGTCCTTGATTAACTCCATCCAGCGGCGTTGCCTCATGTTAAGCTCATGCTGAGAAAATTTGTACTTAAGGTTCTTGTGATCAGTGAAAATCTGGAATGTCTCTCCATAGAGATAATGTCTCCAGATCCTCAAGGCATGAACCACAGTAGCTAGCTCCAGATCGTGTGTCGGATAATTCTCCTCATTTTTCTTAAGCTGTCGGGAAGCGAAAGAAATCACTTGTTTATCCTGCATCAACACACATCCAAGTCCATTCTTGGAGGCATCACAGAAGACTATGTATCCTTTGCCTTGCTCAGGTAACACAAGCACAGGTGCACTTGTCAACCTCTCCTTCAACAACTGGAAAGATTGCTGACACTTATCATTCCAAGCAAAAGGAACATCCTTCCTGGTCAACTTAGTCAAGGGTAAGGCTATGGAACTGAAGTTCTTAATAAACCTTCGGTAATATCCAACCAACCCTAAGAAACTATGGATCTCCATCGGTGTCTTCGGTTGCTCCCATTGTAGAACAGATTCTACCTTTTTAGGATCAACATGAATACCCGAGGCGGATATCACATGTCCAAGGAAAGATACTTCCAGTAGCCGGAAGTCACACTTGCTAAACTTAGTATATAGCTTGTGTTTTCTTAGCAAAGTTAGAGCTTGACGAAGATGTTGTTCATGGTGCTGAGCATCTCTACTATAGATCAGAATGTCATCTATGAAGACAACAACACATTGATCGAGAAAAGGTCAGAATATTCTATTTATGAGTTCCATAAATACATCTGGTGCATTAGTTAGTCCAAACGACATAACTGTGAACTCATAGTGACCATACCTTGTCCTAAAGGCAGACTTGGGTATGTCACTATCCTTAATACGTAGCTAGTGATATCCCGACCTTAAGTCTATTTTTGAGAAGACGGTTGCACCACGCAACTGATCGAAGAGATCATCAATCCTAGGCAGAGGATACTTGTTCTTTATTGTTACTTTATTTAATTTTCTGTAATCAATGCACAACCACATTGATCCATCTTTCTTCTTAACGAAGAGGATCAGAGCACCCCAAGGCGAAGTACTCAGTCAGATGAAACCCTTCTCAAGCAGCTCCTGCAGTTGTTTCTTGAGTTCTTCCATCTCAGCAGGCGCCATCCTATATGGTGTATGTGCTATAGGTTGTGTGTCTGGGATCAAATTAATTTCAAAATCAATTTCTTGAGGCGGTGGCACACCTGAAAGTTCTTCAGGAAATACATCTTCAAATTCCCTAACTACAGGAACTTCAGCAGGGTTAGAACTATCTATGGTAGTGTCTACCACATGGGCCAAGAATGCACGGCATCCTTGCCTCATTAGCTTCTCAGCAACCATAGCTGACACAAGACAGGTAGGTAGAATCTTTCTCTCTCCTTGAAAGATCCATGTGTCGCTTTCATTAGTAAACACAGCTTGCTTGGATTCGCAATCCAAAACAACCCTATACCTTTCCAAGGTATCCATCACAAGGATTATATCAAATCCTTACATCTCAAGTGGTATTAGATCCACTTGAATGTGATGTTCAGAAAAGAAGAGAATGCAGGGAGAGCATACCTCCTGCAACATAGCAGATCCTCTCAACGGAGTTTCTAGCAACAAGCTATCTGCTCTATGACTGATTGTCATATTGCAGTTACGAATCACCCTTCGAGTGATAAAGGAGTGCGTAGCACCCAGATCAATCAAAACTGATACAACGCAGGATGTAGACATATCAGAATATAACAATTCCATCTGACCTGCCACAACCCAAGGGTTGTTCACTACATCAGGTGGATTCATTGCTTAAAACCTTGTTGTTGCCTGTGGTTGATTCGGTGCCGACGATCCAGCTTGGGACGCTTGTCCACGTCCTCTAGTACCCCCTGGAAACTGTCTCCTCTGTTATCCTTGCTGACTCTGCCTCTGTGGTTGGGTTACACTCATTGCTCTGGCTCTACAGTCTTTCATCAGATGTCCCATCTTTCCACATATGTAGCAACTTTTGTTCAGTTGTTGTGGTCTGGGTGGTCTTGTAACTGACATAGATGCTGAACTGCGAGCTCCTTCTAGTGGTAGGCTTCGTCCTCTACCTCTATTCGACGTCCACTGCGTCTGGGTATTGGATCTAGGTGGTGTAGGTGCAAAAAACCTAGGTTTCTTGAAACTTTTAGATGAAAATCCTTGGAACTGAGGATACATCCTCTTATTCTGGGTCTGTCTCTTCTCTGTTACAGACCTCTCTACCCTTCTAACAGACTCCACGAAGGTAGCAAACCTTTCTCTGTTCTCTTGGGCAGACACAGGAGTAGTCAACTCAACATTTAACCCTTTTTCAAAATGCATGATCCTTTCTTCATCTGTAGATTCCATGTGCGGATAGAACCGCAACAACTCCATGAACTTATCCTCATACTCGCTAATGTTCATTGAACCTTGCCTTAACCTCTCGAATTGAGAAATTTTCTCATCCAGGAATGTCTTAGGGAAATATCTGTTGATAAATTCCTGTTGAAAGACTTCCCATGCAACCTCCACACCAGGCCTCTTCTGTTCTTCCATGGTCCACCAATGACCGGCACTCCCCTTGAGAAGATAGACAGCATGTCTAACCTTCTCAGCTTCTGGGATGTTCAGGATTCTAAAGGCCTTCTCTAATTCAGTTAACCACATGTCGGCATCTGCGGGATCAGCTGTTCCAAAATACTCTGTGGCTCCAACACGGCGAAGTCGTTCAAATGTCTTGTCGATTCCTTGTCCTTCAGGATGGGTAGGTACCCTAGTTGCAGGTATAGGCATCCTATCAGTTATGTGTGTCATGGAAGTCATAAACTGCCCGAACATGGTCTGGACGGCTGGGTTCCCCATGTCAATTGGATTGAGCTGGGGTGGTTCAGGAACAGGTTGCTCTATCTCTGGGTTTCTTGCACCTTCTCTGGGTGCAACAACACTACTCTATGCAACATATTCCTCGTGTTCTTCATGTGGTCCGTACATCCTTAGTCTTATCTTCTTCTCCTGAGGAGTTGAAGACGCTATCAGATATACTGGAAGACACTAAGAATAGACTCGACATCCTAAGTCCTATGTCTCTGTAGACTCAGCAAACCTAGAGCTCTGATACCACTAAATTGTGGCGACTGTCTCCGAAAAACAAGATCAACGAATGCGGAAACGATTAACTAGCAGCGGAATTATTAAAAATCACTAAAAATTAAAACTTTTTGCAAAGAAATCTTTGAATGATAAAACTCCTTCATAAAGGAACATAATAAGTTGTTTACAACATGTTTCATCATTGCATCTCTGTAACAAAACATATCTCGAGAATTACATCATCAACCACCTTGTTAACTATACAAGGTAAGATACAAAATCTCGAGGCATCATGCCAAAATCTCAGATTTACTAACCCCTAGGACCTGAGAGTACAGAGATGACACATAGGTCATACAATCTACAAGACTTGACAGAACAGTGTCTCCACCTGAGGATCACTGATGTCCCTGAGATTGTTGCTGCTACTGCTCACCCACTGATGGGTTCCTTCATCCTCGGCATCTACCTAAAAGGTCGAATCCCACGGGGGTGAGACAATTGAATAATTGTCCCAACGAGAGTTATAACTCTCCGCCAGAAGCTTTGTTATTGCAATAATGGAATAACATAAAGCAGTAGAATTATAGATATTCAACAGTAGGTTTAACATTGTATGAACTAAGTAAAACAATATCTTTTTAAGCAATCATTTCAATTATAACTTAATTGAATGACAAGACATATAACAATACGGAATATGAAGAACATGTATACTAGTTATTTAACTAGAACATCATAAACAATGTAGCATCACTCGTTGTTTCTCGTAGTACAACCTAAGCAGTTATGCTACACGGCTGATTAAAATTTTCAAACATTGCTATGCCCTGAGGAGATGAGTTACACATCTCATACTCCAACCGACCATTACTAAATCGCAATCGGTACCATACATAGGTCATCAAAAGAGTCGGATTCCTATGACCTCATCTTCCTCAGTCAGTGTGAGGATCAACGTGCAGGACATCTCGTGTCTCTGCTATAATAGCTTTCCAGGGTATTCTGGCAACTTCGCTATTAGAGTTATAGTGGCATTCTGTACTCTCTTCGCCATCGAGGGATTTCTTGTTTATCTCACACCGATGCGGCATTAACATCATCATCGGGAGATTAGTGATACATCATCCCGGCATAAACATATAATGAAGGTTTGATGGATTAAAAGTGCATCTTGCATCAAATCCTACATTAGGACGTAAGGATATTCGCGTCCATAACCCCCACATACTCAAAAGTATGTGCTCCAGGAGTTCCCTTAGGAAAACTTGTTTCAGCATCATTTAATTTCTGACACTGATGGATCTATGGTCAAGGATCTACATGATATCATTATACTTGATTACTTAAGTACATTATTGTTTTCTTTAGCATCAGGCATGTTTTCAAACATACACCAATAAGACAATTACTATACAGAAAGAGTATTATTTGTATTAAGTTCACATCACATATATTTAACATTGGGATATCAACCCCTAACCATCTCATCATTGTGATTTAGGAATATGGGTGTTCAAACCCTTGAATCATCATAACACTTGTTACCAAGTAACATCTTATCATTCAGTCATTTTAACAGTATGACTGTTGATTATAATAAATGCATATGTTACTCATAGCTCATTCAACTTATCAATCTCATATGTTACCACTCACCATGTAACATAACATATCATTACTCTTAAAGCATATAAAGTGTTTTCAATGGATATGACATCATAACCCTTACCTGGATATGATCTCTTCTTTATAAAAACCTGCATGATTAACATTTACTGATAATATACACATTGTAACTATATCAACACAATACAAGTTCTTTTCATACTAAATATAGGATACCACGACCGTGCTATCTTGCACGGTCATGCAAGAGTAAGTCACCACGGTCGTGCTTCATTACACGGTCGTGCAATAGAGGAATCACCACGATCGTGTCATATTACCACGACTGGTTTCAAGGTTTAGGTTTCCCTTTTAATTCAAATAGGGTTATTCAACCCCTTATTCTTATAGAAGCATAATGATTACTTACTCCATAATTATGTATAGTGTTTCATGTTTAAAAGCATAATACAAAATTAGGGTTTACTATTCATGTCATCATATCACCCCTAGATTAGGGTTTACTATTCACATTACATGATATAGCCCTAAAATTAGGGTTTAGTGTTCATATTTAGTGAATTGAGATCATATCATCTTCATACATGAGGATTACTTCCATTAATGCCTTCAATTAATGTAAGATTCATTTAATCACCATAATTAGGGTTTCCATGATCTCACTATGAAGGATCATGCCCTAATTATGTGCATCCATACAAATTGGAGGTCTTTTACCTGATTTTTATTCATGTTAGGAGTCTTCTCTCTCCTCTTGCTATTAGATGATGTTTACATCTCTCATGATTAGGTTAAGTCAAAACAACCTTGATAATACAAGTCAAGTCATCACTACTATGGTCATTAGGGTTTGCTTGATCAAGGGATGTTGGCTACTTAAACCCATCAAGGGTACTTTAGTAATGTCCACCATTGACCATAACATGCATAAACCAACTAATTACTTGTTCCCTTAATCGCTTTAGGTATATTTAGGGTTTAGGTTAATCAACTATTAAACCATCTAGACCATAAAGTCATCTAACACTCTTGACCTTAAAAGACCCCAAACGGTTTTGCACTTTCAACCTCCAAACGGTTTTGAAACCACATGGAGATGTTGACCGTTTGGACCCTTTGAATTTCAAGACCGCATGGCCAAGTACAACATCAAAACCGTTTGCCCTAGGTGAGGTGAAGACTGTTTAGTATTGTTGACCGTTTGGCCAACTTTGACTTTGAAACCGCATGGGTAAAAAAAATGTATCAACACTTCCAATTGAATTAGGGTTTTCAATGTTGAACCCCCCAAACATTCATGCCATGGTTAGCCACTCAACAATTGAATCAATTAGGTCAATCCTTACTGATTTGACCCTCAATTGAACTTCAATTGGTCACCAATTAGGGTTTGGATTGATTGGATTAGGGTTTGGAAACGATCACCCTTCAACATGTATCAACATGAGTCTAATTGATGTTGAACCCATTAAAACCATCATTCAATTGGGTCAAGACCATGCCCCAAACGATCTTGGGATTGTTTGGACATCCTCCAAACGGTCTTGAGACCGTTTGCCCATGATGTCATCAACAACTAAGTCATTCTCTCAAAGGTTGAACCCTAATTTAGGTCACAAAATCAGCACTTGATTATTCAACAACCTGATGTAATTGTACCCTCAATTGATCAACCCTACTTGACCCTAGACCTCCAAACGGTCTTTGGTGATCAACAAACGGTCTTGATATCGTTTGGGTGATCCCCAAACCGTTTTGAAACCGTTTGGGTCACTCAACCCAAACTTCAACATGATTGGTCCATTGAAATCAGCAATGAACCCGATTAGGGTTTAGGTGACTAAAGTGCCTTCAACTTGTGATTTACTTGGAGTTAGGTGATGTATTTTGGTGGGTGATTAGTCCCTAATGTGTACATAAGAACCCCAAATGGTCAACACTTGGTCAACTCAACCAAATGGTCTTGGAGACCGTTTGCTCCAATCGATCTTGTGAAACTGTTTGCCCTCCAAACGGTTTTGAAACCGTTTGCTCCAAACGGTTTTGCAAACCATTTGGCCAAGGGGTGGAGGACCGTTTGCTAAAGTTGGATCAGGATGAAACTTTGGAATTAATTCCACCTTCTTATACCTCAAGATTATGGTCTGTTCTTCACGGCTTTAGTTGCAAGAACACTTAGAAGTATGGGAGAAAGAAGAACAAGCAACGATTTCATAGGAAGAAGATGCATAAAAAAAGCTTTAAGGTTTAGAGTTATAAAACCCGCCTTAGAATCTAATCTAGAGATCCAAGCTCCGTAGATTTAATGGTGGCTTGAGCTCCATAGGTCATCCAAGGTCCTTTCCTCAAGAATTGGATGGATGAGATAGCTAGAAAGAAGATTTGTGTAAGAAAGACTAACAAACCAACCTTGTAGCAAGACTTCCTTCATGAACCCGAGCTATATGGCCATTAAAACTTACCCAATTCAGCTTGGTCGTCCTCCTATGCTCCTGAGCTCCTTATAAGTCGGCCAAGCAAGAATATAAGAAGAGAAAATGAAGGGAAACGATCCCTTGCCTTGTAAAGAGATGTGCTTATATACTTTGTGTATATTTTCAAAGAAATGATAATTATTTCCTTATTCCTCATATGGGTCCTTCTCCACTTTATGGCCACGTCTATCTCTTCTCATATCATGCAAAAATTCTCTCTCAACTAAGGTTTAGAGGAAAAGAAGACAAACACCTTACTAAGTTGCACACATAAAAGGGTCATTTTGCTTACAACTTGGTTATTTAATTATAAGGGTTATCCTTCTTATTTGATTATTCAAATGAAGCGCCCTCTTCATCATTTTTACTCTAGTTAATGCCAAGAGTCATAAAAGATACTCTAGAAGGTGTATTTTACATGTTGCACTCTAAGTTTTGGGTAAATTGCACTTTACACCACAACTAGGGTTTAAAGCACAAGGATTGTTCTACAAGCTGCATCTTGGTGCCCAAGCTTGGAGAATCCATATTACTACATCATATTCATTCTCATGATGTCTTATAATCATAGGAACATCTAAACATGTGAAATTTGCAAGTTAACCTCTCTACTTGGGTAATTTGCACATAGGTCCACTTTTAACAAAACAATAATATAGCATTGTTCAAAAAGGACAGAAATGGAAATATAAGTTCCTTAGAAGTTTTAATTACATATAAAAAGATAATCACAAGCATCTAACCACACGGCTTAAGTAAAACACCTAGGGTTAGTCCATAGCCCAGGTCAGGGATGTTACAAATTATCCACCCCTTACAAGGATTTCGTCCCCGAAATCCATAAAACATATCAGCAAAATATATTAAGAGAAAAGAGCAGGGTATTTCCTTCTCATCTCTTCCTCTAGTTCCCATCTGGCTTCTTCAACACCATGATGATTCCAGAGGACTTTTACAAGACTTATGTCTTTCTTTTTCAACTTTTTAATTCTTTTATCAAGGATTGACACTGGTCCTTCCTCATAAGATATATCATCATTCAATTCTACCTCCATGGGTTGCAGAACTGATGATTCCAGAGGACTTTTACAAGACTTATGTCTTTCTTTTTCAACTTTTTAATTCTTTTATCAAGGATTGACACTGGTCCTTCCTCATAAGATATATCATCATTCAATTCTACCTCCATGGGTTGCAGAACTTATAGAAGCATAATGATTACTTACTCCATAATCATGTATAGTGTTTCATGTTTAAAAGCATAATCCAAAATTAGGGTTTACTGTTCATTTCATCATATTACCCCTGGATTAGGGTTTACTATTCACATTACATGATATAGCCCTAAAATTAGGGTTTACTGTTCATATTTAGTGAATTGAGATCATATCATCTTCATACATGAGGATTACTTCCATTAATGCCTTCAATTAATTTAAGATATATTTAATCACCATAATTAGGGTTTCCATGATCTCACTATGAAGGATCATACCCTAATTATGTGCATCCATACAAATTGGAGGTCTTTTACCTAATTTTTATTCATGTTAGGAGTCTTCTCTCTCCTCTTGCTATTAGATGATGTTTACATCTCTAATGATTAGGTTAAGTCAAAACAACCTTGATAATACAAGTCAAGTCATCACTACTATGGTCATTAGGGTTTGCTTGATCAAGGGATGTTGGATACTTAAACCCATCAAGGGTACTTTAGTAATGTCCACCATTGACCATAACATGCATCAACCAACTAATTACTTGTTCCCTTAATCGCTTTAGGTATATTTAGGGTTTAGGTTAATCAACTACTAAACCATCTAGACCATAGAGTCATCTAACACTCTTGACCTTAAAAGACCCCAAACGGTTTTGCACTTTCAACCTCCAAACGGTTTTGAAACCGCATGGAGATGTTGACCGTTTGGACCCTTTGACTTTCAATACCGCATGGCTAAGTACAACATCAAAACCGTTTGCCCTAGGTGAGGTGAAGACCATTTAGTCTTATTGACCGTTTGGCCAACTTTGACTTTGAAACCGCATGGGCAAAAAAAATGTATCAACACTTCCAATTTAATTAGGGTTTTCAATGTTGAACCCCCCAAACGTTCATGCCATGGTTAGCCACTCAACAATTGAATCAATTAGGTCAATCCTTACTGATTTGACCCTCAATTGAACTTCAATTGGTCACCAATTAGGGTTTGGATTGATGGGATTAGGGTTTGGAAACGATCACCCTTCAACATGTATCAACATGAGTCTAATTGATGTTGAACCCATTGAACCATCATTCAATTGGGTCAAGACATGGCCCCAAACGATCTTGGGATTGTTTGGACATCCTCCAAACGGTCTTGAGACCGTTTTCCCATGATGTCATCAACAACTAAGTCATTCTCTGAAAGGTTGAACCCTAATTTAGGTCACAAAATCAGCACTTGATTATTCAACAACTTGATGTAATTGTACCCTCAATTGATCAACCCTACTTGACCCTAGACCTCTAAATGGTCTTGGGTGATCACCAAACGGTCTTGAGATCGTTTGGGTGATCTCCAAATGGTTTTGAAACCGTTTGGGTCACTCAACCCAAACTTCAACATGACTGGTCCATTGAAATCAGCAATGAACCCGATTAGGGTTTAGGTGACTAAAGTGCCTTCAACTTGTGATTTACATGGAATTAGGTGATGAATTTTGGTGGGTGATTAGTCCCTAATGTGTACAGAAGAACCCCAAATGGTCAACACTTGGTCAACTCAACCAAATGGTCTTGGAGACCGTTTGCTCCAATCGATCTTGTGAAACTGTTTGCCCTCCAAACGGTTTTGAAACCGTTTGATCCAAACGGTTTTGCAAACCATTTGGCCAAGGGATGGAGGACCGTTTGCTAAAGTTGGATCAGGATGAAACTTTGGAATTAATGCCACCTTCTTCTACCTCAAGATTATGGTCTGTTCTTCACAGCTTTAGTTGCAAGAACACTTAGAAGTATGGGAGAAAGAAGAACAAGCAACGATTTCATAGGAAGAAGATGCATAAAAAAAAGCTTTAAGGTTTAGAGTTATAAAACCCGCCTTAGAATCTTATATAGAGATCCAAGATCCGTAGCTTTAATGGTGGCTTGAGCTCCATAGGTCATCCAAGGTCCTTTCCTCAAGAATTGGATGGATAAGATAGCTAGAAAGAAGATTTGTGTAAGAAAGACTAACAAACCAACCTTGTAGCAAGACTTCCTTCATGAACCCGAGCTATATGGCCATTAAAACTTACCCAATTCAGTTTGGTCGTCCTCATCTGCTCCTGAGCTCCTTCTAAGTCGGCCAAGCAAGAAAATAAGAAGAGGAAATGAAGGGAAATGATCCCTTGCCTTGTAAAGAGATGTGCTTATATACTTTGGGTATATTTTCAAAGAAATGATAATTATTTCCTTATTCCTCATATGGGTCCTTCTCCACTTTATGGCCACATCTCTCCCTTCTCATATCATGAAAAACTTCTCTCTCAACTAAGGTTTAGAGGAAAAGAAGCCAAACACCTTACTAAGTTGCACACATAAAAGGATCATTTTGCTTACAACTTGGTTATTTAATTATAAGGGTTATCCTTCTTATTTGATTATTCAAATGAAGCGCCCTCTTCATCATTTTTACTCTAGTTAATGCCAAGAGTCATAAAAGATACTCTAGAAGGTGTATTTTACATGTTGCACTCTAAGTTTTGGGTAAATTGCACTTTACACCAAAACTGGGGTTTAAAGCACAAGGATTGTTCTACAAGCTGCATCTTGGTGCCCAAGCTTGGAGAATCCATATTACTACATAATATTCATTCTCATGATGTCTTATAATCATAGGAACATCTAAACATGTGAAATTTTCAAGTTAACCTCTCTACTTGGATAATTTGCACATATGTCCACTTTTAACAAAATAATAATACAACAATGTTCAAAAAGGACAGAAATGGAAATATAAGTTCCTTAGAAGTTTTAATTACATAAAAAAGATACTCACAAGCATCTAACCACATGGATTAAGTAAAACACCTATGGTTAGTCCATAACCCAGGTCTGGGATGTTACAAATTATCCACCCCTTACAAGGATTTCGTCCCTGAAATCCATAAAACATATCAACAAAATATATTAAGAGAAAAGAGCAGGGTATTTCCTTCTCATCTCTTCCTCTAGTTCCCATCTGGCTTCTTCAACACCACGATGATTCCAGAGGACTTTTACAAAACTTATATCTTTCTTTTTCAGCTTTTCAATTCTTTTATCAAGGATTGACACTGGTCCTTCCTCATAAGATATATCATCATTCAATTCTACCTCCATGGGTTGCAGAACTGATGATTCCAGAGGACTTTTACAAGACTTATGTCTTTCTTTTTCAGCTTTTTAATTCTTTTATCAAGGATTGACACTGGTCCTTCCTCATAAGATATATCATCATTCAATTCTACCTCCATGGGTTGCAGAACTTATAGAAGCATAATGATTACTTACTCCATAATCATGTATAGTGTTTCATGTTTAAAAGCATAATCCAAAATTAGGGTTTAGTGTTCATTTCATCATATCACCCCTGGATTAGGGTTTACTATTCACATTACATGATATAGCCCTAAAATTAGGGTTTACTATTCATATTTAGTGAATTGAGATCATATCATCTTCATACATGAGGATTACTTCCATTAATGCCTTCAATTAATTTAAGATTCATTTAATCACCATAATTAGGGTTTCCATGATCTCACTATGAAGGATCATACCCTAATTATGTGCATCCATACAAATTGGAGGTCTTTTACCTGATTTTTATTCATGTTAGGAGTCTTCTATCTCCTCTTGCTATTAGATGATGTTTACATCTCTCATGATTAGGTTAATTCAAAACAACCTTGATAATACAAGTCAAGTCATCACTACTATGGTCATTAGGGTTTGCTTGATCAAGGGATGTTGGCTACTTAAACCCATCAAGGGTACTTTAGTAATGTCCACCATTGACCATAACATGCATCAACCAACTAATTACGTGTTCCCTTAATCGCTTTAGGTATATTTAGGGTTTATTTTAATCAACTATTAAACCATCTAGACCATAAAGTCATCTAACACTCTTGACCTTAAAAGACCCCAAACGGTTTTGCACTTTCAACCTCCAAACGGTTTTGAAACCGCATGGAGATGTTGACCGTTTGGACCCTTTGACGTTCAATACCGCATGGCCAAGTACAACATCAAAACCATTTGACCTAGGTGAGGTGAAGACCGTTTAGTCTTGTTGACCGTTTGGCCAACTTTGACTTTGAAACTGCATGGGCAAAAAAAATGTATCAACACTTCCAATTGAATTAGGGTTTTCAATGTTGAACCCCCCAAACGTTCATGCCATGGTTAGCCACTCAACAATTGAATCAATTAGGTCAATCCTTACTGATTTGACCCTCAATTGAACTTCAATTGGTCACCAATTAGGGTTTGGATTGATTGGATTAGGGTTTGGAAACGATCACCCTTCAACATGTATCAACATGAGTCTAATTGATGTTGAACCCATTGAACCATCATTCAATTGGGTCAAGACCTGGCCCCAAATGATCTTGGGATTGTTTGTACATCCTCCAAACGGTCTTGATACCGTTTTCCCATGATGTCATCAACAACTAAGTCATTCTCTCAAAGGTTGAACCCTAATTTAGGTCACAAAATCAGCACTTGATTATTCAACAACTTGATGTAATTGTACCCTCAATTGATCAACCCAACTTGACCCTAGACCTCCAAATGGTCTTGGGTGAACACCAAACGGTCTTGAGATCGTTTGGGTGATCCCCAAACAGTTTTGAAACCGTTTGGGTCACTCAACCCAAACTTCAACATGATTGGTCCATTGAAATCAGCAATGAACCTGATTAGGGTTTAGGTGACTAAAGTGCCTTCAACTTGTGATTTACTTGGAATTAGGTGATGCATTTTGGTGGGTGATTAGTCCCTAATGTGTACATAAGAACCCCAAATGGTCAACACTTGGTCAACTCAACCAAATGGTCTTGTAGACCATTTTCTCCAATCGATCTTGTGAAACCGTTTGCCCTCCAAACGGTTTGACACCGTTTGCTCCAAACGGTTTTGCAAACCATTTGGCCAAGGGGTGGAGGACCGTTTGCTAAAGTTGGATCAGGATGAAACTTTGGAATTAATTCCACCTTCTTCTACCTCAAGATTATGGTCTGTTCTTCACGGCTTTAGTTGCAAGAACACTTAGAAGTATGGGAGAAAGAAGAACAAGCAACGATTTCATAGGACGAAGATGCATAAAAAAAGCTTTAAGGTTTAGAGTTATAAAACCCGCCTTAGAATCTAATATAGAGATCCAAGCTCTGTAGATTTAATGGTTTCTTGAGCTCCATAGGTCATCCAAGGTCCTTTCCTCAATAATTGGATGGATAAGAAAGCTAGAAAGAAGATCTGTGTAAGAAAGACTAACAAACCAACCTTGTAGCAAGACTTCCTTCATGAACCCGAGCTATATGGCCATTAAAACTTACCCAATTCAGTTTGGTCGTCCTCCTCTGCTCCTGAGCTCCTTCTAAGTCGGCCAAGCAAGAAAATAAGAAGAGGAAATGGAGGGAAACGGTCCCTTGCCTTGTAAAGAGATGTGCTTATATACTTTGGGTATATTTTCAAAGAAATGATTATTATTTCCTTATTCCTCATATGGGTCCTTCTCCACTTTATGGCCACGTATCTCCCTTCTCATATCATGCAAAACTTCTCTCTCAACTAAGGTTTAGAGGAAAAGAAGCCAAACACCTTACTAAGTTGCACACATAAAAGGGTCATTTTGCTTACAACTTGGTTATTTAATTATAAGGGTTATCCTTCTTATTTGATTATTCAAATGAAGCGCCCTCTTCATAATTTTTACTCTAGTTAATGACAAGAGTCATAAAAGATACTCTATAAGGTGTATTTTACATGTTGCACTCTATGTTTTGGGTAAATTGCACTTTACACCAAAACTAGGGTTTAAAGCACAAGGATTGTTCTACAAGCTGCATCTTGGTGCCCAAGCTTGGAGAATCCATATTACTACATCATATTCATTCTCATGATGTCTTATAATCATAGGAACATCTAAACATGTGAAATTTGCAAGTTAACCTCTCTACTTGGGTAATTTGCACATAGGTCCACTTTTAACAAAACAATAATACAACATTGTTCAAAAAGGACAGAAATGGAAATATAAGTTCCTTAGAAGTTTTAATTACATATAAAAAGATAATCACAAGCATCTAACCACATGGCTTAAGTAAAACACCTAGGGTTAGTCCATAACCCAGGTCAGGGATGTTACAAATTATCCACCCCTTACAAGGATTTCGTCCCCGAAATCCATAAAACATATCAGCAAAATATATTCAGAGAAAAGAGCAGGGTATTTCCTTCTCATCTCTTCCTCTAGTTCCCATCTGGCTTCTTCAACACCACGATGATTCCATAGGACTTTTACCAGACTTATGTCTTTCTTTTTCAGCTTTTCAATTCTTTTATCAAGGATTGACACTGGTCCTTCCTCATAAGATATATCATCATTCAATTCTACCTCCATGGGTTGCAGAACTGATGATTCCAGAGGACTTTTACAAGACTTATGTCTTTCTTTTTCAGCTTTTTAATTCTTTTATCAAGGATTGACACGGGTCCTTCCTCATAAGATATATCATCATTCAATTCTACCTCCATGGGTTGCAGAACTTATAGAAGCATAATGATTACTTACTCCATAATCATGTATAGTGTTTCATGTTTAAAAGCATAATACAAAATTAGGGTTTACTGTTCATTTCATCATATCACCCCTGGATTAGGGTTTACTATTCACATTACATGATATAGCCCTAAAATTAGGGTTTACTGTTCATATTTAGTGAATTGAGATCATATCATCTTCATACATGAGGATTACTTCCATTAATGCCTTAAATTAATTTAAGATTCATTTAATCACCATAATTAGGGTTTCCATGATCTCACTATGAAGGATCATACCCTAATTATGTGCATCCATACAAATTAGAGGTCTTTTACCTGATTTTTATTCATGTTAGGAGTCTTCTCTCTCCTCTTGCTATTAGATGATGTTTACATCTCTCATGATTAGGTTAAGTCAAAACAACCTTGATAATACAAGTCAAGTCATCACTACTATGGTCATTAGGGTTTGCTTGATCAAGGGATGTTGGCTACTTAAACCCATCAAGGGTACTTTAGTAATGTCCACCTTTGATCATAACATGCATCAACCAACTAATTACTTGTTCCCTTAATCGCTTTAGGTATATTTGGGGTTTAGGTTAATCAACTACTAAACCATCTAGACCATAGAGTCATCTAACACTCTTGACCTTAAAAGACCCCAAACGGTTTTGCACTTTCAACCTCCAAACGGTTTTGAAACCGCATGGAGATGTTGACCGTTTGGACCCTTTGACTTTCAATACCGCATGGCCAAGTACAACATCAAAACCATTTTCCCTAGGTGAGGTGAAGACCATTTAGTCTTGTTTACCGTTTGGCCAACTTTGACTTTGAAACCGCATGGGCAAAAAAAATGTATCAACACTTCCAATTGAATTAGGGTTTTCAATGTTGAACCCCCCATACGTTCATGCCATGGTTATCCACTCAACAATTGAATCAATTAGGTCAATCCTTACTGATTTGACCCTCAATTGAACTTCAATTGGTCACCAATTAGGGTTTGCATTGATTGGATTAGGGTTTGGAAACGATCACCCTTCAACATGTATCAACATGAGTCTAATTGATGTTGAACCCATTGAACCATCATTCAATTGGGTCAAGACCTGGCCCCAAACGATCTTGGGATTTTTTGAACATCCTACAAATGGTCTTGAGACCGTTTGCCCATGATGTCATCAACAACTAGTCATTCTCTCAAAGGTTGAACCCTAATTTAGGTCACAAAATCAGCACTTGATTATTCAACAACTTGATGTAATTGTACCCTCAATTGATCAACCCTACTTGACCCTAGACCTAAAAATGGTCTTGGGTGATCACCAAACGGTCTTGAGATCGTTTGGGTGATCCCCAAATGGTTTTGAAACCGTTTGGGTCACTCAACCCAAACTTCAACATGATTGGTCCATTGAAATCAGCAATGAACCCGATTAGGGTTTAGGTGACTAAAGTACCTTCAACTTGTGATTTACTTGGAATTAGGTGATGAATTTTGGTGGGTGATTAGTACCTAATGTGTATAGCAGAACCCCAAATGGTAAACACTTGGTCAACTCAACCAAATGGTCTTGGAGACCGTTTGCTCCAATCGATCTTGTGAAATCGTTTGCCCTCCAAACGGTTTTGAAACTGTTTGCTCCAAACGGTTTTGCAAACCATTTGGCCAAGGGGTGGAGGACCGTTTGCTAAAGTTGGATCAGGATGAAACTTTGGAATTAGTGTCACCATCTTCTACCTCAAGATTATGGTCTTTTCTTCACGGCTTTAGTTGCAAGAACACTTAGAAGTATGGGAGAAAGAAGAACAAGCAACGATTTCATAGGAAGAAGATGCATAAAAAAAGCTTTAAGGTTTAGAGTTATAAAACCCGCATTAGAATCTAATCTAGAGATCCAAGCTCCGTAGCTTTAATGGTGGCTTGAGATCCATAGGTCATCCAAGGTCCTTTCCTCAAGAATTGGATGGATAAGATAGCTAGAAAGAAGATTTGTGTAAGAAAGACTAACAAACCAACCTTGTAGCAAGACTTCCTTCATGAACCCGAGCTATATGGCCATTAAAACTTACCCAATTCAGTTTGGTCGTCCTCCTCTGCTCCTGAGCTCCTTCTAAGTCGGCCAAGCAAGAAGATAAGAAGAGGAAATGAAGGGAAACTATCCCTTGCCTTGTAAAGAGATGTGCTTATATACTTTGGGTATATTTTCAAAGAAATGATAATTATTTCCTTATTCCTCATATGGGTCCTTCTCCACTTTATGGCCACGTCTCTCCCTTCTCATATCATGCAAAACTTCTCTCTCAACTAAGGTTTAGAGGAAAAGAAGCCAAACACCTTACTAAGTTGCACACATAAAAGGGTCATTTTGCTTACAACTTGGTTATTTAATTATAAGGGTTATCCTTCTTATTTGATTATTCAAATAAAGCGCCATCTTCATCATTTTTACTCTAGTTAATGCCAAGAGTCATAAAAGATACTCTAGAATGTGTATTTTACATGTTGCACTCTAAATTTTGGGTAAATTGCACTTTACACCACAACTAGGGTTTAAAGCACAAGGATTGTTCTACAAGCTGCATCTTGGTGCCCAAGCTTGGAGAATCCATATTACTACATCATATTCATTCTCATGATGTCTTATAATCATAGGAACATCTAAACATGTGAAATTTTCAAGTTAACCTCTCTACTTGGGTAATTTGCACATAGGTCCACTTTTAACAAAACAATAATACAACATTGTTCAAAAAGGACAGAAATGGAAATATAAGTTCCTTAGAAGTTTTAATTACATATAAAAAGATAATCACAAGCATCTAACCATATGGCTTAAGTAAAACACCTAGGGTTAGTCCATAACCCAGGTCAGGGATGTTACAAATTATCCACCCCTTACAAGGATTTCGTCCCCGAAATCCATAAAACATATCAGCAAAATATATCAAGAGAAAAGAGCAGGGTATTTCCTTCTCATATCTTCCTCTAGTTCCCATCTCACTTCTTCAACACCACAATGATTCCAGAGGACTTTTACAAGGCTTATGTCTTTCTTTTTCAACTTTTTAATTCTTTTATCAAGGATTGACACTGGTCCTTCCTCATAAGATATATCATCATTCAATTCTACCTCCATGGGTTGCAGAACTGATGATTCCAGAGGACTTGTACAAGACTTATGTCTTTCTTTTTCAGCTTTTTAATTCTTTTATCAAGGATTGACACGGGTCCTTCCTCATAAGATATATCATCATTCAATTCTACCTCCATGGGTTGCAGAACTTATAGAAGCATAATGATTACTTACTCCATAATCATGTATAGTGTTTCATGTTTAAAAGCATAATCCAAAATTAGGGTTTACTGTTCATTTCATCATATCACCCCTGGATTAGGGTTTACTATTCACATTACATGATATAGCCCTAAAATTAGGGTTTACTGTTCATATTTAGTGAATTGAGATCATATCATCTTCATACATGAGGATTACTTCCATTAATTCCTTCAATTAATTTAAGATTCATTTAATCACCATAATTAGGGTTTCCATGATCTCACTATGAAGGATCATACCCTAATTATGTGCATTCATACAAATTGGAGGTCTTTTACCTGATTTTTATTCATGTTAGGAGTCTTCTCTCTCCTCTTGCTATTAGATGATGTTTACATCTCTCATGATTAGGTTAAGTCAAAACAACCTTGATAATACAAGTCAAGTCATCACTACTATGGTCATTAGGGTTTGCTTGATCAAGGGATGTTGGCTACTTAAACCCATCAAGGGTACTTTAGTAATGTCCACCATTGACCATAACATGCATCAACCAACTAATTACTTGTTCCCTTAATCACTTTAGGTATATTTAGGGTTTATCTTAATCAACTACTAAACCATCTAGACCATAAAGTCATCTAACACTCTTGACCTTAAAAGACCCCAAACGGTTTTGCACTTTCAACCTCCAAACGGTTTTGAAACCACATGGAGATGTTGACCGTTTGGACCCTTTGACTTTCAAGACCGCATGGCCAAGTACAACATCAAAACCGTTTTCCCTAGGTGAGGTGAAGACCGTTTAGTCTTGTTGACCGTTTGGCCAACTTTGACTTTGAAACCGCATGGGCAAAAAAAATGTATCAAAACTTCCAATTGAATTAGGGTTTTCAATGTTGAACCCCCCAAACGTTCATGCCATGGTTAGCCACTCAACAATTGAATCAATTAGGTAAATCCTTACTGATTTGACCCTCAATTGAACTTCAATTGGTCACTAATTAGGGTTTGGATTGATTGGATTAGGGTTTGGAAACGATCACCCTTCAACATGTATCAACATGAGTCTAATTGATGTTGAACCCATTGAACCATCATTCAATTGGGTCAAGACCTGGCCCCAAATGATATTGGGATCGTTTGGAAATCCTCCAAACGGTCTTGAGACCATTTTCCCATGATGTCATCAACAACTAAGTCATTCTCCCAAAGGTTGAACCCTAATTTAGGTCATAAAATCAACACTTGATTATTCAACAACTTGATGTAATTGTACCCTCAATTGATCAACCCTACTTGACCCTAGACCTCCAAACGGTCTTGGGTGATCACCAAACGGTCTTGAGACCGTTTGGGTGATCCCAAAATGGTTTTGAAACTGTTTGGGTCACTCAACCCAAACTTCAACATGATTGGTCCATTGAAATCAGCAATGAACCCGATTAGGGTTTAGGTGACTAAAGTGCCTTCAACTTGTGATTTACTTGGAATTAGGTGATGATTTTTGGTGGGTGATTAGTCCCTAATGTGTACATAAGAAACCCAAATGGTCAACACTTGGTCAATTCAACCAAATGGTCTTGGAGACCGTTTGCTCCAATCGATCTTGTGAAACTGTTTGCCCTCCAAACGGTTTTGAAACCGTTTGCGCCAAACGGTTTTGAAACCGTTTGCGCCAAACGGTTTTGCAAACCGTTTGGCCAAAGGGTGGAGGACCATTTGCTAAAGTTGGATCAGGACGAAACTTTGGAATTAATGCCACCTTCTTCTACCTCAATATTATAGTTTGTTCTTCACGGATTTATTTGCAAGAACACTTAGAAGTATGGGAGAAAGAAGAACAAGCAATGATTTCATAGGAAGAAGATGCATAAACAAAGCTTTAAGGTTTAGATTTATAAAACCCGCCTTAGAATCTGATATAGAGCTCCAAGATTTGTAGCTTTAATGGTGTCTTGAGCTCCATAGGTCATCCAAGGTCCTTTCCTAAAGAATTGGATGGATAAGATAGCTAGAAAGAAGATTTGTGTAAGAAAGACTAACAAACCAACCTTGTAGCAAGACTTCCTTCATGAACCCGAGCTATATGGCCATTAAAACTTACCCAATTCAGTTTGATCGTCCTCCTCTGCTCCTGATCTCCTTCTAAGTCGGCCAAGCAAGAAGATAAGAAGAGGAAATGAAGGGAAACGATCCCTTGCCTTGTAAAGAGATGTGCTTATATACTTTGGGTATATTTTCAAAGAAATGATAATTATTTCCTTATTCCTCATATGGGTCCTTCTCCACTTTATGGCCACGTATCTCCCTTCTCATATCATGCAAAACTTCTCTCTCAACTAAGGTTTAGAGGAAAAGAAGCCAAACACCTTACTAAGTTGCACACATAAAAGGGTCATTTTGCTTACAACTTGGTTATTTAATTATAAGGGTTATCCTTCTTATTTGATTATTCAAATGAAGCGCCCTCTTCATCATTTTTACTCTAGTTAATGCCAAGAGTCATAAAAGATACTCTAGAAGGTGTATTTTACATGTTGCACTCTATGTTTTGGGTAAATTGCATTTTACACCAAAACTAGGGTTTAAAGCACAAGGATTGTTCTACAAGCTGCATCTTGGTGCCCAAGCTTGGAGAATCCATATTACTACATCATATTCATTCTCATGATGTCTTATCATTAGAGGAAAATCTAAACATGTGAAATTTGCAAGTTAACCTCTCTACTTGGGTAATTTGCACATAGGTCCACTTTTAACAAAACAATAATACATCATTGTTCAAAAAGGACAGAAATGGAAATATAAGTTCCTCAGAAGTTTTAATTACATATCAAAAGATAATCACAAGCATCTAACCACATGGCTTAAGTAAAACACCTAGGGTTAGTCCATAACCCAGGTCAGGGATGTTACACTACCTGATCGAGATTTCTTCTGTGTGGGGTTTCATCTTCTCATTAGAGGCAAGTTTTATAACTTGCTCCACATTTATTACTTACCATAAGCTTTCTAGCTCTGACCTCAAAAAAAAAATTAAGCTTTCTAGCTCATGTTCTTGCTTGAAAATGACGATCCATGCACTAAAAAGCTATGCTTGACTTAGATTTTGATTTTTATAATGTTCCATGTTCTGATTTCAGCTCTAGATGAACCTGTGATCATGTGTATGTTATTCCTAAGGTATAATATGACTTGGATTATGTTGGTTTGACAACCTATGGTGCTAAGCACGTATCAACCAATGGTCAATTTTAGGATTTTAAGTTGATTTCTTCTATAAACCCATGACCCGATGATGGTACCATTGCAACAACCCTATGTTATTGTCTTCGTGACAAATGATGGTCAATATCAAAGGTTTTAGATGATGGTGACAACCTATGGTCACCCCTTAGGTTATGTTTTGGATCAATTAGAAGTTTAATGATCAACCATTAAGTACCCTACTGATGTTATCAATCAATGATGACATTAGCTTAATATTTGATATTGATTAATGAATATAGTGTTTATGTAACAACCTATGGTGATTTAATGATCACTAATGATGGTGTATCAGGTCTCTACAACCTATGGTGAGTTAAGCATTGTAGTTGTAGCATCAATTAAGCCTTAAACCAATGGTTTCTTGGGTCACTTGATGCAATGGTCGAACCTATATTATAATTGATGGTTTTAACATATGAACTTGGCCCAATGGTCAAGATATACTATTTATTCCTCCAATAAAGTTGAATAATGGATAATGTAATATGTTGGTCCTAATAATGTGATTTATATGGTTTCCTTTATATGATCAACTTAAGGAGCTTACTTGTTGACATTGGATGGCTTGTTTCAAATGAACAGTCGATTGTGGGTTTTACCCTACTCTTAATGGAACTTTTTGTGTTTTTGATCAAGGAATGTATAGGGTTAGATGGTGATTATTTCTAGAGAACAAATCAAAGACTTCATAGGTGGTTTATCCAAGGTGTTTACTTATGTAAACAACCAGTAGTCTTGCCTTTTAAACATCCAATGGTTCTGGGTGACATTGTGTTATGGTGATATGGGTTGAATGATGATGGAACAAATGGAGGGTTACCCTTAATAAGGTAGTCTTACCTATTCACTCATATTAATAGATGGGATGATAATCATATTGTGTTGATATGCAACCCTAATGAGGTATAGCTTGTTATACCTAGCTTCAATATAACTAAATGATGGTAATTGGGTATGAATAGTCCTTGAATGACTATTACAATAATGGAATACTATGTTACTATTGTTGAAACCCTAGTATGCTATAACCCAATTGTTACACCTTGATTTATATGTGGGTTCATACTTGAGAATAGTATGGAATGTGATGGTGATGCTTCACATTATGCATTCATGATCCAATGGGGATGATGTGAGTTAGGATTTGGGTATAAGTGATGATTAGTAACATTGATATAATTTATCATGTTGAACCTAACTCTAATGCAAATAGATAAAGATAAGCATTCATGTTTAACATTCTTATATGATGGAATGATGGTGGAATAACCTCCTTAACATGATCATAACCTTAATGTGTTAATTGGTGGTTATCATAGCCACATGGTTGATACTTTCTTATGCTAAACATGTGCATTATGAATATGATGAGTGTTAATCTTATCTAGATTCCTTGCATGTTGATGTAATAAATGAATGTTCTTAATGTTAATATAACCCTGCTATGATTGTTTATGAATATCTCCTAGCTCATTAATGCAATATTGTGTTGATCTGGTGTATTATATGTAAGTGATGTTGTTGAGCCTTGTTATAAGGCATGGAAAGATAATGATGATCTTACAGGGAATAGTATGATGGTCTTAATGACCTTTGGGTATGGTTGAGCCCTGAATGAGGTATAATTCTCTTGTGTTGAAAAGGGTTGATACCCTATGATATTGTGAAAAAGATTTATATCATGTGATAGTATGATGGTCTTAATGACCTTTGGGCGTGGTTGAGCCCTGAATGAGGTGTAATCTTCTTATGTTGATAAGGGTTGATACCCTATGATATTATAAAAAGAATTTATATCTTATGATAGTATTATGACTAGTGTGGTCTCATGAATGGCAAGTGAATAGTACTATGTGATGATGAGATGAGAAATTATGTTTTACACGTTTTATATCTTTTGAAGTTGTGATATTTATGTGCTTGTTAGAAGTGAATTAGGGTTTGTATGTCCACTTGTTTTGTAAGGACCCTGGCCTTCGTTTAGGGTTTACCCTGTTTGTTTTGCTTAACCCTGGTACTTTGGTGCTTGCTAATCACCTTTAGTGGTGATTAGGGTTGGTTATGCTTTGTTGAGAGTTGGAGGTGCTACTTGCAAATAAACCAAGTCTGGGGTTTTGCTGGCAAGTTTTCCACCTTATGAGGTGTTCCTCCCTCTCTTTGCTTCCTCTTGTGTAGAGAGGAAGGCTTGGGCCCGTTGCTTGAGTTCTTTTGGGCCTTGTTGAGCTAGTTGGGCCTTGAGGTGCCTTGCTTTGTTTTGGTTGAGCCTTGTATCGGCCAAGATGTGGATGTGTATCGGTCAAGGGAGTGTGTCGCCCATGAGGATGAGGTGTGTCGCCCTAGGAGCAAGTTGTTGTGTAGCCCATGATGCTTGACCTAGCCTTGACCTTGTTTAGTGGACACTTGGTGCATACCTTGGACATGTGTAAGGAGCTTTCTAGAGTGGTGGCTCGTGCCCTAGGACAAGTGTCCCTAGGCAAGTGACACCTTGCTTGGACCAACCTTGTTTTCTCCTCCCTTTTCCTTCTATATAGGTGGTTCCTTTCCTTAGCTTAGGGTCCCTTTTGGTCCTTTGGTCCCTCTCCACCTTGTTGCACGACACAACCCTATTCCTTGCTAGTGGTGTCCGATACCCCCCTTGTAGGAGTAAGCTTGGTGGCCGACACACCTTGGAGGAGCAAGTGGTGGCTGATAGCCTTGGAGTCTCCATCTTCCTTGCTTGGTGGTGCTTGGAGTTAGGAGCTTGAAGTTGCTTAAGGCAGTTTACATAACTTCTAACCCTAACTACATTATCTCTTGCTATGATCTTGTTTATATGGTAGTAGCTTTGTTCCTTGCTTAAGTCTCTATGTTGGTCGATCCTTGTGGATTAGGGTTTCTCGGTGAGCAATACTCCTTTCTCTCCTTGGTCTAGAGGAGTGAGCTTGAACTCCTAGTATCATGAGCAACACCCCTCTTTCCTAGCTGATTGAGGTGAGCTTGTGTTCTAGTTGTTTGAATAATACTCTCCTCTCACCATGGACTAGAAGGGTGAGCTTGGTTGTGGTGGTGACTCTTTTTAGGGTTTCCTTGTGCTGACACATTTGGTGATGGTTGATGTGCAAGACCCCTCTTTCCTAGTCAATTGAGGTGAGCCATCTTCTAGGGTTTCGGGTGTCCTTGTGCTTGAGGAAGACGATGACCTTGTGTGTGATGTACCTTGGATGATATGAGTTTAGGGGAGGTGTCACCCGACAGTCCTCTTAACCTACCCCTTTGGACGAGATGCTTGGGAGGTGGTGGACGACACCATGTCTTTGTGACGAGCGTCACACCTTCCTTGCCTTGTGTCTGCCGATAGGCCTGGCTTAGTTGGTTGCACGATAGGTCTCTTAGACCTTGCCCTTGTGACTGCCGTTTGGCTCTGGGTTGGTTAGTTGGTCAGCAGCCTTTTCTGGTTGTTTGAGCTTGTATACCTCAATTAGAAGTGGCTGGTTGTCATTATGTCTTGCTGGACAGAGTGTTGCTAGTTGGCCTGCTGTGGGCGTTGCACCCTGAACCCTGACGGGCGTCACCCTATGTTCTGTGAGTGCCAACCGATAGCCCATGACGGGCGTTGCGTGTTACCTTGATGCCCGACACCCCGTTGTGTGTCATGTTTCTTTGCTTAGCTGCTAACACAGCGTTGCGTGTCACATGCTTGGCCGTTATGTGTTGACCGACAGGTGCTGGGCGATAGGGTGAGTACCCTGCCCGATACACCCTATAGTGAGGGCATGCTGCCTGACACAACTTTTAGTGAGAGTTCTTGGTGATGTTAGCGAGGGTTCTGCCCCATATAAATCGTTTTACTCAATGAGAATTATTATAGTAATGCTTGTTTATGTAAAACACATGTCTTTATACATGAATGTGACCCTCTTGATTCTCTGTATTATAATAAGGAGAATGATAGGCACGTAATATGGTTTGCTTAAAGATATGATCATAAGTTGAGGCATGGTTAAGGAAGCATATCTAACCATTAATGTAACCTTATGTGATAGCATGATCATTCTATGATTATTGTACACTAACCATGCAGGTGAGGCCTAGCCAAGAAGAATGGCTATAAGGTATATGTGATGAATAACACTACTTTGATAGTCACTTTTGATACTGAGATAACATGTATAATGTGATTCCTATTCCATGGTGATGATGATGTAAGCCTTGAGAGGCAGTGGCACTATGTGATGAGGGATTGAAATCCCATGGTATGTGATGATCCTTGAGATGGATCTAGATTGATTGGCAAGAGGCCAAGTGATAACATGAGATGTGGGATCCTTGTGATGGATCAGTATGATGTGAGTTGTAGTAAAATCATAATGTTGAGTTTATGTTGTTTACTTCTGTTATAATTGCATGTTATACAACTTGGTTGAATCTTGCAAACCATATAAAAGATACTAATTAATCACACTGAAATCTATCATGTAGTTGCCATGGCCATAGATCCATCATCGTCAGGAATTGATGATGGTGAAACGGGTTCTCCTGCGGGTTAACCCGGAGTGCATATTGTTGAGTATGCGAGGTTTCTCCTAGCCTAAAGTGAGGAGGTAAGAGTGCAACTTCGGTTGTAGACTCCAGGGTGAGGATCCAGGCCCGTAGCCCAATTGTGATAAAGAGCATGGTGAACAAGCCAATGGCTCAGGATATGTGATATGAGGAGCATGAATGCGTTCATGACTCAGAGCACGGTGAACATGCACGTGGCTCAGTTTCACTAGCGTCGAGACCTGTACCGAGGCGGGCTAGGCAGAGGGTAGCCTAATCCTGTGGCTAAGACCACTTCAGCATGAGACTGCGGTCCTGCTTGTGTTGTACTCATGCACTGACCATGAGGCGGAGAGGTCGTGGAGTCCGACTCTTCCATGACCTTGTATAGCACCAGCTTGGGTTTCGCAACAGAAGGTTGGATTTGAGCGGTACGACTCACTTCCTCAGGGCATAATAATCTGTAATCCAGTCGTTTAGCATTTACTGCTTAAGACAAACACGAAACATTGGTTGAGGCCTTGTTTGTGTAGTTAACTTTGTTATATCTTACAGATGCTTATATGTTTCTCATAGGTGGTAGATCTTTATAAATCTTATCTTGATAATCATGTCCCTTAAACAAATAGTTGAATATATGCTGGAATACATCTGGTAAACTTGATGAGTATGAACAACTTTATCATATAACTGCTCTTGTTATACTTTTTATGAGTTAGCTGCTATACATATATCTGAGGTTTTGTGGTTTCGGTGGGGAGTTATGTTTCTCGCTGGGATAATGTTCGATTGTCTCACCCCGCTGGTTTACACCCTTTTTAGGTAGTCGAGCTAGATGTGGTGGTGGTCGCGGAGTTGCGGCCGAGCACCAAGAAGAATAGTAGAAGGCAAGTGTTGGACATGCTGCTTTGTGATAGAATCTAGAGTCATCCCTGTACTCTCAAGTCCTTGGCGGTGTTTTGACGATGTTTCACGATGTACAGCTATATGTGTTTTGTATATCCTGTTGTTGGCTGGATGTGGGCCTTTATGTATGCATGAACAGGTGATGAACTCATGATATGACATGACAGTTGTTGCTCTAAGTTGTGAATATGTATCAAGGCTTGTATATATGTATATAACATGTTCTTTTGCAGAATGTGGACTAGAATGTAATAGTTTCTCAGTTTATTCGCTTTCCGCAATCGGTTTTAATTAACCCGTGTTTTCGATAATCTGTGGTTATGGTGACTTCCGCATGTTTTCGCGTAACACCTCACTGTCTGTGTGATAGTGGGATGTGTTGCCACAAGTCTTGGTATTAGAGCTTTAGGTTCGCTGAGTCTATATGGATTTAGGACTAGGTTGAGTCTGTTCTTATGGGTTTTTCCAGATTTTCTTACAATCATCTTTTGCCCTCAGTGGAAGAAAACCCAAGATGTCTGGAAACCATGAAGAACATGCTCCTGAGCACAATGATGTTGCATCTGTTGATGGAGCTTTTGGGCAGGCACATGAAGATCGGGTGTCTGAGGTCCCCCAACCTGACCCAGCCATTCTTGAACATCCTGCCTACCAACAACTTATGGCACAGATGATGGCTATGATGAATCTCATGGTTGAGCGATTGCCAGTGCCTCCTCCGAGAGCACATGTTCCCCATGGAGAAGCATCGGGTATTGGGAAGACCTTTGAGCGGCTTCGCCGAGTCAGAGTTTCGGATTATGCTGGAACGGGTGATCCAGTGGATGCAGATCTATAGCTGACAAGTCTTGAGAAGGCTTTCCAGATCCTCGACATCCCCAAAGTAGACAAAGTAAAGCACGTTGTCTACCTTTTGAAAGGTAGTGCTGGTCACTGGTGGACCATCGAGGAAGAGAAGCAGCCTGGTGAGGTGATCTGTTGGGAAGTGTTCCGACGCGAGTTCGTCATCAGATACTTTTCGAAGACGTATCTGGATGAGAAGATCAGTCAGTTTGAGCGGTTGCGACAAGGAACGATGAACATTACCGAGTACGAAGCCAAGTTCATGGATCTGTTGAGGTTTTGTCCTCACATGGCAGCGACAGATGAGGAACATATCAGACGTTTTGAGAAGGGTCTGAGTGCTGAGCTGACAACACATGTGTCTGCGTTGGAGAATCGAGAGAGGTTTGCTACGTTTGTGGAATCTGTCTGGAGGATCGAACGATTAGTTAGGGATAAGAGAGAGTCTATGGCTAAGAAGAGACCTGCTCAGTTCCAGGGACAAAGGTTTGGTGGCTTCAAGAAGCCAAGGTTTGCAGCACCGTCAGTAATGAGAGGTTCTGGTGGACCGTCTCAGTGGTCTCCGAGTAAAGGAAGAGGTTATGTTTCTTCACCATCTAAGGCACAAAGTACAACTGCTGTGGCAGTGACAGGGCCATCTAGACCACGGGTTGATGATAGAGCATGCCATCTGTGTGGTCAGATCGGGCATTGGAGGTTCAACTGCCCGAATAGAGATGTTGAAGTGACGCAGCAGCTGAGGCAGAATCATCAAGGATCGGATCGACAGCAGCCCAGCAGTAGCAGAGGATGAGGATGCGGTCAAGCGTCTCAAGCTGGATCGTATAATCAAGGAAGCAGAGGACGTGGACAGCAAGCAACAGCTCGATTCTACACTATGAATCAGCCAGAGGCGATAGTCAACCTGCGAGTGGTGACAGGTCAGATGGAGTTATTTCATTCTGATATGTCTTCTTCTTGCTTTATATCTGTTCTGGTTGACCCGGGTGCTACACACTCTTTTATCACCTATAGTATGCTTGAAAACTGTTGTTTACCTGTTAGTCGTAAGAAGGATAGCTTGTTGTTAGAAACCCCTCTTGATGGTTCCTCGTTACTTTGAGAAGAGTGTCCATCTTGTGTCTTATCTTTCTCAGGACACCGCATTCAAGTGGACCTCATACCACTTGATATGTATGGTTTTGATGTCATCCTTGGGATGGATACCTTAGAGAAGTATAAGGTCATTTTGGACTACTGTTCGAAACAGGCTATGTTTGATGATGTTGGAGAGAAGTGGATCTTCCAGGGAGATAGGAAGATTCTTCCAACGTGTCTGGTATTAGCTATGGTGGCAGATAAATTGCTACGATAGGGATGTGAGGCGTTCTTAGCTCACGTGGTGGATACCGTCATGGCTACCAAGGCGAAAGGTCTGAGCCTCGAGGAGGTGTCAGTTGTCCGAGAGTTTTTCGACGTGTTTCCTGAGGAGTTTCCCGGTGTTCCCCCACCCCGAGAGATTGACTTTGATATCAATCTGGTCCCAGGGACGCAACCAGTTGCACAGACACCGAATAGGATGGCTCCAGTAGAGATGGCAGAGCTGAAGAAGCAGTTACAAGAGTTGTTGGAGAAAGGTTTTATCCGACCGAGTATGTCGCCTTGGGGTGCTCCCGTGTTGTTCGTCAAGAAGAAGGACGGTTCGATGCGGTTGTGTATAGACTACCGGTAGTTGAACAAGGTCACAATCAAGAACAAATACCCGTTGCCGAGGATAGATGATCTGTTTGATCAGTTGCGTGGTGCTACATTGTTTTCAAAGATTGATCTACGGTCCGAATATCATCAGCTGAGGATCAAGGAAGATGACATACCGAAGACAGCTTTCAGGACGAGGTATGGTCACTATGAGTTTGTGGTTATGCCGTTCGGGTTAACCAATGCACCTACTACTTTCATGGACTTGATGAACAAAGTGTTCCATCCATTCTTAGATCAGTTTGTTGTAGTCTTTATAGATGACATCTTGATCTATAGTCGGGACAGGCTAGATCATGAGCAACATCTTCGACGAGCGTTGACTCTTCTTCGCCAACACCAGTTGTATGCTAAGTTCAGTAAGTGTGAATTCTGGTTGGAAGAAGTGACTTTCTTGGGTCACGTGATATCTGCTGAAGGGGTCAAAGTAGATCCGAAGAAGGTGGAATCCGTTGCAGATTGGGAACAGCCAAAAACACCGACAGAAGTTCGTAGTTTTCTGGGTTTAGCAGGATACTGCCGGAGGTTTATCAAGGACTTCAGTGTGATTGCACTGCCGATGACGAAGTTGACAAGAAAGGACGTACCTTTTGTCTGGGATGATCGATGTCAGCAAGCTTTCTAGAGTTTGAAGGAGAAGTTGACCAATGCTCTAGTGTTGGTCCCGCCAGAGCCTGGAAAGGGCTATGTGATTTTCTGTGATGCTTCCAAGAAAAGCTTAGGATGTGTGCTGATGTAGGAAGATCATGTGGTTTCTTTTGCTTCACGACAGCTCAAGAAACATGAGGAGAACTATCCAACTCATGACTTGGAGCTGGCAGTAGTGGTTCATGCATTAAAGATTTGGAGACATTATCTTTATGGGGAAGTGTGTCAGATCTTTACGGATCATAAGAATCTGAAGTATATCTTTTTGCAGCATGAGTTGAACATGCGACAATGTCGATGGATGGAGTTGATCAATGATTACGACTGCACTATCGAGTATCATCATGGTAAGGCGAATGTGGTAGCTGATGCGCTTAGCAGAAAGTCTTCTTTTTCTTCAAAGAAAGCATAGTTGAGTTCTCTGGTATGCCATAGGCGGGGTATGTTTGTTTCCTTGTGATAGATGAATGTGCAGATGAAAGTTTCCTCGCTAGCTGGACTTTTAGCTCAGATGCAGGTCAAGCCTACGCTGAGACAACAGATCAAGGATGCACAATAGACAGATGATGCAGTACAATTGATCAGATCAGAGTTCGGCAGCGAAAAGCATGATGGGTTTCACAAATCCGAGGATGGGCTAGTTTGCTATCGTGATAGGATGGTGGTCCCAGATGCTGATGATCTGAGGAAGTTAGTGCTCGAGGAAGCACACATGTCGATGTATGCTATGCATCCAGGTGCCACCAAGATGTATCATAGTCTGAAGGACTTGTATTGGTGGCCCAGCTTAAAGAAAGATGTAGCGGAGTTCGTGGCTAGATGTGCGGTTTGTCAACAAGTGAAGGCTGAACATCAGAAGCCGGCAGGTACGTTGCAACCTTTGTCGATACCGCAGTGGAAATGGGATCATATAACCATGGATTTTGTAGTTGGTTTACCTAGGACAACTAGGAATCATGATTCCATTTGGGTGATAGTGGATAGATTGACAAAGTCTGCCCACTTCCTACCAATAAAGATGATGCATATAGCTGAGAAGCTCGCTAGAATGTATGCGGATGAGATAGTATGTTTGCATGGTGTGCCAACGACGATAGTTTCTGACAGAGGTCCACAGTTTACAAGTCGTTTCTGGGAACAGTTGCACAAAGCATTGGGAACGCAGTTGAGGTTCAATACCGCCTTCCACCCACAGACAGATGGACAGTCTGAGAGGACTATTCAAATTTTGGAGGATCTCCTTCGAGCTTGTGTTTTGCAGTTTCTAGGAAGTTGGGATATGCATCTCAGTTTGATAGAGTTTTCTTATAACAACAGCTATCAGCGGAGCATCGACATGGCTCCTTATGAGGCTTTGTATGGGAGGAAGTGCAGATCTCCTTTGTGTTGATATAAGTCTGGTGAGCATCAGTTGTTGGGTCTTGAGTTAGTGCAGCAGACAAAAGAAAAGATTAAGGTGATACAACAACAGTTGAAAGTGGCACAGGACAGGTAGAAGTCTTATGCAGACAACCGCCGACGACCTCTGGAGTTCCAGGTGGGAGACAAAGTATATCTTAAAGTCTCACTGTGGAAGGGAGTGCTAAGGTTTGGTCGGAAGGGTAACTTGGCACCCAGGTATATGGGGCCTTACCCAGTTTTAGCACGTGTTGGTAAGGTAGCTTACGAGATAGAGTTGCCTCCAGAGTTGCACAAGTTACATCTAGTGTTCCATGTCAGTATGCTGAAGAAAAGTCATCCAGATTCAGGAACAGTGATACAGCCAGTGGAAGTTGAGCTTGTTGAAGATGTGACCTACGAGGAAGGTCCTGTGGCGATCCTTGACAGAAAGGTTAAGAAGCTGAAGAGGAAGGACCTGGTTCTTGTGAAGGTTCTTTGGCATCATCGTGGCGTTGAGGAAGCCACATGGGAGCTTGAGGAAGAGATGAGGAGAAAGTATCCATCGCTTTTCTCTTCGGATTTGGGGGATGAAATCCTTTAAGGGGGTTAGCTTGTAAGGACCCCGACCTTCGTTTAGGGTTTACCCTATTTGTTTTAGTTAACCCTGGTGCTTTGGTGCTTGCTAATCACCTTTAGTGGTGATTAGGGTTGGTTATGCTTTGTTGAGAGTTGGAGGTGCTACTTGCAAATAAACCAAGTCTGGGGTTTTGCTGGCAAGTTTGCCACCTTGTGAGGTGTTCCTCCCTCTCTTTGCTTCCTCTTGTGTAGCGAAGAAGGCTTGGGCCCGTTGCTTGAGTTCTTTTGGGCCTTGTTGAGCTAGTTGGGCCTTGAGGTGCCTTGCTTTGTTTTGGTTGAGCCTTGTATCGGCCAAGATGTGGATGTGTATCGGCCAAAGGAGTGTGTCGCCCATGAGGATGAGTTGTGTCGCCCTAGGAGCAATTTGTTGTGTCACCCATGATGCTTGACCTAGCTTTGACCTTGTTTAGTGGACACTTGGTGCATACCTTGGACATGTGTAAGGAGCTTGCTAGAGTGGTGGCTCATGCCCTAGGACAAGTGTCCCTAGGCAAGTGACACCTTGCTTGGACCAACCTTGTTTTATCCTCCCTTTTCCTTCTATACAGGTGGTTCCTTTCCTTAGCTTAGGGTCCCTTTTGGTCCTTTGGTCCCTCTCCACCTTGTTGCACGACACAACCCTCTTCCTTGCTAGTGGTGTCTGATACCCCCCTTGTAGGAGCAATCTTGGTGGCCGACACACCTTGGAGGAGCAAGTGGTGGATGATAGCCTTGGAGTCATCTTCCTTGCTTGGTGGTGCTTGGAGCTAGGAGCTTGAAGTTGCTTAAGGTGGGTTACATAACTTCTAACCCTAACTACATTATCTCTTGCTATGATCATGTTTATATGGTAGTAGATTTGTTCCTTGCTTAAGTCTCCATGTTGGCCGATCCTTGTGGATTAGGGTTTCTCAGTGAGCAATACTCCTTTCTCTCCTCGGTCTAGAGGAGTGAGCTTGAACTCCTAGTATCATGAGCAACACCCCTTTTTCCTAGCCGATTGAGGTGAGCTTGTGTTCTAGTTGTTTGAACAATACTCTCCTCTCACCGTGGACTAGAAGGGTGAGCTTGGTTGTAGTGGTGACTCTTTTTAGGGTTTCCTTGTGCTGACCCGTTTGGTGATGGTTGATGTGCAAGACCCCTCTTTCCTAGTCGATTGAGGTGAGCCATCTTCTAGGGTTTCGGGTGTCCTTGTGCTTGAGGAAGACGATGACCTTGTGTGTGATGTACCTTGGACGATATGAGTTTAGGGGAGGTGCCGCCCGACAATCCTCTTAACCTACCCCTTTGGACAAGATGCTTGGGAGGTGGTGGACGACACCATGTCTTTGTGACGGGCGTCACACCTTCCTTGCCTTGTGTCGGCCGATAGGCCTGGCTTAGTTGGTTGCACGATAGGTCTCTTAGACCTTTCCCTTGTGACGGCCGTTTAGCTCTGGGTTGGTTAGTTGGTCAACAGCCTTTTCTGGTTGTTTGAGATTGTATACCTGAATTAGAAGTGGTTGGTTGTCGTTATGTCTTGCTGGACAGAGTGTTGCTAGTTGGCCTGCTATGGGCGTTGCACCCTGAACCCTGACGGGCGTCACCCTAAGTTCTGTGAGTGCCAACCGACATCCCATGACGGGCGTTGCGTGTTACCTTGACGCCCGACACCCCGTTGCGTGTCATGTTTCTTTGCTTAGCTACTAACACACTGTTGCGTGTCACATGTTTGGCCGTTATGTGTTGACCGACAGGTGCTGGGCGATAGGGTGAGTACCCTGCTCGATACACCCTATAGTGAGGGCATGCTGCTCGACACAGCTTTTAGTGAGAGTTCTTGGTGATGTTAGCGAGGGTTCTGCCCCCATATAAATCATTTTACTCGATGAGAATTATTATAGTAATGCTTGTTTATGTAAAATGCATGTCTTTATACATGAATGTGACCCTCTTGATTCTCTGTATTATACTAAGGAGAATGATAGGCACGTAATATGGTTTGCTTAAAGATATGATCATAAGTTGAGGCATGGTTAAGGAAGCATATCTAACCATTAATGTAACCTTATGTGATAGCATGATCATTCTATGATTATTGTACACTAACCATGCAGGTGAGGCCTAGCCAAGAAGAATGGCTATAAGGTATATGCGATGAATAACACTACTTTGATAGTCACTTTTGATACTGAGATAACATGTATAATGTGATTCCTATTCCATGGTGATGATGATGTAAGCCTTGAGAGGTAGTGGCACTATGTGATGAGGGATTGAAATCCCATGGTATGTGATGATCCTTGAGATGGATCTAGATTGATTGGCAAGAGGCCAAGTGATAACATGAGATGTGGGATCCTTGTGATGGATCAGTATGATGTGAGTTGTAGTAAAAGCATAATGTTGAGTTTATGTTGTTTACTTCTGTTATAATTGCATGTTATACAACTTGGTTGAATCTTGCAAACCATATAAAAGATACTAATTAATCACAGTGAAATCTATCATGTAGTTGCCCTGGCCATAGATCCATCATCGTCGGGAAATGGTGATGGTGAAACGGGTTCTCCTGCGGGTTAACCCGGAGCGCATATTGTTGAGTATGCGAGGTTTCTCCTAGCCTAAAGTGAGGAGGTAAGAGTGCAACTTCGGTTGTAGACTCCAGGGTGCGGATCCAGGCCCGTAGCCCAATTGTGATAAAGAGCATGGTGAACATGTCCATGGCTCAGGATATGTGATATGAGGAGCATGAATGCGTTCATGACTCAGAGCACGGTGAACAGGCTCGAGGCTCAGTTTCACTAGCACCGAGACCTATACCGAGGAGGGCTAGGCAGAGGGTAGCGTGACCCTCTGGCTAAGACCACTTCAGCATGAGACTGCGGTCCTGCTTGTATTGTACTCATGCACTGACCATGCGGCAGAGAGGTCATGGAGTCCGGCTCTTCCATTGACCTTGTATGGCACCGGCTTGGGTTTCGCAACAGAAGGTTGGATTTGAGCGGTACGGCTCACTTCCTCAGGGCATAATAATACGTAATCCAGCCGTTTAGCATTTACTTCTTAAGACAAACACGAAACATTGGTTGAGGCCTTGTTTGTGTAGTTAACTTTGTTATATCTTGCAGATGCTTATATGTTTCTCATAGGTGGTAGATCTTTATAAATCTTATCTTGATAATCATGTCCCTTAAACAAATAGTTGAATATATGCTGGAATACATCTGGTAAACTTGATGAGTATGAACAACTTTATCTTATAACTGCTCGTGTTATACTTTTTATCAGTTAGCTGCTATACATATATCTGAGGTTTTGTAGTTTCGGCGGGGAGTTATGTTTCTTGCTGGGACAATGTTCGATTGTCTCACCCCGCTGGTTTACACCCTTTTTAGGTAGTCGAGCTAGACGTGGTGGTGGTCGCAGAGTTGCGGTCGAGCACCAAGAAGAACAGTAGAAGGCAAGCGTTGGACATGCTGCTTTGTGATAGAATCTAGAGTCATCCCTGTACTCTCAGGTCCTTGGCGGTGTTTTGACGATGTTTCACGATGTACAACTGTATGTGTTTTGTATATCCTGCTGTTGGCCGGATGTGGGCCTTTATGTATGCATGAACAGGTGATGAACTCATGATATGATAGGACAACTGTTGCTCTAACATGTGAACATGTATCAAGGCTTGTATATATGTATATAACTTGTTCTTTTGCGGAATGTGGACTAGAATGTAATAGTTTCTCAGTTTATTCGCTTTCCGCAATCGGTTTTAATTAACCCGTGTTTTTGATAATCTGTGGTTATGGTGACTTCCGCACGTTTTCGCGTAACACCTCGCTGTCTGTGTGATAGTGGGATGTGTTGCCACATGTTTGATGCAACCTAAATTCACCCAATTGGCATAACTAATCAAGTTAAACTTTAATCATGTAGTGCCCTATTCCATAGATCCATCTGAGTGTCAGAATTGCCAGATGGTGAAATGAGTATTCCTAAGGGAAACTCGGAGCGCATATTGTTGAGTATGTGGGGGTGGCAAGTTAAGGATATATCCTTGTCATCCACAATGCAGATTATATAGGTTGGCTATGGTCATGTCTCATACATATGATGTGATTAAGAACGACTGTGGTCATGTCTCGATGATTATATATGTGATAAGATTGGAGGACAACTATGGTTGTACCTCAGATGGTAGGGTATACATACCCACCTCCTTTCACTAGTGCCGTGACCTGTACCAAGGATAGAACTAGGGTGTTAGCAGCTGACCTTATGTGTCGCTGTGGCAGACCCGTACTGACCGGGGACAGAGAAGATCTTAGGAGTTTGGCTCTTCCTAGATCTTGTATGGCACTAATTTTGACTTAGCAGTGGTCGGTTGGATTTTGAGTGGTATACTCAAATTCCTCAGGGCATAATAAAAGATGTAGTATAGCTGTAAAGCATATCTGTTTAGGGTTATACATGATGCTTCACATTGGATGATAAACCTTGTTTGTTCTCTTTACATAAAGATGATGCTTAATGCAATTAAGAGATAGTAATTATACTTATGTTGTGGATATGCATAAGATTGTAATTGTGTACATACAGTAGTCATGCTTATGTTGATATCTATATTGCTACTGCTGATTATAATTAGGATGATAGCTATATCATGTTGTTAGTTATGTTTAGCATGTTAGCCATGTCTCTATAATTAGAAATGCATATACTGCTAATCATGCTTATGCAAATACTCATGCTTATGTTGATAGCTCTGCTTATGATATTGATCTGTTCAAACTATTAGACATGCTAATGTTGTTAGATATGCTTATGATGCTAGACTTATTCATGTTAATAGAGATAATATGCTACTAGCCTTGCTTATGCTAGTTATGCATATGCTATTGAATCTCTTATACAATTAATAAGGAAAATGATGATAGTCAGCTTGATGATGATAATTCTTATCATCTCCTTTATGTATTTTGTTAATCATCAGTGTTGCTGAGGCCATTTGTTATATATGATTAAACTGCTTAAATTATCTCATTACCTAAAATGTTATAATCAATAAGCGTTGTTGGAGGTTATATCTCTTGTTGGGACATGGGTCTCACCCTTGTGATTCGCCACATTTTTAAGGTAATCGAAAGTGATGAAAACAAATATGTGGCAAAAAAAGGAGCTATAGCAATGAATCTTTGAGAAAGTTTATTAGATGTCTAATGTGTCCTAGAGTCGTCCCTATACTCTTAGGTCCGGGTGAGAAAACGTTTGTATATGGTGTTTCAAACAAATCAAACTTCTGTTAGCGTAAGACAATAGAATGATTGTATCAAATTATTGGCATAGTGTGGATATAAGAAATATGTTGGGCACTTATGCAAATATTTCAGAGTGAGTGTTGACGTTGAAATCGGTTTTAATTTATACATATTTTTGGGTATGTGATTAATTAGTGATCGATTATGCTTTATGTTTTGAGTAATCTCGTTTAGTGTAACGGGTTCACACAGTAGTAATACTTTGTAAAGTCACATGTAAAGCACTTCAAGACACTATGGATAGGGCATATCACGATATAGATGTTTCAACAAGGAGAAGATGTCGGGCTTCAAAAACAATGTGTGAGAGCAAGGATGCATTGTGTGTCAAAACAGTGAAGACATTTGAAATTATTTTAGAGAAATTGAAACCATTCTAGAGAGTAGTTGGAGCTATTCGAGGGAGAAGTCGGACTACTCCCATGTTCTCGTCACACCGAGCAGTTTGGTCTATATATACCTACAATAAAATGGGAGACAAATGGCTATTTTCGAGCTGCTTCCTGCTCTTTTCTTCTTCACTTCAAGTTACTTCACAATTATCTCTTTTACAATCCTCTTTTAGTTTGTTTGTCAAAGTTTCAGTTATGTGTTCTTATCAGTACAATATATGTGTGTGTGTGTGTTTAAATAGTTTAGCATGTGGTCATTGCTCTAATTAGTCTATGTGTGTTCCAACAATTCATTTGTATGCTAATTAATCTGGTTCGTCTGAGTGTTAATTGATCCAATTTATCTATATGCTTACAAGTTATTGGGAGTCAGCTGTATTTTAATCAAGCTACTATCTCTTAGTATGTTCTATATAATCATTGTATGACAATATAATACAAATCATGAGATCAACAAAAAAGCCAGTTTTGGATTTAGATTTTGGTGATAGCATACTATAATATTAGAGCGAGTGATTCATTAATGTTAATCAAATACATTTGCATGTGTTCCTATAGCTTTGTTGTGTACTTACTGATCCATTTACTATATATTTGTTTTCATAGCATGTCATGCATGCTAATTGGTCCAATTTGTGCTATGTTTATAGAGTGGAGGGAGTCATCTAGTTGTTAACCGAACTTCTCTCACAATGGCTTATATGTAAATTATTATATATGATATTTTTTTATGGTTATGTCAGTCTACCTGTTATAATTAGTTTGATATACATGTACTTTTTCCCCTTGCGCTCATTCAAATATATCATTCTATTGATTTTTTTATTTATAAAAGTAGTAATAGTTGTTATTCGTACAATTTATTTTATGTGATTTTATTTATTGTTTTAACAAATATTGTTGCAAAGACTTCTCTTGCGTTATTTGAACAACTAGTTTCACTTGGTTATTAATGCACTGACAAAGTTAAATACCGAACATAAATTTATTTGAATTGTCAACATAGACATTTATCTTTTTTATTTTAATTTTATTATAAAGAATCTCTAACAAAAATTTCATATTACATCCACCCAACTGAGTAATTCATATAAATGAACACATGGTAGCAAACCACCACGTTCTATAGAGTGCAAACTATTCAAACAACTTACTTCTATTTTTTTTTACAAAAATGATGACAATTGGTATTTAAGCAACATGTTTTTTTTTCCGTCACACAACTAATGTCAAAAGGGGGTTGGTTATATTATAATTTAGTTGGCATGTAACAACTTTTTGTTCTATTAAGAAATTCAAATGTTATTCACAGGGGCGGACTTAAGGGAGGGCGGGCAGGGGCCACGACCCTACCCAAAAAATAAAAAATGTAGTGTATATATATGTACATATACATATTTATATTGATAATATATATTATTTATACCAAATACTAGTCACAAAAATGAACTTGGTGGAGTGGTTTCTAGCTGTAACCATATCCAAGTGGTCTTAAGTTCAAATCCTTATGTATGAATTTTTTATTTTTCACAACACATGTAGAATACAAAACTTGCCTTGGTGTAGTGGGTAACATGCATGTAGTTGTACTTAAGGTCATGAGTTCCAATCTTAAGTTGTGCATTTATATTTTTTTACCCCAGCCACCGGGTACCAACATGAAACAACACCAAACACTTTTTCTTTAGGTAAATTGTATTTCAGCTGCATTTGGTCTTAAATCAGAACTCTATAAAACAGCAACACCATTATGACTTTGAGGTGTACGCCTCGTCGAGGTTGGTAATGGACGACGTTTTTTTTTTTTTTGAGGATCCAAATGAATAATATCCTCAGTAATATAAAACGGTTGTGTAGACGATGCAATCTATTGGCAGAGCCCGGTCTTTTCTGGCGCACGACTTGTCTTTTCTTTTCCGCTAGTCCCAATCATCTCTCTTTCCTATTGCCCCATTCCTTCCTCTCTTCTTCTCCCTTCGTCTTTTTCTTAGCTTCTGTCTTCCTCCCCTCAATCTCCATTTTCCCGCGAAACTCAGAGAAGGAGAAACAGAAATCACGGCCATCTCAATTTCGAATTCAGGAGGAGCGAAGGGAGTAAAGGGGCGACCGATGCTCATAAACCCCATTTGCTCCTGATCTGGCCACCATAGCTTCAATTAGGGTTTTCCGCAGGAAAACTTCACAGCCTTCAGGCCGAATCGACCACCCACGTCGTCGTCCTCCCTCTGTTGCGTCAATCCATCGGGGCAACCGGATCAGCGTCACCGGTTTTGTACGCTACACAAGGCGTTTCTGCTCTGCATGCTGGAATTGGAACGGGAGATTTAGGGTTCGACCCCCCTCGAATATGGAGCCCTCGCCGTCAGGGGGAGGCAGTTCGGCGGCAGAGGTGTACAGGAGCTCTTTGATTGGAGCTGGAGGCAGCAGTGCAGGAAGCACGCGGCGGTATGGTGTGCACTTCTCACCGTCTGGGTTCATCCAAGCGCCCATTTCAGCGCTGCTGGAGTATTCTGGCATCCTCCGACCTCCGCGACCTATTCACGGGGAGGATGAGGGCTTGATAGGCGGGGGATCACTTTCTGGAAGCTCAACGGAAGGTTCCCCGAGAAACGCAGGGGAGGCTGAGGTCTCCATCAGGATAATCGGGGCTGGGGATCAGGATATTTTGGCTCCTGGAAGGGAGAGAAATGATTCTGGGGGCGATGCCGTGCCGGAGGTACATCAGATGGGATCAGAGCGCCTGGGAGGAGATGGGATTGGGGATAGCACATCATCTATGATGTCGTCATCGTCTTCAGGTGTTTTTTCTGGTGCTGCTGGGACTGTTGAAGGTGAAGCAGCAAACACTGCCGGTGCCAACAACACTTCATATCAGAGATACGATATTCAGCAGGTTGCCAGATGGATAGAGCAGATTCTTCCTTTCGCCCTCCTCCTTTTGGTCGTCTTCATCAGGCAGCATCTACAAGGTATTACTTTACTACCCTTTTGCTTTAATTCCATTAGCCTCGAGTCTCTGTTACATGTAAACGAGCTGGGTTTTCACCCCCTACTGTTTTTCCAAATAGTGTTACGCAAGCTGTGAGGGGATTTATTTACAACTTGCTATAACGTCTTTAACTGTATCGATTGTGAAGATGTTGGTTTAAACTCGAATGGAGATTTTCAACTGCATACTTGAATCATTGTTTATTTCCTTCAAAACGGACTCCCAACTTAAAAGATTGTTATTGTTGAATTGATCATTAGTTTTGGTCTATAAAGTAGTCAAACTTGAATAGACTTTGTTTAAAGCAGCTAACGAACATGTAGATTCAAGTTATTTAAAACCATATTCCTTAACAACAGTATACTATAGTTTTAACATTAATAAAGTGTGTTGAATTTAATGTGACACCCCGTGAACATAGCTTTGTCAATTATACAGCCACAACAGTACTAGGATCTGACCTCCTTGATATCTTGGAATTGACCGCTGACCTTAGCATACCATGTTATCTAAAATATAAATTGATCTACCAACCCTGTTGAACCTCTTATCCTCAAAGATACCCAGGGATGACTCCTCAACTGCATATGACCACTTAATTTCACAATCATCTTTTGCAGCAACTATATTCTTGAATTCTCTTCAACGTGTAGCATTACAAAAATGGTATTTTGTCCATCTCAGATGTCTACTGTTACCACAAATTTTTGGCCTCATAATGATGCATAAACAAAGCAAACGCCCACCCCACACTTGGCAAGGTTTGTTATCTTGCCTTGTTGAATCCGAATGTCTTCCTTTGGAATGCAACCTTGATTATCCATCATTGAAGGTGATTATGTTCAATCACCAACCGATGATTATAACTTAAGCCTCTTAAACTATCAGGCATGGCCTATGTAGTGGATTAATGATTCCGTTGTTCGATGTCCTTGAATTGACATAATCACAAACCAGTCATTTTCGCTGTTTAGATGTATTTCCATCCCCTGCACAAGAGCAAATAATTAAAAAGTTGTATCTCTATGAATTTTTAATTGTAATAAGTCTACAACAATGATGGCTTCCCATAAAGTTGCCTTTTTCTAATTTTCCAACCAGTAATATGTGAACTTTACACAAGGAATTGCAGGTTTCTTTGTTACAATCTGGATTGCTGCAGTAATGTTTAAATCCAATGATATTATGAGGAAGCAAACTGCATTAAAGGTATCCTATGGATTTTTATGCAATTTTGATATCTTATACCGATATGCTTTGCTTCGTGTGGCTATGCATGCTGTATTCATTATCGCACTATTTTCAAATAACTGTTGATGCATTTTTCTTTTAGCCTTTTGTCATCTATGTTTTGATACTAAACATGTTGGTGTTAGCTACATAGTTCGTTATGGTTCAATCTTTTGGTGGATTTTCTATTTGGTTGTTGAGAAATATGATCCTCTCTACTATTTCTTCTAACATATGGACCTATCTCTTTCTCTCTAAATTTTGATCATCTCAATTATTTACTCAACCTGATAGTAGAAGTTCCCGGCCTAATATTGAACCATACACAAACAATGTAAGACCACATTCCAGATCTCTTCATGTTCCCATTTTGTTCTTAAGCAATTGATTTTTTTTTTTTTTTAATATGGGCGTTGTACTCTTGTATTCCTACCCTCTTAAACTGAAATTTTGGCTATATTTGCTTCTCAAAGTGTGGTTTCTTTTCATGGAAACATGCATTGTCAATAGTGACAACTCAAAACACTTGGATTTTGTATATAGCTAAAGAATGAATAGAATTTTGTTTTCCCTATGCTTACATTGCCAACCCAACATTTTGATTCTGGTTTGTTTCCCTTTTATCACATTCCCTGTCAAATACTTTGTATGACGTGATATTTACCAAATGCTTATACGCAGCATAGTTTATCACAACTATGACTTGGCATTAAAAATTGAAATAGCATGGCAAACTTGTTTTGCAGCGGCAAATTTTTGTTTCATTTCGTCGCTTGTGTTTGTTTGAAAAAACTTGACAGGTCGTTGTCTTTCTTTGACCTATAATTTGCAGTCAACGTCTTTAGTTTAAAGATTATACACATTCTTCATCTCTTTGACGATCAAATACATCTGAATACCATTTTGAGTTCCCTACTACTTTATTTTCTATGTCCATAACTACTTTCAACAGGATACACCAGCAGATTCAAAAGGTTCACATGTATATTAAGATGAGCTGTACGAAGTTTTTTAATTGTTTACTTCTTCTGTTTTGGCTGAAGTAGTATATTAAATCCTGAGAATCATACAAGAATGGATATAGCCCGTTGAGCAGTTCAGATGGTTTCTCTATCAAGTTCAATGTCCAAAAATTTCCAGGTTAAGAAGTTCTGTTCCGCGTAAGGCACACATATCAACATTGTAGCATCAATATAAGCAATTTTTTCAAACAATGCAAAAATTGATGCTTATGGTCTTTGTTGAAGTTGAGTCAACAGTTGTGTTGGAAATGGTGTATGATCTGATGATCCTAGTATAATGCTTGTGGCAACATTTAGTTTGTGTACAGAATATAGTTCTAGAGTCTATAAGGGAGACCATGCGTGATGCAACTGATGCAAATGTTTGAAGTGTTCAGTACTCCTAGTTGACAGCACTAGTAAGATAAAGGGCAATAAGTCAAGGCTCTTGTGTTGGTGTAAGCAGTTATGGTTATATAAGTACTACCACAACAAAGATAACTTTGCCAATGACATGTGTGCTATGTGTATATATTAGATGCCATTGAAAATACGAAGATGAAGATTGATGGTAGGGGTGTCAAAAAGTCGGGTCCAGGTCGGTTTCAGATAAAAATCCGACCTGGATTATTTGACTGTCAAATCCGAACCCCGACTCGGATTTTTACTCAGACCTCTCAACCTGAAACAGACTCGGATTGAGAAATTCAAATCCAGAACCATTCCGGACCTGGTTTTGAAGATAGTTTTTTTAGAAAAATCAATTCTCTGATAGAACTACCCATACACTTGTAATTTGTAAATAATTTTATTATATAAAATAAAGCTCCAGAAGTGTCAATGATTATGTAATATTACACAATTGTAAGTCTATAACATTATTTCTCCTTTTCTATTATTAAAGAAAAATAATATTAAAAGTAAAACATCAATATCACTTAAACACAAGGAAATCTCTACACAACTGCAACATCACATATGTTATAGTAAAACAACACATTACAACAAATATTTTGCAGCATCACCTATATCAGACCAACACAACACATTTCTCACATCAAAATATAGCATATCAAACATATTGGGATGACTATACCATGCCAAAACAACATCTATACCACATCATAACAACACGGATATAGCAAAAGGTATCATCGATGTTACCTAACTCATAAGTAATTTCTAACACAACAGTAATATCACAATACCAATAAAAAACAACACGTATATTATATCAAATAACTAAAATATGCTGCAACCTTATATATAATAATACCAAAACAACACATACATCACTTCAAAATATAGTCTACATTCTATAAATATATGTATATAAGTATCTAGAACCCAATTTTGTTCAGTTTCTAAACCTGGACCCAACCCAGTTCAGATTCAAACCATGGTTGTATAGGCGGCTAGGCGCCCAGACAGCCTAGGCGCCCAGGCGGACGCCCAGGCGTTTCCAGGCGTTTTGATAGATTTTTTATTTTATCAAATATATGTAAAATTTATAAAAAAATACCAGCCTTACACATATAAATATACATGATAAATATGCAATCATGTGCTACCAAATTACCAATAGTGGAAGAATCATTCATTTTTACTTGTTGTAGTTCATAAATATTTTCTAAATCAGTTCATAAATATCTGCTAAATCAGTTCATATTTGCTAAATCAGTTCATAAATATTTGCTAAATCAGTTCATAAATATTTTGCTAAATCAGTTCATAAATATTTGCTAATTTTGTAGATGATTAAATATAATTCGATCCCTTATGCAACCCAAGAGATAAATACATACAAATCAGTTAAATAATACATATAAATTAGTTCATCTATAAATATAAATTGGTACATGATTAAGAAATTATTAAATCAGTAAATAAGGATATACCAATCCCTAAATTTGTTTAATGATTAAAATTTTTCTAATTCAGTATATAAGGACATAATAATTCATTTTTACTTGTTGTAGTTCTAACTTCTAACTATTAAGCATTTGAAATGATTTTACATGGTGTCTCGCACTACTTACTGCTCTAATGTTTTGTAATTTGATAGGTGTCAATATTGGCAGGAACATTTTGGATGAGACAAAGACAATCACAAAAAAGCATGGCTTTGTTCAACTAACCTTTAGGCGAAGGACAATGAAATATACGAACTGAATAGGCAGCTAAAATGTTTGTATTACTGCTGTAACCAATGTGGTACTCTGGTTGGGAGAGCAGGCTGCCAGCAGGAAGAAAGAAGTTTGGAACAGAGTAGTTATTAGGAAAAAAATCTAAGAAAGAAGTTATTATTTTATAAGAAATTACAACAAATTCTTAATGGGCCAAATTTAATGGGCTTGCCGCCTGGGCGGGTCGCCCGGTCCGCCTGGGCGGACGCCTAGTCCGCCCGATCCGCCTAGTCTGCCTAGAAACCCCAACAGACCTGGGCGCCTGCATTTTTTAGACCCTCGGACCGCCCGGCCCGCCTGGACGCGCCTAGGCGCCGCCTGGGCGGCCGCCCGTACAACTCAGATTCAAACACGTAATCTTAAATTCAGAACCGACCCAAAATGTGAGAATACAAATCTGGACCCAATTTTTTTTTTGGGTCAGAGTGTCAGACACAATCGGGTTCGCAGGTTCGAATGAATTTTGACAGCCCTGATCGATGGTAGAAGATGGCATGGTGCAACATACTTGTCAAGATGGCAAGGCGACACGACGTTCAAGCAGAATGCCTTGCAACTAGGCGCGACTAGTCACAACTAAGCGTTGCCTAGACGGCCCATTATTCTAACGATATCAGACTTGTACATGTATTTTATATTAAGGTTTTTATAGGTTTGAAATTTTTATAATTTGTCAAATTTGTACTAAACATTCCTAAACCATCTATAAGCATAATCATAATAGTTTCTATCAACTACTAGATAAAAATGCCACTATACGAATAAATTAACACAAATTATTCAAGTATCTAAATGATTTCATTAAAACAACAAAAATATGGCACATACCTTGTAATCTTAACTAAGTAATCAAATGAAAGAGATAAAATTTAAATAAGATAAGAGATGACAAAGTAATCTTCGCATCCCTCTTATCTCTTTCACAGAACATCAAAATTTCACACATTCACACATCAGTAAGAGTTCGCAGACCAGTACTGAAGTTAGTATTGAATTTGAAAGAAAAGTGGGAAGAAAATAAGCAAGGAGCTAGAATAAATTTTAACTACAAAGATCAAACCATATTGGCAGGAGGATAATACTTGTTGGAGGGGAAAGGGGTGAGTAGCACAGCACAACTAGGTCTATCAATATGTAGAACAGATTTTACAGCAGGAGCAATGCTACAGAAATGAAGAGAAATCAAGAGGGAGGCAACAAAATATTAATCAATCTTGCAATTTGAATGAAATCCATCCTATTGCTGAATCAATTATTAGCTTTTGAGAAAGAGGAGAAGAGAAAATCTGACCGCAATGCAGTAGTCAGGAAACAACAGATTAGTATGCTGCTAGAGAGTCACACCACCTGGAGAAGAGGAGAGGTGAGGAAAAAGAAGCACAGGTTGACGTCATGGCTTTCTCTAGCCGTCACCAGAGCTGGTGTCACCATTCAAGCAGATCCCATGAGAAGGTGAAGTTGGGAGGAGGAGCCGTAAGTCCTTTGTTGCTGTAGGGGAGCAAGCAGCGCATGCAGCTGGGTGCCGACCACCACATTCCATCAACATGGTGCCCTCTCCGGCGAGATCTGCGGCTGCCGCTGAGATCTAAGAGTCCCTCCTTGGGCTGAGTCGTCGGCTTAGAAACTATTAGGGTGCCAGACTCGGGGTATGGAGATGTCGGGGGTTGGGAAATGTTGCGGGGTTTGGGAGAGAAGCGTATCCCTGTTTTCCCCTTAAGGGTTTAAATGGGTTGATAGGCGGATCCTGATCCGCGAGTCTGACCCAAGTGATGCCTTAATTTATGCAGGCCATGGCGACCAACAAAGTGAGCCCCAAAAAACACCCAACCGCTTAGGCGCGCCTAGGCGAACGCCTTAACAAGTATATGGTGCAGCCAACACTAATGAAATAGTTTTTAGAAATTAATAAAATGATTATAGGATGAAGACATCTCTACCAATGAAAGGAACCTTGAATTTGTTCTCATGCTAATTGGAAGGCTTCTTAGATGTATTTGATGTAATTTCCACTTGAATTTTGTTAGCAAGGGGATGCAATTTTTCATCAAGGAAAAAAGTGGACAAAAGAAGCATTACTTTAGAATATCCAAACTCCTCTATGTCCTTTACTTGCAAGGACATATCATCCCTTGCTACATGTTTTGGTTGGTTGCACAAGATTGGAGTGGGATTATGTACATAATGGGTTAGGAAGGTATGTGATGCGAAAAGGGATGGCGACTTACCATCCCACATATGGGTGCAATATAGAAAAAGGATTGGGTCAATCCAAAACTAAATATCCCAAGTCTATTTTATTAAGTTATAAGCCTCATAAGAACATTTATAATCTTGATTCGCCCCTTATTACGAAGGGACTTTTACATAAGAAGTTAAGATGGTAGAATGTTGTTGAAGGATGATGATATCAAGAACCAATGAAGAAACTGCTTCCATAAGTTACTCAATGGAGACACTGTGAATGATGTAAGAGACTTGTGTTACATGAATGCATGAGATCACTATCTCAGGTCAAGAATGCTTTGAAAAAGATGGAAATGAGAAAGAAATGCATACAAAATGGTATTACTTGTAGAAGAGTATGGGGGATGAATGAGCTACATGATTGATGTATTTCTTTAATAAGATTATGAAAACCAAAAAGATGCTGGATGAGTGGAGAAAGAGTACTATAGTACCCATTTTACAGGAGTAAAGGAGATGTTAAGAGCTGCACAAACTACACAGGTTTTAAGTTGATGAGTCACACAATGGGAGAGAATTATTGAGCAAAGGCTAAGATCCTAATGCAAATATCAAACAACTAATTTGGTTTCATGCGTATCAGATGATCAGATCTACAACAGATGCTACTTTCATGAGGAGGCTTGTGTAGAAGTACAAAGAAGACAAAATAGTTTTTTCTATGGTTTTTATTGATTTGGAAAAGACTTATGATCGGGTTCCCAAGGAAGTGTTGTGGAGGGTTTTTAAGAAAAAGGGTGTGCCAATTCATTGCATTGGCTTGATTAAAGACATTATGATAGCTGAAACAAGTGTTAGGACTTGTGGAGGAGAGACACCAACATTTCTTGTCAAGGTTGGGGTATATAAAAGGTTGGCACTCAGCCCATATCTATGCGTTCTTGTTATGGATGAGTTGACAACGTACTTTCATAATGATGTTCTTGAGTGCATGTTGTTTGCGGCTCATATTGTGTTGATGGATGAAACTAAAGAAAGATTGAATTATAAAGCTGAACCTTAGAGAAATGCATTGGAATCTAATATATCTACAATTAGTAGAAGCAAAAGTGAGTATTTGCAATTCAACCTATCTAGAATTGTGAATGGTGGGGCCAAGTGAGATGGAGTGGATGTACCAAAGTGTGATGACATCTGTTACTTTGGGTTCTATTATTCAAATGAATGTTGATGTTCGAGATAATGCTTGTCACATGATCACAACATAATGGTTGAAATGGATAAGTGCAACAAGAGCCATATGCAATTGGAATATCACTTTCAGATTAAAAAATAAGTTTTATAGAACAACCAAGGTTGTATAGGCGGCTAGGCATGCCCCAGTGGTGCCCTGACAGCCTAGGCAGAGAGGCCTTGGCTTTTTTATTTTATTTTTATTTACATATATATATTATTACCCTATGCACACTTTATGAATCAATATAGTACCTATATATAAATATAAATATTATATAGGAATGCGTAAGTAAGAAAATGACTCACATTGTATTAATGTGGGTACATGCAAACAAGAGATTGATAAACAATACATATAAATAGGAGGATGAAGGAAAAAAAGAAGAAAATCATGATTAAGAAAGTAAAGATTGCCTAAAAGTCAGGCTCAACTAGGTCGCCTAACAAACGCCCGGACGCACCAGGCGTCACCAAGGGGGCCACCCAACAACCTAAATAGACTGGGCGACTAGGGTGTGGAGGTTAGATGGCTGCCCAAGTCGCCTAGGCGGACACACATATAACCATGAAAACAGCTATACGACCAACCATGCTTTATGTGAGTGAATGTTGGCCGCTGAAGAAACAAGGTCTCAACAAGATGAATGTGGCCGAAATGCATATGCTGAGATGGTGTATAGGAAGACAAGAAAAAACCGCTTAAGAAATGAATTTATCTAGTCAAAGTGAGGGGTGGGGTGGCGAACATTGAGGGCAAGTGGCGCGAGGGCTGTCTGAGATGGTATGGACACGGTCACCATAGACCTACTAATGCGTCTATTCGTAGCAATGCTATTGATCAAACACAGTTAAAAGAAGAAGAGGCAAACCTAAATTAACTTGTCAATAACTTACAAAGTGAGATATTGAATCTTTACATCTTTATCGGAGTATGACCCATAATAGAGTTGATTGGACATGTGCATCATAGACCTACTAATGCGTCTATTCGTAGCAATGCTATTGAGTTAAACACAGTTACAAGAAGCAGAGGAAAACCTAAATTAACTTGGCATTAACTTATAAAGTGAGATTTTGAATCTTTACATCTTGATCAAACTATGACCCATAATGGAGCTGATTGGAAAAGAAGGATCCATATAGCCAAACCTCACATGACAGGGATTGGGGATGATTCATGTTGCCTATTTATAACAATGTTATTGAGTCAAATACAGTTAAAAGAAGATGAGGCATACCTAAATTAACTTGGCAATAACTTATGAAGTGAGATTTTGAATCTTTACATCTTGATCAGAATATGACACAGATTGGAAAAGAAGGATCAATGTAGCTGGTTCCAACATGGCATGGATTAAGGATGATGCTTGTTCAGTCAACGTAATTTGAAAATATTCAAATATGAAAATGTATGTAGCAGCAGCTAAATAATTTTAAAACTGATACATCTATATACATAATCCAAACCATTCTATAAATATGTATGATCAAGACACCTGTATAAGTTAATAGAAAAAGGTTTCCACACGATCATAACCAGAAATTCGCTGACGCCCTGGCAACCTTGGCATCAATGATGAGGGTGACAGAACGTTATATAACCTATCCAGGTAGAAACTCGGTACGTCCAATCAATCATACTGCTTGATCATAGAAGAAGATGGACTGGTATTCTGAATTCAAACCTATGCGTAGTATACAATAATCCAAACAATGCATAAACATACTCCTTGAACTTGTACAATCTATTAGCCAGTACAAGATGTCTATAAAAAATTAAAATTTATGCATATCTCAATAGTTCCCATGTGATTTGGTGCATCACAAATGAAAATTTTGCAGATAAAAGATACAAAGCTCTACAACTACTGTGATTGCTGACTGATAGCATTGTTACTTATTTATCAGAAGATAAGTAGTTTATTGCATCTATACAATGGTAATACATATTACATGCGTCTCATATTAGTTGGTTGCAGTAACAATATAAGTTCAATTGGAATTAATATATAATGCGTGCTGATGCTTTTAGCTTATCAGCTCCAAATCATTTGGGGCCAGTAAAAGCAAGCTTTACCATAATATGCAGTGACTGTCTGCCAACAAAATACAAGCTTTTTGGCATCCAAAGAAGGCTTGTTGTAGACATTCCACTGGTGCCATGAAGATAGATGACAGTATTGAGCTCTTCTATTTTAGCTTTTTACAATATCTCTCTGGTATGAAGCAGAGATTTTTTTAGTTGCAACAATGACCACTAGAAGGGCCCACACACGGGAACCATACCCAAGCATCGGTTGGTGACCTGAGGGGAAGGGACAACTTAAAGATGTTGCATGTTGGACGGCTGGTAGACAGAGCTGTTCATTAAAGAGATTGGGAATTCAAGGTCAAATTGTGCATTGAGGGCCGTGGGCATGTGTATACCTCTCAAATACCTAATGGTTGTGCAGTATGTCAGAGCCCATTCAGTTGGGTGTTTGTTTTATGAATGAACTGAAGTCCCAATGCGCTTTCTCCATAAACAAATATGGGACTTAGTTTTTGAGCAGGATTTGAGTCTCATCCTTTGTGGAGTCCGACCTACCAAACGTGGCCCTAAAGGGATTCAATCTACCTATCCTTAAAAGAGACCTTAGGAAGGGAAAAGGTACCAGCATTCTCTGGCAATTACGTTCCTTTCAGAAATTCTAAAGTGAAGCAGTCACTAGCAAGATAATACTAGTATTTCCTGTAGTGGATCAACACCAGCAGCACAAAGCATCCTTCATTAATGAAAACTGTCTAACCTCTAATAAGCTGATGTTATAGTCTATCAGCAAAAACATCCAACAATGCTCGCATTATGCCCTGAGGGTGACCAACCAAGAAGATGGGCGGCCGCCCGTGTGCAAATTCATACTCTCTCTTTCTGCCGGGTCCCTAGAAAGATTGCATTGATACCATATTAGAAAGTGATCAGCAGGCAAAAAGGTATTTTCCTATATAGAGGGGAGAAGGGGGAAAACATTGTGGACTCAAACTCTAATTGCCCAAACATACTTGGGTTTAAATAGAAAATAGACAGTAAACTCATGAACTGCTCAAAGACTCAGCAATTTTTGCAATGTACAAATGTTCGCTTCAGGTAAGTATATCTGAGTTAATGTACCTGCGCAGTTTGAGACAAATTTTCATAAGAAAATAATTGTAAATATTCCTTTATATCTAGAGTTGACTCTTACCTCTACATCATAAATTTGTCTATACAAGCAGGGTCTGTAGGGAATTATTATGAAAGACCACTATCTACGTTTTGTATGGTGTTTTTTGCTTGAACTAGTGGGATAACGACTGAGAAATATCCCCATCTAAGGTTGCTATGGGAGGCGGATGCTTAAATTAATTAGTACACTTGACCAACCCGAGCTTCACAATTGTAATTGTGACATCTTTTGACAAGCGGAGCACACTGGATCTTACATCAATTGAATTAGAAGCTGGCACGTTGGCTGTAGAATATAGAGTCCCACTATATACTCAATGGACCAAGTAGCCTAATTTTGTGCTACTAAAAGTCTGAAAGTGGTATCATAACATGTTTTTACGTGGTGCATCAGTCATTCGACCCTGCTTGTGTCTTTTAAAGATTCTGGCAGGGGCTGGCTCTTTGTAGTAAATGTTCTAGCTTCTGTTGGTCTCATTTTTCATCTCATGCTTTTCACCGTTATTAGAGGAGGTTTACTATTCTATTAAAATAAAAGTAATATATTATATGAGCTTTACTTTGGTGCACTTCAAATTCTGCCTTTTTGCCAGTGCTTTTGCATCTGTAATCATTAGCTGGCACTTGCAATTTTTTATACAGATATGCTGCCACTGCTATTGCATCTGTAGTAATTAGTTGCACTTCACCGTGTGCTCCTTTTACAGACCCCTGTGCAACTTGTAACATTATATATGTTTAGATAACAATGTTATGCATTTCTTTTGTTGTTCATGCAGTTGCTGATGGTTTCTGACTTGGCATTATATGGATTTTGCAGGGAGAAAGAAAGATATCTGTGCTTGTTGGTATTGCATTAGCATTCACAGTGCATGTGTCTGCAGTTTACTGGTGGTACAGAAACGATGATCTTTTGTACCCGCTGGTCATGCTTCCTCCCAAATCAATTCCTCCATTCTGGCATGCTGTGTTCATAATCATGGTCAACGGTACTTTTCTAACCATCAGCTAAGCTTATATATATTATATGTATCTGTTCTTTCATGTTTAGGTGCGTTTTCAAGGGGATGCGATGTTATCATGTTTTGAGTATACACATAATCTTTCACTTTTCTTTTTATTAGAAAAGTGGCGATTTATCCATCCCGTCACCAAGGGTTCGAACTCCTAATCGCTCGGTCATCCAACATAACTTTTACCACTCGGATGCGACAACATTGGCAATCTTTCAGTTTTCTTTAAAATAAGCATATGATGGTTAAGGAAGGAATATCATATTAGCAAATGGCGATCAAATTCCTTCTAGTAAAAGGAGAACAAAGGCATTATGAAACTGATTCAATCCCTAGGAATTTTCCATCTTTTATAACAAAACCTTTCAGCTTTCGAAAGCTTTCTGAAAAGTCCTTGAATTTAACAATTTCTGAAGGAAAAACTTGTAAAAACCTCCGTGATATTTCTCTAGTTTTTATGTTAGTTTTTGACATTGTGTCAATAAATACCATCAACACCATTTCTCCTGCATTACAATGCAAGAAAGTGTGAATGCCCTTTTAAACACGGTGGCCACTATGTTCTTTGGAAGTTGGAACCATCTCTTCTCCCACTTTTTTCATGCTAATGCCTCTATTGCAGCAATGAGTTGAATTGAAACAGAATGTTCATATGGGGCTAATGGTTGTTGAATCAAGAACTGGTTTAAAAGTTTGCAAAATCTGCAAAGTTGTATTTAATTGTAGAATGTCGACACATCTTTCTGGTTTGTGGATCCCAGTTAAATAAGCGGAGTGATTCATTTGAAAGGCATGTTGCAAATGCGGCAATACATCAAAGGGGGAAGGGAATATAGAGAAGTGACCAAAATTCTTGGATCAATGAAGTACATCTTAAAATTTGGCAGAAGTATCCATAGCCTTATTTGACTAGAGGATTTCCTTTGGATAGATATCGTAATGGTAACAACTTACTTAAGTTAACTGTAACAACCCCCCTCCACACAGAGAATAAATTTATGCTGTTGCTGTTTGATGCCATCAGAGTTTTACTTTATTGTTACTTGAGTACGCATTACCTGGTTTCCTATGGTTGCCTTTGTTTTCCTTCAGTATAAGGAAGGGGAGGGAGCATGAGCACATACTTGTCAAGTTACTACGGAGCCAAGTCTGAGCGCCTTGGCATGCCTAGGTGCATTAAGTTGGTTATAATTCTTATTGTCCATTATGTAATTTGGTTTTATGAAACTATGGTTATCCGAAAGGGACAACAGTAGATTTTTTTACATCGAAATAGAAGGCAAGTGGGCAACGAGCTGCACCGCTAGTCTTTTTTGGATGGCAAAACCAATCCTTTGATGTAAGTACATAAGTATCATGATTATGATGAGTATTCCCGCCCTATATGACTATGTATTTTGATAAGCACATAAGTATCATGATAAACCATTAAAAAAGCTCTAAAGCATATACAAAGCCAACTTAAAGTAATTTTACTGATTAACAAATAACATTAATGCCCCAACCAAAGTTGTCAAAGGGCCAGCCGGTGACCCAATTTGCTGGGGTGCTGTGTGCCCATGCGTAGGCTATTTTATACATGCATATGATTATAATGTGTAGTCCTACCCTATATACATATTTTGTGACTATGTATTTTGGTAAGTACTAAGTACATAAGTTTCATGATTAATCATTAAAAAAAGCTCTAAAACATATACAAACTGATGCTAGCCGTAAAGGTGGATCTGCATAGAAAGCAAGTTCGGATCCAAGACAAAACTGATTAGAGCTTATTGGGCTTCAGTTGGGCTTTTATTTAATTATTTGTTTACTTAAGAATTTTATGTTTTATTTAATTCCGAATTTCCTTAAATTAGGATTTTACTTTCCTATTTTATTTACTTGTGTCAAGTGATCGAGTCTTATAAAAGCCAGCCTTTGGGCTTGTGTCTAGGCAGTTTAATATGAATTGAAATTTTAGTTTGCTTGTTGCAAAGTTATCCTTATTCTTCTCCTCTGTAGCATGTCCGCATAATATCACTATTTTGTATCCTGCCTTATTCTTCTTCTCTGTACAGTCTAATATCAAGTTTGATGTTTTATGGTATGATGACGTCATAATATCACTATTTTATATCTTATTCTGCGTCAAAGTTTATTCAGCACTTCCTAGAAGTTTCCTCAAAAGTTTTGAAAATTTTCCGATTCTACACCAACCAAGGTCGACATGAAGTCGACATCCAGTACCATGGATAAAGCGCCCAAGGTTCAAACTCTACAAAATACAAATCATCCTTGATTTACTCCATACCACACATCTTAGGGTTTGTGCTGTATTGGACAACACATGGTTTCATCGCCTCTATTTTCCAATGAAATACAACACATTCTTCAAAATAATATGTAATTTAAAGTGCAGACAAAGAACAAGACTGAAAATATTTGGTAAACATTTGCACCAGTAGTAAACTGTATTAGACATCGAACATTGACAACAATATATCAGTTGGACATTAACACCCTGAAATCAAACAATAATATCCATAATTAGGCATAAGGTCCTACAAAAGTGACCTCAGATAGCAACCCGGTCATGGGGTAGGGCAGGGCGTGAACATGTGCATGTGAGCACACAGTTGAGTCAATGCAAACAGTCCCCACTACTGCTACAGTAAGATGTTGAACTAACCTTAGTCTAACAGGTTAGGCTTGAAATCAACATGCTTATGGTTCGATAGTCATGTTAGCAATGTCAGTGTAGTGTTCGATATACGCTATCTAATATCACTATGTCAGTTTGTAATGTTGAAATAAGATAAGAGTTGTAATGTCAAATGTAGTGGCAGTGAGTCGGCTCCAATGTAAACTCATCCCAGGGTTTGGGTGGTTAATTGGGCGGCAGGGGGGTCACCCTTCTGATTTTTTTCCCTTTCGGTTTCTGAAATAAGATAAGAGTTCGTGACGTCAGATGTAGGGGCAGTGAGTCGGCTTCAATGTAAACTGATTTGTTGTAAACTACCTAAGTTCTTATTACTATTCTGTTTTGCGATTTACCTTTTGCATGCTGCAAATTTGGCACCTCAAGACTCTAATTTAAATTTCAATTAACTTCTAGTAGTCCCATGCATTATAGAGCTTTTGTCTCCTTTCTCACTTTCTTGCTCAATCATCATTGGGTGGTTAATTGGGTGGCAGGGGGGTCACCTCCTCCTGCCTTTTTTTTCCTTTCGGTTTTTGAAATAAGATAAGAGTTTGTAATGTCAGATGTAGTGGCAGTGAGTCGGCTTCAATGTAAACTCATTGGTTGTAAACTACCTAAGTTCTCATTACTATTCTGTTTTGTGATTTACCTTTTGCATGCTGCAAATTGGGTACCTCTAAGGCTCTAATTTGAATTTCAATAACTTCTAGTAGTCCCACACGTTGTAGAGCTATTGTCTCCTTTCTCACTTTCTTGCTCAATCATCTTACTAAATGTTGCCTAATAGCCTTTTTTAACTCCAATCTAACAGGCACTTATGTTGCATACTGTAGATTTATTTCTTTAATTCCTTTGCATATTTCCCTTACAAGTAACATCTATGCTTGCATCTATCATTTTTGCTAATGGCTCTGGGTATCAGAATTTAAATGTTTGAGGATCGTAGTTCCTTCAAATTACAAAACTTTATAGACATCTAAAAGCCTAACCTGTACAAGTACTGCAATGTGATAACTTGTTGCGAGCAAACTTTTTTGTTTTCATGTTAAAGGCTAAATTAGAATTTGTCCGCCAACTCTTTCTCCTTGCTTCTGTATGAAGTAGCAGGGAGTGGAGGCGGGATGAAGAGATAGACAGCGGGAAACAGGGTAAATGAAGAGAAGATGATCTAGCAGCCACACTGCTGTGATCTACCGGTTAGACCTTTGGCTACTCACATTTAGTTGCCGTTGACTTACAGTAGTAGTCAGCCAGCCATGTGACCACCAAATACAGCTGTTGTCCTTTACTTCCGGCCATCCCTTTCTGCTGTGTGTCTGCTGTCAATGCCTCCCTTTGTCATGCCGCCGAGGTACCCACAAGTGCCTTAAACCCATCAGCCTTGGTGCCTAACAAAATTGATTACTGTCCATTTCAACCTCTGCATATATCTTATGATTAACCTGGGTTATTAGGGTTCTCAAAATACACATGAATCGAAGATCGTCTTTTAAGCTTAGTTCTGAGCTCTTGCTCATTGCAATTAAACCTCTTACAAGGATAACAAGGCCCACAGATACTGTAGGCGACCCTTTTCTCGTGTTGACTTTTCAATGTTTGGCTCAGATCCATAATCTTATAGTTGCCGTGAGTATAGGGGCTTTCGATAATTTGCGTGACTGGATGTAAATATTGGTATTATGATCTTGTAACTCGCAATCCATGATGCACCCTGGGCATAGCTTTAAATTCCTTGTGATTTTTACCCTTATAAGGAACATATACACATGTTTTTAACTATATGAATGTTTGGCTTTTCTATAATATGCAAGAGTGGCTCTATTGTATGCCTCCAACTCTACTGTCTCGAACATGCTATTTCGGTTGTCCCCAGAAATCCTTGCCATACATTCATCCAAAAATCTACCCCTAAAAAAGTTAATGGGGTGTGTGTACGACAGAGATTCAACGGGACACGTCCGGAACAATAAGTTCGGGACAACAAATTTGAACCGCTACTATATGTATTATACTATGACATTGCAACTAAAGCAGTGATGAGAATATCACAACCCTTAGCACTCTTATACGGCTTACATGCACAATATTCATGGTTAGCATATCGATATCTGAGATTCCATAATACATGAGTGTTAAAGAGTATATACTAGCCTATTTAGTTAATAGGTTAATTAGTTAGTGGGCCTTTAGTGTCTCGGCCCATTTAGATTACTTGGGACACAAGTCTTAGGGTTTCTCCCTTGCTCCTATATATAGGACATGGTTGTACTCTTTTATTCATCTAATAGAATAAGTTCAATACAATATTCTTTCACTTGGTATCAGAGCGTTAGATCCTAACCTAGCCGTCGCCCCTCTTCCCTCTCCACGCGAACAACAGCCCTAGCAGCCGCCACTCGTCTCTTCCAGAGAGCAACCAAGGGGGAGAACCCCCGCCTGCGGGGCCGCCACTGTTGCCATGGCTTAGGCCGGCTGCCCGTCATGCATATCCCGGCCTCCATGGCCGTATCTATTCTCCTTTCTGAACAATCCAATTTTCTTTCCGTACGCTGGTGCTATCCTTCCCAGCTATCTGCATCACTCCCGACTATCCATCCATCCGCGCCGCATCACGCCGCCGCCATGTACCGCACAAGCGCCAACGACCAACAACAATATTGTTGCCGCCCCTAGCTGCAACCGCCACCAATCCTAGGAGCATCCACGTCAACAAGCAACAACGCCACCGCTGCCGCAATCGATGCCAGACGCATCAATCAGCACCACTGGCCAGGTCAACAATCGCCACTGCCTGCCCATGCGCCACCGATGACCGTCGACCCTACGCCATGTGCCGTCAGCGCACGACTATTAGCACCATCGCCAACAACAACAAACATCCATCGTCGCCGCTAATCCTAAGAGCAACAACCGCCGCTATCGCTGCTATTATTCAACCACTACTGTTTGGCAATCATCATCGTGTGTCTGTTCGCTGCAGTGTTGCTACCTCATTAGCAGCAATCATATGCTAGCCAACGATCACACTCTTCAGTCCTCATCGCCATCATCCAGGCCCCTTGATCGTTGTTCCACGTTGTTGCCCTGTTGCTATTTATCTCACCATCACCACCCATTATCTCTGCCCATTGCTGCTTGTCCTATTGCTGCCGCCTTGCTTCCGCTTAGAGAGATGCTCCATTACCCTAATTGTTCTATCTTCTCCCAAGTTTTTGACGCCCTCTCTATTCAGATCCTTACTCAAATCTATTTTTAGCTAATCGGATGCAATTTTAAGCCTAATCGGATTTTCCACGGGGTTTTGCTCCCGCACCCCCAGATTTGTTGTCTTAACGGGCCAAACGAATTCCCTTTTTGGGTCGGGATTAGATCCAATTAATTTTCTACCTTAATCTTACTTTGACCCATTTAGCATATTCTCTCCGGTTATCAGTTTCATTCTCCACATATTACACATCTCCATATCACAAATTTCTCTTAAATCCATCAATTCTTTTCCCACTCACCCATCATGTGTATATCCCTTTTTTCCACGTGCGGGGGTCATATATCAATTTCTCCACACCGAACACTCACTCTCGTCGTATTTGGTGTGTGAGGGGGATAGAGAGGAGAGAAGAGATGAGAAGAGAGAGTGTGTGAGAGAATGTATGAGAGAGAGTATGAGAAGAGATGGTATATGTATTCATGTTACTTATTCTAGGTTATCTTCATGAGAGCTTCATTGTTCAACACACTTGTACTCCACTTTCAGACAACATTATCACTTTGCTGCATTCTTGAGAGACAGGCGGGTGCTTCTCCAGTCATCGAAAGCTCAACAATTTCAAGTCTGCCAAGTCTACATCTGCAAGGTTGATTAATCCAATTTTATCATCACCGAGCTATTTTTATCACGTCTTCTTCGAGCTGCATCTGCGGTATTAGCATCACCTTCCGCTGATCTTCTTGGGACTTTCCTTGATGGATGATATCTCCTTTCCTGTCAAGCCCCCAAGGCTCACGCGACAGATTTATGGTGCTTGCATCGTAGCACCAACATATCGTCCATTTGTGTACGTGCCACGTTATGCACGTCTTCTCAGACGCTTTGAAGACACCACTACTGCTACATCATCATTGGAGATCTGCGTTCATGCCGCGTTAAGTACGTATTCCAGTGAAGTTGACATAGTCGTAGTATTGATGATCGTCTGCTCCAAGTGGCGAATTACTGTTGCAGTATTCATGTTCCATTTCAGATGTTCTTCATTCCAGATGCACTCCAAAAGACCTTCATCAAAGCTCGAGGATCTTCAGTCAGCAGAATACAATTTCAAAGAAAAGATGCGCCATCGTATGATTCAGGGGGAGTATCAATCTTTTGTATGGGGAGTGATATTTATCTTTTATCATTTCTATCTTTTCTTTTATCGAGTCCTATAACTCCAAGCTTGGACATGTGTTTCACCCACGATCCAACTTGAGGGGGTGTGTTAAAGAGTATATACTAGCCTATTTGTTAATTCAAAGCTTGGACATGTGTTTCACCTATGATCCAGCTTGAGGGGGAGTGTTAAAGAGTATATACTAGCCTATTTAGTTAATAGGTTAATTAGTTAGTGGGACTTTAGTGTCTCAGCCCGTTTAGATTACTTAGGACACAAGTCTCAGGGTTTCTCCCTTGCTCCTAGATATAGGACATGGTTGTACCTTTTTTATTCATCTAATAAAATCAGTTCAATACAATATTCTTTCACAATGAGAATATAGATACTATGACCTTTTATATGACCATTAAATCACCAAACATGTTCCCAAGATATATGGATTCAAGGTGCACTTTTGAATTTTTTGTAATCAGAACATTAGTTCCCTTGAAAAGGACATTGACAAATACGATCACAAATAGGCCCAAAGACCCACAGAAAGAACCAAAGGGCAAAGGCATAATTCAAGCTGCAAACTTGACAAATATGCTCCTCACTTCTCTCCCTACCCCAACTGCTATCTCAGTCTCCTAATCCTTTTGGAGCCACTTCATACATGCATTAAAACACTCCAGCTGCTTCTCTATCTAGCAATGGAAAGCAGAGGTGGGACATGGAAGAGATGGCAGAGGAGCATAAAAGTGGAGAAGGTAGAAGAGTGGCGGCAGCGATCACCACACAGGGCTTAAGTGGAGTGTGCAAATGAAGAAGGGGAGATAAAGCCCTTTTGATATCAGATTTAGTAAAAAAAGTTAAAAGGCAGGACAATCTGTTTGCTCAACCAAGATTCATGTACTTTGCTGTAATTTCTGAAAGAGAGTGATGTTTGTAAATCAGGTTTCAAACCTTAAAGTAAATACTAGGATGTAACCAAATGTTATTTGACTGGAACATGGTATTTTTAAGAAAATTATGACGTGACTTGTACGTATTTAACTAATTTTTTTAACTCTATGCTATTACTTTCATGTTGTTTTTTCCATAGTCATTTCCTTAAATTAGATTACGTTTATGCCAGTATCTGTAATATTATCTTTATGACATTATATTGTTAGAGGAAATGATAACAACATTGGGATGTTCAGAGAGTAGATTGTTTGATATCTTTCTCTGTCCTATCTCTTACTGTGAGAATTGTGATGAATCTCAGTTCACTCTCCTTACCCATCCTTCCTAACAATCAGGTAGCACGTACCAGATGTCATGTGTTGGAATTGAGTGGTTGTGGATGATTGCAGAATTACAATCTTTTTATTTCCAGTTCTTGGGTTTAGCAATCTCTGTTGATGATGCTAGTGTCAAACAGTTTTTTAACTTCTTGAATGGTTTCTTCCAGATACAATGGTACGCCAGACAGCTATGATTTTTAAATGCATACTCCTGATGTATTACAAGAATAGCAGGGGTCGGAATTATCGTAAACAGGTTCGAATTCATTATTATTCATTTTCTGATAAACCAAATGATAAATGTGCATGCAAAAACTGTGCAGTATCATCCAAATATGTGATATATATATGAATATGAAGACTGTGGTTGCCAAATTGATAGTCATTGGTCTATGCCTTTTACAGTAAGAGCATCTAGGCGGACCAGGCATCTGTTTCAATGTGCATTAGCTCACTTTACTAAATAACTGGATTTATTCTAGCGGTTTGTTTGGATATACTGTCTAATGGCTCCGTTGTTTAGTTCCTTTATGCATTATGGTCTGCTGCTTCTATTTCAACCACCCTTTGTAAACATAACTTTTACAAAGTAGAAGTATACTTCAACTGGAGATATGGTGCGACTTTCTTGCATTATTGAAAATAAATCTGATTTACCCCGACATAGGCTTAGATGATGACGACGACGATGACTGAAGAAAATATCTGATTTACAATATACGATGTTAATGGTGATGTAAAGTAGCTTAGGGAAGTAGTGTCCCTCACTGGATGTATGCTGATATAGTTAATCTAGAGTTTCCTGACTGTTTGCACCTGATGACTTTGACTTTTGAATTATATGTCTAGGTTAAATTCGTATTTATATTTTATCTGGACACAAGCTAGCATCTGATTTTGTTGAACTTGACGTTTTTGTTTTTGAAATTTTATATAGCATGCTTAATTGCTTATTGTTATATTCATACTTATCCGGAACTAAATTTTACTGATACACTAGGAAAAACTGAGCATGGGCACGGTTATGATTTTGTAGGGTCAAATGCTAACCTTAGTGGAGTATTTTCTTCTTCTATATCGTGCACTGCTGCCAGCACCTGTTTGGTACCGATTCTTCTTGAACAAGGAGTATGGAAGCCTCTTCTCTTCTCTTACAACTGGACTGTATCTGACTTTTAAGCTAACCTCTGTTGTTGAGAAGGTATACATTCGCCGGATAACATCTTTCTGTACTTGCAAATTCTTTTAGTGGATAGTTGACTGCATTTTCTGAAGTAGGAATTCTTGATATAATATATCACACACTATACTAATATACCTGACGTATATGTAGGTCCAATCATTCTTTACTGCATTGAAAGCTCTGTCTCGGAAAGAAGTGCATTATGGATCCTATGCCACGCTGGAACAGGTAACGATATATACCAGAGACCCCCAACCCCATACCCCAAGAGTCATGACTCATGCTGCCTCTCAACATTCTGATTTCATTCCTCACATCTCAATGCGGAATTTGAATTTATTTAGGAAAACCAGTATTTCAATTGTTATCCATGTGATTTATCTAAACTAAGATTTGAATCCCTTGTTCTGATTTTGCAAGTTGAATACAGTGTCTTGCATGCACATTCACTCACTGTGATATAGGCTAATGAGAATACCTGATCTGTAAATTCTTTGACATTATTGCATGTCAAGCTTCTTTATACAGAGGGCATGACCTACAAAAATGCTCTTTAATATATCCTAATGGGAATTCCTCTTGTGTTTATCGGATTATAGGTTATTGCTGCTGGTGATCTGTGTGCAATATGCCAAGAGAAGATGCATGCTCCTATACTTCTACGTTGCAAACATATATTCTGCGAGGACTGTGTATCTGAGTGGTGAGTTTGTCTGCTTTATCTTAACTCCTTTACGTCAATTCTTGTATTAGTATAGTTGGCATAGTCAAGTTAATTAATTGGATACCTGGGTGATAATCATACACACATGTGCACGCACACACAGGCACACACACACACACACTCTTTTTTCAAGTGCATCATTTTGTTGCCTTTAGATGCACGATGTATAAACGTCCAAAAGAGTTCAACATGTCAATCTAAGCTATTCATATCACACTTAAGAAGATCAACGTTTCTTATTTTCAAAATAGTGGTTGGATGACACAAAATGAGTTATGTGCATACTGCATGGCTTCACTGGCATACTGGTGTATATCAGATCTCTCTTCTCTCTGTGTGTGTCTCCATATATATGGATGTATAGTTGATACATTCATATTTAGATATAGCTCAATATATATTTTATCAGGAAAGAGCTTAAAAAGACAGATTTTACTTTCATCTTGATCAAAATATGAACCATAATAGAGTTAATTGGAAAAGAAGGATCCATTAGCTGACCCCAACATGGTTGAGATTGTGGCTTAGATGATGTTGATGTCGTCTTAGATTTTCAAAACACAAGACAGGTGGAGGATGCAAAACAACTCGAGTATATAGGTTCACCGGAGCACGAGTGTATCTCGGCTTGTCTCTCTTTGTGTGTGCATGTGTGTGTATTATATATGCATGCATGCATGTATAGTTACATTTATATATAGGTGTAGCTAGGCTTTTATATATTGACTATTTCACTTGGCTTTTGTATATTGTTTTCTCTCAACTTAATTAATTTTAAGTTCACCTAAATCACCTCCTTTACATGGCCTAATTAGGCCAACCTTGCCTTGATTTGACCTAAATTAGATCCAACTAACCCGAATTGTTCTAAATGGCCATCATCGACCTAGCTCAAACCTCAACTATTCTAGTTCAGCCTAAAACACATCAATTCTTGTAAGGTATAGTTGGCATAACCAAGTTATTTAGTCGGATACTTGGCTGATAGTCACCATACACCAAAAGTGTCGGCATCACTGGTCCGGAGTCTACAGTTCTGTTTGATTCAGCTAAGGGTTTGTTTGGTAGGATCTTTTGATTGTTAGGAGCTTTAGAAAACAAATCGTTTGGTATGGTGCAGTAAAGTGCAGCTGGAGGAATTGTATTTTCATCCATTCCCATAAAACAACTCAAAATCACTGTTTTTGTTCTGCACACTTTTTTCGGTGTAGTTGGACACACTTCTGCCATGACCCTAATTTTAACAGCAAATTTTACTATAAGGACAGAGACTATCGGGAACGTACGATACTTTTCTCGTTCCACATCCTTCATACCTGTCCCATTCTCTCCCCGACATAGTGAACCATAAAAATTGTTGCCCCGTTCTTGCAATTATTCTCTGCACTCAACAGTTGCCATACGACAAACTTTTTACAAACATCTCATGTTTATGTAACTCATAAAATTTAATGAGATCTATTCTATAAAAAAATCAATAGCATTAACTTCATCGTATAACAAAGCTAATGCTTTTGATATTGACCGTGATAATGACTAAAAATCTAATACAACTTTTATTACCCCACCCAGGGCTTTTCTGGTCTTTTTTCTTTCTTTCTTGTAGCCTATGAATAAGAAATTCAGAATGCCGATATGGAGAACCGACAGAACAAGACAAATAGGTTTTTTTGGGTTCAATTTAACGTGGTAATCCAAAGCTGCCAAAGGAATAAACCAGTGCAACACAGAAATAGAATTGTATAGGGGGAGAGAGAAGATGTCCACCGAATTGAGGGGCAGGGAAAATCTAGACTGAAGCAAGAGGTGCGGGAGCTAGACTGAAAGGGAGAGGATTCACACATTTGCGGGGTTTTTCGTCCGTCCATACGCTTTTTAATGCAAAGAAGTTTAGATCTAGCATGCAATGGTTGTAAACTTAGGTATATGTATTAAGCTAAATACATTCGAGTGCATTGTAGCCTAAACGACTCTCTCTTTGTCTCTCTCTATATAAATATATTTATATCTAGATTTATATAATCACTTCCTCTACATGTTCCTAAATTAGCTCAACCTTGCATTGATTTGACCTAAAGTAGGACTATCTTGCCCTAATTGTAATAATCAGAGATTCAGATTTTCACCAAATTGTACTCCGTTTGACTTAAAGCAAACCTAAACTTATTCTAGTTAAACCCTAAAGTGGCGGTCACCTTGATAACTATGGTTTGGTGTTACTTGCAGAAAACCACCTCAATGTTTCCGTTATTGAGTATTGTTTTGTCTGTAGATGTACCTTGTGATGTGGTTGTTTTTGTTTGGGTACTTTTGGTCCATTTGACACATCCGGAAAATATCTGTACCTTACCTAAGATAAGTATCTTCCGACTCGATACTTATTCCATTTAGATTTAAGTAGCATCACGGCATCTCTTCAATTGGTCTATGATGAAACCTTGCCTTTCTCAGCTCTTCATAAGGATTTCCGAGGCTCCAAAGAAAAGCGGTTTGCTTTCCTTTTCAATAAAATTTGGGTGCAATGCCGAACCTAAGTGGGCACCTGGCATGGGATATCACTATATTTCTGTAAGTGCGTGCACCTGTATTCCCTCTGACATATTTTACAGGCATGTATATGTCTCTCTGATAAAGTTGTTATTAACAGGGAAGGGAATTTTGAGCAACCCCATAAATTGCCACAAACATATAACATTCATAATACACACTGCAAGAAAATGCAGAATGACATTTATTTTGGTCAAAATGCAGAACATTATTCGATGTGTAGGACATTGAATTACTGCACAAAGTAATTGAAATGTCACTTTTACGAGTATGCACTAAAAGTGTGTTGGAAAATGTTAGGCAGGTTCGATATTGTTGCCTTTGGAGATATGGTGCCAGCCAGTCAGCCATTTCTCTAACTACCATCCACAGATTAGATATCTTGGTTCAGTGCGAATACAAATTAATAGATGAAGTAAAAGCTGCTCTGTTTTCTTTCCTTGTGGTACTTTTTCGATGATTGTTTCTGCCAGAAATTCCCTCTATTCATCATCCTCATGTACCTTGACGAAGATTAATGTTGGTGGATCTGTTAGATGCTATATGATTTTCCAAATTCGGGAAGGCATTTTGCTAATCTCTTGGACTTCAATATCCATCTGCATCTTGCTTTTTAACCTTCATGAATTAAATTATGCTTCTTCTGGAGTAGGCTGCATCTAATGAGATGATTCATAGTTGTCAAGGCGGCCAGTCGGTCACCTTTCCATCTTGGGCGACCAACCGACTAGTCGGTCGCTCAGTCGTAGGAAGTATATTTACATAATATTGATCATCTCCATATAGTTATATACAATAATTATATATATCCACTAATGTAAGCATGTAAGCATATAATAACCTAGATTGGTAAATAATGTCATAAAACTCCTCCACAATTTTGAATGAAGACTATTCAGTGTATTCAAGTTAAACAAATATAATTAGATAGAGAAAAGTGATATACCATTATTAAATTAAAAGTTATTAATCCTGGTCATCAGAACCGGACTGGTTCCCGGTTAACCGGTCCAACCAGTGGTTGGACCGGTTCAACCGGTGACGTCATCAATGAGGTCATATATAAATATATTATGCTAAAAATATATACAAGATGTGGATATTAGAAGAATATGATCCAATTGAAACTATGATGAAACAAGTCCAAATCTTTTTCCCACTCTATACAACATTTTTTTGACATACTCCCAAGTGGGATTAGACTTTGCCTACAAAAAGTCTTCTTGCAACATAGTGTCATTTCTACTCCACAAAATAACAGAAGGGTTAATGTAAACACTAATTGGGTAGTAATGCAAATAATAGATGAAACATGAACTGATGAGGGGAAGAAAATGAAAAAAAGGAAGAATGACATAACAATAAGTGAAGGTGTGTAGGAGATGAAGAAGAAAACGTACAAGACAACAACACAGAGGGTGAAGGGGAGTAGGATGAGAAGAAAAAAAATGTAAAAATAAAAAAGAGCAGCAGAACAGATGAAGGGGACTGAAACCAGCCGATTCTGTCTAATAGGACATGTTCTGTCCAACCGGACCGGTCTATCTAACCAGACCCATTCTACGGTTGGACCGACCGGTTGGTCGGTTTTCACCGGTTCTTGGGTGACTTCCGGGTTTGGAGCCTGACTGGACCGGTTTGGTCACCAGTTCCCGGTTCAATTCGGTTTTAATAACCCTGTTATTAATTGAGCTAGTGTAGTGTGAATGAAATTGATGTTCACATCAAACCATTGCAAGAGACAAACACACAAATTCGAGATAGGGGGTGGGGGGAATTAGAATAGCAAAAAAAAGAAAAAACCTTATCATTCTTGGCTCTAGCCTAACTAAGCGGCCGACCAGGCATGGCTTGGGCCGACCAGTCGGGGTAGTCGGCCGACTAGCTAACCAGTTGGCTTGGGCAGACGCCAAACTAAGGTCCGAATTTGGGCGGTAGGCTAGTAAGACCCCCCCCCTCCAATGACCAGCCGACTGGTCGTTGACTAGTCGACCGACTCAACACGTATGGATGAATTTAGTCAAGTTCAGCCCATAAATAGCCTCAATCATCTAATCAACATGTTTGATATTATATGCAATATATGCCCTTTCACTAAAGCGTGTCATCACTTGTAAGTTGTAACTGTACCTTCCATTATCTTCATGCCATGTTAAGTTGCTAATTGTAACATATCATATAGTATTTGTAGGGGGGCACAGTTCGGTTTGGTTTGGTTTACCATTAAAACTACAACCCTAACTACATATATTGGTTTGTAAAATTTTCAAACCTAACCTAACCATTAACTACTAGATAGCGAATCCGAACCGAACAATTAGGTTTGGTTTTGTTTACCATTAAATCTTCAAATTGAACTTATACATTTTGTATGTAAAATTTCTAACCAAACTGAAACGTTGACTAGTACATAGCCAAACCGAACCGAACTGTTAATTTTTAGTTATGTTTGGTTTCAAACTATTATCCGTGAAACTATAAAATACTATATCAAGCTTTCTTCAACAATCCAACCATTGCCATCATCTTTATCAATTCATTTATAATGATAAAAAACTTTGAATCTAAAAATGTTTATCAATGGGTAATATAAGAATACATATATAAACTATAAGTAGACACTGTCCCATAAACTTCAAATAAGCATGCGTTATACCACATACAAGGAATGAGATATCGTCGATATCGGATAGAAATATCGGTACTGATGCTGTCGGCTATGGGAACATGCGTGCGTACCGATAGGCTTGCAAATGTCAGTAATATTGACATGTATACTGCCAATATCACCACATTTCGATGCAAAATGCAATACTGACTTCACTGTACTGACCGAATCCGGTGTATACCAACAAGTATACCAGTTTTTGCGAGAATGACTGCTATTATTTCTTGGGAGGAGAAAAGAATGTGCATTTGGGTGATTTTGGCGATTTGAGCTAAAATCAACCCAAATCAAGGTAAGTCTAACTAATCTCTTTTATTTTCTACCATTTGCAACCTCTCCATATGTTTTTCCTACTTTTTGTTTGACTTTCACCTAAAAAAGGATTTTCTACCACCAAAATCTAGTATTACTCCAATTTTGATATGTTTCATGCGAACTATACATACATCTATAAGTATATTATGTAGAACTACAATATTATCACTAGATGTACCTAATTACAACACTATTAATTACTATTATCATGCAATTTATCTAATCACGAGTACTATTACAATAAATACTATTATAATTAGTTACCTATTTTTGTTTAGTAGAAGATGTACTACTAAAGAGTAATTTGAATATAATACAAGTGAGTATTATACACACATACAATATTGCACATGACATGTATGAGCAACACGTAACTTCATACAACCAACCTTACATAATGTACATGTCATGGGAGCAATATGTTAGCCATATCAACTCAATACTATAGGGGAGAATCAGTGCGTAACTCGACATACAAATGATATGAGTTAGTAAGTTGCTATGCTATTACCGTGTTGTAAATTCGGTGTTATTGCGTAAGTGTGTGTATTTATTTTTATGGATTGTGCTAGTAAAATTCCAAATCTTAACTCCTACATGTTGTCATTGAAATCCTTCATTGAAATCCCTAGAAAACAAGACAAGTTCCTACCTCCCGCATGATAAACACACCAACCCACGTACCCATTATAAAATTTATTGCATAAAATGACGCATTTAGGTGTGGAGATTACACTTGTACAATTTCATGATTTAATTCGTTCAGTTTGGTGTCGAAACAGCCAGTTTGCATCTGTTGATAATTCTGTCGGTATACCGGTAAATATCTATTTCCAGGATGTCGAAACGACATCGGTGTCGGATACTTCATTCCTTGACCACATAGTCTATAGTTTTTAAGTATCTGTTTCATTTATTTAGCATTAGATTTACACATGAAATTTCATTAAACTTATTTAGTAAAATTTAGTTTAAAAAGGTAATTCACAATGTAAGAGTATGTATAGTGGTTATTGGGCTTAGGCCCATCTGTCATCATATGTTTTTATAATGTTCTTGGCACACTTAAAGTGAGGGGTCCATATACCCATTTTAGTGTATCCACTCAACTTTTGTACTCATATATGTAGGAGAATCCCTGTACTCAACCTAATGAGATCACTGTTGTAATACATATTTACAATAAGTATATATTCTAATAATATGTAGACATGTATGGGTTTGCTTTGGTTTGGTGAAACTGCACCCTCAAACTGAACTTGACTACAATTTAATGGTTTGAAAGTTTTTGAAACCAAACCAAACCTTTCACCCCCTAAAACTGAACTGATCGGGTTGGTTAAGTTCAATGGTCTGGTTTGATTTTTTGCCCAGTCCTAAAAATTTGGTCTATCAGAGGAATAAGAAGAGTTGAGAGGCCTTGTCATAATCTCATATATGTTTTGAAGTTCCTCTAGTCATTATCTACACGTACCTTGATTAAGAGTAATCTTGGTTAATCTGCTAGATGCAATATGATTTCCCAAATGCTGGATGGCGTTTCGCTTATCTCTTGGACTTCAATTCCATTTGCATCTATCTTCTTAACCTTCATGATATAAAACCAAAATCATCTGGAGTAGGCTGCATCCAATGAGTTAGACTTTTGTTTAATCAATTTCCAACCCAGAAATAACCTCAAACATCTAATCAGCAGGTTTGATATTATATGCAACATCACCCTTCCAGAAAAGCATGCCATCCCTTGTAACTGTACTGTTGATGACTGATAAGCCTTCCATTGTCTTCATGATTGTAGCACAGCATATGTGATTTGGCCCATGAGTGGATCAGAAGAATAAAAAGGGTTGCGGGGCCTTGTCACTATCTCCTATATGTTTCGAAGTTCCTGTAACAGCACTATTAATAAGCTCTACAAGGTGCACAGTATTAATTAATTTTGGATGAAAGTCTGCTTGCTTCAGTAGACACAACAAGCATCTACATGCCTGTGTTTAAGCGTATTTGAAGTCTGCATGCTTCAGTAGACACAAGAAGCATCTACATGCCTATGTTTAGGTGTACTTCAACTTCCCAACAGGGTCACCTATGCTAGTACTATTCTGAGTTGAGCATGCTTAACCACATAGTTCTTAGTAATAAGTTCCCTAAAAAGGAGGTACAGCCGGGATGGCAATTTCACCCGCCCCGACCCGACCTGACCCAAAGATATGGGTTTAATTGGGTGTATGGGTGAGGCTGGGTGAGCCAATTGGGCTGGGCCGTACTTGGGTCAAATTCGGGCGCAAGGCATTTTTTACGGGCGCACATGTCCGCTGTCGCCCATTAAAAAAACAACAGCAGCACTTTATGGGTCTCCCTCTCACATCCTCGCCCCGTGACTTGTCTCCTCTGTGGCTCTGGGCCTCGTGTGCCCTCCCTAGTCGCCACCTTGGAGTCATCATCTCCTATTGCTGCCTCTGGTCGTTGCCTGTTGCCCCGTTCCAAACCATGATGCCGGTGACATAGGACCAACAGCTCCGCCGACGCTCGAAGGGCTCTATTGCAGACCTCCTCCGGCCACTTCCACCTATCCGATGCCTGGCAAAAACCAGAGGTGGCCGTACAAGCTGGTGCGTGACTGTAGCCAAGGAAGCCCGCCGTCTGTGAGTCTGACCAGGACCATGTGTTCGGCATGTACTGTTAATTAGAACATGGTCTATAGTTTTGCAAAAGACGCATCTTGCACGTAGTCTCTCTCTTATGTCTATAGAGCACAGGGACACATGATTCCAAAAGCGGCACCTCTTTTACCCTTCCTAACCATCCTTTGTCCCGGTTTTCACCCCCACCAATGTCTGCAATACATTAGCACCTGCTTCCAGCCAACCCAACTCATCCCGCTCCTTTCTCGTCTGTTCGTCTTCTTGCCCTTTCTTTCTACCACAGATGGCCACGAACCTGCGACAAAGGGTGTACTAATTAAAATGGCACTTGCATTGGCGGTGAAGAGGGAGAAGGATAAATGAGTACAGCAGATCGACACAGGTTCTTCTCCAGCCGCCAACTGATATTGGTTGTTGTTTGTAGCTTGTAAATTCTGTAGAATGAGAGTTTTGTAGTACATCAAGTCATCAACTGATATGTAATGTTTCTCGGCTCCTTTTAATGGGATCCGCGTGATTAGGGAACTGATTTGCAAGTTTCTAAAGCTTTTAAGGAAACCAATATGATCGGAAGCTGTTTCTTAGTGTTTTTCTGTAGGTTGTAATGGTATCTGTGACGTGTATATGAATCATTGTTGTGTTCTCTATTCACGACATGGATATGGGCTAGTATAGTAGTGTCACACTTTGTTTGCAGCAACAATGTATCATACAGCACCAAATCATTGCATGGGTCGGGTTGGGCAGACTCGGGTTGGTTTTGGTTATCTTTGGGTTGGGTGAATTTTTTTTATATTACCCATCAAATTTGGGTTGGGTTTGGATTTGGGTCTGCAATATTCGGGTCGGGTTGGGAGAATCTAACCCATTGCCATCCCTAACTGATTCAACATTATCCTCGTGCCATGTTATCTCACTGATCGTAGCATAGCTTACATGATGATTTGGCCCATCAGAAGAATAACAAGGGTTGAGGGCCCTTGTCACAATCTCTATATTTTGAAGTTCCTGCAGCAACACTATTAATAAGCTCTACAAGATGCACAATAAAAATGCAATGGATTTCCTGATGAAAGTCTGCATGCTTCAGTAGATACAAAAGCATCTACATGCCTGTTTTTAGGTGTATCTCAACATCCATCCCTACCATACCTTTCATCACGAGTTCCATGTGCAACGGACAGTCGAGATGGCAAATATATCAATTGTCCACTATCCCACAAATCAAGGACAACCAATTATGACAGGTGGTGGGTTCAACGGGAATCCAGTGGCAGCTATCTGTAGCTGTACCATATAGGTTTTACGTGTTGTAGAAGTAGCTGTCCAGTAAAAACGGGTAAACCGGAAGATATGTGAATGCATTGCATCAGCACAGCTAGAATCACGTGTGATATGAATCTCTGCCGATCTGGTGGAACTTAGGATTGGATACGCAAAACCTGGCCCACTTCGAATCCCTAACATGTATGCTGTTTACCTCCAAAGTCCAAACGTTTGTTTCCTGTTGCATCTTAATTCATATCCTAACTTTAGTTTGTGCTGAAGGAACTTGTTTATTACAAGTAATTGCAAATGTGATGTTTGTCCCCATTTTCTTCAGGTTTGAAAGGGAAAGGACGTGCCCCTTGTGTAGAGCTTTGGTGAAACCTGCAGAACTTAAATCTTTTGGCGATGGTTCGACTAGCCTGTTCTTTCAGTTGTTCTAGATTGCTGTTCACTGGGTGTAAGCTTCAACCATGGTTCCTAGACAGCCAGAAGCTGCCGTTTGTATGTTGGGGTATTGCTGTCTGAGAGGATGCCAGGTCATGTCGTTTTCAAACCATCATTTGCCACGCCCTTAATCATGGCTGTCGCCATAATTGTACGTGATCACATATGTATAAATTGACGCTTACAGTTTTCTGAGATAAAGAATGAGATGATTTACAGAATCATTACTATAATGACCATAAGAGCCGAAGTTTAGCAAATATTTTCATTTTTAATGTTTAGCCGTAAGCAGTATACACATTTGTTTGTGTGCTGATGGTGAACGAAATGGGGACTAGAATGTTGGTCGTATCAATGATGGCATGCCAGACTTCTTTTGATGCCACTCAGATTTAAGTAATGCCATCCTACACGCTTTTTCAGCCGACATGATACTGCAATATATACAAGCTGAATATTTTTTATATAAAAAATGCTATCTGAATAACATATAACTGGCTGATTGTGTTATAAGATATCCTATTTTCTCCTTAGGACAAAACTGCCAACTACAACTGTTAAGTTGGCTAGTGAAATCATGTAGGGTTTTCAGAATACCATCTTCACAACACTAGGCATTAGCCAAACGTTAATGAATGCCACATTAATGAAGCCAAGCAGTCTAAGATCTGAAAAAGAAATCCTTTTTACCTATATTGATGAGGTAAATATTTGGAGTGTTCTTGGGAGCCTCAACATAATTGTTAAAGGTGATGGTGGAAAAACATCGCTTCAAGCTAAACTGTCGTTGCGTAGGATTTACTTCGTAAGTAATGAGGGGTCCACTACTCACCAAGTCGAAGAGACAGGGACAACTAATTACACTCTCAATTCTGAATAGCAGCCTCGGCTTTCAGGATGATGGTGAACTTAGTCCAAATCTGCAACAAACACCCGAACTTCTAGAAACTCTTTGCGCCATTATACCAATGCAATGTTCTGTTTGCTGTGTTTCTAAAGTTCGGAGGATTTCAGAAATACACTTTTTGCAATTTCGAGGACTATTAGGAGTCCTTTACACTAGGAACCTCTTACATTTATAATTTATGTTTGGTTTAGTGGAATAAAAAAACATCTATTCTAAAAATTGATGTTTTGTATAATGGATTTTCTCCAAGGATTTATTTTTTAGATTATAACTTGGAAGTGAATATAACATGTATCAAACTGGATAAAAGTAGAGCTATGTGTACACTTAGATCACTGAATAGGTTGCGGGTTGGGTTTGGTCCACATGGTTAGAAAAAAATCAAGTAATATCATCTCATACAATATATATAGATTTTTGGCATAATTTGGGCTAACCTACAAAACATAAAAAACGTGCAATTTTGCTTATACATGTTTTCTTATGAAAAACTCCGATGTATGATAAATTGAATAAGATGTACAAATTGGAAAGTCTATACATAAAGTAGCACGTCTCGTACTCATATATGTATAACAACCAACATTATGTTCAAAGATAGAGAATCTTACCTTAGCCCAAGTATGATCCCTACAGGAATTTTGATGAAAAATTGGGACATGCAATGTCCTATGTATGCTAGGCAAACAAGGTACAAGATCGTTTATGTGGACTAAAACATGGGACAAATCATCTTCGCCAAGTTTGATGCTCAACTCCACATTATCTCCACACCATCTGTGAGAGCTATCTATATGCAAACTTATTATTATTGTAATTTTAGAATTAAAATTCTCAAAATTGAAAATTAAATGTTTGATTCAGAATTCAATATTTTTTTTGATGTATTATTTTTAGAATTGGACTTCAATGTCTGGTCATTACTAGTTAGATATTGATACTTTTGTCTTTCAAATTTCGATGGAATTTTTAATATAAAAATTCAAAACTTGGTCTAAATTTACTTAGTACTTATTTAACATTTTAAATGAAGTATAAATCACATGTGAAGAACATGAAATCAATGAACACGCCTATTATCACATTAATCTATTTTCATTTTCTACCACCACATAAAAAATACAATATCAAATTTTGTTCCACTTGTATATATTTTTACCGTAGGTATGAAAACTCGTCAGCACATCCATATGGAATACGATGGAATGATTGATCATGCCAACCAATTTGTAGATGTCAAGATAAGCAAACATGTAAAATCTAATGTATTTAACTCCTCGTATAATAATATATGGATAAGCACTTCTCCTTTTTAAGGAAAAAAAATCTTATATACAGTTGATGACACAACAAAATCATTTAAATAAACACAAACCCAAAATGGAAACAACCCATAATCACCTTGTTAAACATTGTGTACACAAATGTTATTTAAGAAGTCTACATCTCAAGCTAATATCCAAATAACGTCTCTCCAATATATAATAACAATAATAATAATAATAATAATAATAATAATAATAATAATAATAACAACAACAATAATAATAATAATAATAATAATAATAATAATAATAATCAATACCAAATACGTTGGCGTCTACTACATGGATCCATCTTTTCCAATCATATTTATTATAAGTCATATTATGATCAATATGTAGAGATTCAAAAATATCAGTTTTTAAGCTCAAGTTAATCTAGGCTATTCTCTTCTTCTTTTGACTAAGCCTAACTCAACATCATTACCTTGAGTATTTTTGTTGTCATTCTGTGTTACATATATCCATGCAATCTCAGACTGCTCTCATGCAACTCGTCCTTAATGCTCACCATCCCCACTTTGTTCATGACATAATAATTTCTCAACTGAACTATCCTTTTCTTCCCACATATCCATATGAACATACACATTCATCCATATTCATCATGTTGAGACCTTATTTCCTCACCACTAAACGTGCACTCTTATATTAAATAGGTAAACATGCATCTATAACATAAAACTTACCTTTGCATATGAGAGAGATCTTCTAGTCACATACTATAGTTGCACTCCTCCAATTTTAACCATCATGTTGTATTTTTTTGACAAACATCATCTTGGACATCACCATCCATTTGGATAATAGAACCCATGTTACAAGACTTATAACTTTTTGGTACATCCACTCCATCCAACTTGTTCCCACCATCTACAATTTAAGATGATTGGAATTGCATCGTGTATACTCATTTTTGCTTTTCTAGACCTTGAATCAATTAGAACCCAATGCATTTCCCCAAACTTAAACTGTATCATTAAATCTCGCTCTAGTTTGCATCAATCAACACAATATCGTCAACAAATAACACACACCAAGAAATATCATCTTGAACTTCATTAACCCGTCCATGTTAAGAACAAATGATATGGGCTCGATGTTGATCCTTGATATTACATGTAATGAGTGGATCTTGAGAGGGGATTCATTCATTATTTAATAAATAATTGTATTGGTTGAAGAATAGAACTCAATCTGTTTGACAAAATGTCCATGTCACGCTTCTCACATAGCTCCTTATAATGCGATGATGCATATTTCTTGATAAGCAAGTAACGGGCCAAGGCCCATGTAAATGCCCTAGCCGCCCTTGTATAAATACACATGATATACATGTGTAAAGAGGTGAGCATTGAGAAAAATGATATTGATTGCTATGTATTTTTGAATCTAAAAAGCTCTCTCTCTCTCCCACCTTTCTCACTTATCTCTCTAAATCATTTCTCTTCATTCTCAAACCTAGGGTTTGTGGTTTATCAATGCAGTTTTGACATTAGATCTTGCTTCCGCTACCTTCAATCACGTCATCATTTCTGATTACAAGATTGTCAACGACTCCAAGAGCATCAAAGTACCCTTACCCCGCCGACATCAATGTCTCGAACTTCGTCTCATTGAAGTTCACAAGCTCCAATTACCTATATTGGGAGGTACGCGTTAGGGCTCTGATCGATAACAACTCTCTCAAATCCTTGATCGACATAACTAAGAAGCCACCAGAGAAGATCCTTGTGGATGAAGAAGGAACAATCACCCCCAATCCTGCCAACTCTTTGTGGATGTGGATAGACATGCTGATCATGAGAACCCTAACCAAAGAAGTTCTTGGAGTAGTGGTGGGGCTAACAACATCCACTTAGATCTGGTCATCACTGGACAAAAACTTCTATGAGTCCACACAATCCAAAAGATTCGAGTCAACAACAAAGCTGCAAATGATTCAAAAAGGAAATAGAAGCATGACAGAATATCTCTAAGAATTCAAGCTCATATGTGATCAACTCCACGCCATTGGTAAGCCTTTACCCGATGACGACAAAGTCTACTTCCTTCTCAATGGCCTTGTAGTAGAATTTGGACCTTCATTGTGTCTATGATGAGACCACCTCTTCTATCCTATGATGAAGTTGTCTCTCTCTTAAAAGATCATGACATGCTCATATATTCCTATAAAATCATTTTTGGACCTAATCTGGCCCTCCTAGGACAACAAACAAGAATTGGATCCAAAAATTTAGGGAAAGGCGACTTCCATATGAATAATCCACATCCGCAGTAGTACAATCCTAATCATGGTCTTCAACAGTCAGACCTCCCAATTAGTTCTCTTCCCAAAGATGTGGATTCGATCAGAGCATTAGGTCACCACCTGGAAACTTCCACACCAATACCTTCAGTCCCCCGATCTTCTGTCAGATATGTGGGAAATGAGGTCATGAAGCCTTTTGATGCTGACACCAGTTTGACAACACCTTCCACAACCCTGAGATTCCAAGGACCCTCACCGATGATGTAGTTACTGATCAAGCTAAGGCTATGACCGCAATGCAGATCACTGAGCCAAACAACTTTAACATGAACGAGTGGCAAGTTGACTCTGGTGCCAACAATAACATTGCTAAGAATGTAGGTATACTAAGTAACATTATTTCCTATAAGGGATATGACTTTATAATGACCAGTGACGACACACATCTCCCTATTACTCACACTAGTAACTCACATATCATTCAAAATCATGCAATACCTCTTTAAAGTGTTATTGTTGTCCCTACAATGAAGCAAAATTTGTTGTCTGTTGCACAACTGACTCGTGACTTTCCATACTATTTTATGTTATTTTGAGATTTGTTTATAATAAGACATTTGCTGACAAACTCAACCCTGGCCTAGGGGATTCTTAAAGATGGGATGTATTCAATCCACTCTTCAGTGCACACAGATCTTCTGACAATAAAAGGTACATATACAACTGCAACCACTTGGCATAAAATACCAGGGCATACTCATAGAGAAGTACATAAATACTTAGAAGATAGCAATTAATTAGATCGTCTAATAAGAAACATGAGTTTTGCAATAGTTTCCAGATTGGAAAGAGTCATATATTACCTTTCTCTAATAAGCATGTTAAATGTACTATGTCATTTGGACATGTCTATTGTGATTTGTGAGGCAAGTCTCCTGTAATATCTAAACAAGGATTTCACTTTTATGCCTTATTAGTTGATGAATGTAATGGATTTTCATGGTCCTATCCTCTAAAATCTAAGTTTGACTTTTATAGCCACTTTGTTTTCTTCTTTAGAATGATTGAAAACTAGTTTATACTAAAGTTCAAGTCCTTATGACTATGGTGGAGGTGAATTTGTCAATAACAAAATGGAGGAGTTTATGTCTGAAAATGGAATAGTTCATCAATTATCCCACCCACATACGCATGAGAAGGTTGGTCTAGTAGAAAGAAAACACATGCATGTTGTTGAAGTGGGTCTTGTTGGATCAATGGGTTCTAGAAGGGCGGTTGAATAGAGCTTCACAATTCTCACAAAATTGATTAGACCACCAAATTATATTAATTGCAGAAACTTAAACAAGCAACAATTTGATGACTTAATCTAACATGCACAACAAGGATGAGAGACAAGGAAGATCAAGCACTTGGACAGGTGGTTTAGAGTGGTTCCATGTCCTAAACTTAGGAGCAATGTCAGTCCACTACCTAGAGTGGGTTAGTCTCTAGGATTTGTAATCCTGGTACTCTTATATTCTACAATAAGATTATAAGATACAACAACCACACATCTAAGGGCTTAGTACCTCAAGCAAAGATATTTAACCTATAGAAGGATCTTACCCACTTGAAGCATGGAGTCTTCAACCATCAACATGGACTTACCCACTCCTTTCTTCAAGTCTTCTGCCTTCAAGGGATTACCTATCTTCCTTGAGCGTTGCCTTGCTTCTCTCCTTCACTCGGAGATCTGGAGCACCTATCTCCTTCACTTGGAGACCTAGAGCAGCTTGCCTTCTTCAACCTTGAAGAATAACACCTCCTTCTCCTTCACTTGGAGAGGGATTTTCAACTATCTTCAACGGGAATTGAGGTTGGAAGATGGAGGAGGAGAGCTTTACAACAATACAAGGAGTAGCTCTCTTACACAGGAACCTATCTCACTCATACTCACGAATTTGACTTGAAGGTAGAGAGAGAAAGGGGCTCAAAGGCTTAGAACACTCTCAGCTATGGTAGAACTAAGTTTGCAATGAAAGAGCAGCCTTGGAATGAACTCCAAGTGTTCTATATATAGCTGAGGGTGTTGCTTTGAGTTAGGTGAACTCTTGGGCCGAAATATAGCCATTTTCCTTCAAGAAAATGTCTCTATTTGCGATCAAATAACCCACCAACGGTCACATCATTTTTTTCTGCAAATTCCGTACAGTGCAATCGGTCGAGTTTCAATAAAGGTAACTCGACCGATCAAGTAAACGACAAAATTGATATTCAAACGATCGGTCGAGTTTGTCCTGAAAAAACTCGACCAACCATTTGAAGTCGAAATGATCAATTACCTGATCGGTCGAGTTCTGTGTAAACACAACTCGACCGATGCAATCTCCAGAAAATTGACTAAGGATTGATCGATCGAGTTTTAAGGCTGGGAAACTCGACCGACCAAGTGCCTGAAATCAATTTTCTAAATTGCATCTAAAGTGATTAAAACTTGATGATTTTTTGTCCCAAAAATTTTTCTCACCTTAGTTACAAGTCAATTCATCATTACAAGTGATTACAAATATGTTCTAAGGTCATTTATATAGAAATCCCAAAATGCACACTTGTAGCTATTTTGACTTGAACTTGAGCCATTTTAGGGCTTTGGATTTTGGATCCTTTTCATGTACCTAATTCATGCAAACAATCTTAAACACACATATTAGATACATATGAATGGAATGGTTAAGTCATTATCAAAATATAGGCAATGTATAACCTCTAGGTCAACATTCTCCCCCTTTTTGACAATGACAAACCATTCCTCAAGCATATTGAAAAGGATATGAAAGTTATACCTTTGCCTTGTGAATTAGGGGGATTCATGATATGAACAATGTGAATTGCTCCCCCTCAATCTATGCTTCCTCTAACCTACATGGTTAGTTTCTCTACACATAGCAATACCAATATATATGTAATGTGTAGTCCTTTGCAAGTTCACATAATGAATAATGAATTGAACAAGAAAAGGATCTCACAAGCAAAAGAAATATTATATCAAAGAAAAACCAATATGATTGGGTTTCAAGACATGAGCTATCACTTGAAATATCTCTCCCCCTTTTTACATTATGAAAAAGGTAGGGGGGTTAGAAGAGCATAGGCCAGGTCTTCTCCAAAACTCAACCAAACATGTATGCAATGGAGTAAACAACAATTCAAAGGCATATATCACACACAGATAAAAGATAACATACAATCCAAGTCATGATCAAAATATAACTCAAGATGGCACCAACGCATAGGATAAAAACAGAGGAAAAACCATAGTGCACATCAAAGATATGACAACTCAGATGTATGTCCTCAGAAGAGCAACTACATAACATGACAATGATAAAACAAAGATAAGAAATAGTACAGCTCAGAAGAATGTGCCATGATGTTTCTTATACAAAATAGTCTAGAAAGATATATATGATAAGCATGCTAGACTAAAAATGAAGACACCACCTAAATGTCTAAGCTATCTAGATCAACAATGTCCTCATCGCCAGGAGTGTAGTCCTCATCCCCGTCAGAAGGCAAAGCAGTAGTGCCAACTTCATCGTCAGCAACATCACCGTCACTGTCGTCAGAAGCATCCTCGTCGTCACCGTCATCAACATCAACATCAGCATCCTCGACCTGGTCTGACATCTCCTCATCAGCAGGAGATTCAACAGAACGACCGCGCCAACGGGCATTCTGCTTAGCCCAAGACATACCAAGAGCATGAAGCTCATTGGCCTGTGGGAAGGATGGAGCAGAGTCACCCAGAGAGGCGAGCAGGGTGGCCAGGAGGCCAATAGGTAACAGGAGGATGGCAGGAGCAGAGCTACCAACAGCAAAAGGTGGCGGAGCAGCAGCGGAAGGCTCGAGAGCAGGATAGTAATGCTCATATGCATATGAAGCATAGACACTACTGGGGTATGGCTGGTAGGTGGGGTAGGGTGATGCACATGATAGGTTCATGTGAAACATTATGGAACACAGATCCTGGTGCAGGTGGTCCTGAACCTGTTGATTATACGCCTGTTGATGCATCATATAACCCATACGAGTTTCATTTGACACACAAAAAGACACACGGCTGGGTCTAGGAGAAGGCTGCGGTGGTGGAGCTCGGGTGGAGGAGGATGGGATAGCTGAAGCGGCTACAGAGGCGGAAGCACCAGAGGTAGAGGAAAACATAGGAACAAACTTTTGAAGAGTGGTTTCACTAATACAAACACCTTTCCTGGCGACCGAATAATGGAAGTCAGAAAAGAGACATTTGTCAGTGGCAAACTTGAAAAAACCATAGATTAAAGCCGGGTAGGGTGGGTGGGTGCCTTTGGTGTTCTTGCCAGTGTCAAAGCAGGTCATGTGATGTAAGATATACCTGGCCCACTTGACATCGATATTGTTTAACAAACAATACATAATGACTGCGGTGTTTTCGTCAATGTCCGTTTGATTTCTCTTTGGGTGGACGTTACAGTTAATCACCAAAGCCAGTATGCACCTCTTTAGGTCAAGAGAGGAGGAGGGCAGGGTGGAATTATTCTTATAGGCCACATCAGGTTTCTTCAAAAACGGATGAACATCCGGAAACGTCAATTCATGGTGTTTGTAAAAACCTTCTGGGTCAAGAAGATCAAAATACTCTCCATAATCCTTACGCCATGTGTCATTTTCCTCGTCTCCGGAAAAAAAGACATTTAAAGTATCCTCAGAAAGTTGGAAACGATGACCGACGATCATAGAAGTAAGAATTACTTGAGTATTCGACGGTGAGATGAGCGAATCGTAGTTCCAACGCAAGTTGGCGTAGAACTCATGAACAACTTTAGTGCTTGACATGGAGTTGTGAAAGCAGTCACGTTCGATTACAAAGGTGGATAAATGGTGGGAGGCGATAAGCCGAGAAACAGAGGCAATAATCACTTGATACCGAGGGGAAGGATCGATCAAAGCACGAAGAGGAAAAGGGCTTCGGGGAAGAAGGTCCTTGTACCTATTTACATCCTCAACCGACACAAAGGAGGTATTATCAAATGGAATCAAATGATTATTAGATGAGGAACCTGGAGCATTGCTTGGAGCAGGACATTTTCATTTATGAGAAGCCATGGAAATGAAAACGAGATGAAAAACATACAAACAAGCAATGGCAAACCTCAAACGCCGAACAAACACCACCAAAGACGCCCGGGGAGGTCAAGATCAAGGTTTCTAGGTCGATCTAGGGCTAGGAGCGGGAGGTTTAGGGCAGGGTTTGAGAGCTTAGGGCTAAGAGGTGAGGAATCAGTCGTCTATTTTCTAGTTGAGAGGGAAAAAAGATGGCCAATCCTAACTTTTAAGTTGGCTCAACCCACGGATCGGTCGAGTTGTGTATGGAAAACTCGACCGAACGGTCCACTAAAGACTTACTCCCGGCTCCTGATCGGTCGAGTTTCTCAGGGTAAATACTCGACCGACGGTCAACCTGATCTAAAAGTCAAATTCTTAGTTTCTAGCCATATACATGCCGATTAAATTCATTTTTCCATTCTATTATGTATCATTAATATACTTAGGCACATTTAGCTCATCATTGGGCACTATTTTGTGATAAAACACGGAATTCGATAAAAACCCAAAAACAAGCAAAAACTAAGCATGTTTACAAGCAAGTTAGGCACATTTAAGCATATATAGGCAAAAACAAGGTGAAGAAAGACATGAGCAAGCATATAGGAAAGAGACAACTAGCTAGGTCACATGGCAATATCGTTCAAATCAACAATATGCAGTTTAGATCGAATAAAGTTAAATTGATCTATGGTTAGAGGTTTTGTAAAGATATCCGCCAATTGATTTTCCATGTCCACATGCGTGATATAAATATCCTTCTTGGCAATGTGATCACGGAGAAGGTGATGGCAAACCTCTATATGTTTGGCTCTACTATGCAATATAGGATTGTAAGATAGATTAATTGCACCAGTATTGTCACAAAAGATAGGAGAAGCATCAAAAAATATGTTGAAGTCTTGGAGCATTTGCTTCATCCATAGGACCTGTGCACAACAGCTCCCGGCTGCAATATATTTAGCCTCGATAGTTGATAATGCCACTATACTTTGTTTCTTGGAGAACCAAGACACTAAGCCTTGTCCTAGAATGAAGCAAGTGCCACTTGTGCACTTTCTATCAACCAAACACCATGCGTAATCTGCATCACTATATGCTCTAAGAGTAAAATCCCTTGATTTAGGATACCATAGTCCAAAATTTTGGGTTTTGGCTAAGTACCTCAAAATCCTCTTAACAACAATAAGATGCGACTTCTTAGGGCTAGATTGAAAGCGAGCACACAAGCCAACACTAAACATAGTATCAGGTCTAGAGGCAGTTAAATAGAGTAAACTTCCAATCATACCTCTATAGAGCTTCTCATCTACCTTCTCACCTTCTTCATCTTTGTCAAGTTTGGCGGTGTTGGACATGGGTGTATCCATCAGCTTCATGTTCTCCATCCCAAAGCGCTTGAGCAGTTCATTTGTGTACTTGCCTTGGTTGATGAAGTTTCCTTCTTTTGTTTGCTTGATTTGATAGCCGAGGAAGAAAGTCAACTCACCCATCATGCTCATTTCAAACTCACTCTACATAAGAGAACTAAACTCCTGGCAAAGATCAAGATCAGTATCGCCAAAAATGATATCATCAACATAAATTTGAATTATAAGAAAAGGTTAGAAGTGTGTTTTAGGAACAAGGTAGATTCAACTTTGCCCATGACATACCAGTTATCTAACAAAAAGTTCTTTAATTTCTCATACCAAGCTCAAGGTGCTTGTTTGAGTCCATAGAGAGCTTTTTGCAACAAATAAACATGATTGGGTAACTTGTCATTTTCAAAGCCCAGAGGTTGAGCAACAAATACTTCCCCTTCGATTGTACCATTCAAAAATGCACTTTTAACGTCCATTTGGTATAACAAGAAATTTTTGTAACTAGCAAAGGCAAGTAACATACGAATAGATTCTAATCTAGCAAAAGGAGCATAAGTTTCATCAAAGTCAATACCTTCATGTTGGTTGTAACCTTGTGCTACTAACCTTGCTTTGTTTCTTACCACTTTTCCTTACTCATCTAGCTTGTTGCGGTAGACCCATTTGGTGCCAATGATTTTTCTATCACTTGATCTTGGCACTAGAGTCCACACACGATTCTTCTCGAATTGCTCTAACTCTTCTTGCATGGCTAGAATCCACTCATCATCACCAAGGGCTTCTTTGATGTTCTTTGGCTCTAGTTGGGAGATGAAGGCACTATCTGCTTGTTCTTTGTTGTGAGAAGCTTGTGTCCTCACTCTCTCAGATGGGTTGCCAATGATCAACTCCTTGGGATGATTCTTTGCAAAGCAGGGAGTGGGATCCTTCTTTTCTTCTTCTTCTTCTTCTTCTATCACCTGCTTACCTTTATTTTTGATGTTGAGGTCTTTTAAGATAGGAATCAAATCATCTGCAACATCATTATCAACAACATGCTTGTCAACAACAGGGTTAGTTTCAATAAACTTAACATTGATAAATTCTTCAATTTTAGACAATTCAATGTTGAATACTCTATATGCCCTGCTAGTAGTGCTATAGCCTAGGAAGAAAGCCTTATGAGATTTCAGATCAAACTTGTCAAGAGAATCCTTCATGTTTAAAACAAAACAAGGACATCTGAAAACATGAAAGAAATCAATAGATGACTTTCTACCACGCCATAGTTCATAAGGGGTTTTCTTTAAAGAAGAATGTGTAAAAACTCGATTTTGCACAAAGTATGAGGTGCTAATGGCTTCAGCACAAAACTTCTTAGGAGTGTCATACTCAAGAAGCATGGTCCTAGTCATCTCTTGTAGCGATCTATTCTTTCTCTCTACAACCCCATTTTGTTGAGGCGTACGGGGAGAAGAGAAATTGTGCGAATAATAAGATTTTTCACAAAAACGCTCAAAAGATCATTTTCAAATTCTTCCCCATGATCACTACGGATAGAAACAATTCGGCAAGAAGCTTCGTTTTCAGCCCATTTACAAAAGCTTGAGAAAACATCAAGAGTATCCCTTTTAGAAATGAGAAAGAAGGTCCAAGTATATCGAGAGAAATCATCAACAATAACAAGACAATACTTGGAACCACGAAGCGTTTGCATTCTCATTGGTCCGAATAGATCAATATGAAGAAGTTCAAGAATTCTCTTGGTACTCATGAATCCTTTGGATTTGAAGGAGGATTTGGTTTGTTTCCCTTGTGTACAAGGTTGTCATTCCTCATCCTTTTCAAAATCTAATTTGAGAAGTCCTTTAACCAAGTCCTTTTTGCTCAATTTCTTCATTTGATGCATATTCACATGACCCAAACATCGATGCCAAAGAGAAATATCATTTTTATCCACTACCAAGCATCTATTTAGTATGGGCTTAAGAGCATCAAGAACAATAACATAAAGATTACCATTTCTAGTTACCTTATATATAACATTGTAGGAGAGGGAATCTAGAAGCAAACATTCTAAAGAAGTAAACAACACAAGATATCCATTGTCACAAAGTTGACTAACCCTAATCAAATTGTGATGTAGGCCATCAAAAAGCAACACATTTTTAATACATAGTTCATTGCCCACATCACCCTCACTTATGATCTTACCCTTCTTGTTGTCCCCGAAGGTTACCGATCCTTCTTTCTTTTTCACAAACTTGTTGAAATGGCTGATTTCTCCAGTCATGTGCTTAGAGCAGCCACTATCAACAATCCATCTCTTTTTAACCTGCAAGAAAGAAGGATGTCGGAACCCAACTCAAACTTTGGGATTTGGTGTTAGCTTGGGGACCCATTTCATCTTTGGGTTGGTCCCCTTGGGCTTGTAAGGACAAAAAGTGGAGTAATGGTCATCACATTTACAATGAACACAAACCATAGGGTTCTTAGAGCCGGAAGTCTCTCCATGGAAGATAGGAGGTTCCACACTCTTCTTCTTACCCTTATTCTTGCTCTTTTTCTTACCTTTGGGAGCAGTCCCATCATATCCCAAACCGCTAGTACCAACATGTTTGGTAGAGTGTTCTAGGACATCATTGAGGGATTTCTTTCCCGAGAGAAACTTTTACAAAGAAGATCTTAACTTGGCATTATCATCACTAAGGTTAATGACAATAGTAGAAAGACTAGCAAGATCATCTCTAGCATGCAATAGGTCGGCCTCAAGACATAGGGCTTTAGTATGAAAATAATCTCTTTCTAAAGCTATGCTAGCAACTTCATTACTTTGCAAAATAGGTCTATAAGATAAGTCATTTACTTGAGCAAGCAATTTGGCATTTTCAGATTTAAGCAAAACAATTTCTCTTTTTTAAGCATAAACTTCATTTCTCCTAGCATCATCCATGAGTTTGAGTTCCACATTTTTAGTTTTAAGAACATCAAGCTCATCTTGGAACTTTTGGTTTTCTATCTTAAGATTTTCAATATTTTTAAGATATACACCATTCTCAACCTCTACTCCATTATGTTGAAGCTCAAGATCAAGAAATTTCCCTTACAAGGAGTCTATGCTATCAAGGAGTATTTTCTCATTTTTATCAAGGATTTCAATTTTAGCATAAAGATCATCAACTATCTTGCCTAACCTTTTCCTTTTAGATTTGCATTTAGTAAAGGATGATCGGCATTCATTTAGCATATCAATGATAGTTTCTTTAGGCAGCTCTAGCAAATTTACTTCACTTACCTTGCTTACCTCACTTACCTCACATACATCTTCACTAGTAGAGGCCATGAGAACAAGATGGCATTCTCCATCTTCGGAGCTTTAGGAGCTTGAAGAAGACTCCTCCCAAGCTGCATGGGCTGCATCTGTTGATCTTCTTTCTTTCTTGTCCTTCCTCTTGTACTTGCCTTCTCTCTTGTGCTCCTTATCTTTCTTGTGGCTGCTCTTGTGGTGGCTCTTCTTAGCCTTGGGACAGTCACTCTTGTAGTGGACTTTTTGACCACACTCATAGCACCTTGGAGTTGAAGAGGAGGGCTTTCTCTTAAAGTGTTTGCCCTTTGAGTAGTTTGCCTCATGCTCATTAGGACCTTCATCTTCACTTGAGGAAGGGCTGGGGGACTTCAAAGCAAGTTGTTGTTGCCGCACCATTTCTTCAATTTATGCTTTGAAGGCTGTGTCCTCTATCTTCTTGGGACTCTTTTTCTTCTCTCTTCTTGCTTGTCCAGCCTAGGCTCATGGGCTTGAAGATTTTCAACTAGCTCATCGGTTGAAAGCTCACTTAGCTTGTACACCTCTTCAATGGATATCACCTTGGGCTCCCATCTCTTTGGAAGAGATCTTAAGATCTTGGAGTTGATGGTGCCTTTGTCTAGCACACTCCCAAGGGCTGCCAATCCATTTATGATGACATTGATCCTAGTGTACATATAAGACACTCTCTCATTCTTACCCATCTTGAAGTTCTCTAGAAGACCACCAAACATGTAGATCTTGGCTTCCTTCACTTGCTCGGTTCCTTCATAGGTGATACACAATTTGTGCCATATCTCATGTGCGGTGTCCCATGAGGAGATCCGGTTGAACTCAGATGGAGTGAGGGCGGCGTAGATGATGCTCACAGCTTTGGCGTTGAGTTGAGCATGCTTCATTTCAACTTTAGTCCATTGGTGATGTCCCCCTTTGGATCTTCATATTTGAGGTGGACTATCTTCCACATTTCATAGATCACACCTTGAAGGTAGAACTGCATCCTTCTCTTCCAATATAGGAAGTTGGTGCCGTCGAAGACCGGAGGTCTCATGGAGAAGCTTCCTTCTAGGTTAAGCGAACCAAGTGCCGAATCACCCATCTTCTCCTACTTGTTGAAGTAACTTGGAGAAGACCTGCTCTGATACCACTTGTTGGATCAATGAGCTCTAGAAGGGGGTTGAATAGAGCTTCACAATTCTCACAAAATTAATTAGACCACCAAATTATATTAATTGTAGAAACTCAAACAAGTAGCAATTTGATGACTTAATCTAACATGCACAACAAGGATGGGAAACAAGGAAGATCAAGCACTTGGATAGGTGGTTTCGAGTGGTTCCATGTCCGAAACTTAGGAGCAATGTCAGTCCACTACCTAGAGTGGGTTAGTCTCTAGGATTTGCAATCTTGGTACTCTTATATTCCACAATAAGATTACAAGATAAAACAACCACACATCCAAGGGCTTAGTACCTCAAGCAAAGATCTTCAACCTATAGAAGGAGCTTACCCACTTGAAGCATGGAGTCTTCAACCATCAACATGGACTTACCCACTCCTTTCTTCAAGTCTTCTGCCTTCAAGGGATTACCTATCTTCCTTGCTTCTCTCCTTCACTCGGAGATCTGGAGCACCTATCTCCTTCACTTGGAGACCTGGAGAAGCTTGCCTTCTTCAACCTTGAAGAACAACACCTCCTTCTCCTTTACTTGGAGAGGGATCTTCAACTATCTTCAATGGGAATTAAGGTTGGAAGATGGAGGAGGAGAGCTTTACAACAATACAGAGAGTAGCTCTCTTACACAAGAACCTATCTCACTCATACTCACAAATTTGACTTGAAGGTAGAGAGAGAAAGGGGCTCAAAGGCTTAGAACACTCTCAACTATGGTAGAACTAAGTTTGTAATGAAAGAGTATCCTTGGAATGAACTCCGAGTGTTCTATATATAGATGAGGGTGTTGCTTTGAGTTAGGTGAACTCTTGGGCCGAAATATAGCCATTTTCCTTCAAGAAAATGTCTCTATTTGCGATCAAATAACCCACCAACGGTCACATCACTTTTTTATGCAAATTCCATACAGTGCAATCGGTCGAGTTTCAATAAAGGTAACTCGACTGATCAAGTAAACGACAAAGCCGATATTCAAATGATCGGTCGAGTTTGTCCTGATAAAACTCGACCGACCATTTGAAGTCAAAATGGTCAATTACCTGATCGGTCAAGTTCTGTGTAAACACAACTCGACCGATGCAATCTCCAGAAAATTGACTAAGGATTGATCGGTCGAGTTTTAAGGCTGGGAAACTCGACCGACCAAGTGCCTGAAATCAATTTTCTAAATTGCATCTAAAGTGATTAAAACTTGGTGATTTTTTGTCCCAAACATTTTTCTCACCTTAGTTACAAGTCAATTCATCGTTACAAGTGATTACAAATATGTTCTAAGGTCATTTACATAGAAATCCCAAAATGCACACTTGTAGCTATTTTGACTTGAATTTTAGCCATTTTAGGGCTTTGGATTTTGGATCCTTTTCATGTACCTAATGCCTGCAAACAATTTTAAACACACATATTAGATACATATGAATGGAATGGTTAAGTCATTATCAAAATATAGGCAATGTATAACCTCTAGGTCAACATGTCTTACTATGCTTCTTGATGCTAATGTTCATCTTTCTTATTGGCCTAAAGCTTTTTCATCATCGACGTACATTATTAACCGTCTACCATCCAGAACATATGATCACGTGTCTTATTTGTTCAAACTTTACAAAAAGTTGCCTAATTATGATATGTTGAGTGTATTTGGTTGCTTATGCTTCCCTTATCTTAGAGACTTCAATATTCATAAACTACAACTAGGATCATTACCCTATGTTTTTTTGGGTTATAGTGATGTCTATAAAGGATATCAATGCCTACATATCTCTACAAACATAACTTATTTCTCAAGGCATGTCATTTTAATGAAAATGTGTTTCCTTTCAAAGAGCATGTTCTACAGAATGTTGCATTGGGTGAATTTACAGTATTTTCTAAGTTTCTCAGTGTCTTAGAAATTTCTTCAATGGACCAAAGTCAAAATAATTTTGATCACTCAAAGTCCACTGACTATGTTGAAGATGTGAATATGTATTCTGATGAAATAACTAATGTTCTGTGTCACATTGACAAATCTCGTCTAACTGCTCAACATACTTCACCTAATAACAATGATTATTTTAATATTGCTTCATGTAATAATGACCAACCCCTCCTTCTTGCTCAAGATCATCCAGTTAATCAACATGAATGCTCTTCTACTGATATGAATGTTCCTGACAATGTCCATAATGTAACTGTCCAAGAATCAGATATAGTACCTCCACCTATAATGTCAGATTCATACACCAGTTGTGAATACCTATTTCTCAACAATAAGCTGATGTACTAGGATATCCAGTCTTGAATATGCATCCTATGATTACCAGGTCTAAGGAAAGGATTCGACATCAAACCTCCTGTTATGCTATGACTGCTCAAGCTATTTTGAATTGCCTCGCTCCATTAAAATTGCTCTTAAGTGTCCACAATGGGTGCATGCCATGAAAGATGAGCTAAATTCTTTAAATAAGAATGATACATGGCATCTAGTTCCTCGACCTTCTCATGGTCATGTTGTTGGTTTTAAGTGGATATTCAAAACTAAACTCAATGCTGATGGCACTTTAGAAAGGCTCAAGGCTCGTCTGGTAGCCAAGGGATACAATCAAGAATAAGGAATTGATTATATTGAGACCTATAGTCCTGTTGTCAAAGCTACTACTATTTGTGTTGTTCTCACTATACCTGTAACCTTCAAATGGAAGCTCATGCACATTGACATTTGTAATGCGTTCCTTAATGGTGATCTATTGGAACCTATTTACCTTGAACAACTGCCTAGTTTTACAAATACAAGGTATCTTAATTATGTATGCAAGATTACCAAAGCTCTATATGGTTTCAAACAAGATCTACGAGCTTGGTATAACAAACTCAATGATTTTATCCTAGAATTTGGCTTTCTCTATTAGCAGTGTCGATCCTTCTTTATTTGTGCATCATCATCATCAAAACATCATATATCTGATTCTATACATCGATGATGTTATTCTCACTGACAATAATACATCTTTTCTTATTACATATCAAAAAGCCCTGAGTAATGTGTTCATGCTTCGAGACCTTGGAAATCTCTCTTATTTTTTGGGAATTCAAGTATCACCTTCTGAATCAGGCCTCCTTCTTACACAAAAAAAAAAATATTATAGATGTATTATGACAGGCTGACATGTGCTATTGAAAACCAATTTCCACTCCTATATCCTTAAACTTTCACAAAGCTGCTAATTCACCTACCTTTCAGGATGCTCAGTTGTATAGACACATTGTAGGATGCTTGCAATATATCTCCATTACTAGACCATACATGGCTTATGTAGTAAACATTACATGTTAGTTTTAGCTTCTCCTACTGATTATCACTTTCTTCTTGTCAAGAAAATTCTAGGATATCTGAAAGGTTCTCTACCTATCGACTTGCATATTCAACATGCTCAGTCATTATGTATTACTGCCTTCTGTGAATCTGATTGGACAAGTTGCCCCTCTACTAGAAGAGCAACAATTGGATTTTGTGTGTTTTTGGGTAGATCCTATGTTTCTCGGAGTGCCAAAAAGTAGACCACCGTAGCTCGTTCTAGTTGTGAAGCTGAGTACACAACATTGGAATCCACAACAGTAGAGCTCACACAGATCTCTTTTCTTATTCAGGACATTCACATACCTCTTCCTCAACCAACTTATCTTCTCTATGATAATGTTGGAGCTCAGCTATCAATCAATCCAGTCTTTCATGCAAGAATGAAGCACATATAGATCAATTATCACTTTATGAGAGAAAAGGTAGCATTGGGTCACATAGTACTACTGCCCACATTGCATCGTCTCAACAACTGGCATATGTCTTCACCAAACCATTGACTAAAGCTGTGTTTTGGTTCTTGAAAAACAAACTGGGACTTCAGTTACCCTCATCCAGTTTGTGTGGGGGGGATGGGGACATTGGTTGAAGAGTAGAACTCAATCTCTTTGACAAAATGTCTATGTCATGCTTCTCACATAGCTCCTTATAATGCGATGATGCATACTTCTTGATAAGCAAGTAACGGACCAAGTCCCATGTAAATGCCCTAGCCGCCCTTGTATATGTACACATGATATACATGTGTAAAGAGGCAAGCGCTGAGCAAAACAATATCTCTGCTGTGTATTTTTGAATCTAAAATGATCTCTCTCTCACCCACCTTTCTCGCTTATCTCTCTCAGTCATTTCTCTTTGTTCTCAAATCTAGGGTTTGGTTTATCAATTCTAATTAATTGAACTCTATACAATCCAAACACACCAACAAGTATGAAGGAAGATAGGTATAATTTTTTCATATCTCAAAGTATGATACATAAAAGTAAAATGGTTCTACAACAAACAAAAATGAACTATTATATTATTCCATTTACAATATTCCTAAACACAAGGGTCATTTACACGAAGGGAAAAAGGTACATAAATATATATAAAAAGATTGATAACAAAGGGGAACTTGGCCAGCTCGAGATATTCTTAACACCTAAAGTCTTGAGAGATATTCATCTTGAAACAACCTTCCCTAAAGGACCTATATCTGGGTGATTGGGAACACTCCCTAAAATAAAATAAAAACAAAATAAAAGAAATATATAATTAAAATATAAATAGGTGGAAATAAAGAATCACTCGGGAACAATAGCCAAAGTACAACTAATGTTGTTCTCGTTAAAGAGGAGGTCATAAGAAAATTGGTAATAATAATAAAGTGGAATCATATATGGAGAATAATGATCTCAATGAGTAGTGAGGCATTTATCTAAATATGATAATAAATAATGGTGAAGATCTTTCCTTTTAAATCATGTCACAATCATAAACATATAAATGAGTCTGCATTGACTACAAATAGAGGAAGATTGTCTACTAGTAGGTCTGAGACATCGTAACATATAGGCCCAAGGTTGGGTGGAAATATCACACCCTAGGAGAAAGTAGCACAACCATGTATATATGTGTTTGAGGAATTATAGACCCTATATATGTATGAAATTGTCCATATCAATTCATACTTGCTGCCAAATATGTGTTGTTATATAATATTTCAAAATTTGGGGCTTCATATAAAATGATCTTGAAAGAATGAAAATATTACCCATATCACCAGGGTGCACCTCCTTTTCAGGGAACCCATTACTAAGAACTACATGGTTAAGCATTCTCAATTCAGAGTAGTACTAGTATAGGTGACCCTGTTGGGAAGTTTATCCTGGGTTGTGCATGAGTTTGGACAAAGCACACAACCAAGACATGTGGTGGTTTGAGGGACTTTTCATCAATCCTGAAACTCTACTAGTGCATAGGTTAGTGGGCCTATGAATTAAAAATGGTGTCATATCTTTATTCTCCGGTAGTTGGGGCCAACATGGACATGTGGAATTGAAGTCTAGAGATGTCCTGTCCAAACATGAGAAAATAGATATCCGCTAAGGTAAAATGGAGCTACCCTTATGCTAGTAGACATGACTGGGAGCTGAGTGTGCAAGGTCCATTTTGGGATCTTGACTGAAATGGGAAAAGGATTGTGAGCCCACACAGTTGAGCCTTAATGAGGACATCAAGACTTTAACTGGGGGAGATTGTAACATCCTAGCATTTGGGGCTTGAAATAAAATAATTTAATAAGCAATAAATGGACTACCCATATCACAAATGCACACCTAATGTCCATCACTAAAAACTTTGCAATTAAGCATGCTCGACCCAAAGTAGTACTAGAATGGATGACATCTCAAGAAGTTGATCTTGGACTATGTATGAGTGAGGACAAAGCACACAGTCGAGGTCTACAGTGATCCATGGTGATTAATTTTCATTCCTGAAACTCTATTACAACCTTGGATAGTGGGCCAATGTGTTACAAGTAGTAAATGGAAATTCTCATTATGTCCTGGAATAAGTACATGGAGTCATATATATAGACTTGTCTCAAGGTATGGTGTATTAGAGATAAAACATAACATTAACTAAACCAATGCTAATGAGCTTAAGTAGAATCAACCCATTTAGCTATTACTAAGATAATATCTAACATTAAATACCACCAACGCTCCCCCTCGAGTTGGAGAGTACACATCATGTATTCCCAGCTCGCCACACATATAGGAGAAGGATGGATGTGGAAGTGGCTTGGTGAAGATATCAACATTATGTTCCCCACTCTTCACATATGGTACAAAGGTCTTTTTGGCACAAATTAGATCTCTCATGAAGTGACATTCAATCTCAATGTGCTTGGTACGTTCATGAAAAATTGGATTATTAGATATAAACAATATGTTTATCACATTTGAGAGTTGTTGGGGATGAGAGAGCGAGACTTAATTCTTGAAGAATGGATGTCACCCATTGAATTTCATAGAAAGCATGTGCCATGGTGCGATATTATTCGTCTATGCTAGAATGAGCCACAACATACCATTTCTTACTCCACCAATTGACAGGATGCCCCCGACAGAATACATAAGCCAAATATGGATATGTTATCATCCACATATCTAGTCTTGTCAGATTTTGCATAGAAAGTCAAAGAAATATCTAGATAAGGTGGTTTCTTATACAAGAGACCCTTTGTAAGTGTACTTTTCAAATATCATATAATGTATTATCCTGACTCTAGTGACATACAAGGCATCTGACCATGTGTTGACTAAAAACACTAACTAGAAAGACGATCTCCAATTGAGAAAATGGTAATATAAATGTGTTTTCCAACTGTGCGTCTATATTGCTCAACATCAAAAAATGACTCCCCTCAATAGAAGTTTGTTGTGATAGTCAACAAGAGATAACCATTTACAATTAAGCATACCTAAATATCCAAAGAGGTTTAGGACATACCTTTATTGAGATAATTAAGAGCCATGATGATAATGTAGAACTTCAATTCCCATGTATTAGCAAAGTTTTCCCAGATCCTTGGTATGGAAGTGTAGCTACAATGCCCGCTTCAATACTGAAGTCCTAAGAGCATCACTTCTAGTGATAACAACATCAACATAAACAAAGAGGATAATTGTGATGTAAAAAAGAAGAGGTTGTGATCAATGGAAGATCTAAAAAACTCATGCTAGCAAGAACACCATTGATTTTTGTAGACCAAGCCCTTAGTGATTGCTTGAGGCCATACAAAAAGCATTTGAGATGGAAAACTCTTTGTAAAGACTCCCCCATAACAAAAACCCTGGGGCTAATGCATATCCACTTCCTCCTCTAAATCACCATGGAGGAAGGAATTTTTGATATCAGCACGAAACAGAGGCCAGTCCATGTGAGTGAAAAGAGAGATAACAACCCTGAATGAAGCAATGCAAGTGACCAATGAGAAGGTTAAAAAAATCCAAACCATATGTTTGCGTGAATCCTTTGGCATCAAGACGAGCTTTTAGACACTCCACCAATCTTTTAGATTTGAAATTGATAGATAAGACCAATCGACAACCAATAATATTTCTGTATGGAGGGGAAAAAATATCCCAAGTCCCATTCTTATGCAATGGTGTCATTTTCTCAAGCATTGTACCTTTTCAACTAGGGTGCTGAAGGGCCTCACACTAATTTTAGGACTATGAATGAAATCAAATTGCCGGGCAATGATTTTAGTACTATGAGAAAATTTGGATAGACAACAAGTATGGAAAATTGGATGATGGAGAGTGCAAGAATATATACCTTTTCTAAGAGTCACATAGCATGATATATATATTCAGAAGTAGATGATTACAGTAGGTCCTGTTCCGGTGGTTGAGATATGATATGAGTTGCAGGAGAATGGGTTGCAGATACATGGTCCATTGGGTCAGAAAATCCAAATCAACAAACTTAGTTTGAGGTGGAGAGGATGGCTAAGGAGAATAAAAGAACACATATAATTCACAAAACTTAACATCAGCAAAGATGTACATCTGGCAGTTGCTTGGGCTATGGCACATAACCTTTATGAAAGGTAGAATAGCCAAGAAAAGCTATTTCGATAGAGCATGGATCAAGTTTACCTCCCTTGGGTCAAAGTTATGAAAAAAGGTAGTGCACCCAAAAATATAAAGAGGAAGGTGAAACACCTTTTTAGTGGGGGAAAATAACTGAACAAGGTGTCGTGTTCCTTAGAATAGAAGACAGTTGTTGGTTGATAAGGTAGCATCCAACAAGAACAATGTTAGAGTAATAGGACTTAGGTATTTTGACTTGAAAGATAAGAGTAGATGACGATATTTATGTCCAACAACCTCATTTTATTGTGCAGTGTGAGAAAGAATGCTGATGGATGGTTTCAATGCTACAACAAAGTGAGGACACATGACTTGAAACATATTCTAAAACATTATATGTTTGAAAGATTTTAATGGTTTATTGTATTATGCTAAGATCATTTTATGGGAAGTTTGAAAAACACTTCGAATCTCATTGAGGGATTTCAATAAGTACAATTAATTCATGTGAAAGAAATTGTTAACAAAGGTAATGAAGTATAAAATTCATTTAAGCTAGTGGTTTTAAAAGGACCACAAATGTCACTATACATCACATAAAAATAGTTTTAAAACATAAATAGTTTTCTGAGGAAAAGAGCTCCTATAATGCTTCCTAAATTGACAAGAGTCACATGAAAGACTTTGTGAATTAGATAATGAGGGTTCCACATGATTCATCTTTTCAAGTGTGGGGTCACTAAATCATTGATGTAGTTGGGGAGATGTGCATACAAGGAGGGTAGACAGAGGGGAACCATCACCGAAGTAGTACAAATTGCTGGCTCTAGAACTTGAACCAATCATCGTCAAAGTATGAGAATCCTACATCATAAAACATGGCTACCGAAGGGGACATTGAAAGTAAAGACATCAACTAATTTTAGTGAAGGACATCAAATTAAATGGAAAATTTAAAATTAAGTGGCACATTTAAGTTTATGAATAAGTGAGAGGTAATCACTCCCAATTGTTGAAGAACTTTAATAGACTCATATGCCATAATGACGAATGAAGTAGGAATGTAGGACTTTGTGGATGAGAGAAAACTTCTCACATACATCCTATATTGGATGCCCCCCTAATTGAGAATCCAAGGAGAATTGGATCCTAGCACTGAGGCCCCAATATTACCTTGGTTGGAGGCCATATACGCCAAATGTGTTGTAGCTGATTACATGATCATGAAATCCCAAATCTCATGGGTTGTTGAGGAGTCTATTTAGAGGCTTGTAGAAACTTCTCATATTCGACTAACAAGAAAGTGACAGTTAGGGTATCCGTCCCTTGAGAAACATGGGAAACACTATTGTCATGACTACATCTATAGGGATGACCCTATTTTCAGTAGCACTTGGTTTCAAAATGTCCCAAATTATTTTGTAGAGTACATTTGGTCCTTGAAGGACGTCCATGACCAAGTCCACAAGCAACATATGCAATCTCTACTTGCAAATTTGGTTAAGTCAAAGGTAGGAGTCAGACGTCAGATTGTTGAAGATGAAAGATGACATATTCTGGAGTGCAAAAGTTGTATCCTGTCAAGATGATGTTGCGGACTGGAGCATAGAATGCATTGAGGTCATTAAATTTTTTGATAATGAAGAGATTGGCTCACTCTTTGGTTTGATCATATGAAAAGACATGCTTAAAGTAAATTAGCTGCTAGTACAACCTTTCGATAGAGTCATAATATTTTTCACAAGTCATGTCTCCCTAATGTTCACCAAGTTTATCACACATTTTATAAAGTGGCATCACATTATTTTGCTATTTATGGTGACCATGAGCAACGTTCCATTAATTCTTTCATAGTTTTTCAAAACATAAATTTGAGGCAATAACACACTCCATACTGTTCCAAAGCCAACTTGTGACTTTGCTATTTCACTGTATCCCTTTAGGGGTATCCTAAGTAGGCTTCTCTATAAATTTCACCTTGTCTCCAATTTTAAGAATTGTTTGAATATAATCTATATAAAGTAGGTAGTTCTCTCCATTTAATTTGATGATAGAGATAGGAGCATTGCCATTATAAAAAACCATTTGAGGTGAATCCTTACCTTCAGACATGATGAAGAATCAATCAAACCGGAAGAAGAATAGTGAAGATAGTCAATAATCGGTAAGTTGCACAATGATAGTAGAGAAACACTCAGAAAGAAATGATACTAAAGTACTATCATAGGAAGAGACTCTATGATAGGAAAAATATAAATGATCCCTAACCTTTAATTGTGCTCCACCATGTACATAAGGATAATACATGGAGAGGAAAGAAAAGAGAAGATGTATGGAGGTTGTCACAAACTTTGAGAAAGGGAACTCTATAGTGCCAAAATCAATAAGCCACCACCAGATCTAATGGGTGATAGTAAATGGGAAGTATTAGCAAAATTCCTGTGGAGTTTACTATGCCCAAGGACACTCTGTCAAGGGGCAATGGTTGCAACTCCTAAGTGATAATGATTTGCGATTCCCCTTTTGAAAATTTCACACGGGATGGAAGTAGAAAATCTCTATAGAGAGAGAGAGAGAGTAGTAGAGGAGGTGATCCGTAGTGGATCAGTGCCAGGCTGGAGCCAAGACAATGGGTGTTTACCATGGCACCAAACCAGTGACATCCTAGGGACACGCTACTGTGCTGTGGCTAGTCGCTGCAACTATCTCACAACATGTAGATATGAGCCATTCGATGGCGGGTGGGAGGGGGGTGGTGGGCTGTGAAAGAGAAAGAAAAAGAAATAGAAGGAGAAGAAGAGAGGGTGGTGACATAGAGGAGAGAGAGGGATGTGGGTTCTTATCCTATTAAACCCTGAGGGTTAGGTAACTTCTTTTTCTACCATGTGAATAGTAATTACTATCATATTATAGGATAAGTATAGAGAGACTTACATATAGACTCGTCTCTAGGTACAATGTACCAGAGAACATAACATAAAATAAATCAATGCTAATGGATTTAACTAGTGTCAACCCATGTAGCTATTATAAATATAATAACTAACATAAAGTTCCACCAATACACATTATCGTTGGTAAACAACTATATACAATAATATCACTCTATTCTCACTTTTAGAACATTTTATTGGTCATGATGTAAACCACAGATAATCAACAAAATTAGGATGCCCATATACTATCCAAGTGGCTACTCAAATAATTTCTTTCACAGAGATGAAGTTACAATGAAAGATACCTCATTGTCTAATTTCCTTTTGATGAGTATGATTTAAATATTTTTTTTTCATTTCGTAAAGTGTTCGTGGAACCAACTATAAAAGTTATTCACTGCTTGAAAAAAATATAAGTTTCTCCAAGGAATATAAATAACATGTTCCTTTTTTCTTGGAAATTAGTATTATAATAATTAACTCAAATTCTTAGGAAGTGAAAAATGATGCAAAATAACCATATATATGTGAAAAGTTAGAAATACAAGACATAAGACATTTTGTGAAGGTTCCTCTCAATGTTATCCAAATGATGCAGATTGTGAGGCACTACTTGCATTTTTGGAATCTACACTACCATCTACTTCTCATAGTTCCATAAAATTGATACTTTATCATGTCATATTGCACCTATGTAGTATATTCATTGCACAATTATTAGAAAGATAATCATAACTCAACTTAAATAAAAATTAAATAACTTTAAATAATGATAACATGGCTAATCCCATTATATACTGTGCAATTTGTTACTTATTACATTATAACGTTATTCTTCTCCTATATGGTGTGAAATCACTTTTTTCAATAATTCTAAAAGTATGGGTAATCCCACTATATATGCAATTTTTTACTTATTACATTATATTGTTATTCTTCTCATGTATAACATGAAGTCACTTTTTTCAATAATTCTAAAAGGTAAGAATTTGGATTGTGTTATTTACATGAGCTATATGCCACGAAAGGAAAGTCATTTCTTAATTGTTCATATGTCCCATTACCTACATATTAAAAAAATAAATTCCTATAAGGTGGTGGTAGCTGAAGTTGCATGAAAAAATTATAGAAATTATTAACATTGAATTATGGGTAGATCCATATCTTCTATGAATTTAACAATGAAAGAGATCACCATAAGGTCCATATCTAATGCCATCATGGATAGTATATATTCTGATGGGTATTGAAAATGAATGGGATATGAAATTCTTAACATTTTATCTACTAGAAGGAAAAGTAAGAATATGGAGGTTACTTCTGTTATGAAGGCTGAGCTCATTTTTAGCTTATTGGATATAGATGCATCTTGGGAGGTTGATTGGAATAACACAAAAGCTAAAACCAATAGAGGTAAAGAAATCAAGATATTGAGGACAAATGAAGAGTTTGCCAACATGGCATAGTGGAATGAGAAGGGAAGGATGGATATAATGTTGGAGAGAAGATGGACAGTCAAAATGAGAGAAATAAAAAGGAATGGAACTGCACTTGTAAATGGCTTGGCCAAACAATATATGAAAAAAATTAGAGGATGAGGTTAAACCCCCTCTGCCTTTTCTTAATTTACATGTATTATCAACCCACAAATGTTATGGTAGTAGTACTACCAAGTTCACTTGAAGTTGGTTGATTGTGTTCACTATTGCTGATGTTTCCTCACAAGAAGAGGATGTGTTAAATGAATAATATCCTAACACACCAATAAGGTCATTCCATAAAACTCCAAAAAACTTTCTTGTTTGATATGCAATGAGTTTCATCAAATATTAACTATTTCCTAATTTTCTTTATCATAATATGAAAATCAAAACCAAAACCTCTCTAGATTTTTGTGACATTTATGATAAAAAATATAAGAATGGAAAATATTTGGGATGTAAATTTCTTATAAGTTTGCATACTTGAGGTAAAAAGGAAGAATGAGGTTGCTTTTGTAATGAAGGAATATATCATTGCCATCTCACATGTAATAGAAGCATATTGGGTGGCATACTGGAAGTGGGTAGCTGTTGAAACTAACAAATTTAAAGTAGTCAAGGCCAGTGATAAAAAGATGAATAGTTTCCTAGCATGGTGTAGTTGAACCAAAAGACAAGAGTCGATCTATTGTTGGGAGAAGTTGGAAGGTTAAGGTGAAAAAAAGGAATGACAAAAAACTTACAAATGAGTTGGCCAAGCTGTGTAAGAATTAATCAGGGGTTGAGGTGATTTAGGACCAACCCCTCCTTTTTCCTTAATTTACATAATTAGCACATGAATAAAGTGGTAGTAGTACTACAAGGTTAGTACAACTCTATCAAATGTAGTCACTACTGTTGATGTTTTCCCACAAGAGGGTAGAATTAATGAATAATCTCCTGGAACACAAAAATCCATATGATACCATATTGTTTTTCTTGTTTGGTACATAGATTTTTTTGACACATATTAACTATGTTATAGTCTTGATTTATATTAATATGGAAATCAACTACACATAAATGACCAAATATCATAAGAAATATTTTCCTTGAGGTTATATATTTAAAATCTTCAGGTTTGCATCAAAATAACAATTCAAACTTTGAATTGAGATTTCCATGGCTTCAAGAAAGACTTAATCTTGTCCCAATATTTTTTTAGTAATATCATAGAAAATGCACACACACATATTTATTCATATTACAATCCATTGGGTTTTAGTTTTCTCATCAAGATATTAAAAGCTCAACCAATCAGAAGATGATGATGATGATAATTGTTGGTGGTATCATCTGTTATCTTTTTTAACTTATATAAGCTAAATGGGCTTACTATTCTCAAGCCCAATAGCATTAGATTTTTTTACATTGTGTTGTGTCTCATATACATCATACCTTGAGACAAGGATATATATATCACTTTCTGTAATCCAAATCTCATAATAAGAATTTCTCTTCATATCATATCAATAGAAACTGTCTAGTTTCCTAAAAGGAGCCTTCCTATATCTCCCAACACTGTTCTTCCTCTTCTTATTCTCTTCCCCCAACCCCACCATCATGCCCTACACCTCGCCCATTTGGCGCCACTGACATTCACCGCTGACCAGTCGTAACGACACGTGCAACTAGCCGCTGAACGTGCATTTGGCAGCCGTGTGCTAGCATGCCATTGCTTCTGCTTCTAATGTGGCAGTTGCTCGAGACAAAAACCTCCATCCTCTTATCATGTCTAGGGAGATTCCTATCCCATATTGCCTGATCTTGGATAGGGGAGTCATAGGTCACCATCTCCTTTGAAGTTGCACAAGTGGTCCCTTGATTTGATGCTTTCCTATGTAGAAACCTCCATGGGAATCTTACTGGTACTCCTCCCCTTACCATCACCAACTAGATCTAACTAGAAGAGTGTTGATTTCTGCATGGTAGGAATCTACCTCTAAAAACAAGGTTGTAACAACCTTGGCCCTCTCTTTTTGTTAATTTCTTCCCCACGTACTTTCCACACGTACATGAGTGAGTGACAATAATTGTTAAGGATATTTTATCTTCTTCCTATCATAATGCATCATTCTTGTGATAGTTCTTATAGCCGTGCTTCTTTTTATATTTCTCCTCTCAATGCGCATCTTATTTGTGATTTATCATATCCATCATTCTTCGAATAGTACACTACCATGATATTCTTCTCCACCACTATTTTAACAGTGTGACTACTTTGATATGTTTCTCCACTAAAATCCTATTAGTGCAACTTTTTCATCATGTTTGAAGGCATGAATGACAAAAAAATTCCCCTCAGACTGTTGTCTATAATGATGGTGCTCCTATCTCCATAATCAAATTAAATGGAGATAATTACCTACTTTACATGAATTCTATCCAAACTATCCTATAATCCATATGTAAGGTAAAATTCATTAAGAAACCTACCGTGTATGCCCCTGAATGGAAACTGGGTAATAGCCAAGTTAAAAGTTGGTTATAGAACATCACCGAACCTTATGTAGCCTCCAAGTACATGTTTTACAAAATTGTGAAAGAAATATAGGCGGTGTGAGTCGTCACTACACATATGAAAAAAAATGCTTTGAGGAATTATAAAATTTAGCATAAATTATTTGGTGAAAATTAGGGTGATAGGAACCTTGAAGAATATTTTGATTCTATTGTCATCTTGTCTCAATAACTTGAATATTTTTAGCCCGTCTCATCAGAAGATCAAACTAAAGAGTAGGCCAATCTTGTCACGACCAATTTTTCTATTGGTCTTCACCAAGCATATTCTCTTGTCCATAGAATTATCTTGGTTGGTGACAAATTTCCTACTACAAAAGATTTCCTCTTATCTCTAGTAGTATGATATCGTCCACTTGTCTTCTCCTCCACTACAATCAAAACTAGTGATTTCTTCTATTGTTTGTGGATGAGGACGTGGCCATGGACGCCCTTCTAGGCCACAATACACTTTCTGCAATAAGTTAGGCCATCTAGAGGAAACATGCTACATAAGCATGATCATCCTTATGGGTGCAATCATAACACCAAGACTGCCCATGTTGCTTAAAGATCAGACATATAGTATGTTACCATCTATTCAACTAAATTTGAGCAACTTCTACATGTCTCTCAACATGCTCCTCCATCATCCGCATGATCTGGGGATTCTGTGACCATGCAATCCGCTGTGAGAGTTATGGTGCATTTGGTCTCCAACCAAGGTAATGTTGGGACCTCTATGCTGACATCTGACTCTCCTTAGACTATGGGGCCACCCAACATATGATTGGTATGAGACACATTTCCTCCATGAACCTCATATTCCTACCTCATATGTCACTCTAGCTGATGGGTCCATTAAACATGTTCAACAATGTGGTAGTGTTAATATCTCACGTAGTTTCAAACTTCAATCTATTCATTATATTCCTCATTTTCCCTTTAATTTAAGGTCCATTACTAAGTTAGTTGATGCCTTTACTTGCAACTTCACCTTTGATAGTCATGGTTTAGTGTTGTAGAATTCTTACACATTTAAGATGATTAGGCTGGGTTCTAGAGCCACTGACCTTTATTACGTTGGTGAAGTTGTTTTGTCTTTTATTCTTCTTATGAAAACACCTCTTCAAATTCACCAATGTTGCAGTCATCCCTCTCTTGAGAAGTTGAAGAACCTGGATCCCTCTTTATCTAGTTTAAAAACTCTCCACATGACTCATGTGAGTGCCTCATAGGAGTTATTTTTTTAGAAAAATATGTTTTGTCTTAGGTCTTTTTTTCACTATAGAATTGGAACCATTCATCAACATCCCTGTTCTCACACCCCACAACAAAATGGGTTGACAGAACACAAAAATCACCATTTACTTGATATCTCTCGTGCTCTTATTTTCATGGTAAATTACCTAGTCTGAAACCATTCTCAAAGTCTGCTATCTTATCAATCAACATCCATATTATATTCTTTGGGACAAGACCTCCTTTTTGGTTGTTCCTCCCACACAAACAACTTCCCATTTTCCATTGCTTGTTCTTGGGTGTACTGCTTTTTTTGCATAACATTGATACAAAAATGGATAGACTTGATATCCTCTCTATCAATATGGTTTTCCTTTGCTATTCTACCTTTCAGAAAGGTGACTGTTGTTATAGTCCAAGCAGCCATCATATTTTTGTCTCTGCTGATGTTACCTTTCATGAATCTAAGATATTTTTTGATTTTAAGCCAATAACCTCCCAACCTCAACCTCATCCTCCAATTAAGTTTCTTGAGCTTGATAATTTTGACCCAGTGGATCATGAACCCATCCCACACCCTCCTATCATTCCTCCTCCCTCGACATAGGACTCGAAACCAATGTTCACGTATGAGGATCTAGCACGTGGCTATATGAAAATGTATCTATTTCTTTCACTCTTCACCATCCTATATCACAAACCTATTGCCTATACAAGATTTTCCATATCACTTAATCCATTACCTAGCAGCACAACTCTATTCAGATTCCCAAAAACTATGAGGCCCTTTAGTACCCTACTTGGAAAGCTACGATGATCGAGGAAATGACAACATTGCGTGAAAATGGGATCTGGGATCTTGTCTCTCCTCATCTTGATAAAAATGTTGTTGATTTTGGGTGGGTCTTCTCTATGGAATGTAATTCAGATGGATCTATAGAACAACTTAAAGCTTAGATTTTTTCCAAAGTATTCACCCAAGCATATGATGTGGATCTCTTTTAAATTTCTCTCTAATCACCCATATTGTTTTTCTCAAGATTGTAATCTCCTTTTCCATTTAGATGAACTGGCCTCTATTCTAGATTGACATAAAAATTCCTTCCTTCATGAAATTTAGTGGAGGAAGTGTATATGAAACAACCCCCAAGTTTTGTACTTAGAGGGAGTCTTCCCAAAGAATTTTTCATCTCAAACACTCTTTGTATGGTCTTAAGCAATCACCACGAGCTTGTCTTAGCATACTTGCTAGCGTGGTTCTTTCTAGATCATCTGGTGATCATAGTCTATTCTTTAATTCTTATCAAATTGGAACCATCATTCTGAGCGTCTATATTGACGATATCATTATCAATGGTACTGGTGGTCATGGGATTTCAACAGTGAAATAAGCACCGCAACAACATTTTGATATCAAGGATCTAGGACAACTTCACTACTTATTGGACATAGAGGTGCAACATTCTTATCAGGGCACTTTATCTCAGAGAAAGTACATACTTGATCCCTTGAAGGATTGTGGGATGTTGAATTCTAAGCCCACTTCTTCAACCGTGGACTATCACAATAGAGTTCTATTTGACAGGGAGCCTTTTCCTGATCCTGAATAATGTTGATGAACAGTTGGAAAACTCATCTATCTTACAACTACATGACCATATGTTTCTCTTGTCGTTATTGTCATTAATAAAAAATGGCTAACCTCTTGAGTGCCATTAGTGTAAGGTACAATACATCCTATGCTGCATGAAATGTGCACATGGCAGAGGTCTCCTTTACACAAAACCACAATCTCCATATATCTCTTTGAACTACTATGCAAATGCTGACTGGGCTGGAGATGTGAGTGACATGTGTTCTATTTTAGTTTCTGCATTCTCTTGAGACGTCATCTTGTTAGTCTATGGAGTAAAAAGAAGTCTTTTTTGGTTTGTTCTAATACTGAGGCAAAATATCATACCATGGGCACAATCCTATTGTGAAATTCAATGGGTGAGATATATTCTTATAAACTTAGGTTTTCCTCTCTATTATCCAGAAACTCTCAAGTGGGATGATTAAGAGGTTATTCATATACCCAATAATCTAGTTTTTCATGAACATACCAAGCACATTGAGGTTGAATTTCACTTTGTGTGAGACCTATTTCATGACAAGAAGATCACTATGACATCTGTAAAGACTAGAGAACAAACTATTGATATCTTCACCAAGACTCTTACACCTTCATCCTTCTCCTATGTGTGTGGCAAGACGGGAATGTATGATGTGCACTTTCCAACTTGAGGGGGAGGGTTGGTGGTATTTTATATTATATTTTCCCTTTAATTAGCTAATTGATCTTACTCTCATCAGGTCATTAGCATTATTTTAGTTCTATTATGTTGTGTCTCCGGTACATCATACTTGAGACAAGGCTATATATATGACTCTCTATAACCCTGATTCTCACAATATGAATTTATCTTCACAATAATGATGATAATCATGTTAGAAGCGCCAATCACAACCATATCAGGGCCGTCTACATTGATCCTTTTCCTTCTATTCAACTTGATTATGGGTCATATTCTAATCAAGATGTAAATAACAAAATCTCTCTATATAAGCTTTTATCGAGTTAAATTTGTCCTGCCTCTACTTCTTTTTATTGTGCTTGACTCAATTGCATTGTATCATAAGATGCATTAGTTAGTTAGTGCTACACATGTTCATACCATCTTAGTTGGACATCACACAACTTATCCTCAATACTCACCACCCCCACTTTGTTCCTAATATAGTCCTTTTGAAGCGATCTTTTCTTGTATTCCCACACATCCATCTCAACATACATATTTCATCCACATTCATCTTGTTGAGACCTTGTTTTTTCACTGCCTAACATTCACTTCCATATAGCATGGTTGATCGTATAGCTATTATACAAATCTAAGTTTTTAATTTGAGAGGGATCTTCTAGTCACATACTACTCCAGTTGTAGTCCTCAATTGCAACCATCATGTAGTGATCCTATGAAAAACACCATCTTGAATATTCCCATCTATTTGAATAATAGAACTGAAGTAACAAAATTTATCACATTTTGGTACATTCACCCCATCCAACTTGGCCCCACCATTCACAATTCTTGAATGGCTGAAATTGCAATGCATATACTCAATTTTACTCCTAATGATAATTAATATATTTGATTATAGTGCATTTCTTCAAAGTTCCACTTTATCTTTTAATCCATGTTTAGTTTCATCAATCAACACAACATAATTAACAAATAACATGCACCAAGGAATATCATCCTGAACATTCTTTGTCATCTCATCCATAACAAGAACGAATAAATATGGGTTGAGTGTTGTTCCTTAATATATGCCAACTATGGTACAAAATGTTTTTGTCTCTCCTTTAGGAGTCTTCACACTTGCAATTGAGATATCTTATATGTCTTCAATTAAGTCAATGTATTGTATTGCCACACCCTTTTTCTCTAAAACCGTCCATAACACTTCCCTAGGTACTTGATCATAATCTTTTTCCAAATAAAAAAGATATGATGATCTATTTTATCTCTCTATACATCTCCATAAGCCTCCTCATTAGAAACATGCCATCTATAGTTGATTTTCCAAGAATGAACCGAATTGGCTGTCTGATATATGTATTATATATCGTAGCCTTTGCTCAATAATCCTCTTTGAAAAATTTAGAGTGTCTCATGAGCTTGATGGCTATATAGTTTTTCAACTCTGAGACCCTCTTTTATTCTTGTAGATGGGGACTATGGTACTATTTTTTCACTTATCTGAAATCTACTTGGTCTTCATAATCTTATTAAAGAGATTCATTAACCACATAACTCCATGATCCCTCATACTCTTCGATACATTAATTGGAATATCGTCTGGTCCACATCCCTTTCTCATTTTCATCATTTGTAGAGCATTCATGAACTTAAATAGTGAACCTATCATCTGTAAATGATATCTCTTGTATTCAAGTCATACAATTCTCTTGCATTATTCACAATGCCTCCATTAAAAATCTTATTTAAATAGTTTCTCTGTCAGTACTCTCACCAACACTCTATCATCTTCATTCTTAATCCATTTTACTTGACTCAAGTCTCTTCCTTTCCTTCCTCTTATGCAATAAATTATATATATATATATATATATATATATATATATATATATATATATATATTTACCCTTCTCTTGTGTCCAATTCTTATAAATATCTTCAAACTCTTCAAGGTTTCTAAATCCTTCCTCTTGAACAACCTTTGTAGCTTCTTTCTTTGCTTGCATATACCTATAAAAATTTTCATCATCTTAAGATTTGGGAAAGATCTTATAAATAACCCTTTTGAGTCTAATAGCCTTCTGTACTTCATCGTTCCACCACCAAATCTCATTCTATGGAGGCCCACGTCCTTTATAATCCCTCAAACCATCTTTGGAAACTTTTTTATGCATGAGGTCAAATTATGCCACATTATGTTAACATCTCTCCAAGTTCCATATGCTCTCCTTGATGAGTTTATCATAAAATTGCCAATTTCTTTTCTACTTTAAGATTCTACCACTTGTTCCCGCTATCTTGGTTTTTGCTATGCTTGCCTTTGTTGATCTTCATGTAAATGTCTATATCCACCATCCTATGTTGGGTGGTGAGTTCTTTGTCAGTGATCCCCTACAATAATTACATAGCTTATGATCCAACCACCTTGTAAGGAGGTACTCAATTTATCTACCATTGTGTCCACTCTTGAAAGTAATATTATAAGAATATCTACTTTTTGAAATGGGTGTTTGCCAAAATCACATTATATACAACTACAAAATCAAATATTTTCTCTCCCTCTCCATTTCTACTTCCATATGCAAAACCACTAGGAACACTCTTATATCTAACATTGCTACTCCCCAAATGGCAATTTAAATCACTTCCAATAATAATCCTCTCCGCTATTGACATTCCTTGCATAAATTCATCCATATTATCCCATAGTTCCTTCTTAGCCTCCTTGCCAAGGTCGACTTGGTGGCATATGTGCTAATAATTTTAAAAATCATTTCCCCAAAAGCAACCTTGACAAGTATGATTTATCATATATCATTGTGACCTTGATGACACCATCCTTTGAAATATTATCAACATTAATGCCTATGCCATATCTATGTTTGTCAATACCTTTGTACCATGTGTCTCTGATCTCTCAACGTCATTACCACGTCTACTTGGTTTCTTGTAGGAAAGTTATATTGACTTCTCTTCTAATCACATGACCCACTATCTTAACTTACATGTCAAAGAGTCAATATTCTAAAACCCCACTCTAACCTTTTTTATTGTTGAACTTGCTTCTTTACCTACCTCCATAGAAAATTCTACCCTAGGATTTTTTTACTACCTGTAGAAAATGATGTAGTAGGACTAGATTCTTTACCCACACAGGTCCAAAGTGTGGAAACCCTTACTTGTCCTTCAACACAAACAAGTGCCTCTATATCAAAATCCCTCATATATTTAGCACTGCACCCTTGTGCCGATGCAATGCGTCATTAGGTAGGGATACTCCAACAATAAATTCTTATTAGGATCCATGCCATAATATGAATGACAAAGTCATATGCATAACTGTCAATCTACCACCAACCCTCCTTTAACTGGGTTTGGGATCGAATACATTACACAAGATCATGCTCAACCAATCAAAAGATGGCAGTATATAATACCTAGCCTTTATTGCTTATATACTAAGTCCATTGTATTTCAATATGATTATCAATGTTATCAATACAATCATTTTCCCATCCTGTTCTAGGCCTAGGTTCAAAAATACACTCCTTACACTTTCCTTTGTAATTAATGCATTACTGCAGATGTAAAGGATAACTTCTCTCAACTTGAATACATTCTGATTCACTAATTGAAGGAAGAAATTCTTTTACAATGTTAGCAGAAATGTTTTAGTCCAATGAATAAGACCATAAACAATAGTGGCTTTTGAAAGCAATAGTCAAAAGCATAAACCTAACAAAAGCACTAATTTTATAGTACATTTATGAATGTATACGAAGAACCTTCTTGTCCCATTAATATACCTAGACCCATAAGAAAAACTCTTGTACACCCATTGGATTGGACATGCAGAGTTAGTTCATGATTGCAACCATGTAGTGGACCGGTTAGTCTAGTTTGATATGTCTTAGAGACACATTTCTATAGCTTATGGAGATCCTACAAGTCACCCTTTTGAAAAATAATGCACTCCATATTTATAATATGTATAACAAGCATATTTATAAATGGGTATGGTATTACCCCTATACCCACTACCCATACGATGTATGGTAGGTAAGGTAAGAATATTTTTTACCCACCATCCGTTTACCCTTTTCCTGCATTAGCCACATCTAAAAGGGTAGGGTAAGGGTGAAGCTTTATACTACCCACTTTACCCATTTACCCATTAGTATAAAGTTGAATTTATTATTTTAGATTAAAATATATGTATTAAGGCCTACCAAAACCCCCAACTACCAACACCATTACTTTCTCAATTTGTACTATTATGATTACCAAAACATGAATAGGAAATGGGTAGCATTAAACTACCTTTTACCGTCATATATTTGAGAGAAAAATGTATTTCTTAATAAGAAATATTATATTAAAAATGACAGGCTTAGTCTTTAGACAAAATATCATGTCAAATATTACTATCTTTTGTTGTATATAACAAAAAACACATCTATTACTATCAAAAGCTAGTTTCAAGAGTGTCCTATTTTTGATGTAGGAAATATCATATGGAATTTTTGTTAAAAATAGCTTATACTATCTTCATGTTTTTTTACCCATTTCATCCTTACCCTACCCATTTACCCTATAGGGAAAAGGGTGCGCGTAAGGATAGGGTAAATATTTTTAGGCAAAGGGTAATTATCCTACCCACTACCCGCATCGTTGATGCGAGTAAGGGAAGGTCAAGCCTTTAACTTACCCTACACTACCCATTTACAACCCTAATAAAAAGTGTTAATATAAAGTACATTCCAAGTGTATCTTACCATGTAGAAGTCACAGTGTCCAATTTAATACAAAACCTAGATTGGATGCCCAACATGAACATTTCTTTAATGAACCCTGCATCACTAAAGAACAATATGTATTTGTATATGATATTTAAATATAATAAATATCACATTACCTAAACTTGATTGACTTTAGGCTTTTTATTCCTTAGAATACAATATCCCCAATCTATGATATTGTTTTAGTCAAAAAGCCTAAGGAATTATGAAGGCCTATTTTTGTTTCAAAAAAGAGTTAGACACCAAGACACATACCATTGTGCAAAACTATATACATTGGGACTGACATATATACTTTTAAAAAAGATGACAACAATAATCAAACCACGCCCGAAACCATCTATTCACAAATAATGACTGCAAATATGTAATCATTGCCACTACACTCCGACTATGTTGAAACAAATGAGAAACATGCATATAAACTATTTAACATTGAAAACCTATATGTATTAAGAAATTAAACCATTATTTTACTAACAAAAACAATATATAGGGAGACATTCTAGACACTAGGTCAACATTTAATAATGATTGAAAAGTAATACAAGTGAGTTTGTACTTGATCTACTCACAATATAACATTGAAGAATAAATTATGTTAAGGGAGAAGGAAAGCACGTAAACACCACCATGACTCTCCTGGAAACATATACAATGGAGATCAGCCCCAAATCATTATACATATATCATTGTCTTCTTTGCCACCAAGGATTCCAATGAATGCTTTTTGGGGACAAAGATCTATCCTGACCAAACATTGACATTACTATATCATCATCTATTCTTGGGACACATATCTATCCAAATACAAGACTTTGACATTCCTATAGCAATGCTTTCCAAGTCCACTACATCGGTACATGTTCTCCTTCTTAAATAACAACCTTTGCTAGCAGCCACACCTTGAGATATGATGTGTCATCATCAACACACAAATTCACCAGGGAAAAACTATCCCTAGAGTTTAACCTTAGATGGATAACCAATCCACTTGTAAACAAATGTATTGATATAGTACTTAAGATATCAATCCTCAAGGATGGCATGCCAAGAAATAAATCGAATCAAAGTTGCAATGAACAATATTTAAATCAAAAGGTAGAGAATGATTAATCTAAAACAAGAAAGTAAATTGCTGAATTAAAAGTGCTAAATTAAAATGCATCATTGAAAGGAACAAAAGTAAAGTGCATGAATTGAAACTAAACTATTGATAGAATTAAAGTGAAGAAAGAAAGAGTAGAAGGAGTCAACTGATTAATATTGATTCAGATTTTATGGATTTGCCAAAAGTCTAGGTTTTCCCACCACGAAGTCCATAGTTAACTTAGCCTCTTTTAGGTTCCTTTTATATATTATAAGTTTAGGACCATGGAGATTTTTCCTCTATGGAATCAGATCCCAGGACTAAACTTTGTATGGTCCCATGGTCAACAATGATCCATAGGTCCTTGTTCGACTATCCAATGTATACCCTGAATGGTCTCTTCGAGGAACACATGAGTTCTAACCGGCATTCTAGCCCATAAGTGTAAGGTTATTTCATCATGGGTCCTAACTATCATGGAGCATAACTGATCAAATCATTTTCCACATTGTCAAATAGATAGGAACACATCTTTTTGTATTTTAAAAGAGTTTTACAAGTTGCTATGATAAGATATCCTCCCATGTCCCGACAAGGGGGAACTACTCAAACATAATAAAAGTGAAAAAGGCTAGAGTATGAAAAGTTGGGTCCCCTTGTCTTTGGAGTAACCCCTCCTTTTATAATGAGAAGGAGAGGGAAGATACCCTTGAGATAAGGCTTGGTGGTAGCTGTGGATGCCTATCTCGGGTTCTGAGTTGGTCGACTCGAGGACATGATTTTCTCGATTGGCATTACTTCTTTACTTCAGGACAAAGTCTCTTTGTCAAACTTTGACTGCATTAATTGACTTCTGATGGATTGGAGGCATGGGTCGAGTGGTTGGCGGACATGATTCGCTCGACTAGTGTCAAATATGTGCCCTAGTCCAACCAATGCACCTGAGGAAGTGAGTCTTCTTAGAGTTTCCAATATCAAGGAGTCGAGCGACTGGAGGAAGCAGGTTGTGCGATTGGCGTTCTAGGAATGGAATTTGCTATAGTTGAATTGGCTGACTAGGAGTCTAGGATTTGGAAGTCTACAAGTTTGGGTCTTTTTGGGATTTAAATGGTCCAAAAACAACCTTTTATTCTTCATGTGTCTTTAAGTGAATGGAGTGATCTTGGGCTTGGATCAATGGAATGATAGAGTGCATATAAACATACAAAATAATAAGAATTCAAATAAAAGGAAAAAAATAAAGGAAAATGCCATCAGGTAATAAAAATGAAGCAAAAGAGATATAAAATCCTAAATAAACGACCTAAACAATGCAATAAAATGTGATGAATATGCATTCATCAAAATACCCCAAACTTATTTGTTGCTAGTCCTGAGAAAGACATAATCATAGAACCCACCAATTTATACTAACACCTTATTCACCTCACTCACATATCACTACATTGTTCTCACCACCTTTTCAAGGTCAAGCACTCTGATTTCCTAAAACCAAAACAACACAATTTATAGCATTCTTTTCTCGAATTATGCTTCATAACTTGCTCCTATTTTGGAAACTTGCTAGGAAGTAGAAGTTATATCTCTTTGGTCATTAGCACTCCCTCATATTTCTATGAAAAATGTACACAAGACTAGGGTTCAAGGATTTGATGGGGTTATGTAGATTCCCCTAGGCATGAAAGAAGAGCGGGGGGTGGGGGGTGGGAAAGGAGATGGTATCACCTCCATTCAACTCCAATCCTTTTTATTTCTTTGTTTGTAGTAACATTGACTGCAAGTTTTGGTGTGCTATTTTTGCATATTTTCTTGATGGCACGACCCTATAAAATTCACAAAGGAATTGGAAGAAGAAAATGGGGAAGAAGGGGGTGTGCCACCCCAAACTTGAAGTTTGGAACATTTGCTTAGCTTTTTGACTCTTTTTCTTTTGATAGATGGAGAGATAATAAAGTGGAGGAAGAAGTGTAGAAGAGACTGGTTGTAATGCCCGGGCCCACTGCCCTAGGCTCTAGTAGAGTTTGAAGAATGACGATTGTCCCCACAGACCACCACTAGCCTTAACTGTGCGCTTTGTCCTCACTCACGCACATGCCAGGATCAACTTCCCTACATGTCACCCATCCCAATACTACTCCAAGATGAGCACGCTTAACTATGGAGTTCTTAGTGATGGGCTCCTGGAAAAGGAGGTGCACCTTGGTGATATGGGTAGTCCAATCATTCCTTTTAAGATCAACTTATCCAAGGCCTCAAATCCTGGGATGTTACAATCTCCCCCACTTAGACTCTTGACGTCCTCGTCAAGGCTCAACTATATGGCCTCATAATCTGACCCCATTTCAGTGCAGACCCACAATGGCCTATGGACGCCCAGCTTCCGATCACGGAATACTAGCGCAAGGGTGGCTACGTCAACCATGGACAACCCTTTCCTACATGCCTGGACTGCATGACTCAAGACTGGCATGCCATGCCCATGTGGGCCCCACCTACTGGAGGGGTTATGGTTCTGATACCATTTGTAATGCCCGAGCCCATTGCCCTAGGCTCTAGTAGAGTTTCAAGAATGACGATTGTCCCCACAGATCACCACTAGCCTTAACTGTGCGCTTTGTCCTCACTCATGCGCATGCCAGGATCAACTTCCCGATAGGTCACCCATCCTAGTACTACTCCAAGCTGAGCACGCTTAACTATGGAGTTCTTAGTGATGGGCTCCTAGAAAAGGAGATGCACCTTGGTGATATGGGTAGTCCAATCATTCCTTTTAAGATCAACTTATCCAAGGCCTCAAATCCTGGTATGTTACACTGGTATTGTGATTTCCTCATTTTTTAGAATTTCTTTGCCTTGGGAGTATTATAACATCAGTTCAAACCATTCTAAAACAAGCAAAAATTCATAACTTCACAATTTAATTCCATAGTTCTCATAATGCCTATCTATCCTTTTCAGGCTTGCCAACTCTTTCAAAAGTAGTGCTAATTGAGGTCTTAGATGACATATGCTTTTTAACAAAATGTTGTTATGATAAATTTGTAGGGGATTCACTTCAATTAACAAGATATATTGACTACAAGCATATCAATTAAATGGACGACTAGATAAGTGCCATATTACATACAACAGAAAGCAAACATAAGCAAACTAACTAGTACAAACAACATAAAAGAGAAATATACTAGAAATGGTAAGATATAGAGGGTGGAAAATGGAACATACCACCCACCTCCACTCCTAACTTAAAATTTTACTTGTCCTAAGAAAATCTCTTGTCCAAGATGGAGGTAAGAAGATCATTGGGGTGGTGGGGGCCAAGAGGAGGAAAAGCTACTCTCATAATAGTTTCAACCCCAATACTGGGAATCAGGGTTAGGGTATCCTAATTGGCCCATACTGCTCATAGAAAGAGTGGGTGGAAGAAAAGTGGCCACTACTATTGGGAGCGCTGCATGAGCTACATATGGTTCAACTGTTGGCCTTGGTGTTCTTTCTCACACTCCATGTGCTGTTGCAAAAGCTCTATATGGTGAAGCTGTTTTTGCATCTCCTGAAAACCATAAGGCCCCTTAAGACCATCAACATCTATAGCGTGCCTCCTGGTGTGGTGTGGAGGTATGAAGGAGGGGGGGGGGTCAGTGTCGTCATTGTTTGCCTCCAAGGATACACTCTAATGGTGGGATGTAGGCTTAGGGATGGCACCCTCTAGAATATGGTTTTGATGAAGGAACTCTGGTTGTGAGCAGGTAGATTCTCTAACTTGTATGAACGTGTAGATGCTTCAAAAACTTGGCATGGTGGGGATGCTCCATTTGAATGGTGGTGTCTTTGAAAATGAGGGCATAAGAAACCTCCCAGATTCCTTGGTGGATGATGTGGCTCGACTAGAGGTATATAAGGTCAATTAGATGCCGCGTTGCCTTGTGCTAAACTATTGTGAGAGGAATATCGGTATAACCTAAGAATAAAGTGATGACCATGACAAAGTGGACAAGACTAAATGTTGAGCTAGTGGTTTTGCTAGCCTGGATCTAGATGTGCTCAAGGATCACACTGGCCTAGTTGGAGGGCTCACCCTGAAGGAGGAACTACAAGGTATATAGGTATGCTAAAGTGATAATACCTTGGGTGCTAGACTTGCTAAAAATGGTGCATGTGGTTATCTTATGCAGGTCACAAAGCATTGAGTTATGAATATTGGAGGCCTTGGGCCCTGATGGTAGAAAGGAGGATTGACCAATGAGATCTCCCCAGAACTTGCTGGGGTCATACCAATTGTGGAAAGCACCGTGGGAGAGCTCCCATGCACTGTGTGAGCCAAGATGGGTCTTCTTCATTAAGTAGGAGGGAGGTGATAATCCTAGAGTTGATCTCCTCATTGCTCCCAAAATGTAAATCAAACACGAAGGATTTCCCTGATAGTTTTAGAATCTCCAAAAGGTAGTCCTGAACTCCAGGGTGATCTCAAGATAGATGAGTCAGATCTGGAAGATGAAGGGGAGGATATGGATTTGGCATAGAAGGGAGTCAATGACATCATAGATCCCTAAAGCTGTAAAAGTGGTATCACAAACCCATCTGCAAAGTGTGACTCCGATCACACCCAATTTAAAAAATTTGTTGTAGTGCTTGTTGTCCACGAATTGGACATAGTTTCCTTGGGAGGGATGATGCAAGGGATGCAGGGGATGACTGACTTAGGGTTTTGGCTGGGGGATGTGTCAATATCTTTTTCAGCTATGTAGTCATTGAATTGGTCTAGATCGTCCATCATCTCTTCCACTAGTTTGGGTGAGGATTTTCCTATGGGCTCATAGATCTAGATCCCAATGCCTAAGTCTTGGCGCCAAGGAGGGTCACCAGGATGTGGTCTCCTGATCACGGTCTTACCCTTGTGGATATTTTGAAAAGTACACATCGGGGTTCGTCTGAAGACATGATGTGGCTACTAGAACACCCGCTCACTTGACTCAAGGAGTGGGTCAACTAGCTCACGGTACTACTACTGGTAATGCAGTGGCACCGATCATGAGACTCACTTAGTGAGTTGCTTCTAGTGTCATGAAACTATTGACCTGAATCACCAATCGTTCGATTGATGTTGTGAATTGCTCGATTCATGCAAAGAAGAAGGTTGCTAATGTTCGTGTCAGAGAAGAAAAAGACAAAGGAGCATGGCAAGGATAGAAGTGCAAGTCGCCCAATTCACGGTAGAAAAAGGCAGTGAGGAGGCTGTTGCGACGACTTGGGGGGTCCTACAGTTGCGGGTTGCATGACTTACCAGAGGAGGGTCGGGCTGCTGTGGAAGCGCAAAACAACATGAGTGATGGTGGGTCGACCCTCATGTTGCTCGACTTACGACAAAATCGGTGAGAGGAGTGGCGACACTCAATAATACTAGAGTGGGGGGGGGTTCTCGAGTGGCTTGTGAGTTGTGAGTCGACCCCCTGGTTGTTTATTTTTATAGGAGCTTTGCAACTCGCCATTCGAGTGACTTGTTGGACATGTTTCCCTATTTGTGGGGTAGTATGAAGTGCTTCAAATTCCCAAGGTTCCCATCAAAAGGCACTGACTGACTGAAGCTCCTATTGAGTGATTCATTTTTTTTTTGTAAAGTGAGGAAATAAGGCAACGTGAGAAAGGCTAAAAAAATAAAAGAATAAATAAAATGAGAATTGAAAAAGATAAAAAGTTTTTATGAGAAATAAGAATGATTACATTTCCTATGAACAAGTGCCCTATTTAACATAAAGTCCTGATGCCTGTGGTCAAGTCGTGGCTGGTGGAGGATTGAAAAGAAGTAGAGTGTCAGTCAGAGGATGCCTCACACCATGTGGTAAGAAGTCATCAACAATGAGATAGATCTTAAGCCTATGGACATTCACTTTGAATTCACCTTCAAATTTTTCTCAAAGGATGAACACGCCATTAGAATAAGCATACTTCACAAGGTATGGTCCATACCATTTAGACCATATATTCCCAAGAAAAAGCTACAAATGGGAGTTTTCGATAAGTACTTGGTTACCCACTTGAATGTCCTTCCTTATCAACTAGACATCATGCCACATATTTGTGGGCCCTTTATAGATTTGGGCACTCTCATAGGCTGTCATGTAGAGTTCTTCTTAATCATGAAGTTGGAAAGCGCATAGTTCACCTATTGCTGATAAATCAAAGGTGAGCGTCTAAATGTCCCAACTTGCTTGGTGATCCATTTCTATAGTAAGTGGCAAGACTTCCTGTGGCATCCAACTTATAAAAATAAGATTTACTTAAGCGGAAGCGAATCATTTGCAGCGGATTACTAAAAATCACTAAAATTTAAACTTTTTGCAAAGAGATCCACACATAGGAAATCTTTTTCGTCAAGAACCAAAGTATAATATTTACATTCTGTTCCATAAGTACACAACCTGTACTATCTCTTCTCGAGGATTGCAACATCAGCTGTCCTATTCAACATTATATACATACAACATAAAACCTTGAGGTATCAAGCCAAAATCTCAGATCGATTCAATAAAAACACTGACTACTGACTCTGAGGACCTGAGAGTACAGAGACGACACATAGGACTTTCTAACTATATGACTAGACAAGTAGTATCTCCACCTGAGATATTACTGCTATCTTCTATGCTATTGCTGTTCCTTCTCTACTAAAGGTTTCCTGCCTCCTTGTCCATGTCCACCTAAAAACATTAGATCCCACGGGGGTGAGATAATTGTAAATTGTCCCAGCGGGAGATATAACTCTCTGCCAAAATGTTATTATTACAGTTAAATATATAAAACTGGACATAGGATAAGCAGTTTAAAGCATTCTCATCTTAAATCATTGTAACTATTTATTGATAAAACAATAGATCAACTATTCTCTTAATAAGGAATAATAAGAACATGTATATCATTTATCCTTCATATTATACCATCATGTCAAACTTCTCTTGTGACACTCATTATCTTGATATGTCACCCATGAGACATTCTTGTTTAAACTTATTGGCCTTAGCCAATCTGCTAAATAGATTTTGGTTATATTGGACATGAGAGTGTACATCATCTTGTCTTATTCAGGCATTGGTCTATACCAATCCTATATAAATATTCCAGGAATTGGATTACACCAATCCTATGCAACTAATACAAGCATTAGACATATATTATTCCTATGTATCCATTCCAAGTATTGAACTATGTCAATCTTGTGTAACCATTCCAGGTATTGATCTATGTCAATCCTATGCAACTATTCTAGGTATTGATCTATGTCAATCCTGTGCAACTATTCCAGGTATTGGGTTATTACCAATCCTGTGTTATTATTCCAGGTATTGGGATTTAGCCAATCATGTGTTATCATTCCAGGTATTGGGATTTAGCCAATCCCGTGTTATCATTCCAGGTATTGGGATTTAGCCAATCCTATGTTATCATTCCAGGTATTGAACTAAGTCAATCCTGTGACATTATTCCAGGTATTGAACTATGTCAATCCAGTGCAAATATTCCAGGTATTGGGTTATTACCAATCCTATGTTATTATTCTATGTATTGGGATTTAGCCAATCCTGTGTTATCATTCCAGGTATTGGGATTTAGCCAATCCTGTGTTATCATTCCAGGTATTGAACTAAGTCAATCCTGTGACATTATTCTAGGTATTGAACTATGTCAATCCTGTGCAACTATTCTAGGTATTTGGTTATTACCAATCCTGTGTTATTATTCTAGGTATTGGGATTTATCCAATCCTGTGTTATCATTCCAGGTATTGGGATTTAGCCAATCCTGTGTTATCATTCCAGGTATTGAACTAAGTCAATCCTGTGACATTATTCCAGGTATTGAAGTTTTAACCAATCCTGTATAGTTGTTATTCCAGGTATTAGACTATGCTAATCTTGTGCATCTATTCCAAGTATTGAACTATATCAATCCTGTGATATTATTCTAAGTATTGAACTATGTCAATCCTATATAACCTTTAAAACATTTTATTACCTCTAACTAGGAAACAACCATCCTCATAGCTCATCAGGCCCATAAAACACCTTGTCACCTCTCACTAGGCAACATCTAACCATATGGCTCATAAGGCCATTATACATCTTTAGAATTCAGTCATGTTCATTACTCTTAACATTTATCATTAAATGATTCTCAGTACAAGGTATGAGTTCATTCCTCATACTTATCATGGTATGATTACATCATACTCATTAGTTTTGCTTACCCTTATTCTCAAGGTATATTAGCCTATGCTTATCAAGGTATATCACTTTCCTCATCACCTTTAACTTCCTTGAGTTATCAGCTTATCTTGTATTAAGCTACTTCCCATCTTAATACTTTCATCCATTAACCTATCACTCTCATCATGAAGTGCATAGGTCACACACAAGAATGGTCCAACTACCTTTAATGGTATGGACTCATTTCAGGTTAAGGCATTGCCTACAATAAGGTTACCTATACTTAATCATTTAAGGTATTTCATCTTTATAAGGTTTCACCCACTACTTTATTATCAGGGTTTTGGTTTGTCATCATATTGCACAAGGTTAGGGCTTTAAATATTATAACTCCATTTAGAATTTCACCTACCTTTACCCTTGATTAGGGCTTTGGGGTTTCACTTACTATTCATCCCAACTAGGGTTTCTCATGGCATCACTCTCAATTAGGGTTTTCTCATGGCATCACCCTTAATTAGGGTTTCTCATGGAATCACCCTCAATTAGGGTTTCTCCTTTCCTATCAATGGGGCATACTCATCCCAATTAAGGTTTCACTCTTTATTCCCATAATTGGGGTTTTACATTATGTTACCCTGAACTAGGGTTAAGATTCATTAATCGTTTGGATTAGGGTTTCATGATCTTTTTATTAAGGATCATAACCTAATCATCACATGATCAATACTCATATATGAATTCCTCTCTATCTTCCTCCCAACTAGATTAGGTCACATGAACCCTTTAATCAAGTACATACAACTGTGGTTAACATAGTGTACTAAGACATTACTCTCATAACCTTTTAGGGTTAATTAATCTAAAGGTATTGATCATCTAGGTACTTTAGGGTTTCAACCTTTCTACCTAGCCTTAATAATCATCATTGGATCAATGGATCATTCATCATCTTAATTCTCAAGAGATTCAATCACATTGGACTTCCATTACATAAGGTATCCAAATGAATTGACCAATTGGATCTTCTATTACAATAGGTATCCAAGTGAATTAACCAATTGAGTCCTCAATTACATTAGGTATCCAAAAGGATTAACCATATTGATCCTCAAACAATTTTGATTACTTGGGCCCCAAACGGTCTTGGTCTTTCAAAGTTCAAACAGTTTCAAACTGTTTGGTAAAAGTGACCTTCAAGATCGTTTGCTAAAGTACCTTTTTGAAACCGCATGAACTCAACCTGTTTGGGATCGTTTGGTCCCAAACGGTCTTGAGACCATTTGGACTCAAACGGTCTTGAGACCATTTGGTCCAAACCTCCTCAAAACCGCATGGACCAAAGATGGTCTCAACTACTCCAATCGGTTTAGGGTTCTCAATGTTGATTCCATCAACCATTGTATTCATGTAACTAATCATCAATTGGACCTATCACCATACTTTGATTGAGTTAAGTAGGTCATCCTTCAACTGATTTGAATCTCAATTGACCATCAATTGGTCATCAATTAGGGTTTGAATCAATTGGATTAGGGTTTGGAATCGATGATCCTTCAACATTAATCAATGTGTAACTAGTTACTTTAAAACTATTGGACCATCATCCAAATTGAACATGAACTGACCCCAAACGGTCTTGAGGTCGTTTGGATGACCTCCAAATGGTCTTGAGACCGTTTTCCCATCTCATCACGCAAATCCAAGTCATCCAATTAGGGTTTGGATCATTGGATTGATCACCAAACCAGCATTGATTACACTTCAACTTAGTATCTTTAGATCTTCAAACACCTAACCATAGTCAACCCTAGACCTCCAAACGGTCTTGGGTGACCCCCAAACGGTCTTGGGATCGTTTGGATGACCTACAAATGGTCTTGAGACCATTTTACCATCACATCATCATTAACCATGTCATTCAATTAAGGTTTGGATCCTAGGATTGGTCACCAAATCAGCAATTGATTGTACATCAACTTAATATCTTTGGACCTTAAATTGCTCAACCATACTTAACCCTAGACCTCAAAACGGTCTTGGGTGATCACCAAACGGTCTTGAGACCGTTTGGGTGATCCCCAAATGGTTTTGATACCGTTTAGGTCAATCAACCCAAGTTTCCAACTTAATCAAATTACAAATTAGCACTTAACCCGATTATGTTTTTGGTGATTGATGGACTTCCAACTCATGAACCAATTGGAGATAATCTAATATAATTAGTGGATCATTAATATAGATCATTATGAACAAATCCCCAAATGGTCAACCCTGGCCAAGATCACCAAACGGTCTTAAACCATTTGCTTCTATGCGGTTTAGTGAAACCGTTTCATTCCAAACGGTTTGAAACCGTTTGCTCCCAAACGGTTTGCGAAACCGTTTGGACATTTGATGGAAACTGTTTGGTCTAGATATTTGGGGAGGTGTGTTCGTATGATGATGTCATCATCATCAAGCTCTAGACCCACGAAACCTGCTGTGATTTCCATGGAGATTGTATTAATCAACCAAATCAATATTTGTAATAGAGAAATGATCATTATTTGATGGGGAATTGAATGCAAAAACAAAATTAGGGTTTCAAGTTATAAAACCTGCCTCCAATTGAGCTCCAAAGCTCCAAGCTCATGGAAAAAATGGTGGATGAAGCTCTTGCAACTCCCCCTAGGCTCGTCCTCAAGCTTTTGGTTGAAAAGTTTGGCTAGGGTTGAAGAGGAGATCGAATTAAGAAGAAATCAATGATTTACTTTCAATTTCCACCATGGAATCAAGGGGAAAAGAGGTCAAGAATCTTACCAACAGGTTGGGGTCCTCCTCCTCCTATTCCTGAGCTTTTCTTGGGGTCATCCAAGGCAAAGAAAGAAAGGAAATCCGAAAAGAAGTCTTTAAGTGAGTGGAAAAAGGGATATGTATAAGGAAATCCCAAGGAGAGAGAAAATGGGATTATTTCCTTTAATTCCCAAAATAATTTCCACCAAATCCCCCTCCATTTCTTGGCCACGAATCCATCTTCATGTTCTTGCAAAACCTCTTCATTATCCAAGAATAAAGGGAAAAGGAATTAAGCACCTTAACCCTTATAATATTAATATCCATTTTTGAGTGGAATTTCTTTTTCTTATAATAATGGTGAGTGGAATTTCACCTCCTTAGGATATGCTCGTGCCTTTGCAAGGATTAAGCTCGTCCAAACACATCTGAATCAAACCATTTTAATTTTGTTTGAAGGCCCCTTCAATTATTTTATTTATTTTTGCATTAAATTGAATTAGGGTTCCAATTAGGCTTAAATCTTGATTATTTTAATATCAAGATTCTCTCTCCTCCAACTTAATTCAAATGAGGCGCCCTTCTCATTTTCTTTGATCTACATGATTCCAAGAAACATTAGGGACCTTATTGAAGTGGTAATTTGCATATTGAACCCTAGGTTTTGGGTAAATTGCACATTACACCAAAACTCGGTTTTAATACACAAACATTGCTTTATCAGCTCTTTCTTGGTACTCAGGCTACCACAAGCCATACCTCTGCATCATATTCATTATCATGATGCTTAAAAACATGAGGAACATCTTATCATGCAACATTTGCAATTTAACCCCTCAACTTGGGTAATTTGCACTTTAGTCCAAAATAAGCAAACATTGCTTCAACATTGTTCAAACATGACCGAAATTGAAACATAAGTTTCTCATGAGCCCTAAATACTTTTCACAAGATAATATTAAGCATATAATCATCTTTCTTAATCAAAAGACCTAGGGTCAAAGCATAACCCAGGTCAGGGATGTTACAAATTATAAACCCCTAACAAGGATTTCGTCCCCAAAATCCCAGATAAAGGAGATAGATATTATTCATTCATCATACTATCATTTCTACACATAACATCTCGTTGTTGTGGAGACATCATAGAGCTTTAATCATCATCATGTATTTCCATACAAGATTCTCTCATAATCAAACACATAAGGCACATGCTCCATTGTTCTTCATTATTGACTGTGGAGTTAATACTGTGCCAGGTGACACTTTCCTTATTTTACCATTTCATGTGGCATATTCTTATTTTAAAGATATCTTTACTTGCTGTGTTTATGCAAAGAATAAACCCCTAACATGTGATGTTTGTACTATTTTTCATGATTAATTTAATTTCATGATTGACCATTTCACATATTCAACATAAACCATATGTTATTTCTTAGATACCAGAATCTCTTACCTTGGTATCTATCACATGTATTAAAAACGCATCACATATTTATCTTCCTTTCATCTAGGGACATTACTTGTTACATATATCTTCACCCTGGAACCAGAGTCCAAGGTAAATTGATACTTTTTCTAAGTATCCATCACATGAACATTTTCATTTTATGCACATCAAGTGTCTTAAGACCCACTTGATTGCCATGTCCCTGAAAGGAAAGAAAACAAGGAATCATATGTATATTCAACTATTCATGAACCATTTATTCTTTGTCTCATCCAAGGTTCCTTGCCTTTAGCATAAGAATTTGTAAGGATGATTACATGTCCTTATCCCTTTCTTCATTATTATCTAGCATGTTTATGATCATTTTATGATCTCATCACATTTCCCATTTCCTCATTATGGGAAAGATCTTTATTATGCTTGCAACATTATTGAACAGGGTTCATCTCCCTTATTCTTATTCTTATCTTATGAGGAGTACACTTTTTGTTCCTCATACCAACATGCTCATCTGAGATTCTCTCAGACTTCTCTTTCTTATGCTTATGACACATTTATTCATTCTGTATTTCTTATTTCATGATACTCATTAGATTGTATCAGAATGACTACTTGATCAGAGCAATCAAAAAGATTACAATCTAAGAGTTTCCATACTCACTTTATCATCAATAGTTGTATACCTGACCAGGGTATATAAATACTGAGATTAAGTAGAATGCACTTTTTATACTATCATATTCCTTCCTCTTCGTATTATCACAGGTATAAAACTTAACATTACTGGATTTTATCCAGGCATCTCTTCAATACATCATCTTCTTTTCATAGAGGTAAGAGCAACATGAAACATCTATAATGTTTATTATGCAAAAAGTAAGTCTTCATAGGACTAATTAAAGAAATCTCAATAAATTACCTTTCCAATTAACTCAGGAAACCATAAAAAGACATATTAGAATGACATTATTTTGCCTAACCTGTCATGATTCGTGGATTATTCATTGCCTCAGGCTGACTCTGCCTTAAAGGTTGATTCACCATAACATTTTTGGCTGAACAATCTCTTGCCAGATGTCCTACCTGTCTGCATTGGTAACAAATTCTGGGTGCCAGGTATGGTCTAGAGGGTTCTTTACCCTTTCCAGATGACCATTGCCTTGGTGCACTAGGTCCTGGTTGTACTGGTGGTACCAAAGTCTTTCCCTTTTTGGAACTACTAGGCCTCCATCCCTAGATTTGGATAGGTCTTTTCTCAATCATTAGCTTATTTCTCTCTTCCTTGTTCTTTGTTGGACAATTCTTTACAATATGTCCAAGCTTTCTACACCTATAGCAATTTCTACTTTTGGGTTGAAACCTATTCTTTCCTTCACTATTTATTGATTCAACAGGATGAGGTTGAGCACAAAATTGTTCTAAGTCCAAAAATTCATCATTTCCCATTACTTCCACCTACTGATGTGGATTACATATCCTGTTGATATCTAAAACATCATCATTGGGGGCTGGTAATCTAGGTTGCACTGCTAGTGCTCGATCCACTAAATACATCATGGTTGCCCTAAATCCCCCAACAGTGATTCCTAAGGAAGGATTTCTTATCACAGTTGGATTAGCTAGGGGGTTCTCAGGCAATTTCCCCTCTCTTGCCTGCTCCCCTACACCTCTTCTTGGTGCAACATTGATGCTTTATGCAGCAAACTCCTCATGTGCCCCAGTCATCTTCAAGTTCTTCTTCTCCTATATGAGGAGAAGACACTATCAGATACATTGGATGACACTAGAACATACTCTACTACCTTAGTCCTATGTCTCTGTAGACTCAGTGAACCTAGAGCTCTGATACCACTAAATTGTGGCATCCAACTTATAAAAACAAGATTTACTTAAGCGGAAGCGAATCATTTGCAGCGGATTACTAAAAATCACTAAAAATTTAAACTTTTTGCAAAGAGATCCACACATAGGAAATCTTTTTCATCAAGAACCAAAGTATAATATTTACATTCTATTCCATAAGTACACAACCTGTACTATCTCTCCTCGAGGATTGCAACATTAGCTATCCTATTCAACATTATATATAGACAACATAAAACCTTGAGGTATCAAGCCAAAATCTCAGATCGATTCAATAAAAACACTGACTACTGACTCCGAGGACCTGAGAGTACATAGACGACACATAATACTTTCTAAATATATGACTAGACAAGTAGTATCTCCACCTGAGATATTACTGCTGTCCTCTATGCTGCTGCTGTTCCTTCTCTGCTAAAGGTTTCCCGCCTCCTTGTCCATGTCCACCTAAAAACATTAGATCCCACAGGGGTGAGACAATTGTAAATTGTCCCAGCGGGAGATATAACTCTCCGCCAAAACATTATTATTGCAGTTAAATATATAAAACTAGACAGAGGATAAGCAGTTTAAAGCATTCTCATCTTAAAGCATTGTAACTATTTATTGATAGAACAACAGATCAACTATTCTCTTAATAAGGAATAGGAAGAACATGTATATCATTTATCCTTCATATTATACCATCATGTCAAACTTCTCTTGTGACACTCATTATCTTGATATGTCACCCATGAGACATTCTTGTTTCAACTTATTGGCCTTAGCCAATCTGCTAAACAGATTTTGGTTATATTGGACATGAGAATGTATCATCCTGTCTTATTCAAGCATTGGTCTATACCAATCCTATATAAATATTCCAGGCATTGGATTACACCAATCCTGTGCAACTAGTACAAGCATTAGACTTATATTATTCCTGTGTATCCATTCCAAGTATTGAACTATGTCAATCTTGTGTAACCATTCCAGGTATTGATCTATGTCAATCCTATGCAACTATTCCAGGTATTGATCTATGTCAATCCTGTACAACTATTCCAGGTATTGGGTTATTACCAATCCTATGTTATTATTCCAGGTATTGGGATTTAGCCAATCCTGTGTTATCATTCTAGGTATTGGGATTTAGCCAATCCTGTGTTATCATTCCAGGTATTGGGATTTAGCCAATCCTGTGTTATCATTCCAAGTATTGAACTAAGTCAATCCTGTGACATTATTCCAGGTATTGAACTATGTCAATCCTGTGAAACTATTCTAGGTATTGGGTTATTACCAATCCTGTGTTATTGTTCCAGGTATTGGGATTTAGCCAATCCTGTGTTATCATTCCAGGTATTGGGATTTAGCCAATCATGTGTTATCATTCCAGGTATTGAACTAAGTCAATCCTGTGACATTATTCCAGGTATTGAACTATGTCAATCCTATGCAACTATTCCAGGTATTGGGTTATTACCAATCCTGTGTTATTATTCTAGGTATTGGGATTTAGCCAATCCTGTGTTATCATTCCAGGTATTGGGATTTAGCCAATCCTGTGTTATCATTCCAGGTATTGAACTAAGTCAATCCTGTGAAATTATTCCAGGTATTGGAGTTTAACCAATCCTGTGTAGTTGTTATTCCAGGTATTAGACTATGCTAATCCTGTGCATCTATTCCAGGTATTGAACTATATCAATCCTATGATATTATTCTAGGAATTGAACTATGTCAATCCTATATAACCTTTAAAACATTTTGTTACTTCTCACTAGGCAACAACCATCCTCATAGCTCATAAGGCCCATAAAACACCTTGTCACCTCTCATGAGGCAACATCTAACCATATGGCTCATAAGGACATTATACATCTTTAGAATTCAGTCATGTTCATTACTCTTAACATTTATCATTAAATGATTCTCAGTACAAGGTATGAGTTCATTCCTCATACTTATCATGGTATGATTACATCATACTCATTAGTTTGTCTTACCCTTATTCTCAAGGTATATTAGCCTATGCTTATCAAGGTATATCACTTTCCTCATCACCTTTAACTTCCTTGAGTTATCATCTTATCTTGTATTAAGGTACTTCCCATCTTAATACTTTCATCCATTAACCTATCACTCTCATCATGAAGTGCATAGGTCACACACAAGAATGGTCCAACTACCTTTAATGGTATGGACTCATTTTAGGTTAAGGCATTGCCTACAATAAGGTTGCCTATACTTAATCATTTAAGGTATTTCATCTTTATAAGGTTTCACCCACTACTTTATTATCAAGGTTCTGGTTTGTCATCATATTGCACAAGGTTAGGGCTTTAAATATTATAACTCCATTTAGAATTTCATCTACCTTTACCCTTTATTAGGGCTTTGGGGTTTCACTTACTATTCATCCCAACTAGGGTTTCTCATGGCATCACCCTCAATTAGGGTTTTCTCATGGCATCACCCTTAATTAGGGTTTTCTCATGGCATCACCCTTAATTAGGTTTTCTCATGGCATCACCCTCAATTAGGGTTTCTCCTTTCCTATCAATGGGGGATACTCATCCCAATTAGGGTTTCACTCTTTATTCCCATATTTGGGGTTTTACATTATGTTACCCTGAACTAGGGTTAAGATTCATTAACCTTCTGGATTAGGGTTTCATGATCTCTTTATTAAGGATCATAACCTAATCATCACATGATCAATACTCATATATGAATTCCTCTCTATCTTCCTCCCAACTTGATTAGGTCACATCAACCCTTCAATCAAGTACATACAACTGTGGTTAACATAGTGTACTAAGACATTAATCTCATAACCTTTTAGGGTTAATTAATCTAAAGGTATTGATCATCTAGGTACTTTAGGGTTTCAACATTTGTACCTAGCCTTAATAATCATCATTGGATCAATGGATCATTTACCATCTTAATTCTCAAGAGATTCTATCACATTGGACTTCCATTACATATGGTATCCAAATGAATTGACCAATTGGATCTTCTATTACAATAGGTATACAATTGGATTAACCAATTGAGTCCTAAATTACATTAGGTATCCAAAAGGATTAACCATATTGATCCTCAAACAATTTTGATTACTTGGGCCCCAAACGGTCTTGGTCTTTCAAAGTTCAAATGGTTTGAAACTGTTTGGTAAAAGTGACCTTCAAGATCGTTTGCTAAAGTACCTTTTTGAAACTGCATGAACTCAACCGGTTTGGGATCGTTTTGTCCCAAACGGTCTTGAGACCGTTTGGTCCAAACCTCCTCAAAACCGCATGGACCAAAGATGGTCTCAACTATCCAATCGATTTAGGGTTCTCAATGTTGATTCCATCAACCATTGTATTCATGTAACTAATCATCAATTGGACCTATCACCATACTTTGATTGAGTTAAGTAGGTCATCCTTTAACTGATTTGACTCTCAATTGACCCTCAATTGGTCATCAATTAGGGTTTGAATCAATTGGATTAGGGTTTGGAATCGATGATCCTTCAACATTAATCAATGTGTAACTAGTTACTTTAAAACTATTGGACCATCATCCAAATTGAACATGACCTGACCCCAAACGGTGTTGAGGTCGTTTGGATGACCTCCAAACGGTATTGATACCATTTTCCCATCTCATCACTCAAATCCAAGTCATCCAATTAGGGTTTGGATCATTGGATTGATCACCAAACCAACATTTGATTGCACTTCCACTTAGTATCTTTAGATCTTCAAACACCTAACCATAGTCAACCGTAGACCTCCAAACGGTCTTGGGTGACCCCCAAACGGTCTTGGGATCATTTGGATGACCTCAAAACGGTCTTGAGACCGTTTTGCCATCCCATCATCATTAACCATGTCATTCAATTAAGGTTTGGATCCTAGGATTGGTCACCAAATCAACAATTGATTATACATCAACTTAATATCTTTGGACCTTCAATTGCTCAACCATACTTAAACATAGACCTCCAAACGGTCTTGGGTGATCACCAAATGGTCTTGAGACCATTTGGGTGATCCCCAAATGGTTTTGAAATCGTTTGGGTGAATCAACCCAAGTTTCCAACTTAATCAAATTACAAATCAACACTTAACCCGATTAGGGTTTTGGTGATTGATGGACTTCCAACTCATGAACCAATTGGAGATAATCAAATATAATTAGTGGATCATTAATCTAGATAATTATGAACAAATCCGCAAATGGTCAAACCTGGTCAACATCACCAAACGGTCTTAAACCGTTTGCTTCTATGCGGTTTAGTGAAACTGTTTCATTCCAAACAGTTTGAAACCGTTTTCTCCCAAACGATTTGCGAAACTGTTTGGACATTTGATTGAAACTGTTTGGTATAGATATTTGGGGAGGTGTGTGCTTATGATGATGTCATCATCATCAAGCTCTAGACCTATGAAACCTGCTGTGATTTCCATGGAGATTGCATCAATCAACCAAATCAATATTTGTAAATAGAGAAATGATCATTATTTGATGGGGAATTGAATGCAATAACAAAATTAGGGTTTCAAGTTATAAAAACCACCTCCAATTGAGCTCCAAAGCTCCAAGCTCACGGAAACAATGGTGGACGAAGCTCTTGCAACTCCCCCTAGGCTCGTCCTCAAGCTTTTGGTTGAAAAGTTTGGCTAGGGTTGAAGAGGAGATCGAATTAAGAAGAAATCAATGATTTACTTTCAATTTCCACCATGGAATCAAGGGGAAAAGAGGTCAAGAACCTTACGAACAGGTTGGTCCTGAGCTTCTCTTGGGGTCGGCCAAGGCAAAGAAAGAAAGGAAATCTGAAAAGAAGTCATTAAGTGAGTGGAAAAAGGGATATGTATAAGGAAATCCCAAGGAGAGAGAAAATGGGATTATTTCCTTTAATTCCCAAAATAATTTCCACCAAATCCCCCTCCATTTCTTGGCCAAGAATCCATATTCATGTTCTTGCAGAACCTCTTCATTATCCAAGAATAAATGGAAAAGGAATTAAGCACCTTAACCCTTATAATATTAATATCCATTTTTGAGTGGAATTTCTTTTTCTTATAATAATGGTGAGTGGAATTTCACCTCCTTAGGATATGCTCGTGCCTTTTCAAGGCTTAAGATCGTCCACACACATCTGAATCCAACCATTTTAATTTTGGTTGAAGGTCCCTTCAATTATTTTATTTATTTTTGCATTAAATTGAATTAGGGTTCCAATTAGGCTTAAATCTTGATTATTTTAATACCAAGATTCTCTCTCCTCCAACTTAATTCAAATGAGGCGCCCCTCTCATTTTATTTGCTCTACATGATGCTTAGAAACATTAGGGACCTTATTGAAGTGGTAATTTTCATATTGAACCCTAGGTTTTGGGTAAATTGCACATTACACCAAAACTCAGTTTTAATACACAAACATTGCTTTATCAACTCTTTCTTGGTACTCAGGCTACCACAAGCCATAACTCTGCATCATCTTCATTCGCATGATGCTTCAGCACATGAGGAACATCTTACCATGCAACATTTGCAGTTTAACCCCACAACTTGGGTAATTTGCACTTTAGTCCAAAATAAGCAAACATTGCTTCAACATTGTTCAAACATGACCAAAATTGAAACATAAGTTTCTCATGAGCCCTAAATACTTTTAACAAGATAATATTAAGCATATAATAATCTTTCTTAATCAAAACACCTAGGGTTAAATCATAACCCAGGTCATGGATGTTACACTTCCCATAGATTAGCCGGAAGGGTGTAGTCCTTAAAGGTGTTTTCATAGTGGTGTGATATACCCACAAGGCACCTATGAGCATCAAAGCCCAATCCTTCCTTGTGCAGTTTACAATTTTCTCTAGAATAGACTTGATTTGATGATTGGAGACTTCAACTTGACCACATCTAGGGATGGTAGGGAGAAGCACATTTATGACACACTTCATATTAATGCAACATGGCCTCAAAATTCTTGGCTATGAAATGTGATCTACCGTCGGAGATGATGGTGAGGTGAACTCCTAAACAAGGGAAGATGGTATCCTTGAAGAGTTTAATTACTGGTTTGGAATCACATGTCTATGTGAGACTATCCTCCACCCATTTAGACATTTAGTCTACATCTATGAGGATATATTCAAATCCACAAGAGGAGGGGAAGGGGATCATGTATTCTACTCCCCAAACGTCAAAGATCTCACATTCATGCCACGAGTTCATTGACATCTAGTCTCTTTTTGAAATACCACCAGATCTTTGACACTGATCAAAGGCAAGGATGACTTTGTATGCATCCTTAAACATGGTGGGATACTAGAAACCCCATTAGATTACTTTTTGAGAAGTCTTCTGAGTGCTCATGTGTCCCCATGTGGGGCTAGAATGACATTGGACAAGAATACCATGGACTACTTCTTCTATAATACATCCTTGAAAGAGTATCCTGATAGATAATTTAAAGAGGTAGGGGTCATCATAGTAGAAATTCTTTACATCATGGAAGAACTTTGTCTTTGCATGTCCTTTATATTATGGATGAAGGATGTCAGCTGCCACATAACTCATGTAATTACAAACCAAGGGAATTGTGCTTTGGATTTGAGCAACATGTCATTGAGTAAGGAATCATTGATTGGGATGCCATCATTAGGTTGGTGACTGAGGCGTCTGAGATGATCTGCGTTGACATTGTCAACCCCCCTTTTGTCTCAGATTTTGAGGTCAAAATATTGAATTAACAATACCCATCAAATAAATCTAGGTTTGGCGTCCTTACATCAAATACCTGACGGGTGCATGATCACTGTAAACAATTACTTTGGATCCTACCAAGTACAAGAAGAATTTGTTGAACACATAAACTATCACCAACATTTCTTTTTCTTAGGTGGTGTAATTGCTTTGAGCATCATTGAGGGTCTTTGAAGCATAATAAATGACATGATGATTCTTGTTAACCCTCTGGCAGAGGATGGATCCAACTACATAGTCATTGGCATCACACATGATTTCAAAGGGGAGCAACCAATCAAGAGCACATATAATCAGGGTAATAGTAAGAGACAACTTAGGTTGTTGAAATTTGTGAGGCAATCCTGGTCAAATGTAAACCACACTTTCTAAAGGAGGGTTGCAATTTTTGAGAAATCACAAATGGAATGATAGTAGAATCTAGTGTGCCCTAGGAAGGCATACATATGTCAAACAGATGTAGGAGGGGGAAGCTTGGTGATGACTTCAATTTTCTCATGGTCAACTTCAATACCTCTGTTGCTCACCCTGTGACCAAGCAAAATTCCTTCTTTGACCATAAAGTGACATTTCTCCCAGTTTAGAATCAAATATGATTCTTCACACTTCTCAAGGACCAGAGAAATATGGTACAAGCATGCAACAAAAGATTCTCCATAGATAGAGAAATAATCCATGAACACCTCCATGATGGTCTCGATCAACTTAGTGAAGATCACAAAGATGCACCTTTGGAAGGTGGTAGGGGTGTTTCACAGGCCGAATGACATTATTTTGAAGGTATAGGTGACAAAAGGGAAATAAAAGTCATTTTCACTTGGTCATAAAGATGGATGGGGATATGGTAGAATTCCAAGTAATCATCTAAGTAGTAGAACTATTCCTGGTGAGCAAGGCATCCCAAAATAGAATGTAGGAAGGGAAGAGTGAAGTGATTTTTTCTGGTGGTCTTGTTCAGCTTACTGTAGTCAATACACATCCTCTACCAAGTTATAGTGCAAGTGGGAGTGAGCTCATCATTGTTGTTCTTTATCATTGTAGTACTGCCTTTCTTGGGCACTACCTGAATGGGACTTACCCGTGGTGAATCAAATATTAAGTAAATAATCCCAACAATAAGAAGTTTGATTACTTCTAGGTAGACAACTTGTTTCATATTTCGATTCATCTTGCATTGAGGGTGTTACACCCACATCCCATGATTACAACTAATAATGATATTAGGGCATAAGTTTGAGAATTATACTTAATACAAAGTTCACTCCCAACCTTTTTTTCCTTTTATTTTCAAACTCTTTGTTTTCTTGCATTCATTCACATAAGCAAACTTTACAAGAGAATTAAACTTTTATTACTCTAATATGATCTCAACATTAATGATACACATCCATACATTCATTCTATTTCTCACACTTCCATGTATATATGACATGATAACTAGATACATACTCTATTATTAAGGAATCAAAGATACAAATCATCATTTACAACTCTCTCACATCTATACAAGGACCTAGAGTGACAAGGACCGACTGAACTTAACTAATCTCATACTTAACTCATGTGGCAGATCTACTCTGATGCATTGACCTTCTTCTAGTCCACGTGGTTCCCTAAAAATTGTGAGTAGAGGGGTGAGCCTACTCACTCAGTGAATGAGTACTTCAAAGAAACAATTTAAAGCACTTATATAATTACATATATATTGCCAAGCAACTAATATAAATTATAACAATAGTAAGCTTTAAAGAGACTAATTATTCCCAAACATAAATATGGAACAATACTCTAGACATATACAAGAGTGAATCAATATATGAACGTGCTCAATTGATCATAAATAGAACTAATAATTCAAAAACATACAAAGAATAACTGAATAACTATGCACACTTGTTTAACCTCTCATTCATCTTATTATGCCCTGAACCCACATGCGGTGTACCACAACATGTGAAAGAATTTTAATAAGCTACAATCTCAGTGTACAAGGATTAGAAGCATTCCTGGGTTCCTAAGCCTATCTCTTGAGTAAGACCCTGTCTACAATGGGTCTCGACACGTCTGCCTCTCGGCGGTTAATGGTAGTGGCTGGATATCTCAAAATCCACCTCTCAACCTAGGTACTCAAGAGGTGAGTTAAAGCCCTCAAGCTTATTGTGCATCAGTGGACCTACTGACCACTGATCACTACAACATGTAACACAGGTACCATCAACATCCCTGGTTGGTATTGGGTACCACACAACTGTAAGGAGTCTTCCCTCCTGGTCAAGACCCCCTCACCCTACTGGTGCACTCCGACTTACCTCGATCTGGACTACCTCCACTTGGGAAACCATTTCCTCCCACAACATAGGCCTCATAATGTGAGGATTCTATAGTGTTTAGGGCATCTAAAAGTCTAATTCAATCTTCAAATTCACAATTCAATCATCACATCAACATATCGTAGTTCAACTTTGTAAACCGTTCATTTCATAAACCATTTGATAACATTTACCACAACTAAACTGTTAAGCATAACCACATTTCAAACTGAGAAACATTAATATCACAAAACTTGATTCACTAAACACCCTATCCATATGGTTTCATTTACCTCATTTACTTATCACATGACTCACATAAGGATTTAATACATCATAACATCATTCAATAAAGATTTCTCTCAACAGTTCACTTATAATAAAATATATATATATGAAACCTTGTAATGATCTGAACTAGGGTTTCCACGCCATTTACTAAAACATCATACATGAAGAATAAAATTGAATCAAGATGTCTATTTACAAACCTCCAAATTTCCATTCATTTAGGGTTTCACCCACTTACTGATATATCAAGAAAACATTGATATCATCAAATGAAATCTAAGATCTTATCTGACATATATGTAATACACACACAAATAAAACAATCATTCGTAACTAAGGGGATTGAACTAGGCAAACTTCTTTATTCAATTATACAATAATTTCTGTCATAGCTAGAAACCCTACATTTTAGTATAATCATGTAACCTCTACAATTACTTTAAGAATTCTCATTTAGATGGATTGTGATCATATCTATTGTGATTTCATAATCAGAAATTCATCCCAACAGAGAAATAATCCATTTCATATCATCTTGTAAAAGCTAGATAAAAAAGGCAACTTAAGGTTTGTACTCACATACTAAGAAATTGAAGATTATTGATGATTTAACTTATTTTTGTGCAATATACTATTTAAAGGAAGTACCCAGTCTCCCTAAGGTGTGAAAACACCTTAAAAATGCAGCCCATCTATGGAAATCTCGAATCCATATCAAAATCCTAGCAAATAAGTGATTTCTTCTTCCTTTCAACCCTAAAGGAGGTCTTCTATGGGTAGAAGATGAAGATCAGAGGTTAACCCAAACCTCAAATTCATTGGATTAGGGATTTCGAGCAAGGGGAAATGGAGACAAGGAAGAATTAACGTTTAAAACTACTTACCAAGTCGAATCTATGCTACCCCCTTGAATTTCTACTGTTATTCACATTCTTCCCCAAAAATAAGCCCATAAATCACCTTCCATGTTGCCCTCACATTGAGAAAATAGTCTGAGATGAGAGAGGATCAAATAGCATTCCAACGCACTTCGTTTCGTTGAAAACAGATAAGTATAACCCAAGATATGATCATTTTACGATTGGCTGTCCTGGGCAGCATCCGTCGAAGGTTGCGATACAACATCATGGTCGCGACACTAGTGTCACGGTCGCGGCACATGACACAGCATCGCGGTCGCGACAATCGACACAACATCATAGTCACGTCACTCTGTACATGTTTACTATAAAGGGCATAACTCTCTCATTTTAACTCTGATTTGGTTCATTATCTTTTTGTGTGATTCATAATTGAATTATCTACAATCCTAAAATATTATTTTGATAATATTATCAAATGAAAAATTATTTAATAATTATTTCCTCCAATATCATTAACTCTCTTCTTGCATACATGTATGGGTTAATGCTATATTACTCCAACTCAGATCTTTATAGTATGCTCAAGTCATGATCATGAGTTTCCCAAACATGTATTTAAGGTTACCAAACTTAGGATAAACCACAAGATAAAAATATTACTAATAAAAGCATGAGAAGCATTAAGATTATCTCAAATCTCTAGGATTACCAGAAAAGCTAGGAACAGATTGTAACAATTCTCCCCCTCTAATAAAAATTTTGTCTCAAAATTTCTAAAAGAGGAAAGGGAACTTGTTAAACATCTCCGATTCTACTTCCCAAGTAGCTTCTTGTACACACGATTCCTCCAAAGAACCTTTACTAGGGGTATCTCTCTCTTTTTAAACTTTCAAATTCTATGATCTAGAATTTTATTTTCAACATTGAGTCATTTGTTCCTCTTCAAATCACAACATATTTTAAGAAAGCCTTCTCAATGATAACAAAAGAATTCTCTATGCCACAATCAATCACAGTAAAGAAAAGAGAAACAACCATTTTCATACTCTTGAGGTGTTACCTCAACATCGATAATTTGATCCAACTATCTCAATTCATACAGCTCAATATGTATTATTGTTTTGTATTACCTCTGAGTCACAAAAGAGGGTTCAACATGTTGTTTTGAATTTTACTATTGTGCTACTCAAATAGCAAAGCATTCATGAGTTGAAAGACTAGATTCAACAACAATTGTACAATACTAAGCTAGATTACTGATATGAATGACTAAAACTATCATACACCTTTAATTAACATATAGCTTGCACATGTACAACTGAAATTATATGTAATACAAATTTACATCCCTTAATATACCTTCAACAAATTGTACTTCAAAAAACAATTCCACATATGATTAAAAGCCATTATTTTTTCTTATTTCTCTCCTCATTCATTACTACTTACTTTTTGCTACTTATCCTTCTCATTTTGATCATGTAGAATAAACATCCCTAAAATTGAAACATAAAAGGTCATCATTCTTGATATCACTGCAAGAATTTATTTCATATCACACTTTACTCATGTTGTATTTCTCCTTTTGCTCATAACACACTTGTTACATTTCAAATTTATTTCTTACCCTTTACTCTGAATCATTTCCATATTGTTTATCTACCTTTCAGATTAGCTACCTTTAAACCCTAGATTACTATCAGTGCCAGTTTACTTCTCATAATGAAAATCTCACGATCTTGTTTTATAGAGATGCTAGTATTTAAGGTCAAATCACTGGTGACATCCCCTGAACTACTACAACTCAACATTCTAGGGTTTGGTCCTTATCTGTAGCATGAAATTATTGTGATGTGACTTTGCTCCCTTAATTTGAAAGTCAAACTTTGGATCTCACAAGTTTTACTAAAGTCTTCCTTATCTTATCAATTGAATCTCCTTTCTCTTACTTGGACATTCAAATAGATTACATTCTCAATTTACCCTACTAGGGTTTTATCACCATATTGTGTGTCATTATTACATTCAATAGATGTCTCTAACATGGTGGTTATGCATTATATATGATTCATTTTCTTATCACTTTATTCCCACATTTCTCTCATTAAGGAAGATATGAAAGAGAAGATGATTCTGAGACTTAGAATTCTTATCTTCAAACATTCCTTGAATACATTTCTTGTATGTAGGTTTAATTAGTTATCAACAAGGATACTTGACTAACTCACACTTGATTGAATCTCCTAACCTCTTTCTTTTATAATCTATATTAATCCATCATGTTTCAAACCCTTCCTTACTTTCCATAATCGTATTACTATATGCTACTGTTACATCTGTCATATTTAGCTTCTACTTATCTCTTATGATCATGTTTCTCACTCTTATGTATGGTTCCATATTATGTGTCATATATACTTCTTATCATCCTTTTACTTTTGTCAAGTTCAAAGTCCAGATCAATATTCTCCTTACTAGTTTCATCTTCTGCATAATACACTACACATTTTCATTTAAAATCAAATGACTCATGTAGGGTTCAACCATAGTTTCTTCTCAATTAAGCTTTTCATCCCTAATATAATCCACCTCTATATGATTTGTTCATTTGTTTAGCTACACTTTGTTCTTCCTTTGAGAACTAGTTCCATTTCATCACTAGGAGGCTATTAAATACATCATATGAAAACTAGGTTCTTGTTCTATGGAGACTTAGAATCCAAAGTCAGTAAGGATGAGTGTATTAAACTTCATAATAAAGTATACATTACATCCTCTTAATTATATCATGTAACCCTCATTCCTTAATCAAGCTCACAATTTCCAACATTTCTCTTTGTTTCATCTAAGTTTCTTGTCCTAGTCTTATGATTTACATGTTTATCTAGTTCTCTTCACTTTCATTCTTCTGAACTTCACTTCTATGTACTTACTGCATACTTTACTCTTTTCTCCTATTTTCCTTTTGCTGTAGACTGCATAAGTACATTTTACTCAATTGTATGATCCATTCATTCTAATTGATTCTTCATATCTTGGATTTCCCTGTAGTTTTCTCTTATCTTTCCTCGATTTCAGATTGGATAAAGTGCCACAATTAGTTATATAGTTCAGTTCTCTTTATCCATCCTTTCTTCTTCATTTTGTATGTTACATACTAATGTATGTCTTGTATCTATATCCCTCTTCCTTCATTCCCAATTTAGGGTTTCTTATCTGAGGCCCCAAAGTTGGATCTCAGATATCAATTCCAACTGATTCTTAGTTGTTCCAATCTTTCCCTTATATTTCAACATTTTAGTGTATGTATATTCTCACTATGATGTTGATCTAATCTATCCAGAGTTTACTCTTATTATATTTTCAATAGGATTCATTAGATCCCAGTAACTCATCTTGCCAACCCGACCAGGAGAAACCTGCAGTCATGAAGCCAATAGCTACTCAAGATTAACCGACTTCTATATACCTCAAACATATAGAAAGAATATCCACTCATGGTAAACTCATATAAAGACAACTTTTGGTCTTGTTGATACAAAGAATGTAAACAATAATTGAATTAACTTCATAGTGTACAAGAATCTTAAAGGGCCACATATATTTCTAAGGACTGAATATTTGAATTGAAATATATAAGAGAATTTCCATTGATATCCAATCAAAGAAACAATATAAAACAAGAGTTACATCACATTATATTCTTATGCTCTATTCATTCATTTCTGTCCAGTCTTCTAACCCTAATATTTCTAGGGTTTCTCTCTAGCCCATCCTTCCACTGCATGCCTAGCCATGACATTCAGAGAAGAATAGATAGAGTAGCTTGATACAGGTCAACCTAGGTATCCAGATACTGGGTTAGGGTACCCAAACGCCTAGAATTTCCAGAGCTATTCACACACTGCCTCTTAACTGCCACACTTATAACTCTGACTTTCTATCCTAATGGTCCCTGACGACTCAGCCTAAGCTCTGATACCAAGTTGTTACACCCACATCCCATGATTACCACTAATAATGATATTAGGGCATAAGTTTGAGAATTATACTTAATACAAAGTTCACTCCCAACATTTTTTTCCTTTTATTTTCAAACTCTTTGTTTTCTCGCACTCAATCACATAAACAAACTTTACAAGAGAATTAAACTTTTATTACTCTAATATGATCTCAACAGTAATGATACACATCCATACATTCATTCTATTTCTCACACTTCCATGTACACACAACATGATAACCAGATAAATACTCTATTATTAATGAATCAAAGATACAAAACATCATTTACAACTCTCTCACATCTATACAAGGACCTAGAGTGATAGGGACTGACTAAACTTAACCAATCTCATACTTAACTTATGTGGCCCATCTACTTTTATGCATTGACCTTCTTCAAGTCCACGTGGTTCCCTAAAAAATGTGAGTAGAGGGGTGATCCTACTCACTCAGTGAATGAGTACTTCAAAGAAATAGTTTAAAGTACTTATATAATTACGAATATATTGCCGAGCAAATGAATCAATTATAACAACAATAAGCTTTAAAGAGACTAATCATTCACAAACATAAATATGGCACAATACTCTAGACATATACAAGAATGAATCAATATATGAACATGCTTGATTGATCATAAAGAGAATTAATAATTCAAAAACTTATAAAGAATAATTGAATAACTGCGCACACTTATTTAACCTCTCATTCATCTTATTATGCCCTGAACCCACATGAGGTGTACCACAACATGTGAAAGAATCACAACAAGCTACGATCTCACCATACAAGGCTTAAAAGCATGCCCATGTTCCTAAGCCTATCTCTTGAGTAAGACCCTTTCTGCAGCGGGCCTCGACATGTTTGCCTCTCAGTGGATAATGGGAGTGGCCGAATATCTCAGACTCCACCTCTCAACCTGGGTACTCAGGCAGTGAGTCAAAGCCCTAAGGCTTATTGTGCATCAGCAGACCTACTGACCACTAATCACTACAACATGTAACACAGGTACTGACATCCCCAGTTGGTATTGGATACCACACAACTATAAGGAGTCTGCCCTAGTGGTCAAGACCCCCACTCCCTACTGGTGCGCTCTGACTTACCTCGACCTAGACTACCTCTAGTCGAGAAATCATTTCCTCCCCACATCACAAGCCTCATCCTGTGAGGATTCTATAGTGTTTAGGGCATCTAAAAGACGAATTCACTCTTCAAATTCACAATTCAATCATCACATCAACATATCTTAGTTCAACTTTATAACCGTTCATTTCATAAACCATTTAATAACATTTACCACAACTGAACTCTTAAGCATAACCACATCTCATACTGAGAAACATTAATATCAAAACACTTGATTCACTAAACACCCTATCCATAGTGTTTCATTTACCTCATTCACTTATCACATGACTCACATAAGGATTTAATACATCATAACATCATTCAATAAAGATTGCTCTCAGTAGTTCACTTATAATCATATATATACATATATATATATATATATATATATATATATATATATATATATATATATATATATATATATATATATATATATATATATAACCCTATAATGAACTAAACTAAGGTTTCCACACCATTTACTAAAACATCATACATCAAGAATAAAATTGAATCAAGATGTCTATTTGCAAACCTCCAACTTTCTATTTATTAAGGTTTCACCCACTTACTGACATATCAAGCAAACAATGATATCATCAAATGAAATCCAAGAACTTATCTGACATATATGTAATACACACATAAATAAAACAATCATTCGTAACCAAGGAGATTCAACTAGGCAAACTTCTTTATTCAATTATACAAAAATTTCAGTCATAACTGAAAACCCTACATTTCAGTATAATCATGTAACCTCTACAATTAATTTAATAATTATCATTTAGATGGAATGTGATCATTTATAATGTGATTTAATAATATGAAATTCATCACAATAGAGAAATAATCCATTTCATATCATCTTGCAAAAGCTAGATCAAAAAGGCAACTTAGGGTTTATACTCACATACTAAGCAATTGAAGATTATTGATGATTTAACTCATTTTTGTGCAATATACTATTTAAAGGAAGTACCCACTCACCCTAAGGTGTTAAAACACCTTAAAAACGTAAGCCATCTATGAAAATCTTGAATCCATATCAAAATCCTAGCAAATCTGCAATTTGTTTTTCCTTTCAACCCTAAAGGAGATCTGCGGAGGGTAGAAGATGAAGATTGGAGGTTAACCAAAACCTCAAATTCATTGTATTAGAGATTCTGAGCAAGGGGAAATGAAGAGAAGGAAGAATCAATGGCTAAAACTACTTACCAAGTTGAATCTATGGCAACCCCCTTGGATTTCGGCCGTTCTGTATATTTTCTCCAAAAATCGCCCCAGAAATCACCTTCAAGGTTGCCCTCTCATTGAGAAAATAGTCTGAGATGATAGAGGATCATTCCAATGTACTTTGTTTAATTGAAAATGAATAAGTATATCCTGAGATATGATCATTTTAAGATTGGTTGTCCTGGGTGGCATCCGTCGTAGGTCGCGACCCAGCGTCGTGGTCGCGACACTAGTGTCATGGTCACAACACACAACATAACATCACAATCATGGCACATGACATAGCATTGTGGTTGCGGCACATGGCACATTGTCGTAGTTGCAGCACATGACACAACGTCACAGTCGCGACAATCGACATACCATCACGGTCGTGACACTGTACATGTTTACTAAAAAGGGAATAACTCTCTCATTTTAACTCTGATTTAGTTCATTATTTTTTTATTGGATTCTTAATTGAATTTTATAAAATCCTAAAATATTATTTAATAATATTCACAAATGAAAAATTATTTATTTATTATTTCCTCCAATATCATTAACAATCTTCTTGTGTACATGTATGGGTTAATGCTATATTACTCCAACTCGGATCTTTATAGTATGCTCAAGTCATGATTATGAGTTTCCCAAACATGTATTTAAGGTTACCAAAGTTAGGATAAAAAAAAATAAACATATTACTAATAAAATCATGATAAGCATTAAGATTATCTCAAATCTCTAGGATTACTAGAAAAGCTAGGAACGAGTTGTAACAAAGGGTCTCTCAAGGGTTTGTATTCCTCAACCATTAGGATTCGATGCTTGTAGATGGTCTGACTAGCTCCTGTAAGGTCGACATCTTGTATCTAGATCATCTTTTCTCTTCTTTAGTTCAGTCATGATTTTATCTTCATTAGAAGGGGTAAGGTCAGAATTTATGATGACAAGGCAAGTCTCTTTGTCATTAAGAAATACATAAATTAAACCGTTAGGAAGAGGTTTCATTTTGGGGGCTTTTGGAGGCTCAACTTACTCTTATTGAATAGAGACCACCTTAGGCCCTCTACTTTAGTTGTCCTCAAAGGTGTCGATATGGCCTCAGTACTGATGGATCTGCTCATCGTCGAAGTCAGATGCGATCAGATTCATAATAGTTGTTTGGAGGGGATCTTTGGAAACTTACCACTATTACCTAAGTTGGGAAATCTTGTCCATGCAATCACACAGATAGACTTCTACTTGGAAACTTGGCATTTTCATACTTTCTAAGACTTGAAATTCAAGAGTTTGTCATCCAAGACGTAGGAGTATTTTTCCCATTTCAAATTTATCAAGGCACATACGATGGCCAAATGATGATAAAACTGGAAGGAACATAGGTTTCCTTGGCAACCTTGATAGGGATATCCTTGATGGTTTTCATTGGCTTGATCTTGGAAGAATATGCCAATTGTATAGTCATTGTTGTGGGCATAATATTGAAAAACCCAGTCTCTTCCATAGACTATATAGAATAATTGAAATGCTCATGCCCAAATCCATGAGCCCATTGCAACAAGTATTATCACCCAAATAGCAATTGATCCCAAAGGATCCAAGATCCTTCTGCTTCTTTGGCATTTTGTTCAAAAGGATGTTAGATTTTTTCCTTACAAGCTTGACAATCTTGTATTCTTCCTATTTCTGAGTCAAAAGGGTCTTGAAATACTTGGGCCATGTAGGCATTCGTACAACTGTGTCTAGGAAGGGAGTATCGATATGGAGTTTCTTCATGGTATCTTTGAACTTCATGAATCTAGTGTCAATTCATGTATGCTTGAGGTCCCCTTGATAAGGAGGACGTGGCACATATACTGGTATGTCAGTGTCGACGTCCTCTACTGGTGGAGTTTCAATGATAATGTTTTCTCCACATTGGGAGTGACAATTTCCTTGGGTAGTTGATCTTTGTCAATCACAACAATATCATCATCATCAAAATCAATAAAAGTGATAGGGTGTTTTTAGGAGGAGGAGGAGAGGATTGAGGAGAAGTATGAGGAGGAGGGTACACATTCCCAAGTGAGTGGAGACAACCTTCAGTTGTTTAGGATGTTTTGGGTTGTTCTCAAGTTTCCTGGTGAATGTTCCTGCTAGAGGGTGTTGGTTGGCAGTGAGATGCACAACCTGAGCATCAGTTGCCATTTGAGACACAACCTGAGGTAAAACCAGTTGTTTCAATTTCATGAATTTCACCTCAATGTTGGAAGTAGGTGTAGGCTACTGCACCAACTGTTTCTACTATTGTGGGGCTTGGTTCAAACTTTGAAATGTTACCCACGGTTTTGGAAATCCCCCTATATTGATTGCGGAAGTGTGATGAAGTGAATTTTTCCACATTTATGATCCAAATGTCAATTATGACCTTGTAGTATCTATGTTGCCCAATTTGACCTCAGTTCATTACTCTTAAGATCAATGGATGATTTTAACACTCAAATTTCAATTATGACATCCAAATATCATAATGTGCTCCTTGTGACATCAAAACCTAGCTTGAACTTTATTGTTACCGAACTGATTTTATTTGTGATCAAACATTATCATATGGATCTCAAACTTTTTCCATAGATTTACAAGACTTTTACCAAGCAATGCTTAAAGTTGCATAATTTTTAGATTGTGCAATTGAAAGATATGAATTATACAAGAAAATATGATTTATTCCTTTAAATCTCCTAAATCCCCTATTTTTATATACTATTTGGACCCCGCACCTGGACCCGATCCGAGCCTTGGTAGAGCCACGCCCAGGGGAGTCATTTTCCCCACCTAAAATCTCAAGTGAGATAGCGCATAGTGCGGCAGAGCATCAAACCACCGAATCTCCCTCTTGCCAGATCTTCTGCCATTCAAACTTAGTTAGTTAGATCCAAAATTTACTCCTCTTTCCAAAATGAGACATAAATGCTGCTCCCTCACTATGTATTTTAAAATGCCCCAATTGTAGCAGCCTAGGTCCAAGAGAGAGGAGACTCAGAGGCAACCCTAGCCTTCTCGCTACTTTTTAACACCCTATATAGCTTCAGTAGCTTCAATTTCGTCACCCTTAGCCCCAAATTTCTAGCCAATAACCCCTCATCATTTCACCCAACTCCACCTCCGATCACTTGAATTTGAGAAGAGGGCTCCCATCCTCGAACTTCTCCTACCAATTAGCCTCTCCACCATCCTCATTTGACCCCAAAAACCTTCATGTAGCCTCACGAGTTGCTGCAGAGGTCCACAAAGCCATGTCATCAACACATCTTCAACACCACATGCACAGACAACAGTGGAATCTGTTGAGCACTGCCATGATGAACTGGGACCAGTGACTCTGTAGGGGCATGTGAAGCTTCCAGGACCACTAAGTCTGTTCTGCATTCGATATATTCCTTAAACTTATTCCCACATCTCTGTGTTTGCTGCGTGCAACTTGACACACGATCTCTGATGTTTCTTGTCATCCTCGGCCATTCAATGGCTGGTTGATCTCACTGAGACTCCACAATGTCGACTTCTTGCTCAGGCGTCTCCATAAGACCCCCCCTTGCATTCATTTACCCAGTTGCTTCTCCTCTATTCTTCTGCTCACTGGTGTAATGCTACAAGCAAAAATCTATTTTGATCGAAGATAGAGGGGACTGTCTATTACTAATATGCCTATATTGTATCACATATTTGATTTCTTGGTAATGGGCACTTTGGTCCTTTTTCCCTATGTTGCGGGCCCCTTGAGACAAGCTATGGCTCAAAGATCAGTGGGAGGATCCACAAAGTCAGATCCCTCCCTTGACCCGTGACGCCAAGTTGGCATTTCTTTTTTTTATTTTCATTTTATTCTTCTAACTAAAATATGATTGGTCCATATTATTAAATCAGTTAAAAATAGCTTGTTCATCAGAAAAATGCCCAAACAATATCAATATTCTTAGATAAATATCTACTTTTTCATGAAACCTTTTCCTTTCCCTTCTACAACAATATTAAATGATGATAGCTAATATCTATTTCATACATCTTAATTAGGGTTTTCCATTAATATTACAAACCCTAATCTTGACAAAACTCTGATGTGAAGTGATACATGTATACATCACAACTGTGTGAGAATTTGATCTTATATTGATGAATTTATCACATGATTATAATTTTTAGATCATATTTCAATTTACTCTTGACATGATTGTATATGAAGATGACTAAATCATTTAATATCTTGATTCCCCTAAAATACCTATGGGACTCATTCATATCATACTAGATACTGATATTGATGATGGTTTTTCAAGATAATATGATGATAGGTCACCTGAGGGACTAATTAGGGGTTAGGAGCCCTAGTCATGATATAATGACCCCATGACTTGTATTTTTCCAAGATCTTGACAAATATTTTATATCTTGCAATCTAGGAACTGATATGAATCGTTGAATCAATATTGGATGTTTATAGTACTCTGTTTTGACTCTATGAGATACTCTTTTATATTTATTCCTCCTTGAACATGCTAGTGGTATTAAATGATACTTGTATGTACTCTTGTTGAAAATTTTGGCTATGTATTTATTTGAGCTACAACATTCCCTACTCTGGAAGAACCTTGAACATAAATGATAATTCTCCTTATGACTTCCTGTAATAATGTTGTTGATATTGGGTACAAGCGACCTCCTCATTTAGAGGGTAGAACTTGTATAACATGGTGACCTTCCTCACCTCCTTGGGGATATGGAGCCATATGTATATGCATGCATCTTGATTCAGCATAAGTGGGGAAATTCGTAATAAAATTTAATTGTTCTAAATAAACTTGAGTTTTAAATATCACATTGAACATTTTGCTTATAAGTCCTACCAAGTACAATATTTTGCTGTAAATGTTTTCAGTTTTTCAATATTACTCTTTTCAAAGCATACCGATGCATTTCCATTGATTGCATCTTGAATTATCTGATTTTAGGAATGAAGACTTGAGGACTTGATAGGTCTACCATACTCTTTCCAATATCTACCAGAATAAATAATGTCCATCATGGGGACTGTATGTAAAGGAAATCTAGCATCTAGTTGTATCTTCATATCTTGTATCTTTTCTTTCTTGTTGCCTTCGGGCCCCTAATGTACAAGAATCTATAGTTGTTTTCCATAAATGAAATGTTATTTCCTTTTTGCATAAATGTGTGTGTGATTTTCAGGCCACTCAGAGATGGGCGCTCTAATCCCCTTAACACTGCCTACTTGGGCAGTGGGATTGGGATTAGAGAAAGAATAGTTCTGTGCCAGTCGGTATCAGAGCTACCACACATTTGTTATGGATATATGAAATAATATTTCTTAGGTCTAAACCAAGGAATCCCTAAAGTAGGCTATAGTGAAAATGAGGTGTCTCGAAAGAGCATAAAGGGGGTTCTAGCATAATCCCTCCTATCCGTCTTCACAGTGGCTAAGGTTCCCCCTGCTCCACCTGGCCTTGGTGGATCTAGAATGGACTGAAGGAATTTCCTAAAACCCTAGAGAGTCTTCTAGCATCTCATCTCTTCTTTAAGGACTACCCTAAGCCACCCAAGTAGATGATTATTACTTAGTCTTCTCATATCTTCTCATCTCCTCATCTGGTTCTTCTCTCATGACTAATTACATCATTATTTCTCAATTATGGGTAGTTTTATATGCGAGCAAATTAAAATTTGTATGAAATCATAAAATTCAATTAAAATGTTGATGCCATGATCCGACCTTAATTTGAAAACTTAATTTTGATCAGTGAAACTAAGCTTGAAATCAAATGTTTACGTATGACCAATCATATCATGTAAACTCAATTTCACCAAAACTAGACTACATGCTCCCTATGTTTGAGGTAAATGATGAAAATTCTGATATGGTGAAATAAGTAGTACTTATACCTTATACTTCATTGTTGATGAGGTCTCTATTTGATTAAGTCCATGTTGCCCTATTGTTGACTAAACCTTAAACTTATTTAAACAAATTTTTTCCCTATTTGATACCCATGATTATGTCATCAAGTGACTAAGACTAGGCCTCACAAACAATGATTCAAAAGGCACTTTTCCTATTGGTATTGATGCATTTTTGTAATCTCAATTTTGATATGATGATTATGGACCTAAATATTACACTATTAAGCCCTTATTATTCGAATGCCCAATCTAAATCCCCGTTTCCCAAATTATATCACTACCTTGATCATGAAAGGAAAGGAATGAAAACATGACCTTGCAAAATCTTGACATTATTGCCCTATGATAATCTTGAATTTTGATCTTATGACCTTGGGGAATATGATTTGATTATAGATACTCTCCCTATTTGGATATGCTCGATTGCTAATGACTGATGTATATTTGTGTGCTAGATTAGGGTGGTAGTTGACTTATGGCTCCCCTAACCTAAGTCATGTCCCTATTATGACTAATTTTCATCTTGTTGATTATTTAGAGTTTGGAAAGGTAACCCCTTTCACCCAATTTTATTTTCTTGACCTAACTCTTTAATAGGTTAAGTCCATGATGATATCGATACTCGATCTTGAATCTTAATTTAATAATGATCTTGAAATATGATAATATTGACTATAGCTTGTGGTAGACTTCCTATATAGACCAAGGTCTAGATCATTCATCAACCCTGAATACCGTGATAATAAAATCTCAAAAAATATTGCTCGAATACTGCTCAATTGTTGTATATAGACGAATGATCACCCCTAAGGTCTAAAGTGGGAATCTAAACCCTAGCTTCAAAATTTTGGACCTATGAGTTTTGATGTCCAAAAATCTTGACTCTTAATATTTATTAATAAAATTTTGACTCATGATTATCAACCTCAATAATGATTTTATCCAATGACCACACTATTTGGATCTTGCAATCACCCTTAATATATGACTAATGAATTTCATAATACCAAATTTTGAAAATTTTGAAATGATGACTATGTCAAATATCTTGATTTATGAATTAGGGTTTAGCTCTCATGAGGACCACGGTGGGACCCTACCTTGATTTTGAGCTCAAAATCATGATATTGAAATTATGACATTGTCTCGAATTGTTGAAATATGAAATCTCGATCATGGATCTATAACCCCACCTAGGCCAATGTAGAATCTTGTACTATGAAATATTGCGACTGAATGTCATGTTATACTCTTGATTCAAGAGCTCTATTTAATTGACCTAGTACCTAGTCTCTCCAAATTTGTGATCTATAGGATGATCTCTACCAATTTATGACTCATATGAAGATCTTTCCCATTTATTGACAATGTGACTATGCTCTGATCTTGATGTGCAATTGATCAGTTATGGAATTGTTTTGATAATAACTTGGTCATGATAGGTAACATAATATCCCAATCTTGATTGATGGATTATTTGAATTTTAAGGATAATTTTTTGATAAAGTTAGGAGGCAATCTTATTCATCCCGTCCTCCTCGTGCGAGCAAAACTAAATGAAAGCTTACAATCACTAATTAAACATGAATATGTAAACATGGTAGTACTACTACCATTACAATCATTAGTAATAAGACTAAGAGACCCCATAGGGGGAAGGCCATACACAGTGTATGCTGAGGGATTATGAATATTAAATTTGGCCAATTGGTCGACAACAACATTACATCCTCTGGCGATATGCTCGATTTTCCAACTGGCTTCCTCAGGCATTGTATACGGCACACTAATTTGTCTTATTTAGGGTAGTCATATTCTTTCCCATTAATCATCTTGACGACAGAGAGAGATCCTGACTCGATGATCACAGTTGGAAGATCATTATCAGTAGAAACCTCAACGACATTCAGGATACCCTCCAATTTCACTTCCACCACATCCAATGTGTGTGCGCCACAACCCCTCTGATCCATCTACCCTTGTCATTACGGCCCACGGTCACACAACATGCCTACTTGTTATTAAAAACCACATCAATATTAAACTTGATCGCCCCTGGGATCGGTCTTCTCCATCAGGGAGAGCTGCTGATAGTCGCTATTTGCTGGTGCCTGCAAAATGCCTCTTTGTGTGCTGAGATCTCCCTCCGGATGAGATCGACCTACACCATCATCAGCGTAACTGTGTTGTCAAAGACCTGCCTATTTCTAGCCATCCAAATGCACCAACAGGTAACCAAGATTCTAGTGTAGATCTCCCTGTCTTGCTGTAAGACAACACAGATCCATGCATTCACGTTATCCATGGAGAAAAGGAAATCTGATGTGGTCTCGTTCCCCTGGAAGAGTATGATGAAGTGATTTTTTTCCACATTTATGATCCAAATGTCAATTATGACCTTGTAGTATCTAATGTTGCCCAATTTGACCTCACTTTGTCACTCTCGATATGAATGGATGATTTCAACACTAGAATTGTGATTACGACGTCCAAATATCATAATGTGCTCCTTGCGACATCCAAACCTAGCTTGAACTATATTGTTACTCAACGAATTTTATTTATGGATTAAATGTTATCATATGGATCTCAAAATTTTTCCATAGATTTACAAGACTTTTACCAAGCAGTGCTTGAAATTCCATAATTTTGGATTGTGCAATTGAAAGATATGAATTATACAAGAAAATACCCTTTATTCCTTTAAATCCCCTTAATCACCTATTTTTCTATCCTATTCAGACCCCACATCTAGACCTGGATCCGAGCCTTGGTAGACCATGCCCAGGAGAGTCATCTCCCCCACCCAATGTATCAAGTGAGATAGTGCATAGTGCGTCGGGGTAAGAAACCACCATTTCTACCTCTCACTAGCTCTTCTTCTAGTCAAATTTAGTCAGTTAGATCCAAATTTTACTCTTCTTTCCAACGAGCCATAACTACTCCTCCCTCACTCTCAGTTTTGAAAATGCCCAAATTTTGGGCAGCCTAGGGCTGAGAGAGAGGAGACTTAGAGCCAATCCTAGCCCTCATCACTACTTTTTAACACCCTATATAGCTTCACTAGCCTCCATTTAGTCATCCTTAGCCTCCAATTTCTTGCCAATAACCCCTCATCACTTCACCCAGCTCCAAATTCGATCACTTGAATATGAGAAGAGGTTTCCCATCCTCAAGCTTCTCCTACCAATTAACCTCGCCAAAATCCTCAGGTGACCCCAAAAAACCTTCCGGGACCGTCACGAGTTGCTGCGTAGGTTCATAGAGCCCTATCATCAACACGTCTTTAACACCATCTGTGTAGAAAATAGTGGAATATGTCGAGCATTGCATTGATGAACTGGGACTAGAGAAAGACTCCATAGAGGCATGGGAAGCTTCCAGGAGCACTAGATCTCTCCTTCATTCGGTATATCCCTTAAACTTGTTCTGACATCTCTATGTTTGCTACCCGCAACTCGACACACCATGCTCTATAATCACTAAGCCATGGGCCTACTCACCATGCTCTATACACAACTGTAGTTGTACTCAAATCGTCCTACTTTCGGCTAGGAGAAACCCCACATATTCAACAATATGCGCTCCAGGTAATCCCGCAGGATAAACCCATTTCACCATCACCAGCTACTGATGATGATGGATCTATGGCTAGGGAAAACTACATGATATGTTCCACTGTAATTAATTAGTATATTTTAAGGGATTGTTGAGGCAACCAAGTTGTAAAACATAAAAAACATTGAGTTACATTATTACCATGGGATCTCAATCCCTCATCACAGAATGCCACTACCTCTCGAGGCTTACATCATCACCATGGGATAGCAATCCCTTATCTCAACATCAGAGGATAACATCTCAACTAGGCACTCATCCTTTATTAGGTCAACAAACCTTTTCACATCATACAGGTGATACATGTTATCCCATCAATCAAGGATTATCATCATTGAGTGTTATACAGAACACATACACCTCATAGCTCTTACCTGGCTATGAATTCACTTGATTCACCTGCATGGATAGTATGCATATGAAGAGAGATAACTGGATCACCAACATAGATCTTTATAATGATCATGCTATTAGGGTTGAAGGTACATGATTGAAACAACATCCATGATCATAGTTACATGAAGCACAAGCTGTATCTGTAGATAAATTACATTATTGCTATCAAACCATGAACATCCACTATGCCCTATATCTTATGAACATAAACATATATATTATCATCTTACTTAGCACCAACTTTAGGTATCAACATATCATTGGTTACAACCTATCATGCATAACACATCATCAACAGAGGTGCGGTTACCAGATAACAACTTACCCAAAACTAGGGTTTCTGAGCTAGGTGCAACCCTTACCAAAGATACCACCTACCCTCACTATAGGTGTGGCGGGCAACACATTCTTCACCCAAAAAGGGTATCAGGTAGGATCACATCCCTCACCAAAAGCCTATAAATTAGGGCACTTAGCCACACATATCGGCCAACCATGGGACCTGATGTGTGTTGTGCAACCTGATCCAGAAGCTGTGTCGTGCAGCCAAGGAGCTAGGGGTGTATTGTGCAACTGGGTCCAGAAGCTGTGTCGTGCACCCAAGGATATCGGGCATCCAAGGCAAAGATGTGTCAGGCAGCACAACCAGCCCTAACGGCCAAGACCCTATCACCCATTAGGGTTAGGGTTCATGTCAGGCACCCACCATCATCATAACGCCCAAGGCCATATCAACCTAGGCCAAGATCATAACGCCCAACAAGCACACTACTGACTTCTATCCAACTACATCGTGGCGCTCAAGGAGGGCTATCGTTTAGCTAAGTTAAGCACTACATAGCGGTCACCACTAAGGCATCAATCTAAGGTTTCACCACCCAAGCACCATATCGGGCAACACCAAAACCAACCCATGTCACCCAAGGCACAAAATAGAGATAGCTATTAAGCACCATGTCGGCCAAAGGCACAACACCAACTAAGGCAAAGTTACATCTCGGTCAAGGCATATTGCCCAACAACACTAACATGGTCAAGGGGTCATATCGAGCAACAAGGTCAACATAACCCAACTTATCATATCGCCCAAGACAAAACCCTAGAAGAGGGGTATCGTGCAAAGCACCATAAAAGGGTATCGTGCAAGGCACCAGGACCCTATCAGTTTGGTCATCATCAACCTCAAGAGCACCGTCATCAAACCCTAATAGATCAAGAGAGTTGGCTCACCTCTCAACAACCAAGAGTGAGGGGTTTTGCACAACCTCCATCACATATCAGGCAACAAGGTGGATCATCCCCTACTAGGTCAACATCCAACCAAGGCTCACCTCTCAAATCTATGGTGAGAGAAGGGTATTGCCCAAGCAACTAGAGCATAGACTCACCTCTCAACAAACAAGAGAGGGGTTTTGCCTACACCACTAGAGCTTGAACTCACTTCTCAAAACCAAATGGAAGAGAAATGGGTTTTGTCCAAGGAACCCTAAACTCAAGGTTCGACCACAAGGTCTAAGAACACCTCAACAACATGACCACTATATATATGACAAGATAAAAGGGTACATACTAGGGCAAGAAACATATCGAACAAGATGCATGGCCGATCAAGATGACATATAAACATTCAACATGAAAAAGAAGTAGTATAGTTAGGGTTAAGAGTTATGTAACCCGCCTTAAGCAAGATCCAAGCTCCTAGCACCAAGCTTCCAAGCTCCAAACACCACCTTCGGCCACCTCAAGAAGAAAAGCAAAGCTCATAACCACCATGGTCGAAGAACAAGCAAGAAGGTGAAGAAGGTCCTAAGGAAAGAGGGGGAGATGCTCACCACAAGAAGAGAAGCAAGACACACTCTAGGGTTTGACCACTACTAGAGGAAGAAGAAGACTCCACCAAGGAGATCAACCACCAAGCTAGCTTTACCAAGTGTATCAGCCACCAAGATCACCAAGGGGAGGTGTCGTCCACCAAGGAAGAAGGGAAGCAACTAAGGAACTAAAGGGATCCTAAGAAAGAGAAAGGAGAGACATATATAGAAGAGGGTGAAGAGGAAACTAAGGCAAGGTGTCGCCCAACCTATGAACACTTGTCCATGGGGCAAAGACACCTACTATCTCACCCACCACCACATGTCCAAAGCTTTGCCACATGCAAGCAACGAGCACTAAGTGTCCACAAGGGGGTGACACAAATGATGCTAGGTGGAGGGGTGTGTGTCGCCCAACATGGCAAACTGACACACCCACCAACACCCTCCATGGCCGATACACCATGGACGACACACTCAAGCTTGGCCGATACACTTAGGGCTTGCCCGACACAAGGCCCATAAAAGCAAGGTAAAGCCTAAACAAGGATCAATAAGGCAAAACAAAGCCCAAGGCTGCCCAAGCAACGAGCCCAACCCATCCTATCAACCCTAGAGGATGTAAGGAGAGAGAGAAACATCTCTCAAGGTGTCAAACTTGCACATCAACCCTAAAACTTGGGTTATTTGCAAGTTACACCTCCAACTCTCAACAAAGCACAAACAAACCCTAATCACCACTTGAGGTGATTAGCAAGCATCTAAACATAAGGTTTAGGCAAAGCAAATAGGGTAAGCCCAAAATGAAGGTTAGGGTCCTTACACAAGGGATATGGGCCACTACTCCTACTCTTATCCCAAACCAACCCACATGCACAAAGCCTATATGTATTCCAAATCCATGTGTATCTTACACATTCCCAAGAAATATAGAACTAACCAAAATTTCTCTTAAAATTACTTTTTGAACATCACTCTAGAAAAGATTCTTCATGCCCATGCAATGACATTCAAGCTTCGCTACTTGCCTCCAACCCTTTTCATGCTTTCCATCATTTGGAAAAGTTGAGAGACTTCCCATAAAACCCCCTATCCTCATCTACTATAAGTTTCTCCTCCTATGTCTCATTACTGACTGGTCACTTCACCTACCTCCTTCCCCTCAAACATTTTAAGCCAACCATATTTCTCTCTCCCTACACATCCTTCTAGATCTCTTCCAACACTTATCACTATTTGTCCCTCACAACTTGAAATATCTTCCACTACCAACATGACCATATCCCCTGAACTCTAGGCCTAACTTCCCCATTGATCTCCTGGCTAACTCTGTGTGCCTTCTAAAGATCTTTACTAGTAACATTATCCTCGTGACTGTTCATAACAACATTGATAACCCTACTATAAACATTCTAGATGTTGCTCATGCTATATCACATCTCATCTTAGGACATACTCTCCTTGATCCTAAAATCCTTTAAAAATCTCATCTTATGTAATCTATTCCTAAAGGGACCAAACTTGATCATGTTTATGGAAGAAACATGACCATACCATGCGGTTATAGTTTTGTTCAACCCCACCCAAATGGTTTTCTGACCATGGTGCCACACATGCATGATTCAATGGATCAGGATGGGTGTCCATATCTGATCTACCACCACATATATGGGAGACATACATTTTCAAAATGGGTCTCCATCTCTGATCTACCACCACATGCATGGGAGACATATATTTTTAGAGATATAGCACATGTTGTTGGACCAATCTACAATTTGTTTGCACTCATACTATTTTTCCTACTAACTACACAAAAACTTTTTGTATTTTTTCGGTGAAACAAGACATTGAATTTCCATTCACTCTTAGGAACACATCTAGTGAAACTATCTACACCATAAAACTGGTAGACAAAACCCCCCAAAATATCACCACTAGAAAATACATATATGTCACCTTCACCTAACCCTCATGCGACTACATCAAATGCTTTTTTTGGCTATACATCATGCAATAGTGATCATTATTCTTTGACAGTATCTGAACATTGCACGAATAATATTAATGATCTAGCTTCATGGCCTGACATCCAATATTTTACTACGTTAACATCTAGGTTTGGAATTAATTTTGAATCCATGCTTAATGCAAATAGTACACTATATGAACTACACCATTTAATGGTGTGAAGCAACACCTAACCAATCAATGTAACTGCTAAACATATATAAGACCTTAAATTATAAGGACATCCTTTTCACAAATGTTTTTTTATTCTTCCCTAGTGATTATAATTGCATCTTAGAATGCTTGTGGTGCCTTCAATGGAAACACATAGAAGGTTATTAGAAAATTCATATACACCCATAAAACTAATATTATTACCCTCCAAGTGGCCAAAATTTCCATTTCTCCTTTCCAACCTAAATATATAGGAGGAAATAACATCACTGATGGATTCATATACCTACCCATGGCTTTAAAGGAGGTATTGTTATTGGTTTACTTGATCAAACCCTCATTTTCACCATTCAAAATGTTAACTATCACCACACATGGTCTTTTACTAGAGTCTACCATGACCCTAGTCATGCTAAACAACACTTCCTAGATAAAACTCCACACTCACTTTATTGCTACACCCTACTTGATTGGAGGAAATTTTCAACCTCACTAAACATGCCTCTGAGTGCATGAATTATTCACTAGGACACGAACACACTCATTATAGCCATGAAACATCCTTCAGTTGCTTCATCAACAATTTCAACTCCTTATATCATCTTCCACAAATACCTCTCATACTTGGAATAGAGGATTATTACCAGAAAAACTCAATTTCTTCATTTTCTCCCAACCTTGGGAAGAACTACATTCGCTCAATGTAGCATCTTCCTCCTCCATATCCATATCCGATCATCCTTAAAACTCGATTCGTGCCTTGGAGGAAACCTCTCTATTTTGAGGGATTCTGGACCCAACATCCTACATTTGAAGATCTTATTCTACACTCTTGGACCATACGAAAAAACAACCTTAAAATGGGATGGAAAATCCACAAAAATATCAAGAACATCATACATATTTTAAAAAATAGAACAAAATACCTTTGGCAACATTAGCTGAGAACTTAGAGATAAGAATCTAAACTTATCTGGCTATATAGTGATCCCATCGTTGAACAGGCTGACATTGTCACATTGAAAGCAGAAATGGAACATCTTCTATTTAGAAATGAGATCATGTGGAAATTAAGATCCAAAATGAAGTGGTAAAAAGGAGACACAAATACTAAATTCTTCCACAAATACTGTAACAACAATAAATGAAAAAAATCCATTTACAACCTCAACATTCTTGGCCATGACACCACCATCATACACATGTCATCAAACTTTTTGACAAACTCTTCAACAATAGACACAACATGTCCTCACAATTCCTCATATCATCACAAACCTGAATAGCCTCACAGATACATTCATGACCTCAAAAACTAAAATAATAGTCAAACATTTGGGGGCTAAAAGATCCTTAAGCCCGGATGGTCTCAGTCTGTAGTTCTATCTAAATATGTGGGGACATTTACAAACTTATTTTCAAAACCTTTATATTTACATCCATCAACATGATGACATCTTTTTCCAAAATTGAAGCTTGAACCAAACTCATACAACACTGACCATGAAAGGTGATCTTTCCATCACTATTCATCAATTTAGACCCATCAATCTCATCAATGTATCATATAAAATCATTACAAAAATATTTAGCACTAGTATGAAACACCACTTAATGTGACATCATTGGACAACAACAATTACATAAAAAAATATTTGAGATGTTTATGTCATGGTTAGAAAAACCATGCACACATGCCAATCCAGATATGCCCCTCTCTTGGCAATCACACTCAATTTTGAAAAAGATTTTGGTAACATTATTTATAGTTGTCTCATAATTGCATGTGTGGTTTTAGATTCCCAGTTAGATTGATAAATTAGAACACATTCTACATCAAAACCTATCACTTCTTGACCATAATTAATGGTGTATATTTCTTGTACTCTAAAAGTGTTAAGTATACAAGTATTTTCATACTCTTGTATATTAGGATTAGTCCCACATTATGTAAATGGGTATTGGAAGCCACCAATTGTCCTATATAAAGAGTATCCCTCTTGTCTGTAATACACACAACATATTCTTCACCTTCTCTATGGAAACATGGTATTAGAGTGCCTTGTTCCCTTCCTAGAAAGAAGTATCCAACTTCTCTAGGGAGATACATTATCTTATAAGTCATTCTCATCGACAACTTCTTCTCCATAAGTCAAGTTACCATAGAAGTCATATTTGCAGAAACATATATGTGGTGGACATCATCTCCACCCAGATCTGTATCTTCTCTAAAAATTTTCCATGGAAGTCATCTCCATTGCAACATATCTCCACCTGGATCCACGTCTTATTCAGATACATCTATAGGAAAATCATATATATTGAAACATATGCATGATAGAAATCACATTCATTGTATCCATCTTTGTGGAAATTATCTCCACTCTAGTCGCTTCATCCTTGTGCACTATCCGTGCATGATATATATACGATATATCTAATTCTATAATCATCTCCAATTACTATAGATCTAGATCCATCTTATCAATCCAACTATACATCATGTTGCAGCCTACTTTCACTATGTCATGGAATATGAAAATCCTCCAGATACTATGCCCACACCTATTCTTGTCCAAAATTTCATCATCACTTCAAGCAAGCTAAATGGACGAAACTTCAATAAGTGGAGTCACAAGATCACTATCTAGTTTAAAGGTCAGGGGTAAGGGAAGCATATCATTGAAGGATAATCCAACTAATGATTCTCTTCCCTAATGGGAACAATATGATGCCAACCTCCTCTTCACTAAATGAGATTCCATGGAGCCTCATATTGTTGATATCACATACCACCTAACCAACCACAAGTCGGTTTGGGATCATCTCCAAGTGATGCAGTCCAACAACAACTTTCATATGCATGACATGACAATTGAGATGTACAATCTTCATCAGGTGGAGTAGAGTCTACAGTAATATTTTGAAGAGGTCACTCACATCACAAAAAATCTAAACAATCTTCTCCTTATCTTTACCGATCCTATTAAAATCCAAAAGTAGGGAGATCAGATGAATGTCATCAAGTTGCTTACCAGTCTTTACAGCGAATATGATGGAGTTAGAAGCTAGATTTTGTTAAGGATAAAGTTTCCCTCCTTGATAGAGACATATCAATGTGTCTTCAGACCTTTCCTTAAGAAAAACTCTTCATTCAATCATATCACATATTGAACAACCTTCGTCCCTCACACCACCAATCTATCTTATAGAGGATGTGGTCATGGTGGGAGAGTGGGAGGACACTCGGGGGGGGGGGGTAGAGGATAGAAAGAGTGTACTCATTGCGGCAAAAAAGGGTCACTTGAAGGAGATATGCTACTCCATTCATGGTTTTCCATCTCATACTCCTACTCATGCTATCAATCTCACTACTGTTGAAGAATATACTAAGAAAGATTCTCATAAGATCAAGATGAATGATGAAGAATATAATCTTCCCCTTCAAATTTGGGCATCTGAATAACCATCCTCATTTGTTACTTCATATGTCCATATGCCAGAAATGTCCAATTATTCTAGAGCATGCATAGTTTGATCCTACATGTTCATCATTTTGATAAGCCAATTCTGGTGCAACAAATCATATTACAAGTATATCCAACTTTATTTCCAATATATCCACCACAAGAGGTAGTACCTCTAAGTTACCATTGCGAAGGGAACTTTAGTTTCCATTCAGGGAATGAGGACCATCTCGCCCCTTCCTCATATTAACCTGACATATGACCTTTTATTCCTTCATTTTCATTTAATTTAGTGTATATTAGTAAATTGACCTATACTCTTTCTGCCTCCACCACTTTTAACCTTGATAGATTCTTTATACAAGACCTTCAGACAAAGGCACTAATTGGTGGCGGGTATGAGGAAGCTGGTCTCTGATATCTAGATAGGGCTCTTGACGCTTGCATGGTTCTATCTCTTCAACATATCCACAGTCTCCTTTTTTTTGAAGGTGTAGTGCCTTTTATTAGTTTCCTCTCAAGTCGGCATCAGCAAAGTCAGTTACAAAAACTGGAAACGAGTTATCATAGTAAAAGGAGCTAATACTACTGGCCGCCATCCGAGCTAGTTGGTGTGCTAGTTCATTGGCCTGCCTATTACATGAACTAAATACTATACCATCGAAAGACAATTTTAGAGAAATAATGTCATTAAGGAGAGTTCCCAGTAGATCTTGTCATTTGACTTCACCCCGGATATAGAGGATGATAGATTTTGAATCGGATTTGATGATCAGGTTGTCCAGTTGCTTCATCCTTGCGAGTTTGAGTCCTCGAATCACCCAAACTTCAGCACAACTAACATCCAGCAGTGATGGGTTTCTTTGACCTACTACATGAAGGACCTTACCAGTGCTCTCTCCAAACCAGGCCAACACCATCGAATCCTCAGACCCCCACCGTAGCATCGCAATTCAGCTTGACCTGTGTTGGTTCTAACAATTGCCACCTGACTTCTGTTCTAGTATTCCTCTGCTGTTGGTTATGGTAACGTGCTTCCCAGTGATCCCTCACTTGCTCAAGAAGTGTTCTTTGGATAATGGACGGGGGTCGAATCTTATTGCCGAAGATATGCTCATTTCTTCTCATCCAGATTTCCCATAGAGCAGCGACCATGACATCATCTTCCTCCTCCCTTCCTGACACTATTAGTTTCATAAAGGCTTCCATTGTGTTTTTCTCGACTTCCTTCACCTGTTGTTGTATCTCCAGTGAACAGTCGCGCCAGAGGTCCCAAGCTTGCATACACCTAAACAACATATGCGGTATGCCCTCTTTTTCCTTCACACATATTTCACACATTCCATTGGCATGGCAGTGTCCACAGTCTCCACAGTCTCCTTGGTCACCTATCTCTCATGAAGCTTCACATTTTACATCCTCAATTTCCATTTAGATAAACTTGATTGTGAAGCTTGTCAACTAGGAAAGCATTATAGATCTAATTTTCCATCTGTAGATGTAATAGGTGAAAAACCTATCTTTCATATTATTCACTTAGATGTTTGGGGACCTATTAGGGTCTTCAAACATGGGTTTCAATATTTGTTACTTTTATTGATAAATTCTCTAGATATACATGATTGTATCTCATGAACGATTATGATGAAATTTCTTCTATTGTGCACAATTTTTGTCTTGAATTCAAAATACAATTATCTCAAAGTATTTACATTTTTTTGAAAAATAATACAAAAGCATACTTTATCTTTTACTCACCTCATTTCTTTACAACAAATGAGTTATTCATTAGTCTTCATGTCCCTATTCTACTAAAAAAATGGGATATAAGAATGAAAAAAATAGGCACATTATCAAAACAATAAGAACTCTTCTTCACCATATGAATGTTCCCTACCATTTTTGGTGGAGACATTGTCCTCACAGCTACCTACCTCATTTATTATATGCCTTCATCTATTTTTCACATCCATTCCCATTTTAGATTTTATATCTTGATCATTCTCTATATAGTGTTTTTTGTTCCTCCTAAAATCTTTGGTTGTGTTAGTTTTGTTCATGAATTAGGTAACATTCGTGACAAGCTTAGTCCTCGGGTAGTGAAGTCTATCTTCCTTGAATGTTCCAAAACTCAAAAGGGGTATCATTGTTATAGTCTCACCACACATCATTTTCTGGTGTATACAAATGTCATGTTTTTCAAAGACACTCCTTACTTTGGAAAATCCATAGAAACATCTCAAATTTTCTAGAATTATTCCCACATTCTCAATTTCCAATGATCCTAAACCAAATTCATTTCCTAATACTAGTCACCCATCCATAGGTCCATGTACCAATCATGCAAGTTCTCTAGATAACTCTGAACAGGTACAAGATGATGGGATATCTCTAAATCCTCCTTTAATCATTACTGCCTCTGGAGGTTCCAAAACCTAATGATCTTGCTATTGCCCTATGAAAAGGGCATCATTCTTGCATTATTTATGTGACTTGTATCGTACATGATAATTCACTAGGGGAGAAATCCCTAGTGTTTACCTTTATCAATGTAGAATAATCACTACCCACAAGTGGATAGATCTTATTGTAGTATAGTTTAGGATCAAACCAAAAGGACACCGTTTTTAAGTGTGTACCGATCAAGGCAACCACATAGGAACTAGTAGTTATCACAAAAGCTTGGTCATTGTTGATTACACTAATTGCAGAATGAAAGGGATGAAATTAAGGTTGATTATTAGATGATGGAAGCACTAGGGTACAATGGGTTTCACCATTGCTACCTATCATTCATTCTCTCACTACATCATATTTAACATGAAAATATATGTTGAGACCACAAAAATCCCCCTTTTAGAATTAGGATTAAAATCCAGTCAGATATCACTCTAAGATCGCCATCACATTACCAAAAGATCATACATCCATTGACTAGGAAAACACCCATCTGAAAATTTGATCAAGGGTTTAAATTAAAACAATCAATATCTTAGATCTTGGGTTCAAAGTTCTCTACATCAAAGATCATGACAAACATGTGTACCTATTGATCAAACAAGCATACAAGCATAAATGAATTAATTCTAAACATGTAATGGTTCATACAAAAATAGATGCTGTAAAAAGAACAAAATTAGATAGTAGGGATACTCCTTGCACCCCAACGAGATGACTACTTTCTCATTGTAGTAATAGCAATAAAAACTACAAGGAAGGAAAGAAAGAAATCCATCACCACAGTAGAAGATGAAAGTAGAGCCATGGTGTGCGGAAGCTTGTCTTCATTCTAGAGGTAGATGGTGGATGACATAAGATCAAGTATATCTTTAGACATTTGTCGTAGGTAAACTTGGGAGCATCGTTGTTCCTTGTACAAGGTCATATCTTGTTACTGTGAGGAGGGAGAAGCAGACTCACAATGGTAGAGGTTGTAGGCTGATGGGAATAAGGTTTTGTAGATAAAACCTCCTTCAAGGTTGGAACCTTGGTATCTTGGTGGCGGTAGAGGTGGAAGATCCTTTGGTTGACGTTCATCAATTGATGGAAGAGGTTGAAGGTAGTTAAAGGTCGAAGGTGAGTGTGTATAGTAGCAACCTAGCATCATCAATGGAAGATCCCTCTTTCCTCATAGTCCCTTTTGTATTTATAGGCATAGGATAGGGTTTGGAACCCTCCTAGCTGCCATGGAGTGAAGTCTTGGTGCCACAATGAAGGTGAAGAGGCATCAACAATGGGGATAAGACAATGGGTTATTGATCTGGAGTGATTCCATAGGCAGATGTATAGTCAGGTAGACCATCGGAAAGGGTCACAACACAAACATCAGAAGATGGAGTCTGGCTGAACATCAATTGGAAAGTATAGGAAGTCCTTCGATTGTGGAGTGTTGAACATCCATCAGAAGATGGTGTAGGGATTCCATCAATAGTCAAGAGAAGCAAAACCATCAAAAGGGGTGTCAGAACATCCTTTATAAGGTAAGCATCATGGTTCCTTTAGTTGTCAAATGAAGGAAGAACAAAGTGGTGTGGAACAAAGGTCAAACAAAGTGATGGAAATCGATGGTTGGGAAGATGTAGTCTAAACCCATGGTGAACAAGAATGATGTGAAGAAAAAGAAAATCTTCCATCTCTTATCAAATGAGGGAGTGGTTGACTGTAACAAACCCACCCGAGGTGGGTATTGTCATGTGTTAAAGGGTCTATGTTTATGGAGCATCAATCAAAGGAACCATCAACTGATGCAAGGATAGATCTATGAAAGCCGATGACTTGGCAGATATAATTCATACTGATGTCTTCAACAACCGATGAAGAAATGAGTCATCAGAAGTATGGTCCATTTATTCAAAAGTTTATGGGACCACCATCTCATTTGCTAGTGAATGAGATGTGAGGCTTAAAACTACCACACAATGGGGGAAATGGGTCTAAATATTTTAAATTAACATAAACATGGTGAAATCTAAATGTTATCTAGTTCTAAACTAAAATGACAAAAATGAATCCAAAACTATGCTGAAAATGTAGCTAAATCTATGATGAATATGCATCTGTCAATTATCTATCATATTTCTAATTTTTTCTCTTATGATTTCTTGTATCCTTTATATGAAACCTTCATTCCAACCTATCTACTGTCCCAATACTATATAGTATCTCTATTGCACTAAATCACCCAAGTTAGAAACAATCTAAAGAGGATGAGCTGGCTACTTTGTCTAAAAATGGCACATGGAGTTTAGTGCCTGCTCCTCTAGATAAAATAGTAGTTGGACACAAATGGGATTAATCAATTAAAGTTGGTCTAGATGGGACTATTGAGCGTATAAAAGCAAGACTCTTCATAAAAGGGTACACCCAAGTTTATGGGGAAGATTATCTAGAGACTTTTTCTCATGTGCTAAAGAAGCCATCTATTCATCTCATTAGATGCTCACTTCTCTTACCCATTGCATCAACTAGATATCAAGAATGCCTTCATTCACGGTGACTTGTTTGAATAAATCTATATAGAGCAACCACCTAGGTTCATTACTCAGGGAGAGTCTCATCTTGTCTACAGACTTCATAATATACTCGTATGGGCTAAAGCAATCACCCCGAGTGTGGTTTGGAAAGTTTAGTCATCTATTAAAGCCTTTGGTCTACAATAGTCTAGTCTGGGTCACTCTATCTTATATCAACACGGATCCTCTGGTTATATCCTTCTAATTGTTTATGTGGACAAAATTATTATTTCAAGTGAAGATCACCAAGGAATTGCATGTCTAAAACAATTTCTTGAAGGAAAATTTCAGACCAAAGATCTTGCTCTCTCAAATACTTCCTTGGTATTGAGGTTGCATTGTCCAAAGATAGAATTTTCATTTCTAAGTGTAAGTACATTCTAGATCTCCCTGAAGAAACAATTGTGTTCGGTCAAAAAATGCAGAACACCTATGGATTCTAAAATTGAATTATATAAACATTAGGGGGATCTTCATGTTGATCATGGACAATACACGTCTAGTTGGGAAACTTAACTATCACGTAGTTACTCAATCAAACATCTTGTCTGGTATAAGTGTAGTTAGTCAATTCATGGAGAAACCACATACTAGTCATTAAAATGATGTTATTCACATCTTTCCTTATCTCAAAAGATCCCCTGGGAAAGGTCTCCTCTACACCAGTCACAGGCACCTAAAGGTGCATGATTTTTCTAATTCCAATTGGACAAGCTCTGTTGTTGACTAACAATCTATGACTAGATATTGTGTATTTGTAGGAGGTAACCTAGTATCCTAGAAGAGAAAGAAGTAGAATCTCATTTCTTGCTCAAGTGTGGAATCTGAATATTTAGATATGGCTAATGTACCAATGAACTTTATGGGTTAGGACCTATGGAATCATGGAGCCATGGAATTGTAGTGTGACATGCAAGATACTATTCACATAGATTCCAATCTTGTATTTAATGAACATACACACCACATTGAAGTCGATTGTCACTTGCTTAGTGAGAAGGTTCAAGACAAGTTGATCAAACTCATACTAATCCGTTTACAAGATCAACTTGTAGATCTATTTACTAAATCTTTAAATAGATGTTGGGTTAAAATCTCATGTGACAAACTGGGTGTCTATGATATCTACACACAAGTTTGAGGGGTGTGTTAAGTATATAAGTCTATTCATACTCTTGTATTTTGATATTAGTCCTACACTGTGTAAATAAGTTTGGAAGCCACCCATAGTCCTATACAAAGGCTATCCCTCTTGTCTATAATACACAAAACATATTCTCTACCTTTTGTCTAGAAACAAAAAACACTAATGGATTGCGTCAAGGTGATCCTATATCACCTTACATTTTTTTCAAAATTCTCACATCTATCCTCACTAGGATCATTGAATTGGGGGTTCTTCAGAGACAAATTTTGGTTTCCAACATATGTAAAGAGAACATTATTCAATATGCTGATAGTGAAATAATTTTCCTTTCTTCTGATGATGACAATGTAGCTAAAACTATGCACATTCTTTGTTTGTTATCATACTTCTTGGGTCTCAAAATAAATATCCATAAATCACCCACTGTCGATACACATGACAACACTTTGGACTTACACCAATACCAATCGTTTCTCAATTGTAAGATTGAGACTTTACCTTTCACTTATCTTGGGATCCCTATCTCTCCATTCAACCTGCCAAAAACCACTTGGAATCCCATCATTTCTAGACTCAACCAACACCTTCACTCTTGGAACTACTTCCTCTAATTATTTAGGAAGACTCATTCTTGTCAACATCTCCCTCACCTCTCTCACCACCTTCTTCTTAGTTGTGTTCATCTCTCCTCCAATATTCTATAGATAACCATTTGCATCAGACAAGACTTTGTTTGAAAGTACATGGGATAAAAATTCATAAGACACAACAGGATAATATTTGAGACCTAGAAGTCTATGGAGGACCAGACATAATTAATATCAAAACCCACTTCTTATGAACAATTCACACAATCATCATGGCTCTTTTCCCAGACAAAAATTGCATTTGAAAAGATTATATGATCAATAAATACTATCTCAAAAAAGATTGCCAATAAAACTCTAATATGCTTACCCACTTATGAAATACATCAACCAAAATCTATTTATCATTAAACACAATATAACCACTCCACCTCAATAAACTAATAACATCACGTTATGGACATAGCTTTAGTTTCATGGGCTCAATGTCAAACATCATGTCCTCCACATCAATATTCCAAACAACTTGTTCCGCTTGACTATGGGAAATGTGTTACAACTATTAGGTAGTAATTGTACAAACCTTACTAAAAGAATTCTCATTTCTCAATTTCAACGAGAACAATTTCATATATTCTCCATCAGATTGAAACCAATACTATTGATCACATCACATGGAGATGTGACACCAAATACTATTAAAAGCAAGCATGCCCACATCACATGGAGATGTGACACCAAATACTATTCCAAACAAGCATACCTACATGTACATATGCCACATTTTCCCAACATGATATATATAAAAAATCACTTGTCCACCAAAAACACAACTCCTCATTTGGCCTATCTGATATGACAAGATCCTTATAGACCAAAACATGCACAAAAGAGGCTTTCAAGGTCCATCTATTTTTTTGCCATGCACTCACACAAGGAAACCACTTTGCATATTTTTTTTGCTTGTCCTATCTCTACCATATAAAGGAAACACTATGTCACCTATAATTTTGATCTACATGGAGAAGAAACAAACATGCAAAATATGTTCTCCTTTTCTACACCAATCCACTCTAACACCTACAAATATGATGCACTCATGGCGTTATTATGATATAAAACCTCATGTAATGAGACTTGGAATACATCTCCACCTTGTAAAAGAGTTCAGGGAAGATGACAATTTATAGATAAGAATAGATTTAGTGCCCTAAATACAATATTTTACAACACTCCACCTATTAAAGAAGATTTAATCACTGAAATCAGCATATCCATGGTGTAGTTAGGTATTTCTCTCCACTCTTTAAAAGGGTTCAACTATAAATATATTTATACATGTCAACTGCAATGTAGTATTCTTCACTTTGTCTTAACAATTACCCTACACCAAACTCTAGGGTTTAAGTGAATGTCTTCTAGGATTTTTTCATACCTCCTTAAATGTGACTTTTATCAAGAGATCATTGATAAAATTCCATAAAATATTTTTGTTTGTAAGTAAAGTATTATAAGAAAATAACTTTTTGTTTGTTAGGAAATATTTTTTGATGTAAAATAAAAAATGTCGAAAATAATATGAGATCCAATTCATGATCACCTAATGCCACATTCTAATTATGAATACTCCATCATCCCAACTACTTGACACATTTTGGGAGTTTAGATTTCTATGTAGCATAAAGAGTCACCTAAGCACTTAGTGATGTCTTATCCATATAAGTTCTCTATGGTCATGTATACATTTACATGCTTAAAAATATAAATATCAAAATTTGTGTTACACCACAAAATTATTAAATAAAATAGGGTAATCATAGTCAAGCTTAAGACTTTATCAAATTTTACTTAATATTGTTGTCACTAATCTATATGTGACGTTTTACTGGGTCAATTTTTTTAATATACTTCATTTTTATTTCTCTATTTTTAGCGAATATGGTTTTACATCAATATAATGCTTAGTTCAACATGAATTATCCAAAATTTTGTATATCTCCAAAAATTGGGAGTTCTAGAAATATTGAGGTCCCACCAATTATCAAAATTTACCATTTAATTATATTTTTATGGATTGTAATGTATTTTCAAATCTAGTTTTTTATTTGCATCTATATAGATATAATGATGAATTTATTTCAAGGGGTGTGAATTTGCATCTATGAGTTTTACTTACACATATATAAGGGATAATACTACTTATCTCTTACATTTACAAATTTCTAACTAATTATCTTTACAGATTTTGGTTGAAGTTATTGTGAGGGACACTTTCCTTACTAGAAATGTAGTATATAAGTAGTATAGCATGTTTTTTAGTGTAATTTTCCTATATTAGGAATGATGGGCCAGGCGCTCCAGCATCTGATCAATGAACAGAAGGGGGAAATGGTCCTTGCAGGTGGCGGCGTTCATTTTTCAATAATCGATGCACATCCACCAACCGATAACTGTCTTGGTAGCGACCTCGACTCTGTCATCTCTCTTGACCAACATCATGCCTCCTTTTTTTGGAACCACTTGGATGGGACTTACCCACGTACTATCATTGATGGCATAGATTATGCCAACATCTCAGAGCTTTACCACTTCCTTACTAACAACTTCTCGGAGCTTCTCGTTCAACTTTCTTTGTGGCTGGGCATATGGCCTGGAGTCCTCTTCTAGATGGATTCTATCCATGCACACAGAGGGACTTATCCCCCTTAGGTCTCTAATGGAGTACCCTAGGGCCTTCCTCTACAACCTCAATTCTTCAAGCAACTGATCTTTCTAACCATCGGTCAACTCCGAGTTGATTATTATCGAATTCATCTTCTCTTCATCTAACAAGTGATATTCTAGGCCTCTTGGCAGAACTTTTAATTCAGGCGGGGTGCCATTTTGTTGTTCACTGGCGGGGTCTTTTTGGAGAGAAGCGTACATGACCGTCTCTACAGGATCTTCATCTTCGGATGTACCCTCAACTTCCAGGAAAGCCAACAGTTTTTTGACATCCGGGTCTACGACCTCTTGTGCTTCTCCAGATAAGGCACGCATAAGCGGGTCCATGATGACCTTCTCCTCCTTTACTTCGTTGCATAGCTGTTGGTAGCTTTCAGCAAAATAAGAAGACTCAAAGAACGCAGGGGCTTTCATACAATCTCTGATGTTGAAGTCGATATGGTCTCTTCCAACCCAGATCATAATCATACCCATCTCCATGTCAATGAGGGCCCAATCGGTCGCTAGGAAAGGTTGCCCAAAGATGATAGGGTAGCTGGGGTCTTCTACGGTGTCAATCAAGACTATATCACATGGAATAAAGAATCGCCTGACTCAAATGGGAACATCCTCCACTACTCCAACTGGCCTGGTAAAGGTGTGATTTGCCAGCTAAATCCGCATATTGGTGCTCACCACATCGGTGAGCCCAATCCTTTTAGTAAGGGACAAGGGCATCAAGCTGATTCTAGCCCCCAGATCTGCTAAACCTTTACGGGTTATGCTATCCTCAATTTAAAAGGGGATGACAAAGGCTACATGATCTCTTTTCTTCGATGGCATAGTTGTTGTAACAAAGGAACTACACATCTGTGCCACCTTTACTGTCTCTACATCCTCACCTCTATTCTTCCTTGATATCAGATCCTTTAGAAATTTGGGGTAGGTAGGCATCTCTTCAATGAAATCCAGAAATGGGATGTCAATGTGTAGTTTCTTTATTGCGGCCATGAACTTCTCATATCTCTTTTTCAGCTGGGCTTTCACCAGCTTATGGGGGAACGATACACGGGGTGCGTACTTATCGGGACACTCTTCAAAAGAGACGTCCTTGCTTCCTTCCTTGGTCACTCCTCTTGCCCTTGCTGGGACTTCTTCCTCAACCTCTTCTGGGCTAGCTTCTTCGGCAGGTGCCACTGTTGATGTTGCCTCCTTCTCCAAGGTTGGTTGTACTATGGTGCCCGACCTTAGAATGGCCATTTTTGTAGTCTCATGTCCTCACGGATTGGCTTCAGTGTTGGAGGGGAAACACCCCACTTGATGGTTGATAGTTTAAGTGAGACTCACAAGCTACTGATCAATCTGTTTATTATGCTATTGGAGCTCCCCAATCTGGGCTGAAAATCCTCCCATTTGTTACTACATTAGTTTCAGCAGGGCTGTGTTGTCCACATAACTCTTATGCATCTTCTCATTGAGGTCATTTTTCCTTTTTGCAAAGGACATCAATTCCGTCATCATAGATGGACTTTACGGTTGGTTCTGTTAGAAAGTTCGCTGCTGTTGGAACCCTGCCTGACATTGCTGATTCAACGGTCCTCCCAAAGGATTTCCGCTCACCAGCTGATGAGAGTTCTCAGCAGCATTGGTATTCCCGTAAGAGAAACTGGGGTGATTAGGTCGTCAGTACTGAACAAAGCTTACATTCTCCGTATTGTCCTCATCAAGATCTCCCTGAACGACTGTGTGTGGACAGTAGTCTGACAGGTGGTCTGGTTCTCCACATGTGACACAGCTTCTCACAACTTCCTATCGAACTTTTCCTTTATATCCCTATTCCTTGAGGGTCTGAACATCAATTATTATTTTGTCAAGCTTAGCTGCGAGGGCTTCCATTGCCTTAGACTCTCCCAGAGTGGTATGGCTCATCGACTCGCGGTCATACTCACTGTCTTATTATTTGTGGCCATGTTTTCGATGATTTCTCTGGCCCTCTGAGCACTAAGTCCCAAGAAGTCGTTGCCAGCTGCAGCGTTCAAGGACTTCCTTTCGGTGGGACACACCCCTTTATAGAAAGTGGTGATAAGCTTAGGTTCGGAAAAACCATGATGCGGGCATTCATGCTGGTAGCTCAGAAACCTTTCCCAAGTCTCGTGAAGATTCTTCGAAGGCTTCTGGGAATACCTTGTAATCTTGTTCTAACATTTGATTGTCCTTTCAATAGGAAAGAACTTATAGATAAACACATTAGCAAGATGCTCCCAGTCGGGAAGACTTCCATCCTGAAGACTGGTGTACCATTCCAACTCCTTATCCCTTAGCGAGAAGGGGAAGCAATGGATGTAGATATGCATTAATGGAACCCTATTAATCTTGAATGTGTTGCACGTCCTCTTAAACATCGTCAGATGGTTGTATGGGTTCTCATCGATGGTGTTCCTGCCAAACCTATTGTGTTGGAGAAGCTAGAGGAAAGATGGCTTCAGCTCAAAGTTGGTGACGTTGAGGGGTTGCGTAACAACTGGATTTCTTTACTCATTTGCCCGAACTTGGAAAAACGAGCGTAGAGAGCAGGCTTCGGGAGGTTGGTTAGCCATTAATTTCTAGAGGCAAGGATGACCAGGGAAAAGGGAGAGAAGTACCTGAAAAACAAGGAAGATATAAAGGGTATTAGTGTGTTGTATAAATATTATGCACAGTAAATATTATGTGTAGTAAATATTTGTAGTGTTATATGCATATGTGCAAGGTTTTTGGCAAAGTGCAAGCAAACCCCAAGTTCATAGAAAAATTTTCATTGCCTATCCTCAGCAACGGTGCCAAAAAGTTGACGAGCCTTAAACGTGGGTCCAAGAGTGGAGTCATGTCTGGGTTATCATACTTTTAGAAATTTATAATACCTGAATGTTTAAGACACCTGCAACTAGCACATGGTCAAAGTAGTTTGGGGTTGAACATAGGGATAGGAACAACGGTGCTTCAGAAATCAAGTTTTGCTTGTCTAAGCACATCAAAAGGTCAAAGGATAAGATTTTGATAAACAAAAAGCCTATCTCCAAGGGGAGTTACCAGAAGAATTAAAGTTTTTGGATTAGCAGTTTTTATAGAGGTTTTGTATATCAGAAACCGATGAGATAAATCCATTGTTAAGGTAAGGCACAAAGGAAGAAAACTTAAACATAACAAGTGACAACAGAATACATCATGCACCCTCTTCTCTCAAAGGGAATGCCTCTGGCTATGCACTAATTCTTTCTCAAGAGAGTACTAAACATAGACCAGAGTGGAAAGATAAGCCAGGACATCCCTGACCCTGGGTACTCTCGTACACCCAGATCAGACCAAACTCTAGAGTTGAGACTTCCCTCTCTTAAGGGAGTCCAACTGAGAAACACAATTGGATAGCTAGTCAAAAACATGATCCGGCAGAAGAGACTAGAGTTCAGATGCTATAAAGAAATCATCCAACAAAAAGGAACCATACACAGAACAATATGAGATAAACTCCAAAGATTCCAATAGGCTTAGATATATGAAGAGGTTATAGTTACAATGCATAAGTTAATGAAAGTAAAATGCTGAGAAAGGGAAGATAGGTGTCAAACTCCTTGATGTAGGAGGTCGACATACAACAGCGGACCCCTAAGGTGAAGCTAACCTAGTACTGGACAGGAGCCCTATTGGGATACGTCTGTGTCAGGCTCTCAACCGTGTCAGGTCTTGAGCCGTGACGGGTAGGGGCATGTCGGGAAAGGACTCCCTACCTGATATGGCCGTGTCAGGCATCCAGTCCTGTCGGGCGGCATACCGTCACAGGTAGTCCATATCGGGTTCGGTGTCGTGTTGTGTAATACATGTGTCGGGTTAGCGTCACTTAGGTTCTCAAGTTCCTTGTATCGGGGGTAGAAGGGTGAGCCGTATCGGGTTGAGGCCCAACTAGGCACACGACACATGGAGGTGGCCTTGATGGTTGTATCATGCTGCTGCGACTACCGGGATGGGTCCTAGGTGAACTCCTTCCACCCTCTCGGGTTGGGGGTGTGTTCACCTAGTATCGCCCGGCACGCCTGGGAACTTGGGGCACTAGCTCCTTTTTGTTCATGAAGTTAGCTCTCCTCCCATTCCCCACCCCTCCCATCGAAGTCATATAGCTTCTATTTATAGGCAGCGGCTGGTAGGAATTGTAGCTCTTATTGGGCCACATGTCCTTCTTCTGCTTCGTTAATGTGGCTTTGGGAGAGGGCTGACACGCCTGTCGCCCGACACACCTGGGAGGGCCGTCGCATGCCGGGTTGTGAGTAAATCGTGCTTGATCATGTCGGGTTGGCGCTGGCGGGCTGCTGTACCGAGCGGTGTCCGTGTCACGCGATGGACCACGTCGATCGATGGATCATCGCGGGCAAAGCTCTGTCTTGGGTAAGTAGTTTTCTATCCTTTAGAGTCTCCTTGCGTGACATGCCTGTGTCGGGTTGCTGCCATATCGGGCAGCGACTGTGACGGGTAAGGGGCGTGTTGCCTCACGTTGCTCACTAGGCCGGGACAGGTCAGTTGTTGCGGATGGGCTGAGAAGGGCCCATTAAGATTCTTTTCATTTGAAAATAAGAGAAACTTCTGCAAAAGATAGGAAATATTATCAGGAGCATAGTGGGGATTATTTCTATACAGAAAACAGGATAAAACGGAGAGGAAGTCAGTTTAGGAGGCAGTTTTGGTAGTAAAATATAAGCTCTAGCAGCCCTAAAAATGGTTGTTATCACTCAGTCAGCCAAAAATCACACTTACTAAACTTAGCATTTAACTGATTGTTGTCTCAACAACTTCAGTGCTTGACAAAGATGGTACTCATGTTGTTGAATGTCCCTGGAGTATTTCAAGATGTCATCAATGAACACCACCAGAAAATGATCAAGATGCAGTCTGAACACTTTGTTCATCAAGTCCATAAATGATTTGGTGTGCTGGTCAGCCCAAATGTCATAATGATAAATGCATAATGACCATACTTAGTCCTAAAAGTAGTCTTAGGTGTGTCGTCCACCTTGATCCTCAGCTGGTGATACCCTAATTTTATATCTATCTAGAAAACACTATAGAACCTCTCAACTAGTTAAATAGGTCATCTATCCTTGAAAATAGATACTTGTTCTTCACTGTGACCTTGTTTAACTATCACTAATCTACTCAAATCATCATAAAATCATCCTTCTTCTTCACAAACAAAATTGGAACACCCCAAGGGGAAGTGCTTGATCGTATGAAACCTTTCTCCAACAACTCTTGCAACTTCTTTTTCAACTCCTTCATCTCATATGGTGTATAGGTGCTTTTTATGGGTTGCATACCAGGAACTAGAGTGATTTCAAAATCAATCTCTCTAGGAGATGGAACGCCAAGAAAATCATCTGGGGAAAAATCCTCAAACTCACACACCATAGTACATTATGGATACTAGGACTCATCACCTTGGTATCCATTACATGGGCTAAGAAAGATTCACATACTTGTCTCAAAAACTTCTTTGCTATTACATCCAACACAAGACAGGTAGGAAGAATCTTCCTATCTCATTGGAAAGTCCAAGAGATAGCCCCATCACAAAAAATGCAACTTTAGAACTACAATCCAAAATAAACTTATACATATCCAAGGTATCCATCGCTAGGATCAAATTGAATCAATGCATATCAAGTGGAATAAGATCCACTTGAATGTTGCATCCTGAGAAAGAAAGAATGTAAGATGGACACACCTCCCACAACATCGAGAAACCAACCAAAGGGGTTTCTAACAAGAGGTTATTTATTCTTCTACATACATAATGATTACAACTATTTATCACCTCTATGGTGATAAACGAGTTAGTTGCACCCAAGTCAACCACAAAAAATACAAAGGGAGAAGTAGATAAGTCATAATGAAAAAGTTCCATTTGATGTGTCATGACATGTGAGCTGACCACTCCTTCTGGTTGACTCATAGCATATAATCTAGCTATTGCATGTTGTCATCCTCGACCTCTACTTGTTGGTTCTGAGGATGCTACATGTGAAGACTGGGCATGCCCTCCACCACCACCACCACTATTGTACTGCTACTACTATGAGCCATGTTGGTTCTGCCTTGGTTGTTGTGTTAGTTCCTCATTCTTCATGGGGTAAGACCATCTCACATGCCCAACTTGACTACAAACTTGAAGCATGTCCTTGTATCATGCTATGGCCTAGTCAGACCTATAACATACATTAAACCTAAATTATTCACCCCAACTTGTGTAAAATTGCAACCTTTCCCTTTACTAAGGAACCACTATGACTACACCTACGTCCTTGGTTCAGAAAAGTTCGGCCTCATGTGATATTGTGGTGAAGAAAACCTTTGCTTCTTGAGTCTTCCAGATGGAGACTCTTGGAACTACGCAGACCTCTTCCTGGCATTGGCTTCTTGTTGCAACATAGATATCCTCTCTATCCTCCTCACAGACTCCACAAACATGGAAAACATCTCTCACACCTCGAAAGAAGAAGATGTTCTTGCCAACTCGACATTCAAACTGACCTTTTGATCCTCTCATTCTTTGTGGTTTCCATGTGAGGGAACCTCAATAGCTCCACAAACTTCACCTCATAATCATTGATAGACCACGATCCCTGATGAAACCATTCAAATTGAGCCATCTTATCCTCCATATACGTCTTTGGGAAGTAGGCTGACAAATTCCCACCAAAAATTGTCCAAGTTAACTACTTCACTTGGTCTCTTCTGCTCCTCTATGTCCCATCAATGGCCAACACTACCCTTTAGAAGGTAGTCAACAAAGAAGTTATCAAGCTTCATGATGTTGGCATCACCTACTCTATCAGCGATAGGACTTGGGTAATCCCTATCCAGGTGGTGCCCAAGAAAGGAGGTATTACGCTGGTCAAGGGGGACAATGGTGTTGAAGTTGCAACAAAAATTGTCACAGCTTGGCGGATGTGTATTCATTATAGAAAGTTAAACACTGCCACCCGCAAAAAGACCATTTCCCACTCCCTTTCATCGATCAGATGCTTGAGCGTTTTGCACACCGCTCATATTTATGTTTGTCAGATGGGTACCCATGATTTTATCATATCCCAATTCACCCAGATGACTAAAAGAAAACAACATACACTTGCATCTATAGAACCTACGCTTTCTAGAGAATGCCTTTTGGGATCTGCAATGCACCTACAACCTTTCAAAGATGCATGAACGCTATCTTTGCTGACTTCTTGGAGGACAAAATGGAAGTTTTCATGGATGACTTCAGCATCTATGGAGGCTCCTTCGAGGACTTCTTGCAGAATCTACCCCTTATGATGAAAAGATGCAAAGAACAAAGCTTGACCCTCAACTGGGGAAAAATGTCATTTTATGGTATAAGAAGGCATCATGTTGGGACATAAGATATCAAACATAGGAATCGAAGTCGACCAATCAAAGGTTGAGGCCATTGCAAAACTTCCCCACCCACATATGTGATAGGAGTTTGAAGTTTCTTGGGACATGTCGGGTATTACCGAAGATTCATTAAAGATTTCTCAAAGATAGAAAAACCTTTATCCAATCAATTTATGAAAGACATAAAGTTTGATTTCACCAAAGAATGGCTCATGACGTTCTCTACCTTGAAAGATGCATTGGTCTCTGCTCCCATCATCCAATCACCCGAATGGAATATTCCATTTGAGTTGATGTGTGATGCCAGTGATTATGCGATAGGCATAGTCCTCGGACAGAATAAGGATAAGAAGCTCCGCGTAATATAGCTAGTAAAACATTACATGAAGCCCAGAACAACTATGCCATAAGAGAAAAAGAAATGCTAGCCACCATCTATGCATTTGAGAAGTTTGTTTCATATCTTGTGAGCTCCAAAGTGATTGTTTACACAAATTATGGGGCCATCAAATATCTGATGTAGAAGAAAGATGCCAATCCTAGGCTACTGCACTGGGCAATAATGTTGTAAGAATTTAATCATAAGTTGTCGATAAGAAGGGTACCGAGAACGTGGTTTCCGATCATCTCTCCAGAATTAGGATGGAGAATGACCACTTGATGCCAGTAAATGAAAGCTACGCCGATGAGGCAATCTACTCTGCCAGAGTAGACAACCCAGAAGGACCATGGTATGCGGATATTTGCAATTACCTAGCCTGTAAACAACTCTCCCCAGAAATCACTTATAATCAAAAGAAGAAATTCTTCTCTGATTTGAAGAACTATCACTGGGACAACCCTATGCTATTCAAGCGATGTGCCGAGAACCTCTATAGGAGGTGCATACCCAAATATGAAGCCCCAAAAATTCTATATGAATGTCACTCCTCTCCTTATGGAGGACATCTGGGAGCGGAAAGGATAGCGGCCAAGGTCCTGCAATTAGGCTTTTACTGGCCATCTTTGTTTAAAGATGCTAATGCTTATGTTAAGGCCTGCAGTGAGTGCTAGTGGATGAGAAATATTTCCCGTAGGAATGGGATTCCTTTGTTCGACTGAATGGAAGTTGATATTTTTGACGTCTAGGGAATCAACTACATGGGACTTTTCCTTTCGTCATATGATTTTTAGTATATCCTAGTTGCAGTGGACTATGTCTCAAAGAGGGTGGAAGCCATGCCCACCACCACATGTGATGCTAAATCTATGATAAATCTCTTTACAAAGGTTATCTTCCCAAGATATGGGGTCCCTAAAACTATGATTAGTGATGGAGGATCACATTTCTCCAAAAAGCAATTTGAGTTGTTGTTGAAGAAGTATGAGGTTAAGCATAAAGTTTCCACCCCTTATTGTAAGGACCCTGATCTGGGTTTAGGTCTAACCCTATTTGTTTTGGCTAAAGTAAGTTTCTTAGAAATTTAATATAATCATCTAAGGTGTTTTTTTATCACGTGACACACTTATATTTCAAGTTTGGTCTTGTTTGAATGTTGTTTGAGCAATTTCCCTCATTTTGGACCAAAGTGCAATTTACCCGAGATGAGGGTTTATATTGCAATATGACACATGTTGAACGTGCCTTAATTGCTTTAGAATCATAAGATAGAGAATGATGCTAAGATTTGGCTTGTGGAAAGCCTAAGTTCCAAGTTTGGGCTTATTTGAATAATGCTTGTGCCTTTTGTGGTAACTTTGGTACAAATTCCAATTTACCCAAAATATAGGGTTGATGTGCAAACTACCACCTCTAGAGTGTCCATTCTCTCTCTTAGTATCACCTAGAGGAGAGAGAAAGAAGGAGGCACCATGTTTGAATCATTTTTGAGTGGTAGTATTCTTTGTGATGAAAAGACCAAGAAGTGTTGTGTAGTTGAAACCCTAGAATGGGTTGTAACAAGTTGTAGAGCTTATATGGGAGTGCCTATCGGCCAAGAAGCCATAGAGGAGGTCCCATATCCTTTTTTTAACTTCTTGGAAGTATTCATATCGGATTAGCACCTCAAGGAGGTGATCAATGATGAGTTACATGTTCCTTCAAAAAGTTGTATCGATTTGTAAAGAAAGTGATGTTGAGTTGAAATATATTGCTCAACAAGATAACTAATTGTCAAAATATTATCCCTAGATTATCCTCAAGAGTTTTGCATGTCAAGATAAATATGTGTGCATGCATGGGCACGTGTCAAACATGCATGGACACATGTCACCTAGTAGTATAAGGTGATGACACCTCTTATACACTCTCTCTCATGAACCTCAATTATTTATACCACTCCTTTCACCTAGTCGTGAAACTTTTCGAATCCTAAAACTCTTTTTCTCTTGGATATCACCCATATAAGTTGAGGAGCAAGGAGGATCTCGAGCTTCAAGCTTAAGGTGAACCCATGGTCATCTTCAACCTTGGTCGAAGCATGATTCTAGAGTTATAGTTATTCCTTTCTTTTCTTCTTCACCAAGTTCTTAACTATGGTGATTCTTTGCATATGGAGGAGTTGTGAACGAGTCTTGGATTATTTATAAGTCATATTCAACCTTTGGAATGTGAATTCTTGGATCTTGTAGCTTTGAAGTTGTTCTTAAGGTGAGTTATATAACTAAACCTAATCATGTTATTATTCACCTTCAATCTTGCTATACATGATAATCTACTTTCAATTTCGAGTTTTCTTGAATAATTGATGAATCCATGAGTTCTAATAGTTGCATAAGAATGTTGTCCATGAACTAGAATAGTAAGGAATGAAAGTCTAGAGCTTGATGATGATGACATCATCATGGCACAAACAAATATCAGGTTGAAGCACCTCTAACCCGATATGGTGATGAAACCCAATATGGTGATATGAAACATGATATAACTTAGAACCCCACACCCCTATCATTTTGTGCTTTTGGGTTGGTTGAAAAAGGAATAACCAGTTGTCTATCCTGTCACTCAAAACATGGTAGGTTGATACTTTAAAGGTTTGAAGAGGTATGAGCATAAGGGTCTAACCCGATATGCAAAACCTTAAACTTGAGTAAGCCAATATAAGTGAAACACACATACACATCTTGGACGATATGGTGTGAAGCATACACACATCTCTTGGACGATATGATGTCAAGCATACACCTCTTTCCTAATATGGTAAGAAAACATACACCTCTTTACAGATATGGTAAGAAAACATACACCTCGTGCCCGATATGGTGTAAGCACACACCTCTTGAACGATATGGTAGTTGTAACCCAAACATTAGAGGAAAAAACGTGGTAAGGTGGTTGATACCCTAGAACATGTGATGGTTAATAGACTAAAGTATGGTGTGGCCAATATACTCAAGTGAGGTAAGGATGATACACCCAAGTGAGGGGAAGTTGTTACACCCAAGTATGGTGAAGGCGATACACCATAAGATAGGTAAGGTTGATACTTTGATGGGTGAGGGTATGAGGGATATGATGATGCTTAGCATGATATACCACTAACCCAATACATGTGTTCAACTTGGCATACATGACTCAACCCGACACACCTTGTAAAGGTGAGGGCAACACACTCTTAGAAGTGATGGCTAAAATACCAAGTAATGGTGTAGCTAATACATTGATAGGAGAAACACCTAAAGTGATTGATGATGGTGAACCCTATATCAACAATGCCCTAATCTGAGATGAGTCCATATCACTTGATGATAGTTGGGCAACTCAAGAATTGATGCTAGGATGATACACTACAAGACAAGTGTGATGACCTATGGCCGATACACTACAAGACAAGTGTGGCGAGTTAGTACATAAAGTATTAGGATGGTTGATACCCTAATACATGATAATTTGATGAACTCAAGTAAGTTTAAAATGACGAGGGAAGTGTTACACCAAGGAATGATGATTGGCCGATATCACATCTAGCACTTCAAGGTCGATACACCTTGATGCACCTCAAATCCGATATACTTGGATGAGTATCACATGAAGTGTGTTATGGAAATTGACACAATAAGAAGTAATGAGCTTAATACACTTTGACAAGTGTAGGCTGATGTACTTTGAGAAAGGGTTAAGCCAATTTAATATAGTATGATGTAATCAATATCCTAGTAAGGATGAGAGAGAAACTCATACTTTGTAATCATTTAATGATAAATGATGAGAATAAATAATTATGATATCAATGTATACTCCTACATGTGTGGAGAAATAAATTAGGGTGTGAATTAATAATATGAACCTTAAACCCTAATCGGCGATAAAGGGAAACCCTAACCCTAATGAAGGGAAGGTTGTATTTCTCTTGTATTGCATGGTGGTGATATGTACTTGATATTGTTTTTATCATGAAGTGCTAACCATGCAGGTATCAAGAGAGATGATGAGCATAGCCAGGTATGAGCTATGATGTTTCATATGATATAGATTAAATGTGTCTTGTGAGCCATGTTAAATACTTGTACAACAAGTATAATGTTTATATGGCCTGATGACCTAAAAGATAGTTGTTTCCTAGTGAGAGGTGACAAGATATTTAAATAGGAATTGTGAGCCATGTGAAATACTTGTGCAACAAGTATAATGAATACATGGGTCAGAGGACCTAGAGGTAATGGTTACCTGATAAGAGGTAACAGTGTTCAGTGATGAACTAAGGGTTTGAATACCCAGATCATGTAATCACGATGATGATCATGATTAAGGGATGAGAATTCCCAGTGGTATGATGAAAAGATTTAGATCCCGAGTTGTATACATTCAAAATGTGTTCCAAAGATTATGAAAGAATATGATAAATGTATTACACCTTTCTTTGTAGTATTTTTTATGATTGATGCTTATAAACTTGATTGATGCCAAAATATAATGTAATGCACTTAATATATCATTAGGAACCATAAAATGTAGTTGCCCTAACCATAAATCCATCAATGTTAGAATTTGTTGAATGGTGAAATGAGTTTAACTCGGCGTGTACATTTTTGAATATGTGGGGGTGATGGGCGAACATATCCTTACACCCAAACAGGGAATGTGATGTGTGTTTTCCCTATTAAGAGTATGGTTATAGGCCATGACTCAATACTAGGGAATGTTGTGGGGGTGTACTCCCTAAAGAGAGTACATGTTGCGGCTATAACTCTATAGCGAAGATGCCACAATACCCTGGCAAGCTATTTTGTAGTTTGACATGATGTTACTACCAGTGGTCTCGTACTGACCGAGATGAGTGAGGTCTTGACAGCCGGCTCTTTCATTGACCATGTATAGTACCAATTTTGACTAAGTAGTGGTTGGGTGGAGCATGAGCAATATACCTCATCTCCTCAGGGCATAAGTGTGATTGTGAATATGTAATCATCCATGTAGCATATTTTCTTAAGGACCGATTATGAAAACATTAGATGAAGTGGTAATACTTTTGTATCACATAGTTGATAAATGTTATACATGTTCTTCATATTCCTTTAAAAGTATTACATGATCTAATGCTTGGTCATAGATATATGAACTACTCAGTTATGGCACTATTCTTCCATGCTAATATATATATGGACATATCTTAGATAGATGTAATGCTCTAAAAGATGACATTTCTCTGTCCTTCTTATAAATAGTGATTAATCTTGCTTATTTTTATAATAGATCCTCTGCACAGTTTGATACAGTTTATCAGTGAAAATAATATTGTTGGCAGAGAGTTATAACTCTCGTTGGGACTCATGTCTCACCCTATTGGCCCCACAATTTTTAGGTGGACGCAGACGAGGAAGTAGAGACTATACTGCAGAGGGAGGACATCAACAACAGGGACAACAGTGACAACTCAGGTTGAGTGTGCTGTCTGCAATGTCTTGTAGATAGAAGGCCTATGTGTCATCTCTGTACTCTCAGGTCCTTGGGAATTAGTATATAATAGTTTCATAAATGATTTGAGATTTTGGCTTGTATGCCTCGAGGTTTTATGTTGCTTCAGTATGTGTTTTGGAAAAGAAACAATTATATGTTATCTTTGAGATGAGATGGTACAATGTATGTACAATGTGAACTATGATGTATATATTACTTTGGTTCTTTCTATAAAGAGTTTCCTGGTAGTGGATCTCTTTGCAAAATGGTTTTAATTCTTAGTGATTTTTAGAAATCTATTGCTAATGGTTATTTCACGTAATCACTGTGAGATTTGGCTGTCGGTTTGATAGTAGTCGCCACAATTATCATCCCTAGACATATAGATAGGCGAAAGTCTCAAATAGACAGATCAAGCAGATCCTCGAAAAGACTATTGGGAAATGTAACGACCCCGCCTCCCAGTAACCCCCAATTAAGGGAGACCAAGAGGTCAGAGCCGTTATCCCAATTTCCGGATCAAAGGTTTGACAAATAATCAATAATAATTAACAAATTCTACCAAACTAAACTGAAAGGCTGTAATAAAATTAAACTTTTCATACCTTTTTCAAAAACTTGGATATCTACTTCTATCCACATGGAGTCTATTCTAACTAATCCTCCTTTGAACTTTAATTCATATTTAAGTCCACATATGCCACTTTACTGTTTGTTCTTTTTACTTGTACCTAAAATGTAGACAAATAAAACGTCGGTCAGCATAAAGCTGGTATGTGGGGGAAACAATAATCGTGCAACTATGATAACAATGCAATCAGCCAATTATCATTTAACAACCAAGATTACATCTTAAGAAATACTACTCAATCCTTACCTATCCCCTATCTCTGTGTTGTCCCTATTGTGGACTTGGATACTACCTCTCTCTATGGTAGATCCTTACCCCCATGGCCCTACCTCACAGGTAGCTAATACTTAGGGTTATGGAGTCGCATGGCCCTACCCGAAGGTAGCCCAATCCCTGACTCAAGGTGACTTGATGGACCTACCCGATTGGTAGCCATGTACTAAGTCATCCAATGACCTAATGGATCTACCCCATAGGTAGCCATGTACTAGGTCAATCTATTAAACCACAGAGGGGACTAGGATCTGAGCTAGTAGGCACATATCTTAAGTGATAGTCATATCCACATTATAGTTTGCATGAATTAAATTCATCCAACATTTTAATTCAAGTCATCGAGGAAAACTTCAAAAAACCTCGAAAAACTAATTCGAGATATTCATAAGCGTAACCACATACCAGCTTTATGCTGACCGACGTTTTGTTTGTCGGTGTTTTAGGTACAAGTGAAAAGAACAAATAGTAAAGTGTCATATGTGGACTTCAATATGAATTAAAGTTCAAAGGAGGATTAGTTAGAATAGACTCCATGTGGATAGAAGTAGATATCCAAGTTTTTGAAAAAGGTATAAAAAGTTTAATTTATTACAGCCTTTTACTTTAGTTTGGTAGAATTTGTTAATTATTATTGATTATTTGTCAAACCTTTGATCCAGAAATTGGGATAATGGCTTTGACCTCTTGGTCTCCCTTAATTAGGGGTTACTGGGAGGTGGGGTTGTTACATTTGGTATCAGAGCGTGGGTTCCTCATTTAATATTTAATAATTATTAAATTTTACAAACTCTGTAGAACCCAAGGGAGTTATTAGAGGAATTTCTGAAAGACAGAGGTGTCTAGAAAAGGATCACATCTGGGGGCTGGCAAGATTTTCTTCCACACCGCTAGTTAGAATATGAGGAATCCCAGATTAGTGTGACTGACTGGCCAAAGTCTCATGATTTGACTCAAAATAAAATACCTTTAGGACTCTCTCATCTTGTTCATCCCTTCTCAACTCAAATGTTGTTAAGGATTATAAGGATTATGGTTTTCTCTCTTTTCCTCACCCTCTTGAGGTATGGGTAAGGTTGATAAGGTTTAAGGAATCCTCCACCAAATTAATAAAAGGCATGTAAACAAGATGTCATGGACATAAGCTTAATAGATTAAGCATAAAAGAATAGATACATGCTTAGGTTGTATGACATAAGTTGTCATTCTCTCAGGAGAGACCTGAGGCTAGAACTTTTTATCAGGAGGATAAGTAAAGAGAGTTAGTCTTGGAGATAAAGACTTCCATTATAAGTGGAGACCTATCACATCCTCTGGATGATGATAATCCTAACCCTAAGTGTTGGTTAGAGAGAGAGGACATGATGAATTAGATGTCATGATAGACTACATGTGTGATGGAGTGAATCTTTGGAATTCATGGATATTTAATGATACAAGTGAATTCATTCATGTTGAGTTATTATGAAAGTTATAAGTACTTTGGAAAAACCTTTAATCTCATGATGAAATGAGCTTGCTAGAACAAGTTATTAAAGATTGCAATTAGCTAAATGTTTAATAAATGGACGGATCGATTTACATGATAGTACAAATGTTATTATGTTTATTATCTTATGTCCATACTTTTGATGAATCACACGGTCTTAGTCCATGTTTTGCGGCGGATTGGTGACATGGATAAATCCCAACCCAAGGACTTCACATACCAGGTTGCATAGAACTCATCTCCCTTACCTCCAACTGATATGGAGACATGGGAGTTCTGCCAAGTAGCACCCTATGTCCCCACGATCCATGATCATGTCGGGTGGGGAGAGATAGAACACATCGACCCTTGAGATAAGAGAAGTAGAGTTGAGAGTGGGGAGAATTAACTATCCCACATAACCTCCTCATGTCTCCACGGCGGTAGCAGCATAGGCTGAGAAGTAGAGCGGAGGAAATGGAAGGAATTTTGAGGGAAGGATGACAGAGAAGAAGAATTGGACTTCCTCGTCGTTCCTCCATCCATGACGGCACAACCATCTTCGGGGTGTTTTGGTGGCGTCGAGCATCCTTGCACAGTTGGTGTGGACAAAGCTGGTCACTGCTGATTGCTCGGAGGAGACCAGTCACAGCGGAGGATAGACATGGACTCCGCGTCGTGCAAGAAAGCGAGAAGGAGAAGAGCAGTTGTCCCAGACGGCACCGACACTGAATCGGGGAGATGACCTAGTTTGGATGCGTGAGAAGGAGGAGAAGGAGGGATTCAGTAGTCGATTGCTCTCCAGATTCGTCCCTAGGCGACGACGGCTTACGCACACATCCCTGGGAGTTGGCCGCTTGAATGCAATCATGTAGAAGGAGGAACCACGAAAGGGAAAGATATGTTGGTGCCGGTAGAAGGTCTTGACGAGTCAGAGGAGTGTCCCCGTTTTCCTACCATAGAAGAAACTAACACTGACGAGAATTGGAGGGAGAGATGGTATCAATCTTCACCGTCTTCCCCGCTCGTGGCAGCGCCCAACCACAGAGATCCCCGCAGATCTGTCCTGCTCAGCGGCGTCGACACTCAACAGAGATGTGAGATATTCCGCTAGATCGCGATGGCGTGAGAACGTGAGGAATAGGGAGTCCCGAACCGGCAAACCCAGTGCAAGCCAAAAGCCTAGAGCAACGCCCCCTCACAGACACTTGGCATCACATGATTCACCCATAAGGTAAATCATTTCAGTAAATAGCCAGTTCATAGATAATTCGTAGAAAATAGCACATGGATTAGAAAAAGCAAACAAGGTACCGTTATTCTCAGAAAAATGCAAAGAACAATAAGAAAGCATAACATCAGGCTTTTTATGCTTTAATATTAGTGATATCATGTAAGTTGTAAAATGCTTAGTTTGTGAGTAATAAATATCAAATGATGATATTAAATTATGGAAAAATGTTAGTAAGTCTATAATCGTGTTTATAGTGCTTATGATGTCAGATATGGCCACATCGATGCACAAAAACATATAATTTGATTAATATGACTAATTAGGGCTAATAACACTAAAGATAATGCAACTAATACATACATGTTCAATAAATAGTGAAATTTACAGAGTAAGTTCATATAAGTAATCTGAAGCTAAGATGTAACTCGTATATCAACTATATGCATGAATTTCATGTTATATGAAGAGCACCCTTAATACAAGTGATGTAACCCTAATGTGGTCAATGAAAGTGACATAATGTTAAATATGTTCACATAATAATGTGACACATGAGTATATCCAGTTAATGAACTATAATATGGAATATAACATCAGTAAGATAATTCTAAGACAAGAATACAAGTAAAAGTGGGAATATCCTACTAAGTTAAGTAAACCCTAAAATGGATACGATTAGGGTTAAGATGAGATGTAAGATGATAAGAACATGATGATAGTATATCGTCTTGTCTTGATCAGGTTTGACCAAGCTTATAGTTGACATCAGTGATATGTGTTTGGTATGATCTATGTCTTTGGAAGGTACGCCATTACCTCTTACTTGGTTTATTATACAATATGCTTGTGTTATATGGTAGTACAAACTTGGCATATGATATTGATTGAAATGATTGTTCTTGTATGATATGTTGCATGATTTTCCATACTTATTGTTATGAACACATGAATCATGAGATATCTGGTCCATTATATGGTAGCACTAAATCTCTTTGGTAGAATAGTGTATTGATGAAAGTACTAAATCTCTTTGGTAGAATAGTACATGTGAGCACTAAATCTCTTTGGCAGAATAGTGCATTTATGAAGTACTAAATCTCTTTGGCAGAATAGTACATGTGAGCACTAAATCTCTTTGGTAGAATAGTGCATGTGGTTGATCAAGTTTACATATAATGGAAATGTGCCTAAAATATGTGTTCTCTTCTGGTAACAAATATCTTTGTGCAACTATACACCTTTTCTTATATTTTGTTTAATGCTGCCAAGTATTAGTTTTATCTTATTGCCAAGATATGATGAGAGGTATATAAAAGAAACGTAGGCGTACTCAGTACAATATTCTTGAATATTGTGCTGATGTGTACCGCATGTAATCTTTTGTTTAGGTTGTGGTCTTATGCTCTTGAAGATCCAAGATAGTGAGAGTTGTGTGGCGAGCTGATGTACATGTGGACCTGTTGTCTTAAGATCATGTTGTTTTAGAATGCAGTACATGTATATGTATAGTTTTCTATTGAATATGTAATATCAAATGTTGTAAAAATTCATATTATAATTATATGTTGAATGGTGAACATGTGTGTATGGTTTTATTATTGTTCATGTACATGTGCTACTGATTGTTTCCTTCTGACTCCCTTGATTTTCTCCTTCTTAGCCTAGTGTGGGGTGTTTAAATTGGGATTCTCGCTGAGGTGAGGTTTCAATTTGGACGTCACACATTAGATTAAGTTTTGAAAAAATCCGGGGATGTCACAGGTGGTATCAGAGCATGAACAATAGCAAAGCCTGACATTTGCTCAGTATGCAACTTAAAACTCAAGAACCTTGAACTTAATAATCTTTTAGGGTTAGATGAGTCATCTTTTAGAGACTAGATCTGACCTAGCCCCTAGGTTAGCACCTAGATGTCTGAGAACTAGGTCTAGACTGGTGCTTGTTGTGTATCAAGTCCTTAGATGTCATTCTTTCCTTGTAGTGCAGCGGTATGGGACGTTGCACTATTTGGAAATGACGTCCATCAAGGGAAGAGAAACCCTAGACATATTGTGCACGTTTTCTAGAGTAGCTACACTGGTCTACACCATGTTCTCACCCTTTTCACTAGTTTTCATGACAATGTACTCTCTACTATGTGTGGGACACTCGTTTTCAGGATTTGGTTTTTGATTCCAAACGGATCGAACCTTGATAGTTTTCTATGACGCTTGTTTTTATCAGAGAAAAACTATATAATATTTTATTATGTATATGTATTACAAAAATGTGTTCCCACACATGTACGCGTTGGAGGTGATCATGAAACCTAAGTGAAAGTGAATGACATCAGTCTAGAAGAGAGAGTAGTTCTAGATTAGATGTCTAGAGCCTTTTTGATATATATGTTAGATAGAATAGATGATATAAGTTTTGATGATATGATGTGAGTCTTATATAGATGATATGAGATGGTTTATGATGATCTGTGTTTGTCTTTGAGGACTTAAGTTCAGTTTTGAGGATGCAAGATAAGTTTTTATGATGTAAGTAAATAGGCTTTTATGAGATAAGATATGCTAAGTTAAGACAAGGATGTGGATCAGCCTGAGCCTCAATCTCTTTTATGAAAGAGGACCTCTAGTGTTAGGACCAGTTTTAGGGTTAACTCCAGAGAGAGTGAGACCCATTGGGAGAAGGTTAGAGAACCTAAACTCCAAGATATGATAATTATGAGATATGTGATATGATATGTCCTAAACTAGAATACTCCTAAGTGATTGAGTTGAGTCACTTATTGCATGATTCCTATAGTTATCTCGAACCCTAGATGTCCTTGGGAGGACCAAACCCTAGATACAGAGAGAGGCTAGTTATATATACATATGTGAATACGGGAATATGAGTGCCTGCCATCTGGGTGGGGGAGAGAGCCCAAGACCCTGGAGGAGGTAGCTATGTTAGTTTGTGTGAAGCCTCATGCTCGGGTTGGTGGTTTCCCATATAGGAATCTAGTGGTGTGTATATAAGAGAAAGAGAGTTGAGAAATAGTTTTCATGGGTATAGAGCTGATAAGAGTATGCCATAGTATGTTTTGGTTTGTGCTTATGTGGCTAGAGCTTGTAAAGCTATCACAAGTGCCAATGAGGTAATCTGATAACCCTAGACTAAGAGAGGGAAGATAAAGCATGTGCATATGAGATACTCATAGATTTGAGTTGGCTCAGAGAGATTGAGCATGACACTACCCTCATGGTATGGGTAAGGAGAACCTCAGTTGGACTAGATAAAGTTTTGATATATGTTTGACAAGCCACTCACATAAGTTTGTTTAGCACAACCATGATATAATGTAAGGATGTGATCTAATATCGAGGCTTTATATATAAACATGATATGATGAAAACCTAGAGATGGTTTAATAAATATCAATGTATAGATGGTTAACCATATAAATGAATAATGATGATATAATAAAAATGGTTAATCTTGTGATGGAATTACTAGTATATGTTGCAGCTTATAAGGAACAATGAAATAAGTTCATATGAATGAAACATGTTACACGAGGTGTTAATCTTAGTGCTTAACAAATATGGGAAAATATAGTTGACAACTAGCACAAAATAATGATTATAACACCTTGATATGATCTAGATAGATAAAGTGGTTCATTATAGTTAACTCCCTCCTAAAAGACATATGTTAATGTTGAATATGTTCTAACAATTAGCTCAATAAAATGTTGATGACACCTTGATATAATGGGTTAACTTTAGTTAACTCCTTTAGAACATGAAAATATGATGTGAGAACCCTAATGCATGGGTTAAAATAAGGATGCAACCCTAACATATGAGATATGTCATGACATAATCAGAGTTTTAAACCCTAGTTTTAACCTTATATGAAGGGGCAGTTAACCCTAGATTCTTTTAGAATCTCCTGGAAAGATATAGATATAGTTCTAGAGCTCTTGTTTGTGAATATGTTGTACCTGAAGTGGTGGCCAACATATGAGTGTTTAGCTAGTTTTCCTTGGAGTAAGAGATGGCTTAATTTTGAGGACAAAATTTCTTTTAAGATGTATATGATGTGACAAAGTGATTTCTGGCTTAATTTCGAGGACAGAATTTCTTTTAAGGTGTGTAGGATGTGATGGAGACATGGGAGTTCTGCCAAGTAGCACCCTATGTCCCCACGATCCAAGATCATGTGGGGTGGGGAGAGATATAACACATCGACCCTTGAGATAAGAGAAGTAGAGTTGAGAGTGGGGAGAATTAACTGTCCCACACAACCTCCTCATGTATCCACGGCGGTAGCAGCATAGGTTGAGAAGCAGAGCGAAGGAAATGGAAGGCGTTTTGAGGGAAGGATGACAGAGAAGAAGAATTAGACTTCCTCATCGTTCCTCCAACCATGACAGCACAACCATCTTCGGGGTGTTTTGGTGGCGTCGAGCATCCTTGCGCAGTTGGTGTGGACAAAGCTGATCACCACTGATTGCTCGGAGGAGACCAGTCGCAGTGGAGGACCGACATGGACTCAGCGTCATGCAAGAAAATGAGAAGGAGAAGAGAAGTTGTCCCAGGCGGCGCCGACACTGGATCGGGGAGATGACTTGGTTTGGATGCATGAGAAGGAGGAGAAGGAGGGATTCAGTAGTCGATTGCTCTCCGGATTCGTCCCTAGGCGATGACGACTTACGCACAGAGCCCTGGGAGTTGGCCGCTTGAATGCAATCACGCAGAAGGAGGAACCATGAGAGGGAAAGATATGTTAGTGCCGGTAGAAGGTCTTGACGAGCTAGAGGAGTGTCCCCCTTTTCCTACCGTAGAAGCAGCTAACACTGACGAGAACTAGAGGGCGAGACGGTGTCAATCTTCACCGTCTTCCCCGCTCGTGGCGACGCCCAACCACAGAGCTCCCCGTAGATCCGTCCTGCTCGGCGGCATCGGGGCTCAGCAGAGATGCAAGATCTTCCGCTAGATCATGATGGTGTGAGAACGTGAGTAATAGGGAGTCCCGAACTGGCAAACCCAGTGCAATACTAAAGCCTCGAGCAATGCCCCCTCACGGACACACGGCATCACATGATTCACCCATAAGGTAAATCATTTCAGTAAATAGCCAGTTCATAGATAATTCATAGAAAATATCACAGGGATTAGAAAAATACAAACAAGGTACCATTATTCTCAGAAAAATGCAAAGAACAATAAGAAAGCATAACATCAGGCTTTTTATGCTTTAATATTAGTGATATCATGTAAGTTGTAAAATGCTTAGTTTGTGAGTAATAAATATCAAATGATGATATTAAATTATGGAAAAATGTTAGTAAGTCTATAATCATGTTTATAGTGCTTATGATGTCAGATATGGTCACATCGATGCACAAAAACATATAATTTGATTAATATGACTAATTAGGGAAAATAACACTAAAGATAATGCAACTAATACATACATGCTCAATAAATAGTGAAATTTACAAAGTAAGTTCATACCAGTAATCTATAGCTAAGATGTAACTCGAATATCAACTATATGCATGGATTTCATGTTATATGAAGAGCACCCTTAATACAAGTGATGTAACCCTAATATGGTCAATGAAAGTGACATAATGTTAAATATGTTCACATAATAATGTGACACAGGAGCATATCCAGTTAATGAACTATAATCTGGAATATAACATCAGTAAGATAATTCTAAGACAAGAATACAAGTAAAAGTGGGAATATCCTACTAAGTTAAGTAAACCCTAAAATGGATACGATTAGGGTTAAGATGAGATGTAAGATGATAAGAACCTAATGATAGTATATGGTCTTGTCTTGATCAGGTTTGACCAAGCTTATAGTTGACATCAGTGATATGTGTTTAGTATGATCTATCTCTTTGGAAGGTACACCATTACCTCTTATTTGGTTTATTATACAATATGCTTGCGTTATATGGTAGTACAAACTTGGCATATGATATTGATTGAAATGATTGTTCTTGTATGATATGTTGCATGATTTTCCATACTTATTTCTATGAACACATGAAACATAAGATATCTGGTCCATTATATGGTAGCACTAAATCTCTTTGGTAGAATAGTGTATTGATGAAAGTACTAAATCTCTTTGGCAAAATAGTACATGTGAGCACTACATCTCTTTGGCAGAATAGTGCATTTATGAAGTACTAAATCTCTTTGGCAGAATAGTACATGTGAGAACTAAATGTCTTTGGTAGAATAGTGCATGTGGTTGATCAAGTTTACATATAATGGAAATGTGCCTAAAACATGTGTTCTCTTCTAGTAACAAATATCTTTGTACAACTATACGCCTTTTCTTATATTTTGTTTAATGCTGCCAAGTATTAGTTTTATCTTATTGACAAGATATGATGAGAGGTATATAAAAGACACGTAGGCGTACTCAGTACAATATTCTTGAATATTGTGCTGACGTGTACCACATGTAATCTTTTGTTTAGGTTGTGGTCTTATGCTCTTGAAGATCCAAGATAGTGAGAGTTGTGTGGCGAGCTGATGTATAGGTGGGCCTGTTCTCTTAAGATCCTGTTGTTTTAGAATGTAGTTCATGTATATGTATAGTTTGCTGTTCAATATGTAATATCAAATGTTGTAACAATTCATGTTGTAATTATATGTTGAATGGTGAACATGTGTGTATGGTTTTATTATTGTTCATGTACATGTGCTACTGATTGTTTCCTTCTGACTCCCTTGATTTTCTCCTTCTTAGCCTAGTGTGGGGTGTTTAAATTGGGATTCTCACTGAGGTGAGGTTTCAATTTGGACATCACACATTAGATTAAGTTTTGGAAAAATTCGGGGATATCAAAACATGTGAGGGTGAACATGCTTTTGGATGCCATGTGAGCCATGAGAGGTTGGATGACCTAGTACCTTTGGCGACCCAACCTTGGGAAGGGTCGTGTCGGCTAGAACTAAGGATTGATCCTTATTTGATGAGGGTAGATAAGAACCCATGGAAACCCCATGAGCTTATATGAGCATGGCATAGTAGGCACCCATAGTACACCAGTCGTGCTGACATTAGGCTAAAACCCTAGCCAGGAGAGTATGATGAATATCTTATGAGATGAGCATAGAGGGTTATGGATAACCTTGAGAAAACATAAGCTTGAACATAGGCTTCACTGGGTAAGGGTATGCTTGTAAGCTTGACCCTCCTTCATGGAGAAAGGACCTTTAGTATAATGCTGGTTGTGGGGTTAGCTCTAGTGAGAGAAAGCAGGACCCAAACAAGAAGGTTGGAAGCCTAGACTCTGAGAAAAGTGGGGAGTTGGGGATGATGTGACCTAAGTGGATGATAGTGGTTGCCCCATGCTTGATACCTGGAGGTTGTTAATATCTTGTTTTCCATTAGAGGAACCAAACCCTAGAGAGAGGACTAGGCTTCTGGTACCTATGTGCCTTTTGGTGTAGATGTTTACTTTCTGGGATAGGAAGAAGAGTTCCTTAGACCTGGAGAGGTTTAGGAATAGGTTGTGAGGCCTTGTACCTTGTTGGTTGTCCTTGAGGAGGACTCAACTCTTAAGTGTTGCTCGAGTAGAAGGATGACAGTAAGTGCATGTCGTACCTTGTACATGTTTGGTTTGTGGTTAAGAGGTTGAGAATGCAGTTGGACACCCAAAAAGTGAACCTAGGCCTAAGAGGGGAAGTGGTGAACTTGATGCTCATGATGAGATTTGAGTTTCTATAGATTCGAGCATGGTACCCCTCATGGTCAGAGGAGAGGGAAACCCCTTAAGTTTAAGGTATGTTTGGTGAACCCCCCAAAGCTAAGTGATGACATGGGAATGTATGATCTTGATCCAATGTTGAGGATGAGAATACATATGACCTAGCATGGTTTAGTAGGTGGTCTTCTTGTTCCTTAGTGGCTGTTGGGTTAAGCATGCTCATGTGAATATAAACCCTAAGGATGTTTGTGACCTTGTTGTCAAGAGTTGTAGTTTCCTCCCATCTTGGGAGAGGAATCCTTTGGTAGGGTGTGTACCAGTTTGTGGGTTTTTAGAAACCTAAAGAGGTCTCATAAGATCGTGAGAAGCTAAGTGAAAAGTACATGATATGAGAATGAACCTGTAGACCCATAGATAACCATCTCTACGTGCATGTGGATGTGTTACCATGGAGGTAACCGGTATGGAGCCTGACCAAGGTAGGCACGTTGCCATGACCCATATGAAAGGATGGAAGTCATCCATGAATGCAGAGAGAGAGAGAGAGATGATGATGAAGGCTTGGGTAAGGTTCAAAGTTGAACATGTACTATGTTAGAATCCTATGTATATCCTAGGATCAGGTAGGGATAAGACTGATGGAAGTAGGAGTTGCCTTATTCCCTAGTTGCACATGACCATAGGGTCGGGAGGTAACAACTATCATTGTCTGAGGGCCATGGGTTAGGAGATTGATCACCTTCATGAACTCATGAGACCCAAAGGGTAAATGAGTAGGGCACTCTCTAGATGCATAAGGGAATAGGGATGACCCCTAAAGTGTCGGCACCCTATAGACCTAGAGGAGATGACCAAGGGATGTGTGTGAACCTCAGTAGGTTCGAGACTAGTTTGATATCAATATGATCGTGATGTAGAGACATGTGTTGCACATTTCAATTCAGATTCGAAGGTGTACTGGTAAGGTGGGATGTACCATCTCTACTCTTGGAACAGGAAGAACTCTGTATTTGGACTGCTGCCAAATGCTTATTTCCTCTTGTTATGGGAGTGTGAGATAAGATAATACGCATGTCATACACCATGGATAAAAGATGATGTGAGTTGGAACGTTGCTATGAAGTATGAGGACAGAGATGATAACATGCCCTTGTGGAATGAATGATACATGAATGGTTTACAAACACCAAGGGTATTAAGGTAGTCATCTTATGAAGATGTTTTTATCATGAGCTATGAGTTATACAAGGTTGAGTTTGAAAAACCAAGAGAATAAGCTCAAAGTTTTCTTGATGAAGATAGACCTAGAGCTGAGATGAGATAATAAGTGGAATACACGGAGGTGTATGTCTTCAACATTACCCAACACCTAAGGATGTGAAGAGGTTGTTAGGTTAACCCTTAGTTGGAAAAAGAGATAAGTTTGGCTAACACTCAGATGTAACAATAACGGTTGATTAAGTTAATGGTCGTTTGGTTAACCAGTTTAGTCCTTGATGTAGTGAAAGGATGGTGATAGAACCTCAGATGCACTTCTTTGGATAGGAAGGTAATAAAACCCTGATTAGAGTGGTTTAGGGTTTCTGAGGAATTGATATTGAGGGATCATGACATACTGGAGATCATGATTTTAAGATCACCATACACCGTACTATGAAGATAGTAAATGACGGTAGTACTTTGGATGCTTAAGACAAAATTGCATGTAGCATGTGGCCATGCAATCTAGGAGGTGAAGGACGAACACCAGTAACCCAATGCATGGATACAAAGTATAAAGAGTTCCCGAGAGGGAATGGGAGTTCATCACTATGGATGTTGTAAGTCTCCCCTAGACCAAGGAAAGTCGAGATGCAATATGAGTTATGGTGGATCACCTTACCTAGATGGCATGAGAAAGAAAGAGTACTGTCAAGGGGCAAATCCGATTGAACTACATATGAGGGAGATGGTTCAACTACCCCATGATGTGAGTTCAAAAGTTCTTGAGAATAACCTAAAGATTCACTTACATAAGGAGGATGTAGGTGCATGAAGAACTCGATGTTAGTATAGTTTAGCATGCCCCTAATTAATGGTTAGTATGATCCAAAATAGAAGGTCTGATGAGAGCATGTGTGCTCGTTTAGGATGATACATAGAGACAATTCTTTTCCTATGAAGGATGCGATGTTTACCACCATAGTCTGTATCGGGATGTAAAGGAGCTCTGTAAAGGAGGTTGTGTTGGTCACCACTTCATTAAGATGATGTTGGTAAAGAGACCTCGCGAAGGTCAGAAAAGGACCACAATGTGTACAGATGAAGTCGCTTTGATCATGCAATGGCTGAAAGGAGCCCAGAGATGACTTGAGTCGTGAGCTGATGCAAAGCAGACTGACATGCAGTTCACTATGGGGGAATAGGTGACATGAAAATCCGACCCCTATGAGCTATAGCTAAGAAAGTTGAGTCCCTGATAAATGGGTCCATTTGAGATGGATTGGTGGAGAAGGTTTTGGTTGACCTTACCCCTTGGGATAAAGTAATGTGTGATGAGTTCCATGTGTTCAATCTAGAGCGCTATGTGAGGTACCCAGGCCATGTGTTGAGAAATGAACCTAGTGAGCTCTAAGGGAGGCTGAAATGACCCGAGTCACCTTGAGGTTTATACATGCCAAGGTGAAAGAACTTAGAGAAAATAATATGTGATGATAAAGGTTCTTCGGAAGCACCATGGATAAGGTAAAGCCACATCGGGGCCAATGATGGACATGGAAAAGTCTTATCCTGAATTGTTTGTTTGTTTGATGGAATTTTGAGGGCAAAATTCCTATAAGAGGGGAAGGATGTTACAACCCCAATTTTGCATAAGCTTTGATAATTGAAATGTAAAGATTTTATGAATTGGACTTAATTAAAAATGTTGTATGCTTTGTTTCCAACAATGAATTACTTTGCAAATATCCCTTTTGATAGGAATTTCGTGATTCCTATTATTAGCTTAATCCATTAATGGATGTAAAATAAAAGAAAGGAGGAAAAGTCCAAATAATAGAAAAGGATACACGATAATGAATATTAAGCGAAATAATTATGAGAAATACATGGAAATCTCTAAAAAGTGGCATTAATGGCCACAATTGAATAAATTTCGTTTATATGTAATTTCTAATAAAAGAAATAGGAAAAGAGAAAATGAAATGAAAGACGAAGAGAAATCCTTAAAAATAAATCTTTTAATAAAATGTATGGTTATTAGATAATTAAAGAAATACTTGGGAGGACAAGTATGGATCTATGTGGCAACCTATTTTTCCATGCGTGTCTTAACCATAAGAAAGAAAAGATGAAAGGAGGAATATAATCCTACCTAGTTGGTATCAAATCATTTAGATATTAGAGGAAGGAAGTAATTGTTTAAGTGACCAAATAATTACGGGATCCTTTTTGGCTTTTGGAATTAGATCATGGTATTTGGTGTTAACATAGATGATAATGGATTGAATGTCTTCGTGTAACCGTCTGCATACTCTTCTGTGAGTTTTTGCCTTAAATACGAATAGGAAAGGAGGGACCAGCAGAGAAAATATTTTGGCTAAGATATGTGTTCTAATCCATGGCAAAAGGTATGGAAAGTGAGTAAAAAGGAAACAAGACCGAAGAAGTAGGACCAATACATGGATTCAATATATATATATATATATATATATATATATATATATATATATATATATATAGTCAAGAACTCTCACTTCCAGGGGAGACACGAGACTCCATAGATGGACCCTGGCTAGCAATAGGGTTCCATCAACCTTCTTCCTCAATCTACTATATACTCTTAGACATGGTGGATCAGTGGCAAGCATTGGAGACGGCCTGAAGCCATGGGCTTGCAGGGCCTGGGTGGCCTCTGCAGGACACGCCCCTCCTATTGACTTCTTCCCTACTCATGTGCGTGAAGGAGGTTGTAGACATGGAGTCGATCAGCTATTCGGAAGAAGCGAGCCAAGGCATAAGGGTGCCCTACAAATCCAGGGAGGGAGGAGACGCTCGAACTCCTTGGTTATATATGATGGGCGACTGGGAGGACACCGCCATGGCGCCTCCAATGGCGATGTGCTCGAGAGCTAGACCTACAGGGTTGTGCGGCGGTGGAGGTCGTCTGCAAAGGCAAATGAATTTGTTGTACCTGCGACGTGAACTTATGGGCAAGCAACCACTAGAGGATGGTGAGTGGTGGGAACCCATGGGAGCAGCAGGATCGAAGGTGATGACCACCTCTAGCAGCCACAGCCCGACGACCAAGGGTCACGACGTCGAGCGACACACGCGCAAACCTAGAGCTGCGTCAGATTCAAGGAAGGGGAAGAATAGAGTCAAAAGACTCTATTACCCCTGCACGCATGCACAAGAGCCAAGGGCCGCACGATCTTTTCTCCAAGTTCTGGGCTTGTTTTTCGGTAAGTCAATAAATGACGTGGCAATGTTTCATTGGTCCTCTTATGTTAAAACTTGAAATAATCGTAGGAAAATATTGGTAACTCGTATATCAAAGTGTTATATATGAAAATTGATCCTCAGAACGAGAGGAACACAAAGAAATTATTTTCGAAGACTAATTCTGCTTGTAATTCAAGGGTACATAAAGATGCTAGCTTTAATGATTTAATTCATGAGAAACTATAATCTTTGATTATTAATGAATTGGGGAGGGCTATATGAATGCTTAATGTTGATATTAACCTATTCTTAATAAAAAGGACAAATTAGATCCAAAAGGATAATCTTTATGCATAGTTTGTTTAATTTGGGATTCCATGTACATAAATGAGCTTTACTGGGCCTTGAAACCCTAATATTAGTAAATGTGACTGTTAATGGCTTTAATTATTCAAAATCGTGAATAAAGCTAAGATTTTATGATTCTAAGCTATTTTGAGTATAAAGGTTTCTAATTGTGGACAAATACCTTTAATGTAGAAATTAGGGTTTTCTAATGAATAAAGGTAGAATTAATGACAATTAGAATTCATATGTGAATTAGACCATAATGAACTATGAATTGATGATAAATGAGCATAATGATCTTGTCATGGGTTAAAAGGATAAAAATGGTAGCTTTAATGTAAACGAGGCTTAATGGACTTAATTGATGATTAATTGTGTTGTTTCTGAAATTAAGGTTATGTGTTGTTAAAAGGTAACCTTAATAAATTTCATGAAGGCTAGATGAGAAAATTATGGTTTAAAAGAGTAAGGGGAAGTAAAACCCTAATTGCAAAGTAAACCCTAAAAGTGGACTAGAAACACTAGGAAGCAAGTTAGGTTTAATAGATCTTGATGGCACGATCAACAATAGGAAATTGCATGATTATTTCAGGATCTTGTTGTATGTGCTTGCTTGCTTGGATTTCTTACTTGCATGGAATATTTATGTCACATATCAGCTTGATCAAGTATGTGGTTACGCTTATGAATATCTCAAATTAGTTTTTTGAGGTTTTTTAAAGTTTTCCTCAATGACTTGAATTAAACTGTTGGATGAAATTAATTCATGCAAACTATAATGTGGATATGACTATCACTTAAGATATGTGCCTACTAGCTCAGATCCTAGTCCCCTCTGTGGTTTAATAGTTTGACCTAGTACATGGCTACCTATGGGGTAGGTCCATCAGGTTATTGGATGACTTAGTACATGGCTACCAATGGGGTAGGTCCATCAAGTCACCTTGAGTTAGGGATTGGGCTACCTTTGAGTAGGGCCATGCGATTTGAGGACTCAGATAAGTTGATCTTAAAAGGAATGATTAGACTACCCATATCACCAAGGTGCACCTCCTTTTCAGGAAGCCCATCACTAAAGAAATCCATAGTTAATCGTGCTCAACTTGGAGTAGTACTAGGATGGGTGACCAGTTGGGAAGTTGATCTTGGCTTGCACGTCAGTGTGTACAAAGTGCGCAGTTCAGGCTAGTGGTGGTTTGTGGGGCCATTCGTCATTCCTAAAACCCTACTAGAGCCTTGGGAAGTGGGACCAGGTGTTACAAATGGTATCAGATCCATAACCCCTCTAGTAGGTGGGGCCCACATGGGCATGTGACATGCCAATCTTGAGCCGTGCGGTCCAGGCATGTAGGAAAGAGATGTCCATGGTTGACGTATCTACCCTTGTGCTGGTATTCCGTGATCGAGAGTTGGGTGTCCATGGGCCATTGTGGGTCTGCACTGAAGTGGGGTCAGATTATGAGGCCATATAGTTGAGACTTGATGAGGACGTCAAGAGTCAAAGTGGGGGATATTGTAACATCCCAGGATTTGAGGCCTTGGATAAGTTGATCTTAAAAGGAATGATTGGACTACCCATATCACCAAGGTGCACCTCCTTTTTAGGAAGCCCATCACTAAAGAACTCCATAGTTAAGCGTGCTCAACTTGGAGTAGTACTAGGATGGGTGACCAGTCAGGAAGTTGATCTTGGCTTGCGTGTCAGTGTGGACAAAGTGTACAGTTAAGGCTAGTGGTGGTTTGTGTGGCCAGAGCCTTGGGTAGTGGGCCCAGGTGTTACAGGAAATCCCGCAAAGATTGGTCTACAAAGTTCGACGTCACCCTCTGGGCCTATAGAATAGCCTTCAAGACACTAATAGGCACTGCGCCTTACCATTTGATTTTGGGAAAGCATGTCATCTCCCCTTTGAGATCGAGCATAAATCTTGTTGGGCCATCAAACGTTTGAATATGGACCCAACCCTGGCCGAGAAGAAAGGATTCTTGCAGATCCAGGAGCTCGAGTAGCTTAGGCTTCATGCCTATGAGAATGCGAGGATATATAAGCAAATGACTAAAGTCTGGCATGATTCCCACCTAAAGAAGAAGGACATCAAAGAAGGCGACAAAGTTCTACTTTCAAATCTTCCATTCGACTTTTTCTAGGGAAACTGCAGACTCGCTGGTCAGGACCATTCCTGGTAGCAAAGATATACCCGTCTGGAATGATGGAGATGTTCAACAAGGATGACCCCACTAAAGTCTTCCTAGTCAATGGACACAGTGTGAAAAGACTTTATAAAGATGAAGCTTTCACAAGATGCTCTGAACTAGTCCTGAATGATGCTGAGGTCGTACCTAAAGAAGAAGAAGCGTGAGAAGGATTGAAGATGCGAGCTAATGATAAAAACCATAGTGCTCTATGGGAATCAGCCCAAGTTTCCTTTCCTAGAATAGAACTATTATTTTCCTTCCTTGTGAAAAACATTTTGAACACTATTGATGTAATAAGGCCCGAGTCTGTGCACACACCACGCACACTGACTCTCGTATTTTCTGAACCACCGACTTTGTTTTTACCACCTTGATCTGTAATACTAGTTGAGGCTGGAGATTTACGACTTGGTCCTGTGATGTCTTACAAATCAAGAGCTTTCTTCTTCATTTCTTGAATGATCACCATGGTTCTAGATGACCAAGGAGAGGTGGCGCCTAAAGAGGCTCCCCATCATTTTTTATGCATCACGGGAAATTGTATCATTTTTGCCCCTGAATGTGCCGCGCACAGAGGCATATCGGGAACTGCACCCGTGTCACGTAGAACGCATGTCACCCAGTGCGTGTAAGGTTCCACATGTCAGGTAATGTGTCACTCTTTCAGTTTCACAATGCGACATAATTAGACTGGTTTTCCATGCTTAGGAAGACAATTTGCATGTATGCACAACACGTGCCCCCATCTTTCTGCTTGCACTGCTCTTTACGAATGACTACATAAGCCTCGAGACATTAATCGTGATGAGTTACCAGCTTTCACTCTTGTATCATGCAAGCTCTCTCGTATCATGCAAAGCAACCTCCTCTCCCGTCCCAGGTTCCTAGCTCTTTTCCTTTATATGATGCATTCTAGCCTTTTCTTCCCGATAAGGTAAAACTCGATATCACACAATAATGTCAAGTAGGTCGTATCGCGTAGCCATATCGTGCACCACCTAGCTGTATCGGGTTTTCGCCTATCAGTTTACATATGCTTCACACTCAGTCTGACGAACTGCATGATATTGGGTTTCAGCTACTCCGATCCACGTGTATCGGGTAAGTCGCTACCACTGAATGCATATCGAGTTTTAATAGTATCACACTAAGCATATCAGGTAGGAATGCACCAAATTTTGGCACGTCCTCCATATCGTGTTACCCATATTGTGCATGCAAGTTTTGAGAAGAGAGGATACCATGTTAGCTTAATGCTAACCCAACACGTTACTTTCTTTCGCAACCCGATATCGGGTTAGCCATATTGCCCAGGCCGTATCGGGTTGATTGCTTCATACCAATTTTGACCTCGGTCGCCTTCACGTGTCAAGTTGGCCTCTTTTTCTTTCAAGCACTCTAACCGATACATTATGAAAAAATGTATATACATACATACATATATATATATATATATATATATATCATAATACCACTTAATGTGTTGATTTCTTCACTTTTTAGATAATGGCACACACCAAGCAGACCATCGTCTTGGTTGACCAGCATGGCCAGAGGATCACCTCTGAAGACACAACAGGAGCTACTATAGGGAAGAAGCACCCTAACCCAGCGACAACTTAGACTTCCACTACCGACAAAAGGCCCTACATCGAAGTAGAGGCAACAACTCCACCACAGTGGCAGAGCCTAAAATTTTGAACCACTCTCCAAGGTGCTTCACTCCAAGAGATGTGGAGCACCAATGCTGATATACTGATCTGGCAGTGAAGGTCTACCACCCAATGAGATTTTGCCATGAGGTCTCTTTTCGACATATTCAGATCCTCAAGAGGTTGAAGAACGTCCTCGGTGCCATCGGGCTCAACAAGATTTACTTTGAATTCTCCAACTCCTACATCGAGTTGACCAAGGAATTCATCTCCTCCCTCCGGCGGGTGCCAAACAACCCTGAAGAAAGAAAGAAATTTGGCGGAGGCGATCAGATGCAGGTCTGCTTATACAATATGGAGTACGTGATCACCGAGAAACTGCTCAACAAAATCTTCTCCAAAAATGAAGATGAGCAGAAACTACTAGATGATGGAACCAAGATAAGCGAGGATGATAAATTCAACCCAGTGAAGTTGTGGAAGGAGCTAACAGGTGAGTCTACCTTCAAGCCTGGCAGCAAAGTGGTTGTAGTCCACTCTTTCTTCTGGAGGATCATCCACAAGATAGTGGCCAGCCTACTCTTCAGCAAATACGACTAAAGAGTTGCACATGATTTGGTATATAATGGTGGGAAAGACAATCAACTTGGGGTGCTTCCTCCTCAATAGGCTCCATCCTATCAAGGAAACCACCAAGGAGTACAACATGGGAGGCATTGTCAACCTGATCGCAATAGGGATCAGATACCCGAAGGAACCTTGGAGCCTATCACAAACTCAGGACGATGACAAGATAGATATCAAATTCCTCACTAGGGCCAACATTCTAAAGAAGAGGGTTCCCAGCTCTCCTATAGGTTTGCAAGAAACAACATTCTACTCCCACTACTAAGCTGTGTCCCTCGTGTCCAGCAACAACAACCACCTCGAGGCCGAAGTAGTTGTGCCAACCAGCACAGTCGTTCCAACAAGCAAAGCCGCAAGAGCGTAAACCACTTTGGCTGAAGAGACTATTGCACCCATTGTAACGGCCATGCCGGTTGCAACTGTGTCGGATGAACCTTACACGACACACCCAGAAACCTTATGCAATAGCGAGGAGGCCTTCATCCATCTCTTAAACAATGAGCTTAGGTCCACTCAACAAACCCCCAACCAGCTGGCCATGACAGAGATTGTCTCATTGGAGGGAAAGGCCAAGAGTCATGCAGCCGATCACCATCCACAGACGTCACCACCCTCCCCATGTCCCCATGTTGAAGTGGAAGCTACAATGCCAAAGGCACCTACACCACACATGGAGGCCACGCCTGCACGTACCGTTGTAGTAGAATCACCTCTGTCTAAAGGTGTGAATTCCACGGGTCGTGTTGCCAAAACAAAGAGCCACTCTAGAAGCCATAGGCGATTGCCTGCTCCCCCTTCTTTAGGGCATGCCTTAGGCTACGAGTTTGATATCTTGAGGGAGGTAACTCATAACCATAGTGCTACTTTATACTCCCTCACCCATAAATTTCATGCTTTCCAGCAGCGACTGGGAGTGCAGGAGTGCTAGCTGCTAACCCTGGTTGGTTTACCCAACCAACTAGATGCAATGAACTAGATAATGCAGGCTGCACTCCAACTCCTGGATGCTATCAAGTGCATGTTCAAGGAAAGAAGCACACGCCACCGCTCAAGGCGGTCTAAAAGATCACCATCACCGCCATCGTCTTCATCATAGCCATCTTCTTCTTCATATTCATCACCCTTCTCAAATTCTAGTGGGCCCTTTAAAGTATTAGAAACTCCCGAGGAGGAGGTAACCAAAAAGCCCACCGACAGGCCCCATAAAGGGAAAGAAAGCAGTCACGACGTCGATAGGACGGTTGAAGCTCATGACACCATAGAAATGAGCAACCCAAAGTGGGGCCTGCTTTGGATTCCAAAGATCATGGAGGGTTTCAACCTCCATACCGACGTCTTTCCAGACCTACATGAATGGATACACCTAATAGGGAGCAAGCCAGTAACAACTGATATGGCAGCTCCACTATACCCACTAGATCCAAATGATGCCATAGAAGTCCTCTCCAGTAGTCTGACAGATGACCTCTCTGAAGGACAAGAAGGTGACTTATACAGCTCACTGGCATCATAGCCCCCTCGAGGGACTAACTCAGCAGCTGATTAGTTTTCTGAGTCATCTAAAATACCATTGTTTGAAATGACTGACTTTGACAGATGTGCCATAGGCTACCCGACGGCACGTGATCAACACCTTTTGAACATGGTGCTTAGACTATAGCTTGATGAGAAGAATGTCATCTGGAATAATGGGTACTTCTCCCTACAACATCAGGTGCTTAAAGGAATATTCTGCTCAGAGGTTGTAGTAGGAAAGATCCTATTTCACATCATGGAAGGTGTAATGATATAAAATATCATGCTGAAAATAACTCAGTAGTAAATCTACAATGCCACTCCTTCCCTGGCCAGGCAACTTCTAGCAGGAGCATACAAATCACAATCGGTGGTCCACATGCTAAAACACATTGAAGAACACAACGCCAGACTAGTGCTAGCCCCCCATAAGAACAGGGAGTGTTGGTTCCTATGCATCACAGACCTCCACTCTCATGACGTCACACTCTTTAACTGATGTGTAGGGGAAATTCCTCACATAGATCAGGACTTCATTCACCCTGAAGACAAGCTTCTAAAGCTCCTGCCACTCCAACTTCATCAGGTCATCAAACAAGGCATCAAATGCCATAGCAGTGTTTGTAACTTCTATGCAATAAGAGACTTCCCAGTCCAATAAGACTTGGGAAGCGGTAACAACACTTTCATCATGCTACGAGTCATGGATCTCCTAAACATCTTTAGATACATGTTGCAGCTCCAAGACACAAGTTTCTACTAGATGAGGAGCATCTACGTGCTCCTAGTGATTAAAGACAAGCACTACTTCTTGAATCCTGAGCTTCTCGAAGAATTCTTGGAAACATGATCCGATACCCACTCTTCACAACCAGAAAGCCAACCAAGGGAAGAGACCAACTCCCTCATGTCCAATACCATGGTAGGCCAGGCAAGCAAATGTGGGACCTGCACATCCTGCACGACAATGACAGTGCATCTGATGCATCAATGGGACCTGTAATCGTAGACTCCGCCATCAGTGGCTTTGACCATTCAACTTGTAACTTGCTATCTCAAGAACAGGTCAATCACATCCTGATACATCTTGCTGATTCCAATGATGTAGACGTCATCTATGAAAAAGACTATGTAGTGGTCCCCACTGATGATCTCAGTGATTTAGTCAAAATAGGTGGGTGTCTGGCTGTGATAGTGGCACTAGCTTACATCCCTATTTTATAAGAAAAGATCGGTCAGTTCTACATCGCCCATCCCATGATGTTCAAAGATCTTTGTCTAGCTGATGAAACAGGGGCACACCAATTGTTTCGACAATAGATCCAGGAGAATCTGCCATGCATCATATTTCTACATATGTTGCAGGACAATCATTGGATGCTCATTATGCTCTACACCAACGCTCGTGTTGGGATCTTCTACAACAGTTCAGACACCCATACTGACTAGCCTACAGAGTATGCTTTCACATCATAAACACCTCTTGAATGATTAATAAGAATATTCTACAACGAGATGGTTTCCATGGTAACACCATACACTGAAAACCCTGGGGCAACCTGGCATGATTTTTGTTTCTGCCATCACAGTCCACAACAAGTCCCTTTATCAAATGACTACATAATATACCTACTCCACTGGATATCCAATGCATTAACATTAAGACAAGGACCTAAAATGCTTCTTGACCTCGACTACCACAACCAGTGAGGACAATACATCATGGAGCTCTTACTCACTGAAGGTGCACATATCTGTTGAACCCTCACTGACCTATAACTACTCTTTCCTATTCCTCTCACCACTCTGGGTCAGAGTGTGAGATGAGTTTGGGGGGGTCTTTATAGCATTAGTGAGGGAGGTACTCTACACATTTTTCTCCTTTCCTCTCCTTCTTTTCCTTCAGCATACTCCATGTATACATTGTATATAAATGTTTGATAGTAAGCAATACATATACACACCCCATCTGCTATTTAAACTTGTATAAATTACTTTATCTTAAATATTTGGTACAACTCCCAGATTGTTCTCTCCATGCCTAAGGCTATGCACATTTCTACTATGCTCCCTTAAAAACATAGTCTTAAATGAAAAAGACTATAATATTTTAGTGCCAACTTTGAAAAATAATTTCTCCCAGATAAGAGATGTGCATGAGAAGGAAAGAGCTACCCAAACATCAAACTCTTTTTTTTCCTACCCACAAAAATCCCAAAATAGAGAAAAGCCTTATGAGAGTGAATAAAAGCATGAGAGTTGGGCCCAAAAAAAACTTGTCTTCTCAAAGGTACCCATCTTTAGGTGTGGTAGATCCGGGTCAGTGGTATGTAGGATGTGAAATCATTGCTCTAAAGCTAACTGGCTTGACTGTAGGGACCACTTTCCTATTAACAGACCCATACCTGGATAGACCGATGAGAAGCAAGAAAACCCCAAAAACCTTAAGCCTTCTTGAAAACCCCACTTTTCATCTCCATGGTTCAAAAGTTTGGTTTGAAAGCTAACTTTAATTAACATGCACCAAAGTCTCACAAAAGCTGGGAAAGATCATTTTACTACAATTACGGCAAAGGAAAAGTCAATTTGCTCGTGGTCGGACATAATTTTTCTTCAGGACATTTCAAAAATCTACTTAACCTTTGTCCAAAGACCACGCTTGGCAGTTAAAAGTACTGTAAATGAAAGTTTTAAAATCAATTTAGGGCTTGTTTGGTAGGGTGTAAGCAGAAAAAGTTGAATTGAATTGTAATGATTTTTGTTTGAAATTTTATTTGGTAGGGTGTTATTGGATGCAGTTGCCAGAATTGCAACCACACTCGACTGCACAGTTTTGTGGGAAAACAAGGAAATTGTACCACACCATTTTAGGATGCGTTCAGGTGAAGATTATGCCTCTCGTGAATATATACGCACCGAATAAAGAGAAGTAAGCTGTCAGTCATTTATACCAAATTGTGGCACACAAAAAGTCTGAATCTACAATACACTATACCAAAGACATGTGATCACAATGTAAACTCTGAGATTACTTTTGTTCTATTTTTTAAATCCATGAATTGCACTCCATTACACCGTACAAAATTAGGCCTTAGTTGATTGAGGACAATTAAATTGCTAAGTTTAGGGGGTTGTAACAACCATTTTTATTGCTGTTAGAACTTATTTTCCATCGTTAAAATAGCCTCCAAACTCAACTTCCTCTTTGTTATGTTCTATTTAACATGAAAAATCATGCCCGCTGCATTTCTGACAATATTTCCCATCTTTTGAAGGGATTTCCTTTTTTTAACAAGAAAAGAAGGACAAATTGGCCCAATAAGCCCACCAACAAAGGATATCAGTTCCCATGTCTTGAATGCCCGATATGCTATAAGAAACTATTACGTGAACTCAACCATTCACAAGGCATAAGACAAGTCACAACCCACTATGACTTTTACCCGTCATGGTGTGAACCCGTCACGCCTACGACTGACACAGTCATAACACGACATGATCACCCGGTGGTGCTGTAACCTGATACAACTTCAACCCATCATAGAAAAAATGCAGATAACAACAATCCTGTCACATATTGCCACCCAATATGTCCTGATGCCCGACACCACAATAGCCCAACATGGTCACTGTCATGTTGACTACCAGCAAGGACAACCTGACACGGCATAGACGGCGACAGCCGTGACGACCCCATTTAAAGTGCCAACTAAGGTCATGACTGGCGAGACACGTGGACCAATAAAGCTACAAACCACCAACCTGCTTCCTATAAATAGCAACTACATGCCTACGATGGGATATACTGGATTTCCTGAGAAGCTAGTGCCTAGAGTAGAGACATAACAAGCCAAGTCCTCAGGATCTTGCCAAGTGATAGTTAGGTGAGCATACTCCCATCCCGAGAGGGATGGGAGGAGTTCACTTAGAGATCATTACGGTAGCAGTAGAAGGAACCTAATGATCCTTGAAGCTTCTCCGAGCATGTCAGGTCTCTGTCCGGGCTTAAACCCGAGACGCTCATCCCAGATAGGACATACCGACATGAAGAACCTGAGAACCAGGGATAATGTTGATCTAATATGTACCTCACCCGATACGTACCTAAACTGATATGGCTTTTGCCCATCATGGTCATGACCTGACGCGGTCACAACCTGACACATCTGTATCACGCTGGAGTCATAACCCGATACAACCTTTACCCGTCACGGTTTCCGACCCGATACGGTCACAACCTGACATGGTCATAATTCAATATGGCTATAACCCTATAACAGTTTAGCACTATCCCAGGTGTCAGCAGCTGTGTATATCGATTGCCTAAATCAAGGAGACCGATGCTTATCTTCCCTTTGTACTGCATTTACTTTTATTTAGCAACACATTATAACTAAACCTTTACTTATCTCTATGATTATTGGAATCTATGGAGCATATATCATATCATTCTGTATATGGCTTTATTTCATTGAATGATCTCTTTCTAGCATCTGAACTCTAGTCCCTTCTTTCTATTACATGCTTTTGGCTAGCTATCAGATTGTGTTTCCTATTTTGACTTCTTTGAGAGAGGAAAGTCATGAACTTCTAGAGCTCAATCTGGTTTGAGTGTACAAGAGTACTTGGAAACAGAGCTGCATCCAGTTTATTTCATGTGCGAGTCTGTATCTGGCCTCCTCAAGAGAGGTGTCCAGTAAACTATTCATTGGCACTTTCTTTGAGAGAAGAAGGTGTCGGGTGTAGATCGCTTCTGCTTGTTTTGTCAAAAATTTTCATTCTTCATGCTTGCCCAGATGATTGTCTTTTCTCTTCAATTCTCCTTTATGCAAAACTAACCTAAAAACTACTAAACCCCAAAATACCAAAGCCCTTATCTTTCTGATAACTCCCATTGGAGATATATTTTAGCTTAATTCTTTCAATTCTTTCTAACTACACTTTCTTACAACAAACATTATCTCTTAGCTTTTCAATGACTTAGACAAGTAAACTTAGGTTCTGAAGTTCTATTTATCCTCGTCCCTATATTCGACCCCAAACTGCTACTTCGACCCCGTGCTAGTTGCAGGCATCTTAAATATTTGCGTTTTATAAATGATAAAAGTCTGATGACCTAGACATGCTTCCTTCTCCTTTTTAGATCCATGTTTAAGGTTGATCACCATCCAATTAAAACCCACCACGTCATACACCCCAAATCAACTTTTCTCCCAACAAAACCACCTAGTCGGTCGTATGTAGCACCCGCACGTGAGGGGTGTTGCACATGAGCATATCATTTTTGTTCTATATAAGGAAGAACACTAGGATAATCTTTTATGTGCCCAAGAAGAACATAAACAATGGTATCTTATTTCATGATTTTTCCCTACAGGAGGATTAAAGGATATAGGAATAGTTAGAAGTTGATATGTATAATAATAATAACAATAATATATTTATGTTCACGAACAGTCTGAAAGGCCTACAAAGCAGTCATATTTTTTTGACGTATTTAGACCGCTAGGAATCACAATTATACCAGAAACAAACAAACTATTTAGGGCACTTGTATGTTTCTAAAAAGGAACATATTTAAGTCAATAAGGAATTTTAATCCTTTCCTCTAATCCATATCAAGTATTTAGTAAGAAGATATGATTGGAAGGGAACGGGGAAAGGGAAAAGAAAAATAGTATTGAATGTAGTTTGGTCATGTCTCTATGAAAGGAAGGGATATGAAGGGAGAAATATAGAAAAATATGTTTGTTAAATAGGTATGGTAAAGGGACATGGACGGAGATATATTTGAAATATATACACATATCGACATTAGAAAATCGAATATGTTGAAAATACCCAAAGGTTCACTTTACTTTGTGCTGACAAAAAAGCATAATACCTCATTCTCTTGAATTGTGGTTGTTCTAGTGGTTATATTGGTAGTTCCTATTAGGATTCTATCTCTTGTCTTAATTTGATAAAAAATAAAATCTAACAATATTAGGAAATTGCAATTAATGTTTGACTTGGAATTCAGGACATTATTTTCTTATCCTTTTGTATTTGTCATTTCCTAATCCCTATAGAATAGTTGTATCCTCTTGTACTATCTAACTGGGAGTCTCTATCTATATAAATAGGGATAAACACCATTAGAATACGGTGTGATGATGTGTCAGGCTCCAACATTTGGTAACTTAGAGTGTGCCAATGTAGGACAACATCGTGTATCAAAGATTGAAAACTACAAAGGATAGCCAAATGAGAGAGAGAGAGAGAGAGAGAGAGAGAGAGAGAGAGAATGAGAGTGGCTACATGATTCTATTGTGGGCACAAAATTGTGAGGGAGAGACAATCCTTGTAATATTCATGAGGTTTCTTAATAGAATTTTGTGGTCTTTTTCATCAAATCATGTTCTTTGCTTGGTTATTTATTTGATGGTTATTGGCTTTATTGATGTGGGTCGTCGTAACTTTTGTTGTGTATGCTTGGACTATATCTTGTATGGCATTTTTCTTGGGCTTGAAGCTTCTGCAAATCTATTCAAATGGTATCAGAGCAGGGTTCATGTGAGAAGATTAAAAAGAGTCACTGGTGCATAAAAATATGGCGACGTCGACAAATACGGTTGGGGGCCATCCAGTTGTAAATCTTGATGGCAATATTACTGAATCAGGAGGGCATGCATCTTTTAGTTGTGAAATATCAACGCGAGGTGGATTCATGCTACTTACTTGTAAGGGACAAGTGGCCACAAAGGCTACCTGATTCTATCGATTGGTTGGATTTTTTCTAATCAAAAGAGGAGTTGTTGGAGAGAGGTCTACCAACACGAGAGGCATACATGAATTAGTAGCATGGGTGGTGGGTGTTATGAACCCGAAGATTGCTACATGTATTCAACTCTTAAGGGTAGTCTGGTGCAAGGCTGCAAACTCAGCTAAAAATTTCAACATGTGGAGAGGTGAAGTTGTCAACTATTGAAAAGAGGAATTTGTGGTTGGACCAACCAGGCGATGTCTTCGAGTGGGTGTAGAACAAAGAACGCACAACCCTATGGCATGGGGGGGGGCAAAGTTGTGAAGGATGTGGTTCTTTCAACCGCAGGTAGGGGTGGTGTAGTTTCTAAAACTGTACATCCTTAGTAGCTCTTAGGTGAAGGACCCAGGAAGCCATGTTTGAACACACACTCCATGTAGGCATGAATGGTAAAGCACTTCTAGAAATGGAAGCAGCTTCTGAGGGTGGAAGCAAAGAAGAAGAAAGGGAGCAAACTGCTTGGAGGAGCAACTTCATCAATAAGATACAAGGTGGAGATTGTTAGAATTGTGTCTCTTATACTAATTGGACAAGAAATAATATATAAAAATAATAGGAAAGTGCAATTAATGTTAGACTTGGAGTCCAAGACATTATTTCCTTATCCTTTTGTATTATTGTTTCCTAATCCCTATAGAATAGTTGAACCCTCTTGTACTATCTAACTAGGAGTCCCTATCTATATAAATAGGGATAGACACCATTGGAATACGTTGTGCCTATATGTGGGGTTCCAATGTATGGTAACTTCAGGTGTGCTAACGTAGGACAACATCGCGTATCAAAGACACAAAATCACAAAAGATAGCCAAATGGGAGAGGGAACGAGTGTGGGTTACGAGATTCTATTGTGGGTACGTGATTGTGAGGGAGCAACAATCCTTGTAATCTTCTTGAGGTTTCTTAATAGAATTATGCGATTTTCTTTGTCAAATCATGTTCTTTGGCTGGTTATTTATTTGGTGGTTATTGATCTTGTTGACGGGGGTCGTCGTAATTTTTGTTTTGTATGCTTGGGTCGTATCTTGTGTAGCATTTTTCTTAAATTTGAAGCTTTTACAAATCTCTTTGGTTCCATTCACATAATCTACCTTTTTGTTTGACATGTAGTCATCAAGTTCCACATCTTCTGCATTTTCATTTGACGTATCCTCATTGTATCCATAATATTGCATGTCCGCAGAATATCAACTTGACATATCATCATCATTAAAATAGACATTCCCCTCCTCTTCATAGGAATCAAATGTTTAGTCCATTGTACAACCTTTCAACTTCTAAATCAATTTAAAACAACAAGAGGAGAAAACAACATACAAGTCTTCACTTTCTTGGTCTCCTTCTACTAGAGGTAAAACTTTTGATGCCCCAAATGAATTCAACAAAAGACCAAGTTCCCTAGCTAAAGCATTGTGTCTTTCCCTGTCAACCCGTGACCTGACCCCAAAAATAGTGAATCTCCATGCCTCCATGAAATTGGGCTGGTTCAAGTGAACTGCTTTCTTGAAAAGCCATTGGGCAATGATTTGCACATAAGGAGACAACATCTTATCCTTCTCTGGGGATGCAATGATCAAGATGAATGATTACTTGGGAAGGTCCTTTGGGACATATTCTTTGAGATCAACAATTATTCAATGCATCAGACTCCCCTAAGCTTGAAATTTGCTCATCCTCGAGTATCACACCTCAGATATTTTTGAGACAAGTTAGCAAAAGGACACAAAATATAAATTTACATTCTCAACTACCCCCACCTAGAGTTCCCAAACTGGCCTTTACTGACCAATGAACAATAAACTACTCTTAAGGAACCAAAAATATCCATAAAAGATGTCCACCCTTAGATTAGTGAAACCCCTATCAATAGAGCAGTTAATGTCATACTCAATCAGGCAGTCGCTTGGTGTATGCAATCTACATGTAATTGTTATGCAACTATATGATATGCATAAAGGTTTTTTATGTACATTTTTTAATTTTGTAACTAACGCATCAAAAGAGAAACTAACTATCATGCCACATACTATTCCATGCAATACAACTAAAAGGAAATAATTTCAGTTACTTGATCATCTTAAAGTGGTGGATCAAAATGGATGGAAAATGAATGGAATCACATAATTAAGAGACAATGCCCTTCTTAAGCTATGATATGTCCCTCTACTAATGACATGTGTACATGGTAACCTTAGGATTTATTTCGAAAATTTTAGTTTAAGGTCTCATTAATTATTTGAACAACTCAAGTTCAATCCCCATATTCATCTACATTACATGAATAATTAATATGTTCATTCATATCAAGTGTACCAAAGGTGACTAACCCATACACTTCTTCTAGATGGTGTCACTCACGAAATTTACAACTAAGCCATTTTTTTCAATTTTAAACTTTTCATTGCATTGACATGGAAGAACAGACTCTATGGTGACAGAGATAGAAATCATGCTTGTTACTTCTCCATAGTTACACTAGATAGACATGGATCCCTACAACTAGGAATAATAAAAACTAAAAATAAAATAACTAAATAAAGGATAGAGTTGTTCCAACGCCCCCAAGCGTGAACTTGACTATGTCCTCATAGCCATAATTCAATGAAAGAAGTGGGACATTGATATCAGTCAATATAGTGGTGGTGGTGGCTACGACATGGTCAGATCATGGGGATAGAAAATCCCCTAGAAAGTATGGGGCATAGGAGGAATCTCTGGAGGTTGTGGATAAACACAAAAATAGCCTTAACTCTAGTAGTTTTCGAAGAGCGACTGCTAATAGTTATCCATCCTCTACAAATGAGTATGCATGTTCTCTTGGTTTGCCAAGAGAAGTCGCTCATTCTCAAAGATTGCATGTTTGTTCTGATAAAGCCGTCCTCAGACATCATGGATGTCTGCCAATGTAGTTGTCTGATGTTGTTGACCCTACTCAATCTCTTGTAGCATTCCATACATACCTACCATCGAGCATGGATCATCCTCCTGGGTAGGTGGTGGAGCATAAGAACTAGGGGCTTCATGTACTCTAGTGCACTTGCGATAGGCCTGCCTCCTCGTGATTGGAATGGTGGCCTCCTCCTCTTTGTCGTCATCTTGCTCCTATTATTTCTCTTGCTTGGCATCTTCTTCTACTTCATCTCCCTTTGTGTGGTCCTCTATAGGCTACCTCATGTGATACACTCCTTGCATATTGAATATAGGATTAGGGAGCTCCCTCTCCTAGTACTGGTCATCAATTGTAAAGCATGCATACACCTTCCCTTGACGTAGTTTGATGAGGTTTGCTCTCTTAAAATGATTCAGATCCAACTTGGAATAAGCCTTTAAATATTTGGAGGTGGAGAGATCAAGATTGAGATGCATAACTATTGGAGTGATAAGCCCTCCAAAATGGATGGGGGCTTCCTTTGCACCTGTCTCTTCACCACCATCATGTGTTGGAGTGTAATGAGTGGGACCTAATATTGGGCCCACTCAATGGTACAAACATGAGCCATGAAATATTTAAGCAATAGAAAACATAACTATATACAAAGTTATAAAATGATTCCATGTACACAACTTTCTCACTCTAAGGGTGGTACATAAGTTGAAAATGTTACATCCATATACACATAAGCCCATATGAAGAGGGTAACAAGTCTATCTCAAGTTGTCCTTAAGTTCACCAAAGATCTCACGATCATCCAGACTGGGTGGAGGGAACACCCAAAAAATAGGAAACAAAAGAGTATGTGTCAGCAAAAGATGAGTATGCACATTAGAAATTTAACTAGGCCATTATTTATTCCAAAAGTAAAGTAAGATGTTCCCATTAGAGAGGGGGGCATTAAAGCTAGGTAAGTTTCAATGAGAAATAGCAAGAGAAGGAATTTCCAAAAGAATGAGGCAGTATAAATAATCTAATAAACTACAAACATTTCCACAATCAATCATCACATTACAACATTTAATTGCATGAAGATATATTGGACTAAATTAACTATAGTAGGGCCAAGATACCACTGAGTCTTTCGGATAAATATATTGGGTAGAAAAGCACACCCATAGGCAGAAAAGCACACCTCTATATATTTAAGGGTAGAAAAGCACACCCAGGGTAGAAAAGCACACCCCAATGGTTACACATAAGCATCTATGATAGTTAGCTAGTCAAATTATCTACCATGCTTATTATAGTGTGGCAAGATGCATTATTCATCAGACATATGTGTCATGATACAAGCACAATAGTATGTGGGGTCATTGACCCAATTCAACCTATAAATAATAATATCAAAATAATGATATGTCAACAAGTGGAACAAAAGAGTAAGTATGTCAAGAATTTGCCTCATTATGGGAAAATTGAGTCATTAAATTCCTAGTTAAAAATAGGGAGGAGTACATACCTAGTATTCATGGTTAGAGGTCAACTCAATGAATACTTGGTCCCTGAAATCGATTAATCATCCTAAGAACATATTATATGTATTAGTTGAACTAAAATGAACATGTATTTACATCCTTATTATAGATTTTTATATTATTCTTATCCTAGTCCCAATAACCTAATGTCATATTAGGGTTTATGATTTTAATCTTATTAAGTGGACATATGATTCATTAGATTTCTACTTTAGTTATATTATTCATTTTAGTTACATATATCTAAGTATGTCTCGATTAGATGTGTGATAATAGTGCATTTCTTTCATTTAGGTGTTCTAATCTAATTTGCTATCTATATAATATATAAATCAATTTTATCCAATTAGGCTCAATTATAGATGTCTTATGAGATTCTATTTATCAAAATACTCATACTAGACATATCAAGGTCTAAATAAGCATGCTTCCCAATATGTATAATGCACACCAATATACCATTGTTTAGATATCTACCAAGTATTTATGGATGCACTCAAATATTTACAGATTATTTATATGCATGAAAGAAAATCTATATATACATAGTTCAAAACAATATGCATTTGAAGGACTTACTCAAGGCATGTTGGCATCCATGATTTGTGTTGTATTTATTTATCTAGGATTATACTCAAGAACTTAGGAAACTTCATTTGATAGCTTATGGGAATTATAATGTGTACCACATTATCATGTCAAGGTCATGAATAAATGTCCTGGTGTATGAGGTTGAACTACAGTGGATTAGTGTAGTGACTTACCTAAGGTTTAATTAGTTATCTTCTTCAATTTCATCATGGTTTGAATAAGAAAGGATGTAGTGTTGTTGAGATACCTTAAAATGGTGCAGATCATGGCACTTCACCTTGGAGTCATGTAGGCAACTAGATGGTATAGAGGATCACCACAAAGTTCTCTTAGCACATTCACCAGTCCAATTCTGAGGAGGGCAGTGGCTAAGTTTAGCCAATGCATGTTGTCTTTGTCTTCTAGATCATACAAGTAGTGGTGTGTAGGCTTGGCACAGAGCTGGGCTCGTGCATTGGTTTCTTTCGCTATAGAAGATGAAACTAGTATTACACAGGAGTGTTTCTATCAGGCTATGCACAACCACAAAGCAGTTCGGAGGGTCTGGAGTAGCCGAAAATGTCGTGGTGGCTAGAGAGCTTCCATGTCAGACGATGCCATAGGTAACTGTGGGGTGGGGTCAAAGTAGGATTTTAGTGGATCTATACACGAGGGAAGTATGTGTGGTGGATGGGGTCGAGCAAGGCATGAATTATAGGTTTGTTGTGGTCGTCAGAGTCGATGCTGGTGCGGCTTGCTGGCAAGAGCACTGATAGTATGGCGGTCATGGCTTAAATGTGATGTGAAGGGGGGAAAGCAAACCATGTGGATTTCTTGGTGGAGATCTAAGATTGTCGAGGGTGGTTTCTATCCATTGTATATGTCGTCATTGGCGAGGGGTGGGTGTGTGTTGGCTATCAGTGAGATGGTTCCAGGTCTAATCAAGGTTGGTGCCATGGTGGGGAGTTGTCGATCACCACTGTTGTGCATGTTGGGATGGCTTGGGTGTTGAAGGGAGTGGAAAGGAGGGGAGATGGTCTCAGTCCTTGTCAGCATCTCTTCCATCCAGGGTAGTTGCATATCACAGCGGAAGGAAGGACAATGGTGTCACTGCTTCTTCTCTATCTAACGTTGGCTCCAGATAGGGTGCAGAGGGTGAGGTACGAGACTATATTATAAGGGAGGAGAAGAAGGGAAGTGTCAGACTCGTAGTTGTGGACAGGGAGTAGAGGGCACCATCGGCTAGGGTTGGACAAGTTAGGGAAGAAAAGAAATAGGAAAGGAGAAGAAGAGGAGGAGGTGGCATTGCCTAATGATTCTCAACTCTACATGGCATTGGTCACCACTATTGGACGCAGGGTGAGGGTAGGTTGGACAGATAGGGTTTATAGCAGGGAGATGAGGGAATAGGAGGGGAGAGGAAAATAAGGGAGAAACAAACGGGGGTGGAAGGGGACACCATGGGTGGTGGCTGCTGGGGACATACCACATCTAAGTTACATGAAGTAGGGAGAAAAAAGTAACGCTACACGTTACATTAATGGAGAAGTTAAATGGCTTAGTTGACCAAATTATTAAAGAAATTTTGGATGTATTAAATGTATAATTATGACCACGTATAGCAATAGTCAATTGAAGTTCTATTGACTTGAGATTTGGCAAGTTAGCTAAATAAGACATGAGGAATCAAGTTCTAATGTTGGTTTCATCTTTTGGCAAAATTTTCTACTTAAATTAATTACTTCTAAGTTAGGTACTCAATTGCAAACATAATGCCTTTATTGATAAGTTTAATGTATTATTTCATTTATCAAATCTTTTTTATCAATTAGACTAATGGCTCTTTTGGATAAACAAATTATGGTCTACTCTACTTAATTAGTGAATGTAACTAATAAATTTTATATTGATGACTAAATTATAGTCATTTACATTACACAATAGGTTATTTGACATTATATTTTCTTGGTCTCAATTACTCCTATTTAATCAAATTATAAGACTACCCATACAATTAACAGTTGACCTAAGGAATATATACTCTGATTCAAGTATGTTACATGGAGGAAGAAGGAACCAAAGTCCAATGACTCCTTCCTAATTTTAGCAAATTCCAGAGGAATAAGAGATCCACCTATTGAACCTTACCATGTCCTTGATTGGACTGGAGAATATGATGTTGGTGAGGTATAGGTATAGGATATGAGAAAATGGGTGCTCAATGTCAGTGATAGATTTGACATGTCAGCTGATTTGGTAGCCCTCTGACACCTCCTTCAAAAGTTTCCATGCACCCTTGTAATCAAATTTGTTGGTGGTGAAGTGTAGTTCACCCATCGGCCACCCGTAGATGGTGTTGAATTGCCTAAGCATCATTTTCCAGGCGGTGTTGAATAGATGGAATTTGATGCACCCTTCCCTCCATCCATCCTCATGCTTGGGGATGAAGAAAAACTCTAGTGAGGCTAATAACTCACAGACGATCTCTGAGTAGGTGCACTAATCACCAAAGAAAGGGTGATCACCCACCAACCCCTAATCTTCACAGACTTAGAGCCAATTGTTGATGAAGCCCATGGATGCAAGGATTGCTCAGTCTCCATCTTGTGTTGAGGTGATCTCTATTTTCATCAGATCATCGAAGATCTTCTTGTGGTTGATGCTAAGGTGGGAAATGCATGTTGGCTTGGGTACCAAAGTGGTATTTCCTGCCACCAAAGAAGCTGCTTGTCTGGAAGCCATCGAGGCAGTATTAGAAAGGTGTGGAAAAGAAAGAGCTCAATGAAGACTGTGATATCCCAGAAGTACTTGCACAATCATTCTTGAGAGGGGTGTGGTGGAGCACTAAATGAAACACTAGTCACACCCCTTCTTATATAGCCACCAAATTGCCTTTTGTCGCTGAGTCCGTAGTATCAAAAAGGTTGTTAGTAGTACTGACTTCTTCTCCATGATCTATGTAAATTGGTATCATCCATTGATACCAACGCTCCACATTGGTTCATGTTAGTAGTTAAGGATCTCCTAGCATTGGTAGTATCGACTTCAAAAATGTGCTTGACAGATTAGTACTACTGAATGTCAGACACGGGGAATCATGATCGGTGTTGGTGCTCTCACAGATCCTGCATTTTCTGATGTCAATACTACTAAGTCTTTAAAATTTCTCAAAACATCTGAGAATTATCTTGGTATCTCGAACCTAGAGCATCGCTCAGCATTAGTACTACCGAGTTGGATGAGTCAGTAGTACTGAGTCATGTACATTAAACTCGGCCCCTCTCTACAAAAAGCCGGTGCTACTGACATTGGTGTCGGTGCCACCGAGAAATTGTTTGGGCCTCCTGTCGAATTGCCGGTACTGTCAAGTGTGATGTCGGTAGTACTGAGGTTTTAAAACTCAACACTATTTTCCCTATGATGTTCTCGATACTATCGACTTTTTCTGTGTCTACACACCAAACAAGAATGGTCAAGGCATCTTTATTACAAAGAACTAAAGTTAATAAAACTAGAATGTAAAGAACAAAATTGTAAAATGATAAAGAATGGTGGGGTTACCTCCCAAAAGTAACCCTTCTTTTACATCCTAGACCCAACGATAAAAAAAAGCAATCAGTGAAACTCAATGAGCTTCAATTCTTCTTCTTCCCGGAATACATCTCCCCAAAAGTAGTGCTTTATCTATTAACCATTCACAATGAATGGTTCATCCCCATTGTTTATATCCACTACCTCATGGGGTAAAGCCCTAACTACCACAAAAGGACCACTCCATCTAGACCTCAACTTTCTTGGATGTAATTCCAACCTAGAATTGAATAGAAGCAACTTCTATCCTAGATTGAAGACTCTATGCAATATGTGGCAGTCATGGATCTTATTTGTTCTATCTTTGTAAATCTTGTATCTTTCATAGTCAACTAGCCTAAACTCGTCTAATTCATTCAATTCTAACATTCTCTTTTTCCTACATCATCCAAATTGTAATTCAATTTCCTCAGGGCCCATTTGGCTTTATGTTCTAACTCTACAGGTAAGTGACAAGCTCTCCCATAAACTAACCTAAAAGGAGTGGTTCCTATAGGAGTTTTATAGATTGTCCTATCTGTCCAAAGAGCGTCATTAAGCTGCATGCCCCAATTTGTCTTGTTGGTTGAGACTGTTTTCTCTAAGATATTCTTAATCTCCCTATTAGACACATCCACATGTCCTTGGGTTTGTGGGTGATGTGGAGTACCTACCCTGTGTCTCACTCCATATTTACTCAACCATGCACCAAACTTATTATTGGTGAAGTGATATGCACCGTCACTTATCATCAATCTTGGCACCCCAAACCTACAAAATATATGGTCTTTCACAAATTGGCATACGGCCTGGGCATCATTGGTGCAGGTTGGAATTTCTTCCACCCACTCTGATAAATAATCAATTGCAAGAAATATATACAAATTACCATTAGATGACATGAAACGGACCATGAAATCTATTCCCCAAAAATCAAGAACTTCAATTTCTTGAAAAAAACATTTGAGGGAATTTCATGTCTCTTGGATATATTCCATGCAGGCTGACATGCATCACAATGAAGAACAAAATTATATGCATCCTTAAAGAGTGTAGGCCAATAAAATACACACTCTAATACTTTGGTCATGTCCTAGAACAAGCATGGTGACCCCCAGTAGGTAAAGAGTGACAGTGTGCTAAAATACTCTCAAAATCGCAATCGGGCACACACCCCGCTAAAATCCCATCTCTACACTATTTGAACAGAATGGGATCATCCCAAATGTAGAACCTCAAAGAATGGAAGAATTTCTTTTTCTCCTGATATCCCTAGTCTTCTGGCAGCTCTCCACAAGCCAAATAGTTCACACTGTTTGCAAACCAAAGACCGTTACTTTTCATGGCAAAGAGCTACTCATCTCAAAATTCCTCCACAGTGGGTATGTCTATATCCTTTTCATATACTCTTTCAAGCCTAAACAAATGATTTTCCATCACATTCTACATGCTTGCTTTATCTTTTATTTCAATATCAAACTCCTGCAGTAGAAAAATCCACCTAATTAGTCGAGGTTTGGCATCCTTCTTCTATAGCAAATATTTAATTGTTGCATGATCAGTCCATACAATGACCCTTGCCCCTATCAAATACTGGAAAAACTTTTCAAAAGTGAAAACTATTGGCAACAGTTCTTTTTTAGTGATTTTATAATTCAACTGGGCATCATTTAGTGGGGCTCTTCTCTTGTCGTTGGCCTAGAACAGCCCCTACAACATAATCTGATGCATCACACATCATCTCAAAAAGTTGGCTCCAATATGGAGCCTAAAAATAGGTGTGGAAACCAATTTCTCCTTTAGCGCCTCAAAAGATTTCAAACATTGCTCATCAAATTTAAATTTAGCATATTTTTCCAATAATTTAGTAAGGGGTTTTTCCATTTTTGAAAAATCTTTTATGAAATGTTGATAAAAACTAGCATGCCCTAAAAAACTCCTAACTACCTTCACAGTGGACGATGGAGGCATCTTAGAAATAACCTCAATTTTATTCGGATCGACTTCAATACCTCTATGGGACACCTTGTGTACCAGTGTATTCCCTCACTCACCATCATGTGACACTTGTCCCAATTCAAAACCAAGTGAGTGTCCTTGCATCTTTGCAAGACTTTGTCAATATTGTCAAGGAAGTCCTCAAATGACTCTCCATACACTGAAAATAGATCATGAAAACCTCAGCACAATGCTCTACCATATCAAAAAAATGGAGAGCATACATCTTTGAAAAGTCGTATGTGTATTACACAAACCAAAAGGCATCTGACAGTAAGTGAATGTGCCATATGGACAAGTGAAAGTAGATTTCTCTTGATCATGTGGATCGTTGGAAATTCGATTGTACCGAGAATAACCATCTTGGAAAACAAAAATGGGAGTGGTCAATGAGCCTCTCAACAACCATATCAATGAAAGGAAGCGAGAAATGATCTTTAAGCATAGTGGCATTTAATCAATGATAGTCAATACAAACTCGCCACCTAGTCACCAACCTAGTAGATATCAATTCACTAGCAGAGTTTGTCATGACTCTTATCCCCCCTTTCTTAGGAACCACTTGAGTAGGACTTACCCAATTAGAGTCAGAGATAGCATAAATTATACCTACCAATAGAAGTTTTACTACCTCTTTATTCACTACCTCGGTCATAATCTGATTGAGACACCTTTGAGGTTGTACAATCAGCTTGTCTCCTTCTTCTATGTGGATCTTGTGCTGATAAAAACTAGGGGAGATCCCTTTGAGGTCTGCAACTGACCACTGAAATGTTGCTTGGTGGTTCTTTAACATGACAATCAACTGCTCCTCCTCTTGGATGCTCAAGGAGGATGAGATAATGACTGGAAGCTTCGCATTTTCTTCCAAAAATGATTTCTTCAAATGTGGAAGCAATGGCTTCAACTCAAGATCTAGAGGGCTCTATAGAGATGGAATCAATGGAGGTGGAGGTTTTCCTAAGTCCTTATAATGCCTAGTGTAGTAACATGGTAATGCCTTGAGAAATAAGACACCCTCCTCCAAGGAACAACATCGAGTGTTGTCATCCACCAAATTCATAAGGCACACCTCCAAAGGCAACTGTGGATATGCTTGAACAAAGGTGGAAGAAGCTGCCTCATCAATTGTCACTGGGCAATATTCCTCCTCTTCATCATCAAGGTATTGAATTGCCTTGTCCAATAAAATCTCCTTTGTATTCTCTAGGATATCCACTGTCGATGTGCCTTTATGAACCTATGCCATCACATGAGCCATGTCTAGGAATGGATTCCCCATAAATAAAGAAACCTTTCTTTGGATTTGATGTAGCATGTGACATTGTGCCTTCTCCTCGGTCATTTCTGTAGACTCGGGCATCTTGATTTAAAAGAGGTTTTCTTTGATCCCCAGTGTCAGTCTTCCTATGCCCATAACTAAGATCATATCTGTTGTGGCCTGAAATGGCCTTCCTAGTAGTAGTTCATTGCCATGATCATCTTGCATTTCCATAACAACAAAATCTATCAGAAACACAAATCTATCCACCTTGACAAGAACATCCTGATAGATACCATATGGCCTAACCACTAAGTTGTCTGCTAGATATATGGTCATGTTTCTCTTTCTCGACTCCTTGAGACCCAACTTCTTGAAGGTAGTCATGGGCATAAGATTCATACTTGCCCCTAAATCACATAAAGCCTTCCCAAACTTAGTCTTCCTTATGTAACACGATATGTTGAAGTAGCATGGATCTTTCCTTATTGGTGGCAAGTTTCCTAGAATGAAAGCACTAACCTTCTCCTTTAATACCACTACATCTAAATCAGATACCCTCCTCTTTTTATGAATTATGTCCTTCAAAAATTTGTCACATGAAGGGATCTTTTTAATTGCATCAATGAGTGGAATGTTGACATGAAGCTTTCTAAAGTTGTCTAGAAACTTGTGAAATTGTTGGTCAACTTTCTTTGCCTTCAAGCTATTTAGAAAGGGAAATGGAGTCACTAACTTCCTTTGGTGAGGAAGGACATATACCTCCTTCCTTGAATTCTCTGGTTCATTGGTTTCTTCATCAGCTGCCTTGTCGTCTGTTGTAGTATCTAGCTCAACTGGATCGTAATTGTTGGTCCTGTATCACCTACCTTTTCCTTTGCCTCTAGAATAGTCCTTTTTCATTCAACACTTTCTTCCCACTGTGAAGCAACACTACCTTCACCTGATGGTTGCTGGAAGGTATGTTAGTATTTCTTGGAAATACTTATTAAGAAGGTTTCTTCAAGGAGGCCACTTCTGTTGCAATATGAGAGATCTGATTCTCTATATTGCAGATATGTGCTCCTTGGTTCTACAATTCTCTCTAGGTCTGGCCAATAATCACCTCATTTTGACTAACCGGCTTGATTAGAATGTCTTCAATGCGGTCTATTTTACTAGGGGGGTTGTCCTGATGGTATTGTTATTGTGCACCAACGTGTTGTGTATTGGCTTGTTGTGCTTGGGATGGGTCTTGCTGAAAGTTATTGCAATTTTTCCAAGAAAACTGGGGATCCTTCCTCAATGAGTAGCCATTTTCCCTATAATTCTACTGCCGCACAAACATATATTCTTCTTCCTCTCCTCGAGAGGAATTTCCATCCTTCTGATGACTTTAGACTCTCCAACACTTTTAATGGTTGTTGGATGCTCTCTTTTTTCTCCCCATGACTGATTCTAAGCCATATTCTTTAGAATCTTGTGACACCTGGATGGCTTATTGTTAAGGAAGAATCATGTTCTTGTGCTATCAAGTGTGGTCCTCTCTCCTTGATGCAGCTTGTGATAGAAGATCTTTGCTTGGACAGTTGATCGATCCCATGATAAGGGACCTTCCTTAGCATGTTTTGAAACCTCTCCCATGCTTCAGAATATGACTCTTCTACCTACTGCTTGAAATTATAGATCTTTTTTACCAACTCGTTCATTATCTGAGGTGGGATATAGCGCCCAAAGAAAACATCTATCATCCCCTTCCATGTTTCTATTGACTCAGGCGTGAGGTTAAGGAATTAGGACTTTGCATTGTCTATGAAAGAAGATGGAAATAGTTTTAGATAGATGACAGTTGTTGAGACCTTATCAATTTTCACCATGTTACAACTCTAGATGAAATTGTTGATGTGTGTCATTGGATCCTCTTTGTAGTGGCCATGGAATGCTTGTGACTTAACCAGTGCCACCAAGTCAAGGTCTATCTTGTAGATGCCCACATTGATAGCATGTCTATTTATCGGGCCCAATAGAGTTGTTGCATAGGATGCCTTGATCTTCTCCCAGATGGTATGTTCTTATGCTTCTATGTCACCCATCTCTTCTAGTTTGGGTTGAGTTTCCTATGATGGTGGAGTAGTAACAAAGTCCCCTACAGAATTGATGTAATCCTATGCTTTGGGTCAAAGGTCTTCTATGCTAAAGCAGGAGCTGCCTGAAGTTGACTCTCTGTAATCAGTGCTTCTCATATGGGCCATGCACTAGTACTTAAAAATACAAAATTTATGCGAGAATATGCTAGTAGTGATTGAATAAATATTTAGAATTCATCTTAGGAATGGTAAAATAAAAATAAAAATTGTGGCCTACAGTGGTCGGTCATAGCCCTCAAAGTGCTTGACACACCATTTTTCCGTGATAATAGTGCCAACAACTTGATGTGCGTAAACTAGACGTAAAAAATGCAAGTGCACCTAATTATGTAATATAGGCATAAAGAGGCATGGATATCAAATATGAGGAAAATGTGTACCCAAAAACTACTACTAACAATAATTTGATCATCTAGGCCTTAGAAAAAGAGTGATTTGGTTGATTTAACAACTAAAATGCAAAAATTAAAACTAAGATTACTGGTCATAATCACAAGTGGAATGAATTCATTAGGATTGTAGTTCCACCACGGCTTACATTGCAACTAAAATTACTTCACTAATATTAATATCTCCTACCCCTAGACAAAGAGACATGTAGCAAGAATTACTCACTCTCGTAGTGTAATTCACTATCTATCCTAATACTAATCCCATTCTTGTAGGAATTATATTATTAGTTAGGTGTTTTATCGAAATATTTGGATTATTCTCTTCACATTTGTAAGACCTCTCTCAAGGTGCGATATAAAATGTGTAAATCTAGGAGTTTTCCCACCCTTAATCCCTATTTCAAAGCATATAATGGTATAACAACTACCCATGATGATCAAGCACAGATAATTCGTGATACTCTCATAGAATTATGTCTAGAAATTGAGAGAAACACGTATGTTAAATCATAATTGTCAAGTACAATGCAAAACCGGGCTACTCCCGAATCGTAAGGAAAAAGGGGATTAGCCACACATGATTTTTGTTGTTTTACACATAGAAAAAGAATAAGAAAGGGAAGAAAACATCAAGAATAGGGAAAGACCCCTGGAGAAAGACGGTATGGAAGGTTCCTTCTGACAAACATTGTGATTTGTCATCTTCTGACTGCAAATTGGGCCATCAGAAGTGCACGAACTGTACAGAACATTGCTTTCTCCTCTCCTTTCTCTATTCTCCACTCTCCTCTATCATACAACTATATGTGACGTGATGATTAGGTCTAGACAAACTCCCCCTAAGTCATACAAGTGACTTAGGGCAAAATTAATTTCAATCATTGGATTAATAGTGAATTTAGCCTAATTCTGATGAGTCAGTACTACTGATTGGGTGTCGTTAGTATCGACATCCTCAATAAGTTGCATCCCTCTGTGAGGTTGTCAATACTATCAAGTTGTTGTCGGTAGTATTGAGATTTCTGAAGAATTTCTGAGTCCTCTCTATAAGGTTGTCAATAGTAACGACTTCCTTCGTTGGTACTACTGAGTTTTCTTAATTTTACTTGTTCTTTTCTCATCAAGTGTCACTACCAATGACAGGTGGGTCTACAGTTTCAAGCTGGGTAGCTTCTTGTAAAATCACTTGAAATATGACAAAGTTAAAATAAGTTCCAAACTAATAATAGGTCAATTAGAATAGTAAAAATAACAATTATTTGATGCAACCAAGTGTCACAGGCTAATGGTGATAAATAATGCACAAATCATATCAACACAAACAATAAATGGACAAAAATCCATAATAAACATCATGTGAGAAAGACAATTATTCAGTATATCAAACTCCCCTAAGCTTAAATGTTTCTTGTCATCGAGTAACACATCCTTGCATCTGTTTGAGACAAGTCAGTGAAAGGACACGAAATTTGAATTTCCATTCTAAACTACCCCCACCTGGAGGTCCCAAACCGGCCTTTACTGATATCTGAACAATAAACCACTCTTAGGCGACCAAAAATATCCATAAAAGATGTCCACCCTTATATCATTGGAACACTATCAATAGAGAAGTTAATATAATAGTCAACCAGACATTCACTTGGTGCATCATGTGATTCCATGTCTATATTGCTCTTTTCCTAACTACCAACTACTTGGAAGTAGTTCTCCTTATTAGAATGAATAAGGAGATCAATCATATATGTGGCCTACCAATAAGAGCATTGGATGGAGTGAATTAGGTGGCTTATGAAGAGTCACAAGTTACATCCAAAATATTTATGCAAAAATAAAACATGATGAACCTACTTGAATGAAGATGATGAGAAATGCATGAATCCTAATGCCTAGTGTTATGGATGGAATGATGCATGTATTGAAAATTTTCCTCAAATGTATGAGAGTGAAGTAAAGAAGAAAATGCTTCATGTGAATATTTCCATTTCTTCATGAAGTAAAACTCTAACCTGAGTTTAGAGCATTCTTTCTCCCTCTTTATTTCATAACATCAAAATTTCTTTTTTCTTTTTCTATTGACCCACTATTTTAGCATGGTAGCAATTTATGCTTGGGCTTCACTAGCATATCTCATTCATTTTTTTCTTTTTATTTTTTGAGGTTATGGATGTGTATCTTTACACTCTTATTTCATAAGAAAATAGTATAACAACATGATGAAGAATGAATGATGAAAAATGTATGCGATCTACATGTAATTGTTATGCAACTAGATGATATGCATAAAGGTTGTTGATGTACATTTTTTCATTTTGTAACTAATGCATCAAAAGAGAAACTAACTGTCATGTCACCTATTATGACATGCAATTCAATTAAAAGGAAATAATTTGGGTTACTTGATCATCTTAAAGTGGTGGATCAAAATGGATGGAAATGGATGAATCACATAATTAAGAGACAATGCCTTTCTTAAGCTATGTTATGTCCTACTAATGACCTGTGTATAGGGTAACCTTAGGAATTATTTCTAAAATTTAAATTTAAGGTCTCATTAATTGTTTGATCAACTTAAGCTCAAATTGCATCTTCATCCACATTACATGAATAATTAAGATGTCCATTCATATCAAGTGATTCATCCACATTATATGAATAATTAAGATTTCCATTCATACCAAGTGTCCAAAAGATGACTAACGCATACACTTCCTCTCGGTCATGTCACTCGAGAAATTTACAACTAAGCCCTTTTTTTAAAATTTTCATGAAATTTTTAATTTTTCATTACACAGACATAGAAGAATGGACTCTATGGTGATAGAGATAGAAATCATTCTTGTTACTACACCACAATTACAGTGGATAGATGTGGATCCTATAACTAGGAATAATAAAAATAAAAATAAAAATAAAACATTGAAATAAAGGATACAACTGTTCCAACACCCCCAAGCTTGAACTTGACGATGTTCTCATAGTAAAAATTCAATCAAAGAAGTGGAATAGTGGTACCGATCAATATGGTGGTTGTGTTGGATGCGGCATGGTCGGGTCATGGGGATCGAAAGTCTCTTGGAAAGTCTGGGGCGGTGGTGGCATCTGTGGAGGTTGGGGATAATTTCCAAAATACCCTTGACTTTAGTAGTTGTCAAAGAATGGTTGTTGATAGTTCTCCATTCTCTACAAATGAGTATGCATGTTCTCTTAGTTGTCCAAGCAAAGTTGCTCATTCTCAAATATTATGTATTAGTTCAAATAAATACATCCTTCGACATCCTGGATGCCTTCCAATGTAGTTGGTTGATGTTGTTGCCTCTGTTGAATCTCTTGTAGCACTCCATACATACATGCCATCCAGTATGGATCATCCTCCTGGGAAGGTGGTGGAGCCGAAGAACTAGAGGTTCCATGTACTCTAGCGTGCTTGTGGTAGGCCCACCTCCTCATGATTGGGATGGTGGCCTCCTCCTCCTCTTTGTCTTCATCTTGCTCCTATTATTTCTCTTGCTCAACATTTTCTTGTGCTTCATCTCCCTCTGTTTCATCCTCCATAGGCCACCTCATGTGATGCACTCCTTGAAAGTTGAATATAGGATCAGGGATATCCCTCACCTAGTATTGGTCATCAACTATACAATAGTGTACACCTTCCAATGATGTAGGTTGATGAGGTTCACTCTCTTAAAATGTTTCATATCCAACTTGGAAGAAGCCTTCAGACATTTAGAGGTGGAGATTTCAAGATTGAGGTGCATAACTATTGGAGTAATAAGCCCTCCAAAATGGATGGGAGGCTTCCTCTACACCTGTCGCTTCACCGCCATCATGTGTTGGAGGAAGAAGGAACCAAAGTCCAACTAGTCCCTTCCTAATATTAGCAAATTCCAAACGAAGAAGAGATCCACCTATTGAACCTCCCCTATCCTTGACTGGAGTTGGAGAATATAGTGTTGGTGAGGTAGCAGTGCAGGATACGAGAAAATATGTGCTCAATGTTAGTGACAGAGTTGACGTGCCAACTAATGTGGTAGCCCTCTAGTACCTCTGTCAAAAGTTTCCATGCACCCTTGTAATTGAAGTTTTCGGTGGTGAAGCGTAGTTTACCCATGGACCACCTATAGATGGCATTGAATTGCCTCAATTTCATTTGGTAGGAGGTGTTGAAGAGATGGACACCCTTCTCTCAATCCATCCCTGTGCTTGGGGATGCAGCAAACCTTCAGCAAGGCTAATAACTTGTAGACGATCTCTGGGAGGTGGGTCAATCACCAAAGAAAGGGTGATCACCCACCAACTCCTGATCTTCACAGACTCAGAGGAGATATTTTATGAAGCCCACAGATATAAGGAACACATTGTCTATATACCGTGTCAAGGTGATCTCTCTTGTCATCAACTTGTCAAAGATCTTCTTATGGTTGGCGCTAAGGCGGGAAATGTGCGTTGGCTTGGGTACCTACATGGTATTTCCCACCACCGAAGAAGTTGCCCGCATAGATGCTATTAAGAAGGTACATGATAGGGATGGATAAGAAAGAGAACAGTGAAGACTCTGATTACCCAAAATTACTTGCATAATCTTGCTCCAGAGGGGTGTGGTGGAGGTGTGAATCAAGTACCACTCACACCCCTCCTTATATAGCCACCTGACTACCTTCTGCCTCTATGTCAATAGTACTGACAAGGTTTTCAGTAGTACTGACTCCTTCACCATGATCCATGTAAATTGGTACCAGTCATTGATACAAACGCTCCTCATTAGTTGATTTCGGTAGTCGTCAATCGCCTAGTGTCAATAGTACCGATAGAACTTGGTAGTACCAACTTCAAAAAGGTGTGCGACGGATTGGTACTACCGACCGTCAGATGTGGAAAATTATTATTGATGATGGCGCTCTCATGGATCCTACATTATTCTAGTGTTAGTACTACCAACAAAGGTGTCAGTACTACTCAGTCCTTAAAATTTCTCAAAACTTCCAAGCATTATCTTGGTATCTCAAACCTAGAGCATCGCTCAATGTCGGTACTACCGAGTTGGATGTCAGAAGTGACAAGTCATGTAAAATAAAGTCGGCCCCTCTCTACAAAAAGTTGGTGGTAATGACATTGGTGTCAGTACTACTGAGAACATTTTCAAGCCTCCTATCGAATTGTTAATACTATCGAGTATGTTTTCGGTAGTACCAAGTTTTTGAAACTCGACACCACTTTCCCTTTGATGTCATTAGTACTACCGAATTTGCGGTCATTACTACAACTTTTTCTATGTCTCCACACCAAACAAGAATGATCAAGGCACCTTTTTTACAAAAAACTAAAGTGAATAAATCTAGATTGTAAAGTATAAAATTGTTAAATGATAAAGAATGGTTGGGTTGCCTCCCAACAAGCGCCCTTATTTTATGTCCTAGGCTCCACGATCAAACAAAGCAATTAGTGAAGCTCAATGAGCTTCAACTATTCTTCTTTCTAGACTACATCTCCCACAAAGTAGTGCTTTTTCCACTGACCATTTACAAGGAATGGTTTAGCGCCATTGCTTATCTCCACTTCCCCATGGGGTAAAGCCCTAACTACCAAAAAAGGACAACTCCATCTAGACCTCAACTTTCTTGGGTGTAATATCAACCTAGAATTGAATAGAAGCACCTTATGTCTAGGAGTGAAGACTTTGTGCAAGATGTAGTGGTCATGGATCTTCTTTGTTCTCTCTTTGTAGATCCTGGATCTTTCATAGGCATCTAGCCTAAGATCATCTAATTCATTTCAATTCAAACATTCTCTTTATCCCTGCATCATCCAAATTGTAATTCAATTTCCTCAGGGCCCATTTGGCTTTATGTTCTAACTCCATGGGTAAGTGACAAGCTCTCTAAAAACCAAACCTAAAGGAGTGGTTCATGTAGGTGTTTGATAGGTTGTCCTATGTGCCCAAACATCATCATTAAGTTGCATGCTGTAGTTTGTCTTTTTGGTTGAGACTATCTTATCTAAAATCTTCTTAATCTCCCTAGTAGACACCTCAATCAATCCTTGGGTTTGTGGGTGATATGGAGTACCTATCATGTGTATCACTCCATATTTACTCAACAATGCACCAAACTTTTTATTGGTGAAGTGATATCCACCATTACTTAATATCAATGTTCGCACCCCAAACTTTCAAAATATGTTCTCTTTCACAAACCACCATATGGCCTATGCATTATTGGTGCAGCATGGAATTGCTTCCACCCACTAAACTAAATAATCAACCATAGGAAATATATATAAATTCGAGTTAGATGACATGAAAGGGCCCATGAAATATGTTACCCAAAAATAAAAAAAACTTCAATTTCTTGATAAACATTTAAGGTCATTTCATGTCTCTTGGATATATTTAATGTAGGCTGACATGCATCACAATGAAGTACAAAATTGTATGCATCCTTAAAGAGAGTAGGCCAATAAAATCCTTAGTCTAATACTTTGGTCGTTGTCCTAGAACTAGCATGGTGACCCCCATTAGGTAAAGAATGACAGCGTGCTAAAATACTCACAATCGGGCACACACTTCCATAAAATCCCATCCCTACACCATTTTAGTAGAATGGGATCATCCCAAATGTAGAACCTAAAACAATGGAAGAATTTCTTTTTCTCTTGATATCCCTAGTTTTCTGGAAGCTTGCCATAAGACAAGTAGGTCACAATGTTTGCAAACCATAGATCTTTACTTTTCATGGCAAAGAGTTGCTCATCTAGAAATTCCTCCACAATTGGTATGTCTATATCCATTTCATCTACTCTTTCAAGCCTAGACAAATGATCTGCCACCACATTCTCCGTGCCTACTTTATCTTTGATTTCAATATCAAACTCTTCCAGTAGAAAAATCCATCTAATCAGTCTAGGTTTGACATCCTTCTTTTGGAGTAAATATTTAATTATTGCATGATCAGTCCACAAACCCTTGCCCATATCAAATACTGGCAAAACATTTCAAAAGAAAAAAACTACCGCCAAGAATTCTTTTTTAGTGGATGTATAATTTAACTGGGCTTCATTTAGGACCTTGGGATTAAGAGAGAAAGATTTCTCTCCCCCTCTCCCATAACCCGTGGCAGAGGCTGAACACCCGGGAGGGTGGTAAATCAAGAGATGCTTCTCTGTGTGGTTTCAAACCCAAGTCCCTTCATTGGGGACCAATGAAATTCACCAACCGAGCTTCATTTAGGACCTTATATGCATAATAAATGATGATGGGATTCTTATCTTGGTGTTGGTCTATAATAGTCCCTACCACATAATCAGATTTGTCACAAATCAACTCAAAAGGTTGTCTCCAATATGGATCCTAAACAATAGGTGCAGAGATCAATTTCTCCTCCAGCACCTCAAAATCTTTCAAATACCGCTCATCAAATTTAAATTCAGTGTTTTTTTTCAATAATTCAGAAAGAAATTTTGAAATTTTTTGTAAAATCTTTTATGAAACATCGATAAAAACGGGCATGTCCTAAACAATTCCTAACACCCTTCACTGTGGACGGTGGAGGCATCTTAGAAATAACCTCAATTTTTACAGGATCGAATTTCATACCTCGATGGGACACCTTGTGTCCCAGGTCTATTCCCTCACTCACCATCATGTGATACTTCTCCCAATTCAAAAACAAGTGAGTGTTGTCTCATATTTGCAACACTATGTCAAGACTTTCAAGGCAATCCTCAAATGACTCTCCATACCCTGAAAAATGGTCCATGTAAACCTTAAGACAAGGCACTACCTTATCAGAGAAAGTGGCGAGCATACATATATAGAAAGTCACAGTTGCATTACACAAAACCAAAGTCATCTTATGGTAAGAGAATATGCCATATGGACAAGTGAAAGTAGATTTCTCTTAATCATGTGGCTCGATAGAAATCTGATTGAACCTAGAATACCCATCCAGAAAACAAAAATGGAAGCTGACGGCGAGCCGCTCAAGAATCTGATTAATAAAACGAAGCGGGAAATGATCTTTAAGCATAGCAGCATTTAATCAATGATAATCGATACAAACTCACCATCTGATCACCAACCTAGTTGATATCAATTCACTAGCAGAGATTTTCGTGATCGTTATCCCCTTTCTTAGGAACCACTTAAGTCAGACTTACCCAATTGGATTTAGAGATAGCATAAATTATACCTACAAATAGAAGTTTGGCTACATATTTCTTCACTACCTCAGTCATAATTGGATTGAGATGGCTTTGAGGTTGCACAATTAGCTTGGCTCCTTCCTAGTATAGATCTTGTGCTGACACAAACCTAGGGAAGATCCCCTTGATGTCAACAACTAACCATCCAAATGTTGCACGGTGGTTCTTTAGCACAACAATCAACTGCTCCTCCTCTTAGATGCTCAAGGAGGCTGAGATAATGACTGGAAGTTTTTCATTTTCTACCAAAAAGGTATACTTCAAATTGGCAGCAATGGCTTCAACTCAAAATCTGGAGGTATTTGTAGGGATGTAATCAACGGTAGTGGAGGTGGTTCTAAGTCCTCATAATGCCTAGTGTAGTAACACAGTAATGCCTTGAGAAATAAGACACACTCCTCTAGGGAATGACATTGAGTGTATTCATCCACCAAATTCATAAGGCACACCTCCAAAGGTAACTGTGGATATGCTTGAATAAGGGTGGAAGAAGTTGCCTCATCAATTATAATTGGGAAATATTCCTCCTCTTCATCATCAGGGTATTGAATTTCCTTGGCCAATGAAAAATCCTTTGTATTCTCTAGGATGTCCACTTCTAATGTTCCTTTATGAACCTACATCATCACATGAGACATCCTAGGAATGTATTTCCTATAAATAAAGACACCTTTCCTTGGACCTACTACAACATGTGACATTGTGCCTTATCCTCGGTCATTTGTGTAGACTCGAGCCTCTTGATTTCAAAGCAATCTTCTTTGATCCCTAGTGTCAGTCTTCCTATGCCCATCTCTAAGAGCATATCTATTGTGTCTTGAAATGGCCTTCCTACTAGTATTTCATTGCCATGATCATCTTGCATTTCCATAACCACAAAATTTGTCGAGAACAAAAATCTATATACCTTGACAAGAATATCCTCACAGATACCATACGGCCTAACCACTGAGTTGTTTGCTAGTCGTATGGTCATATTGCTCTTTCTAGACTTATTGAGACCCATATTCTTGAAGGTAGTCAAGGGCATAAGATTGATACTTGCCCCTAAATCACATAAAGCCTCCCTAAACTTGGTCTTCCCGGTGTAACATGATATGTTGAAGCAGCCTGGATATTGCCTTTTTGGTGGTAATTTTCCCAGAATGAAATCACTAACCTGATCCTTCAACACGACTACATCTGAATCGGGTATCCTCTGCTTTTTATCAATTATGTTCTTCAGAAATTTGTCACAGGAAGGGATTTGTTCAATTGCATCAATGAGTGGAATGTTGACATGAAGCTTTCTAAAGTTGCCTAGAAACTTCTGAAATTGTTGGTCAACTTTCTTTGCCTTCAAGTTGTTTGGAAAGGGCACTAGAGTCACTAACTTCCTTTGGTGAGGTAGTACATATGCCTCCTCTGGTTCATCGGTTTCTACATCAGCTGCCTTGTCCTCTACTACAACATCTAGCTCAATTGGATCAGTAGTCACTGTTGGTCCTATGTCACCTGCCTTTCCTTTGCCTCTGTAATTGTCCTCTTTTCATTCAACACTTTGTTCCCTCTAGGAAGCTACACTACTTTCACCTAATGGTTTCTAGAAGGTATGTCAATATTTTCTAGAAATCCAAGGGGGTACTTCTGCTACAATCTGAGAGATCTGATTCTCTATATTGTAGATTTGTGTTCCTTGGTTCTATAATTCCCTTTACGTCTGGCCAATGATCACCTCATTTTGACTTACCAGCTTGCCTAGCATGTCTTCAATGTGGTCTATTTTATTGGGGGCATGTCCTATTCATATTGTAGTTGTGCCACCACCCTATTATGTCTTAGCTTGTTTTGCTTAGGATGGGTCATGTTGAAAGTTATTGGGATCATTCCAAGAAAACATGGGATCCTTCCTCCAAGAGTAGTCATTGCCCTTGTAATTCTGCTGTCGTGCAAAGATACATTCTTATTCCTATCCTCTAGAGGAATTTCCATCCTTATGATATAGTTTCTTGGCTATGAGGTCAAGCTTCTCATTCAATGTCTTGATGACTTTAGACTCTCCAATACTTTTAATGGTTGTTAGACACCCTCTTTCTTCTCCCCATGACTGATTCTTAGCCATGTTCATCAGAATCTTGTGACACTTCGATGGCTTATTATTATAGAAGAATCATGTTCCTGTGCTATCGAGTATCACCCTCTCTCCTTGATGTAGCCCTTAATACAAGATCTTTTCTTGGCCATAAAGATTGATCCCATGACGGGGGATCTTACTTAGCATGTTATGAACCTCTCCCATGCTTCATCATATGACACTTATGTCTTTTGCTGGAAATTATAGATCTTCCTGGCCAACTCATTTGTCTTCTGAGGTGGGAAACAACACTCAAAGAAAATGTCTATCATTCCCTCCCATGTTTCTATTAACTCAGGTTGGAGGTTAAGGAATTAAGACTTTCATTGTCTGACAAATAAGACAGATACAATTTTAGATAGATGATAGTAGGTGGGACCCTACCAATTTTCACCATGTCGTTTCTCTTGAAAAAATTGTTGATGTGCATCATTCGATCCTCTATGTTGTGGCCATGGAATGCTTGTGACTTAACCAGTGCCACCATGTCTTGTAGATTCCCACACTAATATCATGTCTCATTACCAGGCCCAGAAAATTTGTTGTAGATGACACCTTGATCTTCTCCCAGGTGGTTTGTTCTTATGCTTCTGTGCCACCCATGTCTTTTAGTTTGTGTTGAGTTTCCTATGGTGGTGGAGTTGGAACAAAGTCCTCTACATAATTGATGTACTCTTATGCTCTACATTGAAGGTCTTTTATGCTAAAGTTGAATATGCCCAGAGTTGGCTCTCTGTAATCAGTGCTTCTCATCTGCACCATGCACTAGTACCTAAAAATACAAAATTTATGTGAGAATACGATAGTAGTGAATTAATAAATATTTAGAATTTAGTTTGGAAATGGTAAAAGAAAAATAAAAAATTTGGCCTAGAGTGGAAAGTTACAACACTTGTAATGTTGGACACACCGTTTTTCCCCGACAACGATGCTAAAAACTTGATGTGTGCAAACTATACGTCAAAAATGCAAGTGCATGTATCAATGTAATATAGGCCTAAAGAGGCCCAGATATTGAACATGGGGAAAAACGTGTACCCATAAACTACTACTAACAATGATCCAATTATCTAGTCCTAAGAAAAAGAGTGAATTGGTTGATTTAACGACCAAACTGCAAGAATTAAAACTAAGATTACTGGTTGTGATCACAAGTGGAATGAATTCCTTAGGATTTTTATTTCACCACAGCTCACAGTGCAGTTAACATTACTTCATTAATATTAATAACCCCTAGATAAAGAGACATGTAGCAAGAATTACCCATTATCATAGCGTGATTCACTACCTGTCTAATACCAATTCCACTATCATAGCAATTGTATTGTTAGTTAGGTGTTTTACCGAAATCTTTGGGTTATTCTTGTCACATTTGTAAGCCCTCTCTTGTGATGTGATATAAAATATGTAAAGCTATGATTTTTCCAACCCTTAATCCATCTCTTGAAGCAATTAATGGTCTAAACAACTACCTATGGTAATCAAGCATAGATAATTTGTGACACTCTCATAGAATTATGTCCAAAAATTGAGAAAAACATGTATACTAAATCATAATTGTCAATTACAATGTAAAACTGGGCTACTCCAGGATCCTAAGGAATAAGGAGATTAGCACTACATGATTTAAGTTTCTTTACATGCAGAAAAAGAAGAAGAAAGGGAAAATAACATCAAGAACAAGGAAAATCCCCAGAGAAAGACAATGTGGAAAGTTCCTTCTAACGAGTGTTGTGATTTTCCATCTTCCAATTGCAAATTGGGCCACCGAAAGTGCACACCCAGAACGTTACTTGATCCTCTTCTTTCTCTCTTATCTGCTCTCTTCTATCGTATAATTGAATGTGGCATGATGATTAGGTCTACCTGAACCCCCCCAAGTTATAGAAGTGACTTGGGACAAAATTAATTCCCACACATCAAATTAACTATGATTTTAGATTTGTCCTGATCCCACTGAGTTAGTTTTACCAGATGGGTGTCGGTAGTATCGATGCCCTCATTAAGTCGTGGCCCTCTGTGAGGTTGTCAGTACTACCCATTTGATGTTAGTAGTATCGAGATTTCTTGAGAATTTCTGAGTCATCTCTATAAGGTTGTCGATAGTATCAACTTCCTTCATCGGTACTATCGAGGTTTTTTTTATTTCACTTGTTCCTTTTTAGTCAAGTGTCGGTACCACTGATAGACAGGTTGGTAGTACCGAGTTGTGTAGTTTCTTGTAAAATCACCTGAAATATGACAAAACTAACATAATTTCGAAAATGTAATAGATCATTAAGAACTGTAAAAATAACAATTATTTGATGCAATTAAGTGTCACATGCTAATGATGATAAATAATGCACAAGTGATATCAAAACAAATAATAAATGCACAAAAATATGTAATAAATAGCATGTGGAAATGACAATTATTTTTTGCATCACAATACTATGTGGTCATACACTAATATCTAAAACTAGACCCATTGCACTTAGACTATGACCTAAAAAAGAGGCCACACCTAAGGATATCTTTTGTTAACACCCACCTTATTCCTAATATGTGTTAGATCCAAGAAGGAATTAACCGCATTGGGTAGAACTAGAGTAGAAAAAACCCTAGAATGCAGATAATTAGATAGGTACTATAGTAGGCAACATTCAAGCTATTGGCCATCTTAACTTTAAATAATTGGATGGTGATGTTCTTTCCTTTTGAAATGATATCTCCATGGATTTTTTCCCCTTCAAAATAGAATCAATACTTACACAATGAAGTCAGGGAAGTATCTAGTCATAGTCCCTAGTCTGGAAAGGGTCACCTTGCCCCTGGACATCCCAAAAACTTCATTCATTTCTGCTCACATTTGTTTTTCTTTTGTGGTGTTACTTCAGACATCTCATGAGTATAAGTTGTAATAGTCCTCTATCTTTGCCTTATACAATGGAAAACCCAATTTACACATCGTGTACTCTCCAAGAATCTTCCACAGGAACAATACAGATACAAGGAGAGAAAAAATTCAAGAAGTATCCTTTAGACTCTCCCAAAGAATGGGGAAGTCATTATATTTTGCATAATAACTACATGGAAAGGGATCTACACCTTATGAAAAATATATTTGCTTATTCTAAACTAAAACCTACATTAAACTATGATGGTCTTAATTTTAGGTCAAGAGAATCTAAAAGAAACCCATACTACACCAGGTCCTATAGAAAAATCTGTTGAGGATGGCAGGATCAAGTGTTGAGAAAAAATTGAGAAAAGTTCTAGCCAGGGAGGTGTTGAGAAACTAAACAAGCATGGTGGAGGGAAGATGCCTAAAATGTGTGCAAATACAGAGATCCCAAAGTAGCATATGTCATGACAGTTGGTGCACATCTCTTACATTGAATTGTCATTTCAATCCATCAGAAAGCATGTATCACCTTGGGCACTCATTCCAAGGTACCAAATAGATAGACCCATCCTGGCTATCCATTCTAGTATATTACTTACAATATGTATCTACACCAATCAAGCCCATTCCAAACCATGTCATAGTAGTATCCACCATGTATCAACATTAGATACTCAATGACACCTCTTGAATCGAAAAGAACAATTTCTTTGTCTAACACAGACATTGAGGAGGAGGAAAAAGAAAAGAAGGTCAACGTTCTTGAAGAGGAGTCTAAGGACATAGAAAAGGTATCTCCCCCTTAATGTCCCTCACATGTACTATAGGAATGGTAGAGAGGGAGTTTCTAATAGTCATGTGTTCTACCTACCTCCACTCCAGTGGTACAATCCATCTCTTAGAGCTACATGCAGGTTGGAACCACCGACATACATGGTCCCTCCAGCAACAACCTAACCACTAATTATATAAGAAATAACATAATGCAAGGTCAAACTAGCTCCATAAACATTATCAAAAAATCTTATAATGACAAAGATAGTCCAAAAACATAAGCACTAAAGAGTAAGAAGGACAAATCTATGGCATATAGTGACTTTTTTCATTTCTCAGATCCAAAATTGCCTAACATTTTTTATATGCCAAATTTCCACAACAATTATGTAACGTACCAAGATTTGACACCTTGGATAAAATGATCTTAATTAGGAATGGTTGGAGTATCCGTATCACCAAGGTGCACCTCCTTTTCAGGGAGACCATCACTAAAGAACTTTGTGGTTAAGTGTACTCAGCCCAAAGTAGTGCTAGGAAGAGTGACCAGTCAGGAAGTTTATTCTGGCTTGCACGTGAGTGAGGAAAAAGCATGTAGTAAAGGCTACTGATGGTATGTGGGGTCAATCATCATTCCTAAAAATCTACTAGAGCCTTGGTCTTTGGTCCTTGGCATTACAATTAGTAGCAGAGACAAAATCCCTCTAGTTGGTGGGGCCCACATGGGCATGTGGCATGCTAGTCTTGAACCATGTAGTCAAGGTATTTTGTAAAGGGTTATCTATGGTGATGTAGCCACCCTTGCACTGGTTTTCTGTGATTAGGAGTTGGGTGTCCATGGGCTATTCAGGGTCTGCACTGAAATAGGGAATTATTATGAGGCCATATAGTTAAGCCTTGATGAGGGCATCAAGAGTGTAAGTGGGGGAGATTGTAACGTCCCACGATTAGTGGCCTCAAATAAAATAATCTTAAAAATAATGATTGGACTTCCCATACCATCAACGTGCACCTCCTTTTTAGGGAGCTCATCACTAAAGAATTTTGTGGTTAAGCATTCTCAACCCAGAGTAGTACTAGGATGGGTGACCAGTTGAGAAGTTTTTCCTGGCTTGTGTGTTTGTGAGGACAAAGAGCAGTGTTAAGGCTAGTGGTAGTATGTGGGGCCAATAATTATTCCTGAAACTCTATTAGAGCCTTGGGCATTGGGATTAGGTATTAAAATGGTGTCAGAGGAAATTTCCCTCCAGTAGGTCGGGCCCACTTGGGTCTATGGCTTGCCAGTCTTTGAGTTGTGTGGTCCAGGCATGTTAGAAAGGGCTATTGTAGTTTTTGGAGCCACCCTTGCACTTAATGTGTTCAGGAGTTGGGTGCAAATGGGCCATTTGGGTCTATATTGAAATTCGGGATATATTATGAGGCTATAAAGTTGAGCCTTGATGAGGATGCCAAGAGTCTAAGTGGGGGAGACAGTAACATCCCAGGATCTGAGGCCTCAAATAAAATATTCTTTAAAGGAATCATTGGAATACTCATATCACCAAGGTGCACCTCCTTTTTCAGGGTGCCCATCACTAAAGAACTTTGTGTTTAAGTGTGCTCATCCCAGAGTAGTACTAGGATGGGTGACCAGTCGAGAAGTTTTTCTTGGCTTGCGTGTGAGTGAGGAAAAAGAGAACAGTTAAGGCTAGTGGTGGTCTGTGGGACCAGTCATTATTCCTTAAACTCTACCGAGTGTTTCACAAAACCCTTACAAGGCTTGCCTTGGCATGGTACAATAAACAAATTTAAATTGTTCTCACTACTTAGGCTTAGGTAGCTGAGAAATTTATCAACCCATACAGATGGAATCATGATAAAGTTTAGAAGAAGGAAGTTCTAGAACCACTACAACATATGACATATTGATAGAATTGGAATCACATCTAGAATTTAAGCCAACCAACAAAGAAGCACTGCATAGAGTGACGAAGGAACCTTCATCAACACTCAATGCACTATTATCTCTACAGTGACATAAAATTTGCTTTATGTTAATTTAAGTAGATTTTTGTATAGAGAACTCTATAAAGAGTGGAGTCTATCATAATATAGCTCTTAATTTCTGGTACATAGCTTCATCTACATCAAAAAATCATAGATCAACACCCCAGGAACAAGACTCACGACTCTTCTATTCCAGCAGTAGCAGTCATTTCCTTTTCTAAAGTCATGGTGGACGAACACCACTCAATAAAAGAGCTCAGATTCTACCATTAGGGTGATCAGAGACAACCCCCTGCTTAAGCATCTCTAATAATAGTGAAGCAATCATCGTTAATAACAATTTAGGGGGAGCACCTCCACTATTTTAGCCATCAACATCACAAAAAGGTAACACATACATGATTGTCACAAAAGTATAAGAATCAAAGAAGCCAAGAAGGAAGTTCACTCTAGAGCTGATAACATTGAGCATTATTTTTCCTACTACACAACACCTCCTATAGTTTCTAACACTGAGGGATCCTCCTAATTCATTAATAGAGTACTACAACTCTAACTCTCATTGTGAATTTCATCACAACAAGGGGTACAAGAGAGCCTCAAGTCTTGCTTTGATGTGAGTCATTGAAGACCTCATAGAATTTGATAAGTGTCACATCAAAAATTGTAGCTATGATCACCTTCATTGAAGAACATATTGTGGGGATGATCTAGTCTTTGAAAAAAAAACCTTTCCAATTTTCTCCTTATAACATGTGTCATTGTGGAAGTTGACGAGAAAAAGGTAGGTGATCCCTAGTGGAGTAACCGACCAATCATTATACCAGGGGAAGAGTTGAATACAAATGTTCCACCCATGTAGATTATGAGAGTTTTCATCTTACCAGGGCTAGTAACATCCCAAGAATCCACACTTCTAATGATTCTAAGAGCTCAAAACAATAACTAGGAACATGTAACATATTGAATTTTGGGTGCTAAATTTGTTCTGATCTATAAATTGTCATCTTCCCTAAAATAAACTGTTTTATGAGGTAGTGATGTATTCCAAGTCTCATTTGATGATATGTTAGATCATGGTCTTAGATTGAGCTCCTTATCAATCAATTCTTCTTAGTTCAGAATTAATCCCTCTATTTAGCATCATCATTCATTCTGATATCAGTTAGTGCAATCTGAACCGGTTATGCTGATATATCTCTATTAGGCCCCACATCAATAGAGTGATCTTGTTTTGAGGAACAATGGATTGGAATCATCTAAATTTATTAAATGAATGGAAGTATAGATTGAAGTGATGACCACTATAAATAGTATTGGTTGGAGCATCAATATTAGAACTTTATGTAAGACCCCTGACCTAGCTTAGTGCTTGATCTTGCATTTTTTTCTTAATTAGATGCTTAAACCTTAATCTAATCATGTGATGCACCTTAATAACTTGTGACATGGTTATGTTTTAGTTTGGTCCAGTTTGGTTGATGTTTGAGCTAGTTATGCTATATGTATGGTTGTTTTGAACCAAGTTGCAATTTACCCATGTCGAGGGTTTATATTGCAATTTGTAATATTTTGGATGTGCCTCGTGTGCTTTACCATCATGAGAGAGAGAATGATTATTAAGGGGCACCAAACCTTGGTTGATGAGGTGGCATCATGTGTGTTGAGATAGGGTTTGCATGGATGCTTGAGTTGTTAGTGTCAACCGTGTTGGTGTGACCTTTGTAGCGACCTATGTGTTTTGTGTCATTGAGAGTGCTTCGACTGATGCACCTTGTTTTTGTTGGTTTGTGGAGACCTAGGTACCTTGTCCTTGGTCGTGGTCTCTAGGGTTTTCTTATGTTGAGGTGTGTGTGTTTACTTATTATTTGAGTGACATTGTGTAGCGATTGCTATTATGTCTACCCTTGGGTTTTGCTTCGATCAAATGTGGGTTGAGTAGTCTTGATGTCGCTACTCAACCTTGGTTTTAATGTTCTTTTGATGCATGCATATCTAGAGTGCTTGCATGACTGTGGTTTTGATGGACATGTGTCCTTAGGTTCTCTAATATCTTGACACCTCATATCCCTTCACCTCTCTCCTACCCTTGAGTATTTGTACCCCTTCTTTCACATGTAGGTAACCCTTTTAGATCTCTTCTTTGTCTCTTCTTGCATGTGTTTAGCCTTGACCTTGGTGGTGCAAGTGGAGGTGCTGATCTTGGAGAAGTTGATCATTCTCCTCTTGCATGTAGTGATCTAGGGCTTGATCATCTCCCTTATGGTGGTTCTTGGTTATCTTTGATCTTGGTAAGTAGTTGTCTCTCTTTGATCTCATTTTTGTTGAAACCTATCTCTATCTCTCTTTTATTGGATGTTAGACTATCGATTACCATGATGGCTATCTTGAGGAACTTCTCTCCATATAGGTCAAGACTATGGTTTGACCATAGTAGTACCTCTTTGAGATGAAGCTCTCCTTATTCTCCTTTCTTTTTCATCATAGGGTTTTAACCCTCTATCTTTTGATCTTCCTTTGACCTTGGTGTATTCTTCTTCTCTTAAGGTGATCTTTCTTAGAGTTGGAGTAATCCAAGCTTGGTGTTTCTCCTCTCTCTCGGAGATCGTGGCTTTTGGAGTTGACCTTCACCTCAAGTTGGGTTATATAACTGACTCCTCTATTATTTTTGCACCTTTATCTTGCTTGCATGGTACTGTTCAATTTCCTAATGTGATCATAAATTGTTTGATTATGCTATATTGATTTAGGGTTTAGGATTATTAAGTATTCTTGAATAGATCGCTCTTTCTCCTAAACCCTAATTCATGTACTCAAAATCTAAGTGATGGTGGAGTTGTTGTTTCTTACATGCACCTTGAATGTTAGTTTTATCACTATGTTTAGGGTTCGACTACCATATGTTAGATGGAAGTTTTAGTTCTTGTATACATGTGTTAGATATTTTAGTTTCTCTCTATTTTCATGGTTTCCTTACTAATCTTGATGATTGTTGTTTTAGGGTTTTTAAGTTCATTATACTCGGGTGGTTCTTACCTTGGTGATGCTTGAGTTTGTTGATGTTAAACCTCTATTTTTGGTTGGCTTATGTTTTTAGTCCTCTATGGTTTCTATGACCATATTGGTGGTGACCTTGGGTTCTGATTTGGTTGCCATAATCCGAACCCTAGCTACCTTGGTTGTTACATGAGATGCTTTGGGGTCGCTACGTTTGAGCTCTTGTGTTGGTCACTACACAAGATGGCATGTTTGGTCAAAATGGCTTTGGTTTGATGGATTGTCGCTACCTAGGGTGGTTTGGTCGCTACAAACCCTAACCCTAGTTTCTCTTATGGTCGCTACATGTAGTTTATTTTAGAGCTCTCTACAACTTATTTCTAAGTAGGTGTTACAAGTGATATGTGGTTTGGTCTCTATACATGTTGAGCCATGTGGTCACTACACATGTTGAGCCATGTGGTCGCTACACATGTTGAGACATGTAGTCTCTATACATTTGAATCATGTGGTTGCTACACTTGTGAGTCATGTGGTCACTATGTGGTTTGGCAAAGCATGTTGATGTTTTGAATGCTTGATGGTTGATCATGTTTGACCCATGTGTTCCAAGGATATGGGAACTGATGTACCTAGGGTTTGATGTTAAGTGCTGTGATGGAAACCTTAATCAATTATCTATGAAAACTCTAACCCTAATTTGAGCACATGATCTAATTGCTTATCTTTGTTGAAGTGATTATCATATAATGATGTTTTATCTCTCCTACTCGTGTAACCATAATGTTGTAGCTTGAATGCACCTCATATCTTGTGATTGCTATGGTAAATCTTATATGACATAGGGTGGTGACTATGAGACTTTATGAGGCATGATAAAATAATGATGTTATGCAGGAACTATGTGATTGGGTCTTATGACCTGGAAGAGGCTTAATGCCTAATGTGAGGTGATATCCTCTAGTAATGTGATGAGGGATGGTTATCCCCTAATGATATGATAATGGTGATGGCCTGGTATAAGGCAAAGAGATAATATCATGTGATGGTGTGATCTACTTATTGTTAATATATTTTATATCTTATGACATTGCAACCTACCCTTATCTTTGTAGAAATTTTTTGAGTTTGTACGTAGTAACTTGATTCATGCACTATAAGATATCCAATTGGTGTGATTAATCAAGTGAAACCCTAATCATGTAGGTTTCCATGATCCATAGATCCATCTTTAGCATCAATACTTGTTGGATGTTGAAACGAGTAATTCTTACGGGAAACTCAGAGTGCATATTGTTGAATTTGTGTGGGCAAGTTGAGTATATATCCTTGCATCCACAATCATTGGTTTTGAGGATTGTTGCGACCATACTTCGGTAGGATAACGCTCGAGATTGTATCTCAGATGACATGTTTTAGGGATGGTTGCAATCATACTCTAGAAGGAGAACTGTTGCAGTCATATCTCAATAGTGTTGTGCCTATATACTAAGGCGAATTAGGCTGATTTGTAGTTTGACTTTACATGTCACTACGACAGACTTGGACTGACCAAGGGTGTGGGAGATCATAGGAGTCTGGCTCTCCTAGATCTTGTATGGAAGTGATTTTGACTTATCAGTAGTCATTTGGAGCATGAGTGGTATACCACATCTCCATAGAGCATAATAAAATATGTAATACAGTCATGTAGTATAATTGCTTAGGTTTAAACATGCTTCACATTGGATGACCATTTGCCTTATTTCTTATATTGTTTAGTTAATAACAATTATACATGTTCTTCATATTCCTTTTGTGAATATATGATAATCTATTGATCAGTTGTAGTTGCTTAAACTACTTAATCATTTAGATGAATCTGCTCATCCTGTTAACAGTGTTGCCTTTCTGCTCTATAATTAATCTGTGTTAACAATAGTTGTTGGTGGAGAGTTATATCTCTTGCTGGTATGTTAGTCTCACCCCATGGGTATCCACATCTTTTAGGTGGTCGCACACAAAGAGGTAGAGATCGTGCGGCTGAGGAAGAGCAGTAAGGAGAGAAGTTTGAAGGTTGGATATTTTTCTAGCATTTTATAGTAGAGTCATATGCATCGTCCCCTGTACTCTTAGGTCCTTGAGTTTTTTTTTTGATGTTGTACATCGATATGAGGTTTTGGCAGTATGCCATGGTTATACATGTATGGATTGTGTGTATATATATATACACACACATTTATATACATATACATATATACATATTTATACATATATATACATATATATACATATATATATATATATATATATATATATATATATATATATATATATATATATATATATATATATATATATATATATATATATATATATATATATATATATATATATATATATATATATATATATATATATATATATATATATATATATATATATATATGAACAGGTTACTTTAGTGACATGTTGTGGCAAGTTAGCTAGTGAATAGTGATGTACATACCTTTCTGGTATGATATGTAATATAGGTGGTATATTTTGAGGACATGGATATTATATGCTCTACTTTTGTGTAGCTATATAAAATTGGTTCAAATTTGCCATTTTTTTGGTAATATGGATGTTTTAGTGTTGATTCTGCACTTTATTTTGAGTAATTTCACTCGTGGAGGTGGGTTGTCACATGGAAAAGTTGGTATCAGATCTCTAGGTTCACTGAGTCTACAAGGACATAAGACTAGGGTTTGTGTCTATTCTTGTGTATCCAACATATATAATGGCAACTTCTTCTTATGAGGATGGAGAAGAAGAAGGGAAAAGATGTGTGTGGAGAACATGAAGAACATGCTGAGAGTAGTGTTGCTGCACCAGGAGGTGGTGTGAGGAGGTAGAAAAGGTAGATGGAGTTCCTAAAGTACCTAAGTTCAACCCAACAACTATGGCCAATCACACTTTTCAGTCCATGTTTGGATAGTTCATGGCCACGATGACACATATGGTAGATAGAATGCTCATACCACATGCAAGGTAAGTTGTCCCCAATGCATAATTCTAGGGTTCTAGAAAGACCTTTGAGAGGTCAAGGTGCATGGGGGAAATAGAATACACTAGTACGGCAGACCCAACATATGCAGATATGTGGTTGGCAGAGTTGGAGAAGGCCTTCTCAATATCCCAAAAGAGGATAAGGTGATGCATGTGGTGTACCTAATGAAGGGCAGTGTTGGCCATTGGTGGGCCATTGATGAAGGAAAAGAGGCATGTGTGGTGACCAGTTGGGAGGACGTTTAGTAGTAGTTTGTACGCTAATACTTCTCAGAGACCTATCTAGATGAGAAGATCTCACAATTTGAGAAGCTCCGACAGGGATCTATGATGATCAATGAGTAAGAGGCCAAGTTCATTGAGCTTCTAAGGTTTTTCCTACATATGGCTATGATAGGTAAGGATAGGATCAAACATTTTGAGAAAGGTTTGAGCTTAGAGTTGCGACGACAGTGTCTGGTTTTAGAGAACAGGGAGAGGTTTGCCACATTTGTGGATTATGTGAGGAGGATAAAACAGTCAATTGTGGAGAAGTGTGATGCAAACACTAAGAAGAGGTTGGCACAATATTAGGGGTAGTTTTCTAGAGGCTTCAAGAAGTGTAGGTTTTCATTGCCTCTGTCATAGCAGAGGTCAATTGTTCAATCACAATGGTTGTTGAGAAAGGGCAGAGGTAGTAGTTTTTTTTCGGCATGTTCTCACAGTGTGGCATCAGTTTTAGTGGTAGGGTCATCTAGGCCATAGTTTGAAACAAGGACCTAATATAGGTGTGGACCACCGAGGCACTTAAGGTCATTTGGTCTGGTGAAGGATGAGAAGGTGACTCAAAAGCTGAGACAAAGTCAGCAAGGGTCACAATAGTGGTAGTTCAACAGTGGTGGTGGCAGAGGATATGGTCATCCTTCACAGGTTGATTTGTTTGGACAGGCCAGCAGAGGATGGGGGAGGCAATAGGCAATGACTCGATTCTATGCTATAAGACAACCAAAAGGAGTAGTCAACCCATATATTGTGACAAATTAGATGGAGTTATTTCATTATGATTCGTCTTCTTCTTGTTTTATATCTATTTTGGTTGATCTAGGTGTGATGCACTCTTTTATCACTAGAGAAGTGATATCTAATTGTTATTTTCCAATTATTCATTGATGTGATAATCTCTCCCTAGAAACACCTTTGGTTGGTTCCACAGAGTTGCGGGAGGTATGCCCATCTTGTGTTCTTTCTTTCTCAAGATACAACATTCAAGTGGACCTTATACCACTTGACATGCAAGGATTTGAAGTGATCCTTGGAATTGATACTTTGAAGAAGTACTGGGTGGTCTTGGACTATAGTTCCAATGTGTCTACGTTCTATGACGATAATGTTTTGTGGGTCTTCCAAGGAGATCAGAAGATTCTTCCAACATGTTTGGTGTTAGAAATGACAGTAGAGAGGCTAATGTGGCAAGGTTGTGAGGTTTTTTTGGCACATGTGGTAGATACTAAGGTGAGGATTCCTACTATCCATGAGGTACCAGTTGTTTGTGACTTTGAGGATGTGTTTCTCAATGAGTTTCCTGGTGTTCCCTTATCTCAAGAGATTAATTTTGAGATCAATCTAGTTCCTGGTACACAATCGATAGCAAAAACAACATACAAGATCACACCAACTGAGATGCAAGAGCTGAAGAAGTAGTTGCAAGAATTTCTTGAGAAGGGCTTTATCAGACTGAGCACTTCCCCTTAGGGTGCTCCTGTGTTGTTTGTTAAAAATAAGGACGTATCTATGAGGTTCTGCATCGACTACCAACACTTGAACAAGGTGACGATCAAGAAGAAGTATCCCTTGCCAAGGATAGATGATATGTTTTATCAGTTGAGAGATACCACAATTTTCTCAAAGATAGATGTGAGGTCAGGATACCATCAGTTGTAGAACCCAAGTGATCTTTTAGACTAGGTATGGCCACTACGAGTTTGTAGTTATGTTGTTTGGGATAACCAATGCACCAACAACATTCATGGATCTGATGAACATGGTGTTTAGGCCTTATATTGATCGGTTCATGGTTGTGTTCATTGACAACATCCTGATCTACTCCCGTGATATCCAGCAACATAAGCAACATTTACGGTAGGATTTGACATCTCTAAGACAACATAAGTTGTATGCCAAGTTCAACAAGTGTGAATTTTGGCTAAAAGAGGTGTCTTTCCTTAGACACATGATATCTGTTGAGGGTGTTTGTGTGGATCCCAATAAGGTTCAATTTGTGTCAGAATGGGAGCAACTAAAGACACCAATAGAGGTTTGTAGTTTCCTTGGTTTGGAAGGCTATTATAGAATATTCATCAAGAACTTCAGTGTTGTGGTGTTACCCCTAATGAAGTTGACAAGGAAAGGTGTATCGTTTGTCTGGGATGACAAGTATCACCTACTTTTGAAGGAGAATATGACCAATACACCAGTGCTAGTGTTTCCTAAATAGGGGAAAGGTTTATATCATCTTTTGTGATCCATCAAAGAATGGTTTGGGTTGTGTGCCGATGCAACATAAAAATGTAATTTATTTTGCTTCATGACAACTTAAGAAATGTGAGGAGTACCTGACACATGGTTTAAACTTGCTTCTATGGTCCATGCTTTGAAGATTTGGACACACTACCTTTATGGTGAGAAGTTTCAAATCTTCATTGGCCATAAGAATATATAGTACTTATTCTTGAAGCAGGAGCTCAACATGCGGTAGAGATACTGGATGGAGATGATCAAGAACTATGATTGCACCATAGATTACCATCAAAGGAAGGCAAACATATCAGTAGATGCCTTGAGAAGGAAATATTCTTCGTCATCATCTAATGATAAGGCATAGTTATGTTCCTTGGTATGCCATATGAGGGAAATGTTGGTGCCTTTTCTCCAAATTAATGTGAAGTTGGAGGTATCCTTGTTGGTAGGCTTGTTGGCCCATTTACATGTGAAGCCTTTGATGATGTAGTAGATCAGAGATGCATAGTGTGATGATACTACAATACAATAGATCTGAGTAGAGTTTGGCAGTGAGGAGTGTGATGGCTTCCATTGTGGCAACACATCCCATTATCACACAGATAACGAGGTGTTACGCGAAAATGTGCGGAAAACACCATAACCACAGATTATCAAAAACACGGGTTAATTAAAACCGATTGCGGAAAACTGATAAACTGTGAAACTATTACTTTCCAGTCCTCATCCTGCACAGAAACATGTCATATAAATATGTACATACACAAGATCTGACACGTGTCCACAGCTCAGGAACAGCTGTCCATCCATCACATGAGTTCACCACCTGTTCATATATACATAAAGGCCCACATCCGGCCAACAACAGGATATACAGATATCATCGAACGATCTTCATGAAACATCGTCAAAACACTGCCAAGGACCTGAGAGTACAGGGATGACTCTAGACTCTACTACAAAACATCCAAAACAGCAGCATGTCCAACACTTGCCTTCTACTATTCCTCAAGCTGCTCGTCCGCAACACCACAACCATGACCACGACTACCTCGACCACCTAAAAAGGGTGTAAACCAGCGGAGTGAGACAATTGAACAATTGTCCCAGCGGGAAACGTAGCTCCCCACCGCAACTATAGAACCTCAGCAAGATAAACCATAACAACAATTATAACATGAGCAGATATATCAGAAGCAGTTATATATATATATAGCAAGATCATTCTTACCGGCAAGCATACCAGCTGTAATAAAGCGTAAAACCAGATGTCTTTCAAAGGAACATGACTATCAAGATGAGATATATCAACATGTAACTGCATATTAGAACAGGGTATAATGCCATATAACCTGATTATCAAGATAAAGTAGATTACCACATGACCTGCAAGGTATAACGGAATATTACACAAACAAGGCCTCAACCAATGTTTCGTGTTTGATTTGATCAGTAAATACTAAATGGCTGTATTACATTTTATTATGCCCTGAGGATTTGAACCGTACCGTTCAAATCCAACCTTTGGTTATGAAACCCAAGCCAGTGCCATACAAGGTCAATGGAAGAGCCGGACTCCACGACCTCCCACCTCATGGTCAGTACATGAGTACAACACAAGCAGGACCGCAGTCACATGCTGAAGTGGTCTAAGCCACAGGGTTAGCTCCATAGGCTACCCATTCTCTAGCCCGCCTTGGTACAGGTCACGTCGCTAGTAAAACTGAGCCACGGGCCTGTTCACCGTGCTCTGAGCCATGAACGCATTCATGCTCCATACATCACATATCCGGAGCCATGGGCCTGTTCACCATGCTCTACACACATATCTGAGTCTGCAACGGAAGTTACACTCTTACCTCCTCATTTTCAGGCTAGGAGCAACCTACACATATTCAACGATATGCGCTTCCAGGTTAACCTGTAGGAAAACTTGTTTCACCATCACCAAGTCCTGACGATGATGGATCTATGGCCAGGGCAAACTACATGATGTATTTCACTGTGCTTAATTAGTATCTTTTAGATGGATTGCAAGATTCAACCAAGTTATATAACATGCAAGATATAACGAAAAGTAAAGAACATTATATTATGATCTAATCATATCAACCTGATCCATCTTAAGGATCCAACATCACATGTTATCACTTGGCCTCTTGCCAACCATCCAGATCCATCTCAAGGATCATCACATACCATAGGGTCTCAACCCCTCATCATGTATTGTTACTGCCTCTCAAGGCTCACATCATCATCATGGGACCAACACATCACATACATAATCTTATAGAGCAATTATCAAGGTAATGTTACTCATCACATATGTCACATAGCCCTTACATGGCTACCCATCACCTGCATGGTTAGGATGCACAATAACCATAGATTCAACATCATGAAATATCATTCAAGATAATCTACTTATCAATAATACACTTATCTAATAATCAAGTGTATTAAGTACATCATTAACAAACCATAATGATGCTTACCCTTATCTTAAGATTATACAAACAATCAAGGTATATAGTATACAGAACCAACATTATTATTACCAATGTCATTATTGTTGCCATCAACTATTTTCATCTTTATCATGAAGCAACCATTAATATAACTGTCACTTAGCATCATTATTACCATCATTATCATCATTAAGCAACTACTAGAGTAGTTATCATCATCTTCTTTATCATTAACAATTAAGCATGACAGGTCACATCATGCATCTATTACATGAGGGCTAACATCATATACATTACTATCATTAGCATCCTTATTGTTTGCAAGGCAACATATACATTGTTGATATCACAAACACCACCATCGTTTATATAGTTAATGGATAAGCATCCACTTCCATCACATAAGGGACCGCCACCAAAGAAACTCATACCCTCACTATAGCCTCACAACCCTCATCTAATAACCTATCATCCAACATGGGTATCGGCCAACCTCACTAACCCTATCGACCATCACCCACTACTACCCTATCGGCCAACAGACTCTACTGACCCTATCGACCATCACACTCATGCACATAGGGTAGGGTATCGCCCAACATGGCTATCGGCCATTAGGGCTATCGGCCATCATGGTGTCGGCCATCAGGGCACATAGCCTATCGTCCAACATGGCACTGCTTGGCCCTATCGTCCACCACATGGACAAGGAGATAACTCAACACAAGAGCACCCATTCTATCGTCCAACTCAAGGACATCCATGTCGCCCAACACCGTCAGACCATATCGCCCAACAAGAGAGAGAGAGAGAGAGAGAGAGAGAGAGAGAGTATCGCCCATCTCCAAGGGTACTCACCATATCGGCCAACAAACCCTAGCTCACCCTATCGCCCAACTCAAGGGCAAGGGTATCGGCCAACCTAAAGGACTCATCATGTCGCCCAACACCAACTACCATATCGTCCACCAAGGGGAACACCATGTCGTCCAACTCAAAAACAAGGTGTTGCTCAACCCAAGGAACCATATCGCCCAACATGGTCACCATGTCGGCCAACATCCATACTAGGTCAACCTATCGTTCAACCCAAGAGGAAGGGTGTTGCCCAACACCAAGAACACTGATATCGTTCAACTCAAGGACAAGGGTGTTTCCCAACACACCCACAAGGAAGGGATATCGCCCAACCCTAGGTCATCTTCAACCTCCAACACTAAGAAGCACAAACCCTAAAAAGCAAGGTATACAAGGAACCCTAAACCCAAGAGAGGGATATCGGCCACTAAAGGAAACTGAAGCAAGATGCTCAAGCAAGGAACTAAGCTAGATTACTAACATGTAAAAAGGTTAAAGCTAGAGGTAAGAGAGTTAGGGTTAGAAACTATGCAACCCGCCTTAAGCTCCAAGGAAGAAGATGCACTTTGAGCTCCAAGGTTGTCGGCCACCAAAGCTCCAAAGCACTCCAGGGTCCAAAGCTATCGTCCACCAGGCTGCTCCAAGAAGGTGTATCGGCCACCACTTCAGCTCCAAGGAAGTGTATCAGCCACCACTTCAGCTCCAAGGAAGTGTATCGGCCACCACTTCAGCTTCCAAGGAAGTGTATCGGCCAACACAAGCAAGATGGAGAGGGATATCGTGCACCAAGGGTGGAGGGGAGACCAAAAGAGCAAAGGAGACTAAGGCAAGGAGAAGAGCTACCTATATAGGAAGAAGGGGAGGAGAAACCAAGGTACAACCATGCTATGTGTCGTCCACCCAAGGGACACATGTCCACCAACTCAAGCCACCTCTCATGCAAGCCATAAGGCACTTGTCCAAGATGTGCACCATGTGTCCACCAACCAAGCCAAGTCATTTGGGTGACACACCAAGCAACTGGGCGACACACCACCTGCCCTGGGCGACACAAGGCTCAAGCAAGCCCAAACAAGGAACTCCAAGGCCCAAACAAGCTCAACTCAGGCCCAAAGGACTCAAACAACAAGCCCAAGCCTTCCTCTCAACCCTAGAGGAAGCAAAGAGGAAAAACATCTCACAAGATGGCAAACTTGCACACAAAACCCTAGACTTGGGTTATTTGCAAGTAGCCCCTTGAAATCTCAACAAAGCACAACCAAACCCTAATCACCACTAAAGGTGATTAGCAAGCATCAAACCACTAAGGTTAAGCAAAACAAACAGGGTAAACCCTAAACGCAGGTCAGGGTCCTTACAACCATAAACCTCTACAAAAGGATTTCGTCCCCGAAATCCGAAGAGAAAAGCGAGGGATACTTCCTCCTCATCTCTTCCTCAAGCTCCCACGTGGCTTCCTCAACGCCACGGTGATGCCAAAGGACCTTCACAAGAACCAGATCCTTTCTCTTCAGCTTCTTGACTCTTATGTCAAGGATCATCATAGGAACCTCTTCATAAGTCACATCTTTGTCAAGCTCAACTTCAACTGGTTGTATCACTGTTCCTGTATCCGGATGACTTTTCTTTAGCATACTGACATGGAACACTGGATGTAACCTGTGCAACTCTGGAGGCAATTCTAACTCATAAGCCACCTTGCCAACACGTGCTAAGACTGAGTAAGGCCCCATATATCTGGGAGCTAACTTACCTTTCCATCCAAACCTCAACACACCTTTCCACGGAGAGACTTTAAGATACACCTTGTCTCCCACCTGGAACTCCAAGGGTCGTCGGCGATTGTCTGCATAAGACTTCTGCCTGTCTTGTGCCACTTTCAACTGTTGTTGTATCACCTTGATCTTTTCTGTCGTTTGCTGTACTAACTCAGGACCCAAAAGCTGATACTCACCTGATTCATACCAACACAAAGGAGATCTGCATTTCCTTCCATACAAGGCCTCATAAGGAGCCATGTCGATGCTTCGTTGATAACTGTTGTTGTAGGCAAACTCTATCAAACTGAGATGTACGTCCCAACTGCCAAGGAACTGCAAAACACAAGCACGAAGAAGATCCTCCAAAGTCTGAATAGTCCTCTCAGACTATCCATCTATCTGCGGGTGGAAAGCGGTACTGAACTTCAACTGCGTTCCCATCGCCCTGTGCAACTGTTCCCAAAAACGACTTGTAAACTGAGGACCTCTATCAGAAACTATCATTGCTGGCACACCATGCAAACAAACTATCTCATCCACATATACTCGAGCGAGCTTTTCAGCTGTATACGTGGTCTTCACATGTATGAAATGGGCAGACTTCGTTAATCTGTCCACTATCACCCAAATGGAATCATGATTCTTAGTTGTCCTGGGTAGACCAACTACGAAATCCATGGTTATATGATCCCATTTCCACTGTGGTATAGGAAAAGGTTGCAACGTACCTTCCGGCTTTTGATGCTCAGCCTTGACTTGCTGACACACCGCACACCTAGTCACAAACTTAGCTACATCTTTCTTCAAGCCGGGCCACCAGTACAAGTCCTTCAGACTATGATACATTTTGGTGACGCCTGGATGCATAGCATACATCGACGTGTGTGCTTCCTCGAGCACCAACTTCCTCAGATTATCAGCATCTAATCCTATTATGATAGAAAACCACTCCATCCTCGGACTCATGGAACCCATCACGCTTTTCGCTACCAAACTCTGATCTGTTTAACTGTACTGTACCATCTGTTTGCTGTGCATCCTTGATCTGCTGTCTCAACGTGGGCTTGATTTGCATCTGTGCTAAAAGTCCAGCTAACAAGGAAACCTCCATCTATACGTTCATCTACCGTAAGGAGACTAACATGTCCCACCTATGGCATACCAAAGAACTCATCTGTGCCTTCTTGGGAGTAGAAGACTTTTTGCTAAGCGCGTCTGCTACCACATTCGCCTTACCAGGATGATACTCGACAGTGCAATCATAATCATTGATCAACTCCATCCACCGACGCTGTCGCATGTTCAACGCTTGCTGTGAGAAGATGTACTTCAGATTCTTGTGATCTGTAAAGATCTGACACACTTCCCCATAAAGATAGTGTCTCCAAATCTTTAACGCATGAACCACTGCTGCTAGCTCCAAGTCATGGGTCGGATAGTTCTCCTCGTGTTTCTTAAGCTATCGCGAAGCAAAAGAAACCACATGATCTTCCTGCATCAGCACACAACCCAAACCTTTCTTGGACGCATCACAGAAAACAACATAGCCTTTTCCAGATTCTGGCAAGATCAACACTGGAGCACTGGTTAGCTTTTCCTTCAAACTTTGGAAAGCTTGCTGACATCGATCATTCCAAACAAAAGGTACATCCTTCCGGGTCAACTTCGTCATCGGTAGAGCTATCGAACTGAAGTCCTTGATAAACCTCCGGTAGTATCCTGCTAGACCAAGGAAACTACGAACTTCCGTCGGCGTCTTCAGCTGTTCCCAATCCGCAACGGATTCCACTTTCTTTGGATCTACTTTGACTCCTTCAACAGATATCACATGACCTAAGAAAGTCACTTCATCCAACCAGAACTCACACTTACTAAACTTAGCATACAACTGATGTTGACGAAGGAGAGTCAACGCTTGACGAAGATGTTGCTCATGCTCTAGCCGGTTCCGACTATAGATCAAGATGTCGTCTATAAAAACTACAACAAACTGATCTAAGAACGGACGAAACACTCTGTTCATCAGGTCCATGAAAGCAGCAGGTGCATTGGTTAATCCAAATGGCATAACCACAAACTCAAAATGACCATACCTCGTCCTAAGAGCTGACTTTGGTACGTCATCCGCCTTTATCCTCAACTGATGATATCCAGACCGTAGATCGATCTTCGAAAACACTGTAGCACAACGCAACTGATCGAACAGGTCATCTATCCTCGGCAACGAGTACTTATTCTTGATCGTGACCTTGTTCAACTGTCGGTAGTCTATACACAACCGCATCGAACCATCCTTCTTCTTAACGAACAACACGGGAGCACCCCAAGGTGACGTGCTCGGTCTGATGAAACCTTTCTCCAACAACTCTTGTAACTGCTTCTTCAACTCTACCATCTCTGCTGGAGCCATCCTATAAGGTGTCTGTGCAATCGGCTGCGTTCCCGGAACCAGATTGATCTCAAAATCGATCTCTCGGGGTGGAGGAACACTAGGAAACTCCTCGGGAAACACATCTACAAACTCTCGGACCACTGACACTTCTTCAAGGTTAAGGCCTTTCGCCTTGGTATCCACAACGGTATCCACAACGTGAGCTAAGAACACCTCACATCCTTGTCGCAACAACCTATCTGCCACCATAGCTGACACCAGACACGTCGAAAGAATCTTCCTATCTCCCTGGAAGATCCACTTCTCTCCAGCAACATCAAACACCTCCTGCTTGGAACCACAGTCCAAGACAACCTTATACTTCTCTAAGGTATCCATCCCAAGGATAACATCGAAACCATGCATATCAAATGGTATGAGATCCACCTGAATGTTGTGTCCCGAAAAAGACAAAACACAAGATGGACACTCTTCTTGAAGCAAAGAGGAACCATCAAGAGGGGTTTCTAACAACAAGCTATCCTTCTTACAACTAACATGTAGATGACAGTTTTCAAGCATACTATAGGCGATAAAAGAGTGTGTAGCACCCGGGTCAACCAGAACAGATATAAAGCAAGAAGAAGACATATCAGAATGAAATAACTCCATCTGACCTGTCACCACTCGCGGGTTGACTATCGCCTCCGGCTGATTCATGGCATAGAATCGAGCCGTAGCTTGCTGTCCACGACCTCTGCTCCCTTGAGCAGACGATCCAGCTTGAGACGCTTGACCGTGTCCTCGTCCTCTGCTACCACTGGGCTGTGGTCTCTCAGACTTCTGGAAACTCTGCCTCGGTTGCTGCGTCACTTCAACATCTCTATTCGGGCAATTGAACTTCCAATGCCCGACTTGTCCACAGAGATGACATGCTCTATTGTCAACTCGTGGCCTAGATGGCCCTGTCACTGCGACGAAAGCTGAACTGTGTGCCTTAGACGATGAAGAAACATAACCTTTTCCCTTACTCGGAGACCACTGAGATGGTACACCTACACTTCTCATCACTGACGGTGCCGAAAACCTGGGCTTTTTGAAGCCACCAAACCTTCGTCCTTGAAACTGAGCAGGTCTTTTAAGAGACACTGACTCTCTTTTCTCCCTTACTGTCCTCTCGATCCGTCGAACTGATTCCACAAACGTAGCAAACCACTCTCGGTTTTCCAGCGCAGACACAGGGGTTGTCAACTCAGCACTCAAACCCTTCTCGAAACGTCTGATCCGTTCATCATCTGTCGCTGCCATGTGAGGACAGAACCTCAACAGATCCATAAACTTAGCTTCATACTCGGGGATGTTCATCGTTCCTTGCCGCAACTTCTCAAACTGACTGATCTTCTCATCCAGGTATGTCTTCGGAAAGTATCTGGTGACGAACTCGCGCCGAAACACTTCCCAACAGATCACCTCACCAGGCCGCTTCTCTTCCTCGATGGTCCACCAGTGACCAGCACTACCCTTCAAAAGGTAGACGACATGCTTTACTTTTTCTGCTTCGGGGATGTCGAGGATCTGGAAAGCCTTTTCAAGACTCGTCAGCCACAGATCTACATCCGCTGGATCATCCGTTCTAGCATAATCCGAAGCTCCGACTCGGCGAAGCCGCTCAAAGGTCTTCCCAATACCCGATGCTTCTCCATGGGGAACCTGTAATCACGGAGGAGGCACTGGTAATCGCTCAACCATGAGATTCATCGTAGCCATTAACTGCCCCATAAGCTGTTGGTAGGCAGGGTGTTCAAGTATGGCTGGGTCTGGTTGGGGGACCTCAGGCACCCGATCTTCATGTGCCCGTCCATCTGCTCCATCAACCGATGAAGCATCACTATGCTCAGGAGCATGTTCTTCGTGGTTTCCAGACATCTTGGTTTTCTTCTGCTGAGGGCAGAAGATTTTTGTAAGATATCCTGGGAAACTCATAAGAACAGACTCAACCTAGTCCTAGATCCCTGTAGACTCAGTGAACCTAAAGCTCTGATACCAAAACTTGTGGCAACACATCCCATTATCACACAGATAACGAGGTGTTACGCGAAAACGTGCGAAAAACACCATAACCACAGATTATCAAAAACACAGGTTAATTAAAACCGATTGCGGAAAACTGATAAACTGTGAAACTATTACTTTCCAGTCCTCATCCTGCACAGAAACATGTCATATAAATATGTACATACACAAGATCTGACACGTGTCCACAGCTCAGGAACAACTGTCCATCCATCACATGAGTTCACCACCTGTTCATATATACATAAAGGCCCACATCCGGCCAACAGCAGGATATACAGATATCATCGAACGATCTTCGTGAAACATCGTCAAAACACTGCCAAGGACCTGAGAGTACAGGGATGACTCCAGACTCTACTACAAAACATCCAAAACAGCAGCATGTCCAACGCTTTCCTTCTACTGTTCCTCAAGCTGCTCGTCCGCAACACCACAACCATGACCACGTCTACCTCGACCACCTAAAAAGGGTGTAAACCAGCGGAGTGAGACAATTGAACAATTGTCCCAGCGGGAAACATAGCTCCCCACCGCAACTATAGAACCTCAGCAAGATAAACCATAACAACAATTATAACATGAGCAGATATATCAGAAGCAGTTATATATATATATATATATATATATATATATATATATATAGCAAGATCATTCTTACCGGCAAGCATACCAGCTGTATTAAAGCGTAAAACCAGATGTCTTTCAAAGGAACATGACTATCAAGATGAGATATATCAACATGTAACCGGATATTAGAACAGGGTATAATGCCATATAACCTGATTATCAAGATAAAGTAGATTACCACATGACCTGCAAGGTATAATGGAATATTACACAAACAAGGCCTCAACCAATGTTTCGTGTTTGATTTGATCAGTAAATACTAAATGGCTGTATTACATTTTATTATGCCCTGAGGATTTGAACCATACCGTTCAAATCCAACCTTCGGTTACGAAACCCAAGCCGGTGCCATACAAGGTCAATGGAAGAGCCGGACTCCACGACCTCCCACCTCATGGTCAGTACATGAGTACAACACAAGCAGGACCGCAGTCACATGCTGAAGTGGTCTAAGCCACTGGGTTAGCTCCATAGGCTACCCATTCTCTAGCCCGCCTTGGTACAGGTCACGACGCTAGTAAAACTGAGCCACGGGCCTGTTCACCGTGCTCTGAGCCATGAACGCATTCATGCTCCATACATCACATATCCTGAGCCATGGGCCTGTTCACCATGCTCTACACACATATCTGAGTCTGCAACCGAAGTTACACTCTTACCTCCTCATTTTCAGGCTAGGAGCAACCTACACATATTCAACAATATGCGCTTCTAGGTTAACCCGTAGGAAAACCTGTTTCACCATCACCAAGTCCTGACGATGATGGATCTATGGCCAGGGCAAACTACATGATGTATTTCACTGTGCTTAATTAGTATCTTTTAGATGGATTGCAAGATTCAACCAAGTTATATAACATGCAAGATATAACAGAAAGTAAAGAACATTATATTATGATCTAATCATATCAACCTGATCCATCTTAAGGATCCAACATCACATGTTATCACTTGGCCTCTTGCCAACCATCCAGATCCATCTCAAGGATCATCACATACCACAGGGTCTCAACCCCTCATCATGTATTGTTACTGCCTCTCAAGGCTCACATCATCATCATGGGACCAACACATCACATACATAATCTTATAGAGCAATTATCAAGGTAATGTTACTCATCACATATGTCACATAGCCCTTTCATGGCTACCCATCACCTGCATGGTTAGGATGCACAATAACCATAGATTCAACATCATGAAATATCATTCAAGATAATCTACTTATCAATAATACACTTATCTAATAATCAAGTGTATTAAGTACATCATTAACAAACTATACTGATGCTTACCCTTATCTTAAGATTATACAAACAATCAAGGTATATAGTATACAAAACCAACATTATTATTACCAATGTCATTATTGTTGCCATCAACTATTTTCATCTTTATCATGAAGCAACCATTAATATAACTATCACTTAGCATCATTATTACCATCATTATCATCATTAAGCAACTACTAGAGTATTTATCATCATCTTCTTTATCATTAACAATTAAGCATGACAGGTCACATCATGCATCTATTACATGAGGGATAACATCATATACATTACTATCATTAGCATCCTTATTGTTTGCAAGGCAACATATACATTGTTGATATCACAAACACCACCATCATTTATATAGTTAATGGATAAGCATCCACTTCCATCACATAAGGGACCGCCACCAAAGAAACTCATACCCTCACTATAGCCTCACAACCCTCATCTAATAACCTATCATCCAACATGGGTATCGGCCAACCTCACTAACCCTATCGACCATCACCCACTACTACCCTATCGGCCAACAGACTCTACTGACCCTATCGACCATCACACTCATGCACATAGGGTAGGGTATCGCCCAACATGGCTATCGACCATCATGGTGTCGGCCATCAGGGCACATAGCCTATCGTCCAACATGGCACTGCTTGGCCCTATCGTCCACCACATGGACAAGGAGATAACTCAACACAAGAGCACCCATTCTATCGTCCAACTCAAGGACATCCATGTCGCCCAACACCGTCAGACCATATCGCCCAACAAGAGAGAGAGAGAGAGAGAGAGAGTATCGCCCATCTCCAAGGGTACTCACCATATCGGCCAACAAACCCTAGCTCACCCTATCGCCCAACTCAAGGGCAAGGGTATCGACTAACCTAAAGGACTCATCATGTCGCCCAACACCAGCTTCCATATCATCCACCAAGGGGAACACCATGTCGTTCAACTCAAAAACAAGGTGTTGCTCAACCCAAGGAACCATATCGCCCAACATGGTCACCATGTCGGCCAACATCCATACTAGGTCAACCTATCGTTCAACCCAAGAGGAAGGGTGTTGCCCAACACCAAGAACACTGATATCGTTCAACTCAAGGACAAGGGTGTTGCCCAACACACCCACAAGGAAGGGATATCGCCCAACCCTAGGTCATCTTCAACCTCCAACACTAAGAAGCACAAACCCTAAAAAGCAAGGTATACAAGGAACCCTAAACCTAAGAGAGGGATATCGGCCACTAAAGGAAACTGAAGCAAGATGCTCAAGCAAGGAACTAAGCTAGATTACTAACATGTAACAAGGTTAAAGCTAGAGGTAAGAGAGTTAGGGTTAGAAACTATGCAACCCGCCTTAAGCTCCAAGGAAGAAGATGCACTTTGAGCTCCAAGGTTGTCGGCCACCAAAGATCCAAAGCACTCCAAGGTCCAAAGCTATCGTCCACCAGGCTGCTCCAGGAAGGTGTATCGGCCACCACTTCAGCTCCAAGGAAGTGTATCGGCCACCACTTCAGCTCCAAGGAAGTGTATCGGCCACCACTTCAGCTTCCAAGGAAGTGTATCGGCCAACACAAGCAAGATGGAGAGGGATATCGTGCACCAAGGGTGGAGGGGAGACCAAAAGAGCAAAGGAGACTAAGGCAAGGAGAAGAGCTACCTATATAGGAAGAAGGGGAGGAGAGACCAAGGTACAACCATGCTATGTGTCGTCCACCCAAGGGACACATATCCACCAACTCAAGCCACCTCTCATGCAAGCCATAAGGCACTTGTCCAAGATGTGCACCATGTGTCCACCAACCAAGCCAAGTCATCTGGGCGACACACCAAGCAACTGGGCGACACACCACCTGCCCTGGGCGACACAAGGCTCAAGCAAGCCCAAACAAGGAACTCCAAGGCCCAAACAAGCTCAACTCAGGCCCAAAGGACTCAAACAACAAGCCCAAGCCTTCCTCTCAACCCTAGAGGAAGCAAAGAGGAAAAACATCTCACAAGATGGCAAACTTGCACACAAAACCCTAGACTTGGGTTATTTTCAAGTAGCCCCTCGAACTCTCAACAAAGCACAACCAAACCCTAATCACCACTAAAGGTGATTAGCAAGCATCAAACCACTAAGGTTAAGCAAAACAAACAGGGTAAACCCTAAACGCAGGTCAGGGTCCTTACATCCATGATTCAGAGGATGGGACAATATGTTACAATAGTAGGGCATTGGTTCCTGATGTTGATAATCTATAGAAGTTGGTTATAGAAGAGGATCACTCTTCAATGTACACCATGCATCCAGGAAGTACCAAGATGTACCATCATTTGAAATATCTATATTGGTAGCCTGGCTTGAAGCGTGACATATGTCAGTAGGTAAAAGTTGAGTATCAAAAATCTACAGGGACTTTGCAACCGTTGCATACCGTAGTGGATATTGGATCATGTCATGATGGACTTTGTGATTGGACTTCCTAGGACAGCCAAAGGTCATGATTCCATAGTGGACAAGTTGACCAAGTCAGCACACTTCCTCCTTATGAAGACAACATATATAGTTGAGAAGTTGGCATAGCTGTATGTTGATGAGATAGTCTGTCGTCATGGTATTGTGGTGACAATAGTATCTAACAGAGGTCCTCAGTTTACTAGTCACTTTTGGGAGCATATGCATATAGCCATTGGTACACAATTGAGGTTCAGTATGACACTTCACCCACAAATACATGAATAGTTTAAGAGGACTATATAGACATTGGAGGATATGTTGAGAGCTTATTCTCTATAATTTTTGCGCAATTGGGTTGTAAACTTCAGTTTGATAGAGTTTGCTTACAATAATAGCTATTAGAGGAGTATCGATATGGCACTTTACGAGGCTTTATATGGGATACATTGTAGATCTCTATTATTTTGGTATCAAATGGGAGAATATCAGCTTTTGGGTCCTGAACTTGTGTAGAAGACAACAGAGAAGATTAAGATGATTCTGCAGCATTTGAAGGTAGCCCAAGATAGGCAGAAATCTTATGTTGATAATCTTTAGAGGCTGTTGGAGTTCTAGGTGGGAGACAAAATGTATCTTAAGGTCTCTCCTTGAAAAGGTGTGTTGAGGTTTGGGAAGAAGTGAAAGTTGGCACCCAGGTATATGGGACCTTACCCTATGGTGGCTCATGTTAAGAAGGTGGCTTATAAGTTGGAGATGCCATCAGAGTTGCATAGGATGCATCCAGTGTTTCATTTTTTCATGTTGAGGAAGTGGCACCCTGACACAAAGCTTGTGTTGCAACCTAAGGAAGTTGAATTAGATGTGGAAGTGTTGTATGTGGAGGTTCATGTCCTGATCTTGGACCAGAGAGTGAAGAATCTATAGAAGAAGTATATCATTTTGGTTAAGGTTTTGTGGAATCACCATGATGTGGAGGAATCCATGTGGGAGCTTGAGGATGATATGTGTAGGAAGTATCTATCTCTTTTCATGTAGGGTTTCAGAAATGAAATCCTTGTTAGGGTTTTATGGTTGTAAGACCCATGACCTAGCTTAGTGCTTGATCTTGCTTGTTTTTCTCAATAAGATATTTAAACCTTAATCTAAGCATGTTATACACCTTAATAACATGTGACACATTTATTTTTTAGTTTGGTCCACTTTGGTTGATGTTTGAGATAGTTATGCTATATGTAGGATTATTTTAGACCAAGTTGCAATTTACCCATGTTGAAGGTTTATCTTGCAATTTGTCATATATTGGATGTTCCTATTGTGCTTTAGCATCATGAGAGGGAGAATGATGCTTAAGGGGTTCCTTGTTGAACCTTGGTTGATGAGGTGGCATCATGCATGTTGAGATAGGGTTTGCATGGTTTGCATGGATGCTTGAGTTGTTAGTGTCAGATGTGTTGGTGTGACCTTTGTAGTGACCTATGTGTTTTGTGTCCTTGAGAGTGGTTTGATCGATGCACCTTGTTTTGGTTGGTTTTTAGTGACCTATGTACCTTGTCCTTGGTTGTGGTTGCTAGGGTTTTCTTATGTTGAGGTGTGTGTGTGTGTGTCGACTTGTTGTTTGGGTGACATGGTGTAGTGATTGCTACTATTTCTACCCTTGGATTTTGTTTAGACCAAAGGAGGGTTGAGTAGCCTTGAGGTTTCTACTCAATCTTGGTTTTAACATTCTTTTGATGCATGTATAACTAGAGTGCTTTCATGACCGTGGTTTTGAGGGACATGTGTCCTTAGGTGTTGTAATATCTTGACACCTCATATCCCTTCACCTTTCTCCTACCCTTGAGTATTTATACCTCTTCTTTCACAAGCAAGAAACCCTTTAAGCTCTCTTCTTGCTTGTATTTGAACTTGAGCTTGGTGGTGCAAGTGGAGATGTTGATCTTGGAGAAGGTGATCATTCTCCTCTTGCATGTGGTGATCTAGGTCTTGATCATCTCCCTTGGGGTGGTTCTTGGTGATCTTTGATTAAGTAGTTGTCTCTCTTTGATCTTGTTTTTCTTGAATCCTACCTCTTTTTCACTTCTCTTGGCCTTTAGACTACGGATTACCATGATGGCTATCTTGAGGAACTTCTCTCCATATAGGTTGAGACTATGGTTTGATCATAGTAGTACCTCTGCGAGATGAAGCTCTCCTCTTTCTTGTTTCTTTTTTGGCCTAGGGTTATAGACCTCTTTCTTTTTAGCTTCCTTTGACCTTGGTATGTTCTTCTTCTCTTGAGGTGATCTTTCTTGGAGTTAAAGTAATATAAGATTGGTGTTTCTCCTCTCTCTTAGAGCTCATGGCTTTTGGAGTTGATCTTCACCTCAAGGAGGGTTATATAACTCTCTCTTCTACTATTGTTGCACCTTTATCTTGCTTGCATGGTACTGTTCTATCTATAAAACATTATCATAAATTGTTATATGATTCTATCTTTATTTAGGGTTTAAGATTATGAAGTATTCTTGAATAGATTTCTCTTTCTCCTAAGCCCTAATTCATGTACCTGAAATGTAAGTTATGGTGGAGTTGTTGTTTCTTACATGCACCTTGAATGTTAATTTTATCACCATGTTTAGGGTTTGGATACCATATGTTAGATGGAGGTTTTAGTTCTTGTATACATGTGTTGGACATTTGGCTTTATCTCTCTTTGCATGGTTTCCTTGCTAATCCTGATGATGGTTGTTTTAGGGTTTTGAAGTTCATCATACTTGGGTGGTTCTTACCTTGGTGATGCTTTAGTGTGTTGATGTTAAACCTCTATTTTTATTGACTTGTGTTTTTAGTCCTTTGTGGTTGCCATGACCATAATGGTGGTGAGCTTGAATTCTGATTTGGTCACCATAATCGTAACCCTATGTACCTTGGTTTTTACATGAAATGCTTTGGGGTATCCATGTTTGAGCTCTTGTGTTGGTCGCTACACAAGATGGCTGGTTTGGTTGAAATGGCTTTGAGGACTTGGATGTTATATGCTCTGCTTTTGTGTGTCTATATAAAATCAATTTTAATTTACCATGTTTTTTTGGTAATGTGGATGGTTTAGTGTTGATTCCGTGCTTTGTTTTGATTAATCTTACTCATGTGGTGGTGGGTTATCGCACTTATTATCTTTAATAATTATTTTATTAAAGGAAAAAATATATAGAGGCAAATAAAATAAAATAAAATAAAATAATGTTAGATATTAAATTTATAAATTAACTCATTGTAAATGGACTTTCAGTAAATTAGTATCACATCAGACCCTAGTAGAACTTGCATTCTTATCCTTCCTCTATAATGGCGATGGTTACAAAGGAAAATGGTGGCCTACTCAACCTTGACTGGAGAAAAAGAAACTCAGGGAACTGATCCCTTTCCCTTTAGTTTTGATATCCTAAGAACAACCACACATTATAGGGGACCGTCGCTATCACCACCACCTATTTCATGAATGGAGTAATGGTAGAATAACCATAGCTAAGCATTGAAGCCTACAGTGCATATTTTACCTTTCCTTGCTCCTCTACTCATCTCCCAGACACTTCACAACCCTACTATCCTCAACCCTTTGAACCCTACTCCCCACAATCAAGAAACAACTAAGACATGCAACACCTAGACTACTAAAAAGCAACAGACCTGCAACTCGATGACTTGCACTCATCAATGACCTAATCTGAGTATAAACTCACCTCCCCATCCATCATGTGGTGTCACTAGAGTCACAAACCTATGAAAATTTCAATGGGTGAATACTTGCAACTAATGTTTTGAAGATTGGACGCTTTAGTCTTCGCAATGATCTAAACTTACAATCATGATGCCCCTCTTCCTCCTAGTGTTTACATCTTCTCTAGATTTTCCACCAGTCTATATCAAAAAGAGAAACTTAAAAAAGCTTACCCTAGAAACTACTAGCCAACTATCGTAATACCCCCTCTAATTCCCATCACTTGCTGCCAACCTAAAACCACAGTGATCACCTACCTCATTCTATATCCACCTCATGATAACCATCTTTGGCTGGTCATTGGATGCCATAGATAGGCATCACCATGATTCATCTCTTGGCATTACACTGCCATGTTCATCAACTTCACCATCACACTTTGCAACTCCTAAGTATTGCAATGGATGTATTCATCATCTCAAATGGATCTACGCTTGAACTAGCCCCAACTCCACTAGAGTAGTTGACCTGTTGTCACCCCGAGGAGAGTCTTTTCTTGATTTATATCTAATTAGACTAATGCATCTGATGATGAGGAATCAACCAACTTATACATGAGACTATGATCACGTGAATTGATCTGAAGAACTCCATCTTACATATCAGAGGTTATTTTTTCCATAGAATTAAACATGACCTTGGCACTTTTCTTCAAGGCCAGACTTGTTCCGCTCATCAACATCAACTATAAAGAATAGGAGGAGACGCCCCTCCCATCACTATCCATGTAGACTACAACTAAATGACTATAGGTGAGTTGCCCATTCCTTTCATTCTAGCCTTTGGTTATATTCATGCTTTAAACAACTAGTTTGATAATATTAGGACATGCATTAACTAAAATGAATGTACTCATTATAATAATCCAAAAAAACTGATTATGAATATCAATCCTAACAATATGTGCACCAATATACCTCTAGGATAGAATAATATACATTAACATACTTTTTGTCTACATTTTATAAATTCTACAAGAATTCATTAGTAGGACTGTTATATCTAAAGCATAGAATACCATAAGAAGAAGGATTAGTTGATTAGTTTCTTTTGCTTTCTAATCCTATTAGAATACATAGTAACATTGGTAACTAAAGAAACTCTATAGTGAAACCAGTTCACTAATTGTTAATATGATACCCATGACATAAATTTTATCTATACTAAGAAAATTAAACACTAGATATCTCAATAAGGGTATATTGATAAATAGATACATTTGATCCTAGTCACTAAATAGAATTATATTATATATAAGAGAGAGAATAATATTTTAGGATTTAATCTATACAAAATGTGATAAAACAATTGAGCATGCAACATTTACCATATATAGAACCTAGTTGGAAATGTAAAATTAGTATTGATGGGAGTTATGTAAAAATAGGAAAAAATATAACCTCAACAACTCAAGTTAAACAAATATTGAATTTCAAGCCATATAATGATAAATATTTCTCAAGTTTTATTGATATATCTATTTTGATTATATTCTTGGAGCAAAATACTTGGAATTCACAATTTTGCATACTTTGATCCAAAGGTACAATATTTATATTACTTTTGCAAAGTTTAATTCCCTCATGAAATCCTACATCGTAGAGAGGTTGGTTGGCCTGAATTTGTTTCAAAACTTGAGCCTTCCTTTTTTAAATGCCACCAACAATTATTCCTAGAAATAGTATGACATTGTTTATTTATAGAAAAAGGTAGTATAGTGCCCATTAATTTAGTGGAATAATGCTTCCGCAACTCCATGTAGAGAGAAGGACATGAGTTGTTGAGTATACCAAGAAACATAGTTGGTGTGTTGTCATTCTCCATGGAGAGAGCATATGACTTTCCCAACAATATAGACATTGACATGTGCTATCTATTTGAAATTTTGTATTACTAGACTCAAAAATTGATATTTGATCCTATCAATATTAAAAATCCTATTCCATTTGATACTTGCCTAAATAAGTTTAATCCTTTCCATTTTTTTCATAAAAATCAATGTTAGTTAGCTTCACAACTTTATTTTCCAAATATCAATTTTGTATCAGTCATTGGACTGGCCTATGTTTCCCCTCTTGGGTCCATGTGTGATTTTGTTTACTCTAGGAATTCATGGACAAGTGATTAAATCAAGAACTATAAGAGATGTGTAAGAGTAGTCCCATGTTGAAGATTAGATAAGAATCAATGTATATTCTTAATTTTGTAATCCTATGTATAATCTTTTGTGACTCTGATGTAAAGCATTATTGTAACAAGATTTGTGTATATTTTGTGATACAATTTTAAAAAATATTTGATCATAAGGATCTGGTCTTTACAACATGGTATTAGAGCTATAAACAGTTGACACTCATGTGTGTCTCATTGAATTTAGGTCTAGTTAGGAATACATATACAATAATTAGAACATAGAAAAAAAAGTTCAGAACAAGCCCTAGTATCATTTGCCTAAATATTGGGATATATCTAAAGCACAATTAGGATACACTAAGAGACTAGGATGTGAGGGAAGTTCCCTAATATCAAAAGTCTTGAAACATACCTAGCAGATCTACTAGCTTTATAACTCCTCTAGTAATAGATTTATATGGAGATCTTATTGAGGAAGAAGCGATTAAGACACATATTTTGAAATTTAGAATATAGCCCTTGGAACATTTAAATCACCACTATAGGTATGTAAACAAGAAGAGTACCTAGAGTTCCTCTTTAGTTAGGTACAACTATAAGTAATTACAAAAATGGAATAAATACATATCATAAACCCTAGAATGGGAAGTTTCATATAATTGATGACTTCCATTTTGAACTTTAAAATATATGTAAGAGAAATGTAACATAAATAAATTACTCCATATATTGTTAATTAATTCAAAATAATCCATCGTCATGTAAGTGGAATGAGTTGAGGTATTTAAGGAAGGATGTTTAGTGAAGGTTCTGGCATAATTAATCCCAATCCACTTAGTTTGTGGTGGGGTTTCCTCACTTTACATATAGACATAGCCAAGACAATTTTCACTACTTGGGGAAAACCCTGACGTCATACTTATGCAAGAGGGATTCAAATTGTTTCTCTGCAAAGTGAGAACCTCCATCACTAATGACGGTTCTCGGCACTCTGAATCTTGGGAAGATAATCTTGGTAAAAAGCTTTATTACTGCTTTGGCATCACATGTTGCCGTCGGTACTGCTTCAACCCATTTAGATGCATAGTCAACCGCAACAAGGATATATTTGAAACCATTGGAGGAAGGGAAGGATCCCATATAATCTATACCCCACACATCAAAAATTTCAAACTCAATCCAATCTGGAAGCGACATCTCATTTCGGCGAGAAATGTTTCTAGTTCGTTGACATTCATTGCAAGACTTCGTAAAAGCATGTGCATTTTTTAAAAGAGTTGGCCAGTAAAAACCTGACTGGAGGATCTTAGCAGCAGTCCTTTCGCCTCCCAGGTGTCCTCCATAAGGAGAGGAGTGACACTCAAAAAGAATCTTGGGGACTTCCTCCTCAGGTATACATCTTCTGTATAACCCATCGACGCAATGCCTAAACAGTAGAGGGTCATCCCAGTAGTAGGTCTTTAAATTAGAGAAGAATTTCTTCTTCTGATTGTAGGATATATCTGGCGGCAATTGTTTACAAGCCAGGTAATTGTAGAAGTCTGCATGCTACGGCCCCTCAGGGTTGGCTGTATGGGCCACATACATGGATTCATCAGCATAACTTTCATTGATTGGGAGTGGGTGGTTGTCTTCCACCTTGATCCTTGAGTGGTGGTCGGCGACCACATTCTCAGAGACTTTCTTATCCTTTATTTCGTGGTCGAACTCCTACAACAACAATGCCCAACGTAGTAATCTGGGCTTCACATCTTTCTTTTGCATTAAGTACTTGATGGCCCCGTGGTCGGTGTGAACTATCACCTTAGAGCCCATGAGGTAGGACCGAAACTTGTCAAAAGCAAATACAATGGCCAACATCCCCTTCTCTGTAGTAGTGTAATTCAGTCGTGCCTCATCTAGGGTCTTACTGGCATAAAAGATAACATGGTGCTTTTTGTCTTTCTTCTGGCCAAGAACTGCACCAATAGAAAAGTCACTGGCGTCACACATGAGCTCAAAAGGGAGATTCTAGTCAGGGGACTGGTGAATGGGTGTGGAAACTAAAGCATCTTTCAGAGTGGAGAATGCTTTCATGCACTCGTCTGTGAAGTCGAACTTTTTCATCAAAAGGTTGGACAGGGGCTTGGCTATCTTCGAGAAATCTTTAATGAATCGCCAATAATAACCGATGTGACCTAAGAAACTTCAGACACCCATAACTGATGTGGGTAGAGGGAGCTTGGAAATTGCCTGAACCTTAGACAGATTGACCTCAATACCTCTGTTGGACACCTTGTGTCCAAGAACAATACCTTCCTGAATCATGAAATGACATTTTTCCCAATTGAGAGTGAGGCTCTGCTCCTCATACCTTCTCATCACTAGGGATAGGTTGTTCAAACAGTCATCGAAGGAGCATCCATATACATTGAAATCATCCATAAACACTTCCATTTTATCCTCTAGCAGATCTACAAAGATGGCACTCATACACCTCTGAAAAGTGGCAGGTGCATTAAAAAGCCCAAAGGGCATCTTCCTGAAGACAAATATTTCATAAATGCAGGTGAAAGTGGTCTTTTCCTAGTCATCAGGGTAGATAGGGATCCGATAGAACCCTGAGTACCCATCCAACCAACCCGACGCTGGATGGGAAGAAAAGATTTCTTCAGCTTCAAGACCTTGAGGAGTTGAGGCTTCATGCTTACAAAAACGTGAGGATTTACAAGCTGCAAACTAAAGTCTGGCATGATTCCCACCTGCAAGCAAAGGACGTCAATGAAGGTGATAAGGTTTTATTATTTAAATCTTCTATCCGCCTTTTTCTAGGAAAGTTGCAAACTAGGTGGTCCAGGCCTTTCATCGTTGCAAAGATATATCCATCTAGGATGATGGAGCTTTATGATAAAGAAGATATGACAAAAGTATTTCAGTCAACAGACATAGAGTCAAGAGGTTTTACGAAGATGAAGCCTTTGTAAGGAGGTCCGAGATGACCCTATAGGATGCTGAAGCTACAACTGCCAGAGAAGGGTAGAAGGATTTGAAGACGTCGAGCTGATGATGCAAACCACAATGCTAATCGGGAGGCAGCCCTAGTCTTTATTTTTCCTAGCATAGGATGTTGTTTCCTTTCCTAGCAAAAGAACATTACAAACATTATCATTGTAATAAGGCCCAAGTCTGTGCACACGCCACGTGGGCTGACTCTATCGTTTTATGGGCCACCAACTTAGTTTTTATTGCCTTGGTGAGTAATACTATATGAGGCTGAAAGTTTACTCTTAGGCCAATGATGTTTTACCCATCAAGTGCTTTCTGGTTTCAGTTTTTCTATCCTTGTTTTTCTTTAGTTTTAGTCCTTTCTATTGCATATCGGGCATGCATGCTGATGCCCTCCTTTGCTTTATGCTCTGCGTGATAAGCTATGGGAAAGCAGTATCGCCCAACTTATTTTTATCTGTATCAGGCGACACCCTTGTCTCTATGATTGGTGTATCAGGCAAGGAAGGCGCCTACCTTATCGCACGATAAAGCGCATCGAGCTAACCTATCACCCAGGCTATATCGGCAAGTGCCTCCGCGCATGACAAGGATAAAGACCCCTATCGGGCAAGCGTGCCGTGCGGCGCATCATGCGTGACGTGATGCAGCTCATTCATATCGAGCAAAAAGGGTGTACCGGGGAGAGCGTATCGTCCGACACATCCTTGCCGCACGCAACACAAAGCGTGCTTAGGAAGACAAATCACTCCCCACAACACAACAAATTAGACTGATTTTACCATGTCTCATAAGATGATTTGCCTCATCGAGCGGTATGTGTCCTTGTTATGCCAGTTTTACCCCGCTCACAATGGCTATATATAGTAACTTGAGTTTAACTGTGTCGGGCATGAAAGTTACCATTTCACCTACTTCCGCTCTCGTATCGCACATCTCTTTTGCTTTCTCAGATCCTGTGTTAGCCATATTTCCCGATCCCCGTGTCGCACACCAACAATCCTCTGTCCGATACAGGTATTAACCTGATACACCTTATCATGTGGTTCTATCGCTCATGCTGTGCAGATCGTGTCAGCCAAAATCCATATCGCGCGACACCCTTTTGCACGAGGCCCGTGCCTGGCAAAACATTTTGCCTTGTATCGCGTGATAGGCCCACATTTTCTTCATTGCTCTATCGATCCTTTGCCCGTGTTGCGCGTCACGCGTGTCGTGCGATACACATGCCCATTAGGTACGACCAAAAAGAATTATGTCAAGCAGGACTCATATCACCCAGTTTGTTTTAAAAAAAGGTTTTCACTTCTGTCGGGCGACACAAAGTATTTCCCGACACCTTATCGTATCGCTATCGCGTAGAAACCTTATCGGCCTACCCTATCGCCCAGACCTCTATCGGGTGACATCATGAGTTTTCGCCGTTGCCCGATATTGACTTTCTGCTATTGGGGATTTTCGTATCGCATGAAAGCCTTTTCAATATAGACTCTTACCCGATATTGGTTTTTAGTATATCGCCTAACCTGTATCGAGAAACACACTTCTCCAAGTCTACTACCCGATATCGGGCAAAGTGATTTGATTGACCAAATTCTTTTTGACTTACTCTCTTCTGTTCAAAAATGTAGAAATGGCCCACACCAAACAAACCGTCGTCTAGGTCGACGAACATGGCCAAAGGATCAACCCAGAGGCCGCAACGAAGCCACCACCACTGGGTAGAAGTGCCCAAACCCCGATGCGGCGGGGCCGTCTGAGGCTGAAAAGTGGCCCAAAATAGAAGAAGCACCAACCCCAACAATAGCCTCAACAACAGCGGAAGAACTAGAGCCATTAGACCACTCACCGGGCCGGTTCACGCTAGAGATGAAGAGCACCGGAGGCGGTATGCGAAGTTGGCAACAAAAGTCTATCGGCCGACACGCTTCTGCCACCAAGCGTCTTTCCAATAGATAGGCATCTTTGACAGACTGGCCAACATCATAGAAGCTATCGGGCTGAGAAAGATCTGCTTCAGCTACACCGCCTCCTACACCGAGCTCACAAAAGAGTTCATGTCATCCCTTCGTTGGGTCCCACGCACACCATATGAAGCCAAAAGATTCGTCAGAGAAGATAGGTTGCTGGGGTACCTGTACAACGTGGATCATGATATTTTGGAGAAGCTGCTTAATGAGATCTTCTCCTCCAACAAAGCCGAAAGAGAACTTCTCAACAACGGTGTTAGGATCACCGAAGGCAACAGTTTCAACCCAATCACACTCTGGAGGAGGCTGACTAGTGAGTCATCGTTCAAGCTGAGAAGCAAGGTGGTGGCGATCCACTCCTATTTCTGGAGGATCGTCCATAAGATCGTGGCGAGCCTCCTATTCGGCAAGTATGAAACGAGCAACCTCTACACCGAAGAACTCCATCTAATATGGTACATGATGGAGGGATGCATGATCAACCTGGGGCGGTTCCTGTTGAACAAGCTACATCCAATAAAGGACGTCTAAGAGAAGTACAACATAGGAGGCTCGTCAACCTAATTGAGGTAGGGCTGGGGTACCCTAGAGAGCCGCACAGCCTGTCGAGAACAAGGGGCAATGACATGATAGACATCAAGTTCTTAGTGAGGGCCAACATTATGAAGAAGGAGAGAAGTCACTTCTTCTACAAATTCATGAGGATGGATCTGCTCCTGCCCGTCCCACTTTGCATCAACTATGACGCAGAGAAGATGGTCTTCACAAAGGAAGAAATCAAAGGCATAATCATTGAAGCCAGCTACGCCGCCACCAGGATCATACAAGAAAGGGTGGCAGCTACTAGAAGGCCAATCCCTTTCGACACTCGACAAGACAAATCATTGGCAGCCATCATCAATGACTCACCTATCACCGCCATCGCTGAGCCGTCCACCTCTACCATGCAACCAGTAGTAGCCGCTCTCATAGCTGCTACTGCCACCACTGAACCAGCCACGGCTACCACAACAATGCCCGTCGCGGCTGTTGAAGAAATAGCGACGATCGTGGAGGTCGTTGACACCACTGGGGCAGCAGATACAATCATAGCCCCAAAGGATGCTACGGTCAAAGAAGTCACAACTCCTAAAACCACAGCCGCATCGGCAATGATAGAGGCAACGGTGTGGCCATACGCCAGTGATGAGGCGTTTGCCAATCTCCTGGAAGCAGAGCTCGGGGCTGTTCAGCCAACGCCGATGCCACCACCATCTACACTAGTGATCGCCATGGAGGAAGACACAAAGAGTCGGATGGTAGAGAAACATCTGCCTACTCTGCACCCCTCTCTGCTACCCCGAGCTGATGAGGCAGAGACAACTACAAAGATGCCAATGGCTTACCCCGAAGCCATGCCCTCACGAACACTTCAGGTGGACTCGACCCCGATCGATGATGCACAATCTTCAGGCCGAGCTTCAAATGTGAGGAGCGCTACACAAAGCCGAAGCTGATCGGCTACAGCCCCCACATCACTAGGGTAGATCTTCAGCTTGGAGTTTGACAACTTGTGGGAGGTAACAAGCAACCATACAACTACATTTTCTTCCCTAACCCACAAGTTCTAGGTTTTCTAGAGGAGGCTAAAAGAGTAGGAGCACCAACTCCTGACCCTAGTTGGCCTACCTGGCCAACTAGAGGTGCTAAACAATACGATACAAATGGTGCTTCAATGCCTCGACACTATCGAAGAAAGGCTGAACTGGAGGGATGACCACCACCGCTCCATGCATCCCAGGTGATCACCATCTCCACCTGACTCTGACTCTCAACCTTCATCTTCATCATCCTCCTATGGATCGTCATCTTCTTCCTCCTCCAGCGGGCCCTCCACAACGCTTGAGGAAGTAATGACGAACAAAATCGATGATGGGGATCCAGCAGGACAAGAGAGCGCCTGCGACATCGACACAACTACTCCCCTATCCTCCCTAGGCCAACTTGAAGATGAAGACATATCTATCAGCCTAGAGGAGGGTTCATCTAAAGAATTAGAGGGAGAAGGGGGCGATATATACTTCTCCATCAACAACCAACCCCCTAGGGTGAGGACTTCGGCGGCATACACATTTTCTACGCCGTTAGAGATTTCATGCTTCGAGATGGCTGATTTCGACAGGCGTGCCATTGGCTACCTGTTGATCTGGGACCAACAACTGCTCAACATGGTCCTGAGGCTGCAAGCAGATGAAGAAGCCATTGTCTGGAGCAACAAATACTTTTCAGTATGATGCAGAGCACTCAAAGGAATGTTCTGCTCAGAAGCCGTCGTTGGAAAGATTCTCTTCCGCATCCTAGAAGGCACGATGCTCAAAAATATCACCATCAGGACAGGCCGAAAACCATTCTACAATGCCACCCCAGCCTTGGCATGAAGACTACTGGCAGGGGTGTACGACACTAAGCAGGTGGCTGACATGCTACGACATATCGAAGAGCACAATCTACATTTAGTGCTGGCCCTTTACAAGCTTAGGAAGCACTAGTTCCTCTGTGTGGCAGACCTCCTCAACCATGACGTCACCCTCCTCAACTGCTGTACCGCAGAGGTCCCACACAGAGGACACATATTCGTACACCCCAAAGACAAGCATGCCAGACTTCTCCCCCTGCATCTTCACCATGTAATCAAGGAAGGAGTCCAATGCCACACTGGCGTCTGGAAATTTTACGCCACCAGAGACTTCCCAGTCCAAGAAGAGTCACGAAGCAGAAATAGCACCTTCATTGTCCTGTGTGCCATGGAGCTGCTAAACATCTTCAAATACGTTAGGCAACTCCGTGACATAGATTTCTATCATCTCAGGAGCATCTACGTGCTACTATTAATCAAGGACGTGTGCTATTTATGAGACGTAGAACTTATATAGGAGCTGCTGGAGGCAGATGCAAAAACCGAATCTTCCCAGCTCGGAAACCCTCCATGGGAAGAAGTCGAGAGAACAAACATCCACGGGATAGGTAAACAGATAGAGAACTTGTGAGCCACACTCTCCATTGAAAGCAAAGCTCCTGAAGGTGAGTCTGCTTCTCCTACCATCTCTGAGTCTCTATTCAGCAACTTTGATCGGTTCACGTACAATTCTCTATCTCAAGAATAGGTCAATGAAATCCTTCTCAGACTTGCTGATTCAAATACCGAAGACATCATTTATGAAAAGGACAACATAGTGGTCCTGCTCGATGACCTACAGGGCTGGAGGATGTTTAGCAATGATGGTGGCATTAGCTTACATCCCGATCCTACAAGAGAAGTTTGAACACACTCACATCGCCCATCTGATGTTGTTCGACGATTTATGCATTGCTGATGAATTAGGAGTGCGCCAACTGTTCTAGCTACACTTGAAAAAGTGTTTTCCGTGCCTCATCTTCTTACCCATTCTGCATGACAACCACTAGACGATCCAGATGGTGTACACCTATCTACGCATTAGTTTCTTCTACAACTGCTCCGACGCCAATAACAACTACCCGACAGAGTGTACAACCATGCTAGTGACATCCATCGAGTGCTTATCAAGGAAATACTATATCGAGGTGGCATATTTGATCAAGACATATCAAGAAAACCTGACAGCTAAATGGCACGATCTTCAATTTTGCCACCATAATCCAAAACAAGTACCCCAATCAAATGACTATGGTATCTATGTGCTACATTGGATTCACAACACGGTGGCCCTTAAGAAGACGCCAGATAAGCTCCACAACATAGCCTACCACAGACAATGCGGGGAGTATGTCATGGAAATCTTATATGCTGAGGGAGCCTCCCACTGCTGAACCCTCACTGATCTATGCTTATCCTTTCCTATTCATCTCACAACTCTGGGGACAGAGTATTGAGGGAGCCTCACACTGCTGAACCCTCAATTATCTATGCTTATCCTTTCCTATTCATCTCACAACTCTGGGGACAGAGTGTGGGGTAAGTTTGGGGGGGTACTCCATAGCATCAGTGAGGGAGGTACTCAACATTTTTCCCCTTTTTACTTTTCTATTTTTCTTACCATACTTTGTATATATATACATACAAATGTTTGATAGAGAACAATACATACACAACTGCTTGTCTCTAAAAAACTGTACAAAACTCTTTATAGTAAAAATTTGGTACAACTTCTTCCAGTTCATTATCTCCGTATCTAAGGTGGTGCATATTTCTATTTTTCCCTTTTGAAAACATAGTCTCAAATGACAAAGGCTACTACTTTTCTATGCCAGTTTCAAAAAATAATCTCGCAACAAATAAGAGATGTGCATGTGAAGGAAAAAGTTACCCAAATAGCGAACTTTTTTTCCCTACCAATCAAAAACCCCAAAAAGAGAGGAAAACCTTATGAGAGTGAATAAAAGCATGAGAGTTGTGACAAAAAAAATAAAAAATCCCACACCTGTCTTTCCAAAAGTACCCATCTTTAGGCATGGTAGATCTAGGGCAATGGTATATAGGATGTGAAATCACTGCTCTAAAGCCAACTGGCTTGTACTGCAGGGACCACTTGCCTATTAATGGACCCTTACTTGGATGGACCGATGGAAAACAAGAAAAACCCAAAAAGCCTTAATCCTCCACAAAAATCCCACCTTCCACTCCCAAGCTGTTTGGTGTGAAAGCTAACTTCAAAACCATGCACCAAAAGTCTCGCCAAAGCTAAAGAGAATTTTTTTGCTTAAATAAGGAAGAAAAATAAAAGTTCATTGCTCGTTTTAGACGTAATTTTCCTCAGAGCATCTCAAAAATTCTTTTAATCCCTTGTCTGAAGACTACATATGGTTTTGAAGAAGTATCACAAACAAAATTTTAAAGTAGATACAGTTTGATTGAGGACAATCAAAATAATAAGTTTGGGGGATTGATAACAACCATTTTTAGGGATGCTAGAGCTTATATTTTACTACCAAAACTGCCTCCTAAACTGACTTCCTCTCCGTTTTATCCTATTTTCTGTATAGAAATAATCCCCACTATGCTCCTGATAATATTTCCTATCTTTTGCAGAAGTTTCTCTTATTTTCCAATGAAAAGAATCTTAACGGGCCCTTCTTAGCCCATCCCCAACAACTGACCTGTCCCGGCGCAGTGAGCAATGTGAGGCAACACACCCCTTACCCGTCACGGTCGCTGCCCGATATGGTAGCAACCCAACACAGATGTGTCACACAAGGAGACTCTGACGAACAACACACTACTTACCCGAGACAGAGCTTTGCCCGCCACGATCTGTCGGTCGACATGGTCCATCACGTGATGCGACCACCGCTCGGCACAACAGCCAGCTAGAGCCAACCTGACATGATCAAGCTTGATTTACTCGCAACCCGGCACGCGACGACCCTCCCAGGTGTGTCGGGTGACAAATGTGTCAGACCTCTCCCAAAGCCACATTAACCGAGCAGAAGGACACATGGCCTAACAAGAGCCACAATTCCTACCAACCACTGCCTATAAATAGAAGCTACATGACTTCGATGGGAGGGGTGGGGAACGAGAGGAGAGCTAACTTTGTGAGAAAAAAGGAGCTAGTGCCTCGAGTTCCCAGGCGTGCCGGGCGATACTAGGTGAGCACACCCCCAACCCGAGAGGGAGGGAAGGAGTTCACCTAGGACTCATCCCGGTTGCCGTGATAGCACAATACGGCCATCAAGGCCACCTTCATGTGCCGGGTTCCTAGCTGGGCCTCAACCTGAGAGAGCTCGCCCTTCTACCCCCGATACAAGGAACACGAGAACCTAAGTGACGCTAACCCGACACGTGTATTACATGACATGGCACCAAACCCAATATGAACTACCTGTCATGGTGTGCTGCCCGATACAACCATATCAGGTAGGGAGTCCTTTCTCGATATGCCCCTACCCGTCATGGCTCAAGACCTGACACGGTTGAGAGCCCAACATGGGCGTATCCCGATAGGGCTCTTGCCCGGTACCGGGTTAGCTTCACCTTAGGGGTCTGCTGTTGTACATCAACCTCCTACATTAAGGAGGCCGACACCTATCATCCCTTTCTCAGCATTTTACTTTCATTTACTTATGCATTGTAACTATAACCTCTTCATATATCTAAGTTTATTGGAATCTGTGAAGTTTATCTCATATTGTTCTATGTATGTTTCCTTTTTATTGGATGATTTCTTTATAACATCTAAACTCTAGTCTCTTCTGTCAGATCACATTTTTGACTAGCTATCGAATCATGTTTCTCAGTTGGACTCCCTTGAGAAAGGGAAGTCTCAACTCTAGAGTTTGGTCTGATCCGGGTGTACGAGAGTACCCAGGATTAGGGCTGCCCTGGCTTATCTTTCCACTATGGTCTATGTTTAGTACTCTCTCGAGAGAGAATTAGTGCATAGCCATAGGCATTCCCTTTGAGAGAAGAGGGTGCAGGCTGTATTTCGATGCCACTTGTTATGTTTAAGTTTTCTTCCTTCGTTCTTTACCTTAACAATGGCTTTATCTCCTCAGTTTCTGATATACAAAACATCTATAAAAACTACTAACCCAAAAACTTTAATTCTTCTGGTAACTCCCCTTGGAGATAGGCTTTTTGTTTATTAAAATCTTATCCTTTGACCTTTTGATGTGCTTAGACAAGCGAAACTTGAGTTCTGAAGCACCATTCTTCCTATCCCTGTGTTCGAACCCGAACTACTTCAATCCTATGCTAGTTGCAGGCATCTTAAACATTTGGGTATTATAAATTTCTAAAAGTTTGATAACCTAGACATAACTCCACTCTTGGACCCATGTTTAAGGCTCATCACTGAGGTGTGTTTTCTTGTTCATGTCATCTCAAAAAGAGGTTTTGTTTAAATCCTAAGAAGGTGGAGAAAATTTTGGGGTGGGAGCAACCCAAGACACCAACTTAGGTTTGAAGCTTCCTAGGTCTAGCTGATTACTATAGGAGGTTCATTAAGAACTTTAGTGCAGTTGCCCTACCTTTAACTAGACTGACTAGGAAGGGTGTTCCTTCTATATGGGATGACAAGTGTCAACATTTTTTTCCAGTTGTTGAAGGAAAATTTGTCTAGTTCTCCAGTGTTAGTGTTACCATAGCTTGGGAAAGACTACACTATTTTCTATGATGCTTCAAAGAATGGGTTGGTATGCATGCTGGTGTAGGACAAGAACATGATTTCTTTTTCCTCTTGACAACTTAAAAAGCATGAGGACGACTATCCAACTCATGACATGGAGTTAGAAGTCGTATTTTGTGCCTTGAAGGTTTGGAGGCACTATCTGTATGGGAAGAAGTGCTAGATCTCTATAGATCACAAGAATCTTCAATAATATCTTCTCAAAGTAGGAAATTAATATGAGGTAGAGATGGATGGAGTTGATCAAGTACTATGATTGGACAATAGACTACCACCTGGAAAGGCAAATGTAGCGGTTGATGCACTAAGAAGTAAGTAATTTTTCCATCATCTACAACTAAAGCGCAATTACACTCCATGGAGTGTCACAAGTAGGATATGCTATCGCTTTAGCTAATGAATTTACAATTGGATGTTTCCTTGTTGGTAGGTTTTTTGGCACACTCACAAGTAAATATGACATTGATACAATAGAAAAGAGACACATTGAAGAATGATATCATGATACAAAACATTAGACCAAAGATTGGCAACGAGAAGCATGATGGATTTCATGATTTAGATGATGGGACAATGTTCTTCCATAATAGAATAGTGGTTCTCAACATTTGTAGTCTAAGGGATATGGTAATATAGGAGGCTCATTCCTATATGTAGATGATACATCCTGGTAGTACAAAGATGTATCCTAATTTCAAGAATTTGTATTGGTGGCCAAGTTTGAAGCTTGATGTGGTAGAGTTTGTGGCCAAGTGTCTAGTTTGTCACCAATGATGTATGCAAATGTTCCCAGAACCTACTCCTGAATTGAGGAATTCTATTAGATGCTATCTTAGATGGTATGTCATTCATACATACTATGTCATCAACATAGATTAGTGCTAACTTCTCTACAATGTAGGTGGTCCTAACTGGAAAAAACTGAGCTTTGTCCTCAAGTGCTTCCTTGTTGGTAGGTTTATTGGCACACTTACAAGTAAATATTACATGGATACAATAGAAGAGAGACCCACAAAAGAATGATATCATGATACAAAACATTAGACCAGAGACTGGCAACGAGAAGCATGATGTCTTTCATGATTTAAATGATGGGAAAATTTTCTTCCATAATAGAATAGTGGTTCCTAACATTTACAGTCTAAGGGAAATGGTACTATAGGAGGCTCATTCCTAAATGTAGACGATACATCCTGTTAGTACAAAGATGTATCCTAATTTCAAGAACTTGTATTGGTGGCCAGGTTTGAAGCTTGATGTGGCAGAGTTTGTGTCCAAGTGTCCAGTTTGTCAACAGGTCAAGGTGGAGAATCAGAAGCCTCTAGGGATGTTGTAGCCTTTTCCAATTCAACAATGGAAATGGAATCACATAACCATGAACTTTGTTGTTGGCCTTTCAAGGATGGTACAAGGTCATGACCATTTGGGTGATTGTTGATATGTTGATAAAGTCAGCTCAATTTTTTCTAGTTAAGACCACCTACACTACAGAGAAGTTAACACTAATCTATGTTGATGAAATAGTGTGTATGCATGAAATACTATCTAAGATAGTATCTAATAGAGGTCCTTAATTCATGAGTAGGTTTTGGGAACATTTGCATACATCATTGGGACACAGTTGAGGTTCGGTACCACTTTTCACCCACAGACAGATAGCCAGTCAGAAAGGACCATTTAGATGTTAGAGGATCTTTTAAGAGCATGTGTTCTTTAGTTTATTAGGAGTTGGGATATCCACCTAAGTTTGATTGAGTTTTCCTACAACAACAACTACCAGAGAAGCATACACATGACACCATATGAGGCTTTTTATATGAGGCATTGTCAGTCATCTCTTTGTTGGGATGAGATAGGTGAGTATCAACTGTTGATCCCTAAGTTAGTTCAACAGACTACAAAGAAGATAAACATGATCCAACAAGAGTTTAAGGCATATCAAGACAGATAGAAGTCATATGATGATAACCACCGTAGACCGTTAGAATCCAAGTTGGAAACCACATGTATCTCAAGGTATCCCCTTGGAAGGGTGTGCTAAGGTTTGGTAATAAGGGTAAGTTGGCTCCTAGGTTTATGAGACCTTAAACTATCATGACACAAGTTGGAAAAGTGGCATACAAGATAGAGTTATCCCTAGTGTTTGACACATTGCATGACATGTTCCACATTTTTACGTTGAGTAAGTATCACCCCGATACAAAAGCAATAGTACAACCAATGGAAGTGGAATTGAAAGAGGATGTTTCTTATGTTGAGGGTCCAATTTTGATCTCACATAGACATGTGGAGAACCTAAGGAAGAAGGAAATAGCCTTAGTGAAGGTGTTATGGCATCACCATGGTGTGGATGAAGCCAAATGGGAGTTAGAGTAGGAGATGTGTAGAAAGTACCCATTCTAGTTTACATATGATTTTGGTGGTGAAATACCTATCAGGGGTTAATGGTTGTAAGACCCCTAACCTAGTTTTATGCTTACACATACTTTTTTTGTTTTGATCTAGGTGTAGTTTATTAAAAAATAGTTTATGTTTTAAGATAAATTGACGAATATATGTCTCAAATTTGGTCCAAATCGGATTTTGTTTTCTCAAGTTTGCTAATTTATGTACTTGTGTGGACCTTTATGCATTTTCCCTTTTCTAGGGATGTAACAACAATTTAACATAGTTATATTTTTCTTCATGGTATTCTTCATAATCCAATAAAGTATTTCTTATTTTAATGTTGGAACCTTGTTTCTAAAGGTATCCACCCTTGATGTTCATTTTGTGTTGAAATGAAGGTATTTGCAGCTTCCGTTGTTTGTTTGGGATCAACAATCTGATGGTTGTTATGCATTTTCAACAACCGATGGTTTTCATTGAGGGATGCAACTTGATGGTTTCACTAGTTTGTAAATCGATACTTTTCCTTGAGGACTGCAACTCAATGGTTGCAATGGTTTGGAAACCAATGGTTTTCCTTGAGGGAAACAACTCGAGGGTTGAGTTGGTTTGCAAACCAATTATTATTCCTTAAGGGGCACAACTCAATGATTGCATTAGTTTACAAACCAATGGTTCTCCTTGAAGACTGCAACTTGATGGTTGCACTGGTTTGCAAACCAATAGTTTTCCTTGAGGGTTGCAACTCGAGGGTTGCACTGGTTTATAAACCAATAGCTTTCCTTGAAGGCTACAACTTGATGGCTACATTTGTTTGCAAACGAATGATTTTCCTTAAGGGCTGCAAAGTGATGGTTGTTTTGGTAGTACAACTAGATGGAAAACTTAACCTAATTTTCTTGTGGTGCTTTTTCTTCTCACTTCTTCCATGGATGAAATACATGGTGTTCCTTGCTTAAAAATCAAGCATATGGATGGAGAATGTAACGCCCCCGCCTCCCAGTAACCCCCAATTAGGGAGACCAAGAGGTCAGAGCCGCTATCCCAATTAACCGAATCAAAGGTTCAACAAATAATCAATTATAATTATAAAATTCTACCAAACTATACTGAAAGGTTGGAATAAAACTTTGCATACCTTTTCAAAACTTGATATCTAACTTCTATCCACAACAAGAATCTATTCTAACTAATCCTCCTTGCACTTTAATTCTTATTTCCGCAATGTGCCACTTTACTGTTTGTCCTTTTCAACATTGTACCTAAACACCAAAAAGCATATGCAGGGGAGCGTTCCATCTTAGAGGGACCATGCGGTGTATAAATTAATATGACGGTATGTGGGGACAACCAAAATTTTGCATATATGGCTAACAACCTAAATATCACAATCAAGTTAATTAACAATTCAATTTACATTTTTAGTGTGTCAATCTCCACTACTTTTGGCCTAACCCTAGAATACCCTCCTTAGGGTTTCTCTTTTGTAATTGACTTAAGGCCACCTTCTCCATCCTGAGCTTGGTGCCTGGGGTCACCTCTCATGGTGCCCATAAGTCATTCAATATCATAAGGCCACCTTCTCTATCCTGAGCTTGGTTCCTGGGGTCACCTCTCATGGTGCCCATTGGTCTTCCCTCTTGGGCTTGACCTCATTGCAAATTCCATCAGGGTGGCATGTAGGTGCGAGAATACACACTTATAGCATAATTGTGATAATCATAGTGACTTTATGAATTTGCATATATGAACATCCAAGCAGATAGGTTGCATTCAATTCGATCAATCACCTGAGAAATCTCCGTGAAACTAAAGCAGCTAACCATAAATAACCACATACCTATTTTGAAGATCTTTGAGATAGAATCAACCAATAAGAGAAATCCAATCAAGCAAATACAAGGATCTTGAAATAACATATAATTCCTTTTATCAAGATCTATCCAAACCATCTTGCTTCTTAGGGTTTCTATTCCTTTTTAGGATTTCTCCCTGTTTTTAGGGTTTCATAAGCAATTAGGGTTTTGCCTCACTTTTAATACTTTTAAACCCTAATTATACAAAATTACTCATAAACCTTAAGTTTCTCTCCCAACAGGCTTAGCATTATCTTTTGACAACATATATCCTTATTTTCAAATTAAGTACAATCTTCTCCTTTTCTACCCACATTTAGGGTTTCTAAATGTATTAACCACCATATTAGGTTTAAAACCCTGAATCATGCAATTATCCTTCTAACTTAGGTTAAGACTCAACATTATCATTTAATAGGTTAATATTACTTGAATTAACCTATTATTCCTCATAAACACATCCATTAGTCTTAATTAGGGTTTCTAACCTAATTTTAATACATCTTCCATCAAAATAATATACTTTTGCAAAAAGAGATGGAATTAGGCTTTCAAACTATTTTTATCTTATTCCTTGTATTTTTTTGATCAACTTTCATATATAAAATTTTGTCATTATGGTTTCCTATCAATTTCAATGATTTTTACAAGAAAAGGCCTTTTTCTAGAATATTTGAGTAGAGAGGCGAATTATGAGAAAATTGGCGGCCGTTTGATCAGTTGACCGGTGATCCACTCTTCGGATCTGATGATTCTCATTGTGCACAACTAAGATATCCGGATCCTCTCTGGATTGTCAGATTTTCACATGGGATTATGATGGACCGCGATTGGACGGTCGCTATTCATCATCTTCCTCCTCTCGTGTATAGGGTCGAGGTCAACTCTGTGGTTGACTCCGAGCTCCAGGCCACCAACAAGGAAACTGAGGTGCCCAGAAGCTTTTCCGCTGCCACCAAAACTCACCAAGCCACTCAATTGCTTGATAGATCCTTGCCTTCACCTTGAATAGGTCACCGAAGTTCCGGCGAGGTTGCCAGGTTGCATAGGGGGCAGGTTAGGGTCAATCTTGAAATTAAACCCGTTGTTTGTCTTGTCGTCACTCTCTGTGGCGTTTAGGGTAGATTTTGGGTATGATGGTGCCCCCGAATACCCCCCCTATATATAGGATTGGATCTGGGAGTTCGATGAATTGGGAACTTCTTCCCTCATCGATGATAGCCCTCAAAGTTAGGGTCTAGATCCTTCAGAACATTCTCCCGAAGTCGATGGACTCAATAGTTCCTCACATTATCGTCTCGATCGATGAGAAATTGAAATCCTAATTCTTCTCCCAATCCTTCTATGATTCGGGGTAGACAATGATTGACTACCTTTGGATCTGTGGTCCCTTGGACCATGCGGGTCATCCAACAGTCGATATCGTTCCCCAAACCCAATTTCTTAAAATCGAGTTAAAAAAGGGGATTTTAACAAGGAAGCTTGGGAAATTCATTTCTCTCTCCTCAATTATTATGTTTCACTCAAAATATATAGGAAACTCCATCTTGGTATTATATAATCGATTATTTAATTTGAAACCCAAATTCCAACGAAAATGGGTGTTTCCTTCACATCCAAGTTATCCATTAATTAACCCAAATTCAATTGATATTTCTATTTCCTTTGCCATTATCTTACCATCTTGAATTCCTTGGACTTCAAGGAACCCTAAAGGCACAAAATTCCATATTGGGAAATATCCCTTTGCCTTTTTCCTCTTATTAGATAAATCATTTTCTTTTTATTTCTCTTTTCTTTTCAATTGGGCTCAATGGCAAAAAATCCCATTAACAATCAAACAAGGCCATTGTAAACGAAATCCATCAATTCAAACAAATAAATCAACCATTGATTTCATTTATCATTAAAAGAGAATTATACATCTCATTACATTATTTAGAAAAATGAGGTTATAACATCCTCCCCTCTTTATAGGAATTTTTCCCTCAAAATTCAATCAATCAATCAAACAAGTCAGGGTATGCTTTCTCCATGTCCGTCTTCAGCTCCCATGTGGCTCATCCTCTCCATGGTGCTTCCAAAGAACCTTTACCATTTCTATATTCTTACATCTGAGCTCTTTCACCTTGGTATCTAGAATCCACAAAGGTGACTCAGGATAGGTCAGCATCCCTTGAAGCTCAATAGGCTCAATGCTCAACACATGACTCAGATCTTACACATATCACTTCAGATTGGACATGTGAAACACATCATGCATCATACTATGCTAAGGGGGTAATGCCAAATGATACGTAGCTTCACTAATCTGTTCTAATACCTCAAACAGACCCACATATTGGGGACTCAACTTTCCTCTATTCTTTTCTATAGCTCGGGGCAGTCGGATTTTCAGGAAAACATGCTCTCCCATAGTGAAATGCACATCAGTCTGCTTCGCATCAGCATATGACTTCTGTCGATCTTGGGCTCTCTTCAACCTCTGCTTGATCAAAGGAACTTTATCAACATACACTTGGAGTTCATTTGACCTCAACATGATCCTCTCACTGACATCATCCCAGTGAAGTGGTGACTGACACAGTCTCCCATAAAGAGCTTCATATGGAGGCATCCCGATACTAGCTTGGTAGTTATTGTTGTAGGCAAACTCGGCTAAAGGTAAGTACCGCTCCCATGAGCCACCCCAATCAAGCACACAAGCTCCCAACATATCTTCTAATGTTTGGATCGTTCTTTTCGATTGACCATCCATCTGGGGGTGATAGGCGGTACTAAACTTCAACCTCGTACCAAGTTCCTCTTGAACTTGCTTCCAAAACTTGGAAGTAAACTTTGGGTCTCTATCAGAGATGATGGAACTGGGTATGCCATGCAAAAACACTATCTCTCTAATATAAAGCTCAGCTAGATCTGACACCTTGGTAGTGGTCTTTAAGGCAAGGAAGTGTGCTGACTTGGTAAGATGATCTACCACGACCCATATCGCATCATGACCTTTCTTGGTCTGGGGTAGACCCACCACAAAATCCATGGTGATCTGCTCCCATTTCCATTCAAGAATCTCTATTGACTGTAAAAGTCCACTAGGTCATTTGTGTACAGCCTTCACCATCTGGCACATAAGACAGCTGGCCACACATGCCGCAATGTCTCTCTTCATTCTTGGCCACTAGAAAAACCTCTGCAAATCTTTAAACATCTTGGTAGTTCCCGAGTGCACCGTATACTTAGAACCATGAGCCTCTTGTAGGATATGTTCCCTTATCAGTGAATCCACAGGAACCCATATGCGATTCTCAAATCTAATTCCTCTGTCTACTCCCACTGAGAGACGAGTCTGTGGCTTCATCATCAAACCCTTCATCTTGTCAAGCTCTCCATTGACCAATTGCACTACCACGATCTTGCCTAACAACTCATATTGGTTATGGATATTGGCCAATCAAACTCGATCTTTAAGTGGTTGTGGAGTCCACTCCACCAGCTCCTCTAAGGTCTTCCACTGACTAGACAAAACAACTGCACACCTGAGCTGTTTCCGGCTCAAAGCATCAGCTACGAAATTCACCTTACCAGGGCGATAGGCGATGGTGAAGCCATAATCCTTCATGTACTCCATCCATCATCACTGTCGCAGGTTTAAGTCTCTTTGTGTCAGTAGGTACTTCAAGTTGTTGTGGTCGGTGAGGATCTCAAAGGTAGCACTGTACAGGTAATGCTGCCATATCTTTAATGCATGAATGATAGCAGCCAATTCTAGGTCATGCGTCGGGTAATTCACCTCGTTGGGCTTGAGTTGTCGGGAAGAATATGCAACCACATGCCGATTCTGTTCCAACACACATCCAAGTCCCATATTTGAAGCATCAGTGAATATCATGAAGCCCTCATTGCCGGAAGGTAGGGTCAACACTGGGGCAGTGGTCAACTTCTCCTTTAGCTCCTAGAAATGAGTTTCACATACGTCGGACCACACAAACTTCACATCCTTCTGGGCTAACATGGTTAGCGGAAAAGAAGACTTTGAGAAATCCTTGATGAAGCGACGGTAGTATCCGGCCAACCCCAAGAAGCTACTAATCTCAGAGGGGTTCTTTGGTGCAAGTCAGTCTTGAATTGCTGACACTTTGGCTGGATCTATGACGACCGTTCCTCATGAGATGATGTGTCCGAGAAACATGACTTGGTCTATCCAAAACTCATGAGATGATCTATCCAAAACTCACATTTCGAGAACTTTCCATAAAACTTTTGCTTTCTCAGGATATCAAGGACTCTACCCAGGTGGTCACGGTGTTGGGCTAGGTCCTCCGAGTACATGAAGATGTCATCTATGAACACTATCACAAAAGAGTCAAGGAAAGGCTGGAACACACTGTTCATAAGGTTCATAAAGACACTGGGTGCATTGGGCAACCCAAACGACATGACCACAAACTCATAATGGCTATATCGGGTACAGAAAGCCATTTTAGGTATATCCTCACTTCTCACTCTCACCTGGTGGTATCCTGACCTCAAATCAATCTTAGAAAAGACTCGGGTTGATTTGAGTTGGTCAAATAGGTCATCTATTATAGAAAAGGGGTACTTGTTCTTAATGGTTGCCGGGTTGATCATTTGATAATCAATACACATCCGAAGCGACCCATCCTTCTTCTTTACAAAGAGAACTGGTGCTCCCCATTGTGATGTATTGGGTCAGATAAAACCTTTATCTAACAACTTCTACAACTGGGTTTTCAACTCAAACAACTCGACAGGGGCCATTCTATAGGGTGCCTTAGATATAGGGTTAGTCCCGAGAGCTAACTCGATGGAGAAATCTACCTCTCTCTCAGGGGGAATCCCTGGTAGATCATCTGAAAACACATCGGCATACACCCAAACCACCTCTATCTCCTCTAAGGATCTCCCCTTAGTTTCAGGTTCGGTAACTATGGCTAGGTAGGCTCGACAACCTTTGGATATCATCCACTCAGCCTTCAAGGCTGACACATAAAGGCTGGCAGTTTCATCTTTCCTTCCTCGAATGGTGAAGTGTGGATGGCCGGGTTTCCTAATAAGAATTTTCTTCTCTCTACAGTCAATATGGGCTCTATAGGTGTAAATCCAGTCCATACCAATGATCACATCGAAATCATTCATATCGAGGAGGATGAACTCGGTGGGAAGCTCATGGTTTAGATACTTAACTGGAAAGATAGGGGTTTTCAAAAGAGATGTATATATACAACCACTCGGGGTTGTGACATCCAAAACATAACCTAAATCCTTGATGTCCAAACAAAGCATAGTTTCCAGATTTCTCAAAATAAAAGTATTAGTAGAACCAGAATCAAAAAGTGCTTTTACATTTTGTCCCATGACTTCCAGAAAGCCTACATAGTTCATACCATATCAGAAAGCTATTACATGATCTACTAAACTAAAAGGAAAACTCTATGGTTGGTTACCCTCCATCAGCCTATTAGCATTCGCTTGAGCTTCTTCATTGTCGATGGCGAACACTCTAGCTTACCTCCTTTCTCCAATAGGGGGTCCTCCAACTGGTGCTCTCCCTCCTACTGGGGGTGCTGCTTCCACTGGCTGGGCTTCCACTGGGCCTCTCGGATCAGGCTGAGGACAGTTGGTGATGAAGTGTCCTTCTTGCTGGAAACGGTAGCACACCTTCTTCTTGAAGAGACACTTCCCAGGGTGTGACCATCCATAGGCGCGACACTTCTGAAAGAGATTCTCACCATGTGGCTTGCCTTTGTGTCCAAGCTTTCCTTTGTTGTGGTTACACCCTTGTCCCTTCTTGGGGTCATTCTTCTTCCCCTAAGATCCTTCAGTGAAACCCAGGTATCCTTTAGAGGGGTTCTGAATAGGCATCACCATACTTTCCATGTACAAGGTGGTGTTGTAGGCTTTGGAAAAGGTCTTCAACTTACTGGCCATCACATGAGGCTTGATGGAAGGGTGTAGATGCTCTATGAAATGGTCCACCCTCCTCTCTTCATCCATCATATGTCTGAAGCACTCTAGGATGCGGAACTTATGACCAAAGTCCACAATTGACGAGTTTCCCTGGGTCATGTTGGTGAACTCTCATTCCTTCTCCTTCTTAGCTGAGACGGGGATGAATCTGGAGGTGAAGACAATCTTGAAGTCAGTCCATGCCATTGGTTCTTCACTCAAGTCTCTCCCCATGATATGGTTCTCCCACCATATCTTGGCTGCTCCTTCCAAGAGGTGAGCAGCAAAAAGAACCTTCTTGTTCGACTATACCTCAAGCATGCAGAATCCATTCTCAACTTCCAACAACCAGGCTTCTTCTTTGTTGACCACCTCTGACTTATCCTCTCCCCAGAACTTCTTGATGTTCAGCTTGATGAAGTCCAGGATGGTGGCTCTGAGTCGAGGATGAACGAGAAGTGATTCTCTGTTCTTGTCTCTAGCTATATCCCTGAGGGCCAGAGCATTGATGGCCTCCGTCAGCCTCTTCTTTTGCTCCATCCATAAAGCATCAGTGGTGTGAACCACCATAGTTGGTTCCGGACCACCAGACTAGTCCTCTTCCATCTGGGCCTCTTCCTCATACATAGGTTCCTTCTATTCCTTCTCAAGGTTGCCAAAGGTTGGGTAAGTGAAAACTAGAGTTAGAGTACAAAGTCAAGAAAGGTCTGGTTTGATTGGTTTGGTGCACCAAAAAGCTATATGTTAGTCACTAAAGATGATGGTGAAATAATTAAGCACAAGGGCCCAGCGTCAGGACAATGGTTTGAGTCACAATACGTAGATATGTCTAGAATTCAGCAGATCAATGTGGAATCGAACTTCCAAATTGATTGGCCTAAACATTGCCAAAAAGGATTTCCAAGTCAACCTTGGAATACAAATAGGTTGCTTTAGGATTGGGGATTTCACCTTCAACTTCTTCTGGTCTCTTCCTCTTCTTTGAGGATTCACCACCATGGTTCCTCCTCCTCTTCTCAGAAGACCCCTTTCCCTTGTAGGAAGGCCCACCACCGTTGGTGGCATCTGGGATGACAACAATCTTCACACGAGCCATCTACATAAACATACAAACATACCTTTAGGCTACTTTTAACTAATTATACTTATATCGATGACATCTTATTTATGTATCTTTTATTATTTTGGTGGAGCTTAAACCTTATCATACTTACTAGTACCTCAAGAGGGGGAGGAAGAGAGAGAAAACCCTAATTCTTAAAATCCTTAACAAAATTTGAGTTGAGAAGGGATGAATAAGATGAGAGAGTCCTAAAAGTATCTTATTTTGAGTTAGATCCTAAGACATTGGCCAGGTAGTCGCACAGATCCGAGAGTCCTCGCGACCAGCTAGCGGGGCGGAGGAAAACATTGCCAGCCCCGGGACCGTGATCCTTTTCTAGACACCCCTATCTTTCAGAAAATCCTCTAATAACTCCCTCAGTTCTACAAAATTTGTAAAATTTAATAATTACTAAAGATTAAATGTGGAACCCATGCTCTGATACCAAATGTAATGACCCCGCCTCCCAGTAACCCCCAATTAAGGGAGACCAAGAGGTCAGAGTCGTTATCCCAATTAATCAGATCAAAGGTTTGACAAATAATCAATAATAATTATAAAATTATACCAAACTATACTGAAAGGCTGGAATAAAACTTTGCATACCTATTAAAAACTTGGATATCTAACTTCTATCCACAGTTGGAATCTATTCTAACTAATCCTCCTTGCACTTTAATTCTTATTTCCTCAATGTGCCACTTTACTGTTTGTCCTTTTCAATATTGTACCTAAAACGCCGACAAACAAAATGTCAGTCAACATAAATGAATATGCCAATATGTGGGGACAACCAAAATTTTGACATATATGGCTAACAACCTAAATATCACAATCAAGTTAATTAACAATTCAATTTACATTTTTAGTGTATCAATCTCCACCGCTTTTTCCCTAACCCTGGAATACTCTCCTTAGGGTTTCTCTTTTGCAATTGACTTAAGGCCACCTTCTCCATCTTGAGGTTGGTGCCTGGGGTGACCTCTCATGGTGTCCATTAGTCATTCAATATCATAAGGCCACCTTCTCTATCATGAGCTTGGTTCCTGGGATCACCTCTTATGGTGCCCATTGGTCTTCCCTCTTAGGCTTGACCTCATTGTGACTTCCATTAGGGTGGCATGTAGGTGTGTGAATACACACTTATAACATAATTGTGATAATCATAGTGACTTTATGAATTTGTATATATGAACATCCAAGAAGATATGTTGCATTCAATTTGATCAATCACCTGAGAAATCTCCATGAAACTAAAGCGGTTAACCATAAATAACCACATACCTATTTTGTAGATCTTTGAGATAGAATCAACCAATAAGAGAAATACAATCAAGCAAATACAAAGATCTTGAAATAACATATAATTCCTTTTATCAAGATCTATCCAAACCATCTTACTTCTTAGGGTTTTTATTCCTTTTTAGGATTTCTCCCTCTTTTAGGGTTTCATATGCAATTAGGGTTTTGCCTCACTTTTAATACTTTTAAACCCTAATTATACAAAATTACTCATAAAGTTTAAGTTTCTCTCCCAACAGGCTTAGGATTATCTTTTGACAACATATACCCATATTTTTGGATTAAGTACAATCTTCTCCTCTTCTACCCTAATTTAGGGTTTCTAAATGTATTAACCACCATATTAGGTTTAAAACCCTAAATCATGCAATTATCCTTCTAAATCAGGTTAAGACTCAACATTATCATTTAACAGGTTAATATTACTCAAATTAACCTATTATTCCTCATAAATCCATCCATTAGTCTTAATTAGGGTTTCTAACCTAATTTTAATACATCTTCCATGAAAATAATATACGTTTGCAAAAAAGATGGAATTAGGCTTTCAAACTATTTTTATTATATTCCTTTTATTTTTCTGATCAACTTTCATATATAAAGTTTTGTCATTAGGGTTTCATAGCAATTTCTATGATTTTTACAAGAAAAAACCTTTTTCTAGAATATTTGAGTAGAGAGGCGAATTACCGGAAAATTGGCGGCCGTTTGATCAGTGGACCGGTGATCCGCTCTTTGGATCTGATGATTCTCATCGCATGCACCTAAGATAGCCAGCTCCTCTATGGATTGTCAGATTTCTGTGTGGGATTACGATGGACCATGATGGAACGGTCGCTGGTCGTCGTCTTCCTCCTCTCGCGTATAGGGTCGAGGTCAACTCCGTGGTTGACACCGAGCTCCAGGCCACCAACAAGGAAACCGAGGTGCCCAGAAGCTTTTCCCCAACCACCGGAACTCACTAAACCACTCAATTGCTTGATAGATCCTTGCCTTCACCTTGAACAGGTCTCCGGAGTTCCGGCGAGGTCGACAGGTTGTAGAGGGGGCAGGTTAGGGTCAATCTCAAAATTAAACTCGTTGTTCGTCTCGTCATCATTCTCCATAATGTTTAGGGTAGAGTTTGGGTATGCTGGTGCCCCCGAATACCCCCCTATATATAGGGTTGGATCTGGGAGTCCAGTGAATTGGGAACTTCTTCCCTCGTCAACAATATCCCTCGAAGTTAGGGTTTAGATCCTTCAGAATATTCTCCCAAAGTCGATGGACTCAATAGTTCCTCGCATTATCGTCTCAATCGCTGGAAAATCAAAATCCTAATTCTTCTCCCAATCCTTGTGTGATTCAGGGTAGATGATGATCAACTACCCTTGGATCCGTGGTCCCTTGGACCACGCGGGTCATCCAACGGCCGATATCGCTCCCCAAACCTAATTTCTTAAAATCGAGTTAAAAAAGGGGATTTTAACAAGGAAACTTGGGAAATTCATTTCTCTCTCCTAGATTATTATTTTTCATTGAAAATTTAGAGGAAAATCCATCTTGGCATTATCTAATTGAGTATTAAATTTGATACCCAAATTCCAACAAAAAAGGGTGTTTCCTTCACATCCAAGTTATCCATTAATTAACCCAATTTCAATTGTTATTTCTTTTTCCTTTGCCATTATCTTACCATCTTGAATTCCTTGGACTTCAAGGAACCCTAAATGCACGAAATCCCATATTGGGAAATATCCCTTTTCCTTTTTCCTCTTATTAGATAAATCCTTTTCTTTTTATTTCTCTTTTCTTTTCATTTGGGCTCAATGGCCAACAAAGCCCATTAACAATCAAACAAAGGTCACTGTAAACGAAATCCATCAATTCAAACAAATAAATAAACCATTGATTTCATTTATAATTAAAATAGAATTATACATCTCATTACATTATTTAGAAAAATGAGGTTATAACAGAGAACCTCTTTCTTCTTTCTTTTGCCCTATATCTACCCCGTTCCTAAAGATAGGATCTATCTTGGAGCTTTTTGAGTATATAGCTTGGGTCTTTTCTTCCTTTCTTCAAGATTTCTTTCCATTTGGTCGTTCTTCTTCACCTTAAGGCGAGTGATATAATTTTTAATGCATTTATGGCCTACTCATAGCATATTTTGTGTAAATCTGGTTCTAAAAAACTTGTAATATGAGAAAAATGGCCTTTTCTATCATATTTGATATGAGAATGATGACGATACAAGTTTTTAAGCCTTCCTTAGACCCTATGAATGTTTCTTCCTCTATAAATGAGCTTTTAATTGAACAAGCAAGGTCTGAAATATGAAAATAGTAATGTTATGACTTCTAAAAATGCCATATATGTGATGTTTTGGTACCCATTGTACATAAGTCCGAACCACACTTTAAACTTTACTATATGGTGGTTATAATGCTTTTAATTACTATTTTTGTGCTGAAATGATATTTGAATGAAATCATAATGCTAAAAGTAGTTCATTCATGCTAGGTTTTAGTAACATAAATGCCTAGCTCTTGGAAATGCCATAACTCTTTTGTGTGATGAAATTTTGTGGTGAAATTTGGGGTGATATGTTGTCTATGACATTTGAAATGCCCTACAAAATGTTAGATGATGATGTTTCTACATGACATTATTACTCTTTTACTAAATGGTATTTTGGGTTGTTATGCACCCCAATTTGAAATCTAGTCCTTTAACAGATGGTAATCGATGAATATACAATGATGGAGTAACATGAAGCACATTTCATACATTTCATAGCTTTGTAAATTGTATCTTGCAATTAATTTTGTAAGCCTACTTTAGGAGCTTGTATGTAACTTGGACGATGCTGTATAATTACTTAAACAACATAATTAATCAAGTGTAACCCTAATTATGTAGTGTCCTAATACCATAGAGTTATCTCTGTATTAGAACTTACTGGACAGTGAAAAGAGTGATCCTAAGAGGAACTTGAAGTTGTACACTATTGAGTATATGCGGGTGCGTGGAGGGTATATCTCTACCATCTAGATCCCAAGGTTTTACATAGTGACTGAGGCTATGCCTTAGAGTTGATATGTGTTGAGAGTGACTACTGTCGTAACTCAAATTTTGTACTTCATACCCTAGTTTCTGGTGTTGTGACCTGTGTACCCATGGTATAATAGCCTATATTAGTAGTTGGGTCAGTGTGCCAATATGACTATTACTTGAAATGACTAAGGGAAAGAGAGTTTAGGATTCTAATCATCCTAGATCTTATACGGGACAGATAGCGACTTCACAGTTGTCAACTAGCAGCTTGAGTGGCACGCCTCAAACTACCCAAGGCTTAATAAAATATGTAATTCAGCTATGTAGATAACTATTAGCGTTATTTGGAAAATCAAATTGGATGATGTTCCTTGTTTTGATTCTTTTGTTTTAAAGATCTTTTATAATGTAGTAAGAGAAATCAACAATACTTATGATTTTAGTTATGTTTTTTTTGAAATTTCTGACCCGCTTCTCATGAATTACTTAAATCAGAGTAAACAGAATTTCAATTCGATGTGGGAGAAGGCCAAAACATTGAAACACTAGGTATGGTGCCCTTTAGAGATGATTTTGTAATGGAGTGAGCCACCAATTACAAGATCTTCATGCAAAAAGGAAAGAAACTGAAGAAAAAGATCTAGCTACATCCAACATATCATCAACTAAAAGGCCCAGATGATCATTCCTAACCAATGTGTCAGATGTCAAAGAGAAGAGTAACATCGAATCCATATCACGAAGAACATTAAGATATCCTTTCTCCCTTTCCATCTTCATGCATGAGAGGAGAGCAATCACCTCTGCGAGGTCCATTATACATGTGAAAATCTATGTCTCCACAAAGAAATCCACCAGTAAACCATCTCAATTGTGTATTACACCCCCTACGCCAATAAACCCTTGCTTTCCAACTACCACATCAATGTTTAGCTTTAGGAAACCCTAAGGAGGAGGTTAGCATCAATCTAAAGCTCTGTGATCATGCCTAGATGCACAGTCTCACATGAGTCATTGGCTGATTTGTAGTCAATAATGATGCTCAGGAAGTGACCAAACATCATGCCTCTATCAAATTCTTCATTCTTGAAAACAAAATCATTCCTCCAAGCTCACTTATCCCAGATTACTACCAAAACCTTTTCCATCTCATCTGTGTCTAGCTTATCGGCAAAGTAGAGCAATTTTTTCGTTACTGTAATCATACTGGATCTGTCATTGAGGTCCCATAGTTGGAGTAGAGACCATGCCTTTATAGGTATGCATGCCTAGAGAGCTAATCATATGACGATTGGGATGATGCATTAGATGCATGATTTGATAATTTATAATACTAAAGGCAAGCTTCCAATTCATCTGTTTCACTCAGTTATGAGATAATGAGGATACAAAATGAATCTTTAAAGAATTATATTACTCAATGATGTATGTTGTCAAGTTACCAACCTTGTGGATGAGATCATACAGATAAAAAGAGTACATATACATATTCTCATTATGTCTGTGATTGGTTGTTGTGGAAGGTTGATAGACAACAATAGCACATAAGATCACAGTGTGAGTTGGTTGATGACTATATCTCATTTGTCATGATATGCAATATCAAACCAACCACATAGATACATGTTAGAGAACAGTGTATCAGACAGACCTACCATGAGACTGACACATGGAAGCCATCCTCATGGAAGTCATAGTCAGGTCTCACAGTGATGGTGGTGATTGTGGTTTTTAGACCTGAAATCACTGCACTCATCAATTGAATCTTGAAATATGTGTTGTTATAACAGTGATGATTGGGTGTCTTTGACACATGGGGATTGACTGTGAGTGATAGATATGGGATTTGTCCCTCCTATATAGAGCATGATATCCAAGGCCTCTTGATTAGAAAGACTAAGAAAAGTATGGCCATACACGCGAGTCAATATGTTGAGATCACATATATCTCATGCAGTCTGCTCTGGTTCAAGAAACAAGATTGAATAATAAAGAGGATGTCTGCTCCATGCCTTTAGTTCAATCAGGATATCAGTGGAAAAGGAACTATACAAACACTATAACACCATACACAAATTGTAGGTTGAAGTTGCTACCCAACTTTCCATTCACTTGGGTAGCAATGATGTGCGACTAGACACTGCTCATTGCTTGTGATGTCATAAGCTAGTTATGGGCATTCACTACAAACATGATATGGGACCTATAGGGTCACACACATAGGAACTCATCTAGAAGAGGAGTTTGATCTTGAATGATAATTGAATTGATTATTAAAGTGTTAAGGTATTTCAATTCACGCAAAAGATCAGCTGACTAGACTACCAAATGATCAATTCAAGTATTGAGACTACTATTTTGAGTGTCAGGCTGATTGTATTGTACATTGGTTGAAATTCTACCTGACCTGGGCTGCGAGATGCCCATTTCACTTGTGCGAAATGGCCGTCAGGCTTTGTGAAAGATGCCCATCTTAGTTTCACCAAAGGGACATTTGGTTTGGTGTGAGATGCCCATCTCAGTTGCACCAAATGCTCATTTTGGGGTACATCAAGTTGAGCACTAATTGGAATTAAATTGTTGACATATGTGTAGAACTGGAATGTGAAAAATGGTTGTTTTACATAGAAAAATGACCATCTTGCACGTGAGATGATTGTCTCACTGGGTGATATGACCATTTCATCTCATGCAGGTTGTGAAACTTCTAGAAATGTTGCAAAATTTTAAGATCTACTTGTCTTTTCCACTCTTGATTTAGTCCCACATTGGTTGGGGATTGGAGACCCTGACCCTAACCCCTGCTATATATAGAGGGGTAATGGGGGCTTCCCAGAGCACAACTACTACACAGACAATTGAGAATTAGTTGTTCTAACAAGTGTTGTCCTCTCTGGTTGTGGTAACCACAAGAGCCCAGATAAGTCCTACTCGACTAGCGAGGGATAGCCACGGGAGAGCAACAATTGAGGAACATTTTTGTGGGAGAGCATGTTGGTGACTAGTACACCAATGGGAGGGAAAACTCCTTCTGATCCATTCTTGTAGGATGAGAGGAGTTCTAGTTGATCTGTGTGGACTACTCTAGAGGCAGGAGTCTGCTGGTGCTGCTAGGAGGGAAACGTCAACTAACAGTCTGTGGTGAGATCTAAGGAGCCACTACAATAGTTGTCTGAGTATGATGTCTATGGAGGAGTAGTTAGACGAGTCCGAGTGCGACTAGAAGATGCACAACTACCGTCCAAGACAAAGTGCACATCTACATCAACCAAGATTGTCACTGGACTTGCCCAGGAATAGGTTTATCTTCGTGAAACCATCCTTCCCATTGCATAGTTATTGACACGATCTGTTGGTTAGTGGGAAATATGTCAATAAAATTTTGTTTATGCTACCTACATGATACCATATTTCCCTACAGTGGTATAAAATCCATGTCAAATAATTATGTTTAGGGAAAATTAATACTATCAGATTTTTGGTTTGACTGTGTTCCTTTATTGCATGCGATGCGAATATTTAAAGTGGTTGATGTGCACATCTGTCTAAATCACCAAATATATATATATATGTATATATATACATATATATATGTATATATATATATATATGTGTGTGTGTGTGTGTGTGTGTGTGTGTGTGTATGCAATTTACACATGTCACCATAAAATCAGTTTTGATGGTGGATGTAAAGCATGGTTATGGCCAAAACCCCTTATATGTGTTTGCATGGTTGTAGTTTTTATTCCTATTATTAATCGGTCTGTGCATTGAGCCTCTCTCTCCTTCCAAATGTAAATTATTACTTTTCTTCCTATTCCCCTCAAATGTAACTAGAGGTTTTCTCCATAAACAATGTAAATAAGAAATAGGACAATTTTAATTTATGTTTCAACATGAGATGATGATCTGCACAAGGTGAGATGACCAGCTTGTGAGACGACCTGATCAACTGAAGGACTGAGGAGGCAAGATGATAGCAGGACAAACTGATTGACTGGTGGCCCAACAGACCGACAGAGGTGTCCAGATGCTGCTTGGACCTGAGAACCAGATGATCATTTCAAAAGAGCCCAACCGAGTGACCAGGAGGTGAGCCGACCAGTTCAAGAGTTGAACCGATCAACCAATATTGGTTCGATCATATATTATCACCAACAACATGTTACATATTATGTAAACCATAGGTGGTAGTAGTTCCTTTTGGCTCTAAAGAATTCAATTAGTATTATCATCACTTGTGTGTTTTATTTATTGCATGTTCTCATTTTTGGTTATAACATGTATATGATACATACTATATATGTGGTGATTGGATAAAATATATGTATTTATACAAACTCCCTCATTAAAATATTAAGTCTTAGATGTTTTCCATAAGTAGCACACATGAAAAGCTTGATCGACTAAACGTGGGCACACCCTAGCGTGGTGTGACGTCTATTTAATGGAAGTGTGATGGTAGATATGAGGGTCTGTCCTAGTAGGGTGCATATTTATCATGTTAGCTTTGGGTCAGGCTTAACTAGATGACCTTAATTAGATTAAGCACCTAGAGGCATGCATATGATCATGGTAAGGAGTTGTACATATCATCTATCTGAGAGTTGTATATGATGTAATTAGCATGATTGCCTACCTAATAGAATCAAGTTGTGCGTGACAGCCCTAGCTGGTTCATGATTTGATGAAATTAGGATCTTGTCCCACTAGGACATTTTATGCTGCAATGTTCTAAATTGATATTGAGATCTATCAATTTGAATAAAATAGTGGGAGCGGTAGTTAATTAATGATAAATTAATATTGTATAATTTATCAAATAGAACCAAATTAAAAAATGTATTGAAGGTTACATTATTTATTTGTAGAATAAAATGTCCAACACAAACATGTTCAAATTGTGATTAGTCCTTAAGAAGGACAAAATAGGATAAAGTTCCATAATTGGTTAACAACTTTGAGAAATGTTCTCATCAATGAGCGAAAGCTCTATGTCCTTGATAGACCAAGCCAGAGGAACCTGCTCCAAATGCACCTAAGGCTAAATGGATGCTTATTGGAAGCATGCCAATAATGCCGTAGACATTTTGAATACCTAATGATATGTTGTATGAACTATGAGTTGCATGAAAAAACAAATACATCGACATTATCAAGATGGTAATACATCTTAAGAATCATGTAAAGCAAAGAAGGTATAATGTCTTCAAAGTGCTAATGTGAGTGCAAGATGACAAAGGGAGGTCTAGTAGAACCCCATGTATTAAATATGATTGGACATGTGGAATGACTAGGACTTCTCTTAGGACAAGAGTTGACCAAGAATATGATTATGGAAGCATTGCATGAATCATTTCGTCAGTTTATCACATGCTTGGCATGTTGATGCCAAAGCAAGGAAGAACAAGAACAAATATGTGATGGTGATCAACAGAAGTGAGTCCTAGGGAAAAATCAAGATCAAGAAGTGTTCTGAGGCTAATGTGAAGCCCAAGTCTTCTGCACTCAATATATAGAGAAGGGTAAGTGTGAGGAATATGTCCTTTTCCCTTAAAAGATAAAGAAAACAAAGTTCCACCATTGTCACTTGTTTGGACATTGGAAATGAATTATCCTCTTCATAGAGGATCTCAAGAAGAAGATAGAGATAGAGATCTCTACTTCAGGACTTGAGAAGAAGTAAGACAGAACTATATGGAGCAAGGGTTGTTGGCACTATAGTTAAAGGTTGTCATTCATGGGCACATAATAGTTCTATTGTGTACTTTCCAAACATCATATTCTTTGTATTAAAAGAACATTATGATCTTTTATGGCAATGCCTTATGTCTCATAAACTATACTTGATAGTTGTAGAAACAAATATGTATGACATATATATTGAATGACTTGATAACTCAAATAATGAATACCTATAGCATTTCCATCTAGAGTGCACTAATGAGAACTGCATTTCTAGAATCCATATGATGGTTATCTAGACTCTTTCAGTTATTGAATCAATAGAGACATGTAAGTCTTATTTGTTGTGCAAAATGACAAAAGCATCTTCACTAGATGTAGTGGGAGATTGACTATTCCATTAGGACTAGTCATACTAATGCACATAGACCTTTTTGGATGAATTCTAAAGGTAGTTACAAGTACCTCATTATATTTATTGATACGATAAGTAGATATTGAAATTTGTATTTATTGAAATACAAGTTTGGATCTCTTGAAGTGTTCAAGGAGATCTTAAATGAAGTACATAACTAAATTGGTAAAAGTATTAAGATACCTTGATATGATCGGTGTTGAATTATTTTAAACCGAAAGTTTGAGGACCTTCAGGGAGATCATGATAGTGTATCATAATGAACCCCACTTGAAACATATAGATGAGTCACGAAGAAGGTATCAGACCCTGCTAATTCTTGGTGAGATTATTAATAAAATCTATCTAATCTTACAATTTCTTTTAGGTACATGAGTAAACACTAAACAATGTACCGTATAAAATGGTTCAAAAGATTCCTTATGAGATATGGCATTGGAAATGTCTCGATGAGTCTTTTGTAGTGATTGGGATTTTAAGCTTGCATAAGAAAATAGTTTCTTAAAAGTCTTTATCCATAAATCACATGAATGTTATCTTGTTAATTACTACTTATATTCCAATCCGACAACAAAGAGTTTGTTGCTAGGATGGATGAATTCCTAAAGGGAACTTAGTTCCAAAGGAATCAGTGGGAGTAATAGTAGAACTCAAAATGTTTGAGAAAAATAAGAAAACATTGAACCCTAAAGAGGTACAACAAGGAACAAGGAGAATTACAAATTGTTGTGGAATCTCAAGTTCCTTATGTAAACACAAAAATTATAGTAAAACACCTTGAGTTTGAGAGATTATGATATCTTATAACTCAAGAAGGCAGTAAATTGATCATAGAAATGAGTCAACTGCCTACCTATAAACTATTGAGGAACCGGATTATGAAAAATGGCTTAAGGCCATGAGATCTATGATGGACTCCATGTAAACCAACAAGGTATGACCTTAGTGGATCAACCTGAAGGGTTAAAACCCATAGGGTGCATTTGGGTCTTTATAAGAAGACCAACATGGAAGGGTAGATTGGTTGCAAAAACTTCAAACAAGTTCAAGGTGTTGAACATGATGAAGTCTTTCACCAGTTACCATGGTTAAATCCATCGGGTCATGCTTGCTGTTGCGACTTAGTATGACTGTGAGATTTGTCATATGGATGTTAAAACCACATTCCTTAATTGGAATAATTAAGAGGATGTGTACATGACACAACCTCATGGTTTTAGAAATCCATTAATGCAAATAATGTCCATAAGCTACAAAAGTCAATCTCTGGATTGAAGCAAGCATTTCAGAGCTGGAATCTTCTATTTGACAAGATAGTCAAAGATTTTGACTTGAGTCACAGTGAAGATGGAATATGTGATTACAAAAGATTTAATGGGATCACATTTTATATTCCACATAATGATGGGGAATAATGTCTTTATCATGTAAATGTTACAACCTGGAAAGGAAAGTACCTTCTATATGAAGGGTTTAGGCAAAGCATCTTATGTGATAGGGATCAAGATTTGTAGAGATAGATCTAGAAAGCTTCTTGACCTAAGTAAAAGCACATACATTGGTAAGATGTTGAAGGGTTCAACATGTAAGACTCAATGAGAGAAAACTTGTCTAGGTTCCATGGAGTTAGTCTCTCAGGAGCCTAGTGTCCCAATTCTTGTAAAGAATAGGTACACATTGATAGATGCCATACTCATTCACAATTGGATCTATCATAAATACAATGTTATGTACTTATCCCATTATCCCATATGTATTGGATATGATGAGAAGATATCTAGTAAACATGTCTGTATTGGACATGGTGAGAGAATATCCAGTCATATCATATGTATAGACATGATGAGAGGACATATATATACCTATCTAGCAATCTCATATGTATTAGGCATGACGAGAGGGTATAAGTCAGATACCTATGAGAGTCATTGGATTACCATAAAGAACATCCTTAGATGCTTGTGAAGCACTTAAAGAATTGGCTCCTTAGTTATGGTAATAAGGAAGAGTTGGATGTAAAGGGTTACACCCATGCAAGCTTCCAAACTGAAAAATGATCACAATAGTATTTGACATTAAATGATAACTGTAAGCTAGAAAGGGTTCAAAGCTAATTACTGTTGTCCTAATCTACAAAAGAAGCTGGGTATCTCTGTGTTACAAAAACAATAAAGGATACTGTATGGATCAAGAAGTTCATATAGGTGAACTTATGTGAAATTCCAAACCATTGATGTCACATTATAAATACTGATGACAGTAATGGAGCTACTAGTTAGGATGGGAATCTCAGATAGCATATTACAACGCTCCCATCTCATATGAGTAGTCATACATAGAAGAGATGTGAAAATTGCAAATACTGACTTAAGGCAAACATTGCTAAACCTATTATAAAAGCACTTACGTGGAAAAAACATGATGGTCATGTTAGGTCACTCGGGATGAGATATGTGGGTGATTGGATCTAAGTTTAAGTGGGAGTCCATTGGTATGTATGCCCAGAGAGCCAATCATATGATGATTGGGATGATGCATTAGATGCATGATTTGATAATTGATAATAATAAAGGCGAGCTTCCAATTCATCTGTTTCACTCAGTTATGAGATAATGAGGATACATAATGAATGTCTAGAGAATTATGTTACTCAATGATGCATGTTATCAAGTTACTAATTGTGTGGATGAGATCATATGGGTGTTAAGAGTACATATGCATATTCTCATTATGCCCCTGATCAGTTGTTGTTGTGGAAGGTTGATAAACAATAATAACACATAAGATCAGAGTATGAGTTGGTTGATGACTAAATCTCATTAGTCATGATATGGCAATATCAAACCAAGCACATAGACACACATTAGAGAACAACGTATCAGACAGACCCATCGTGAGACTGACACATGGAAGCCATTCTCATGGAAGTGATAGTCAGGTCTCACATTGATGGTGGTGATTATGGTTCTTAGAACTGAAATCAATACACTCATCATATGTCATTGGGTACACTTTGACATCATCAAACACAATCCTAAAACATGGGTTGTTATAACGATGATGATTGGGTGACTTCGACACATGGGGATTGACTGTGAGTGATATATATGGGATTTTTCCCTCCTATATGGAGTATGATATCCTAGGCCTCTTGATAAGAGAGATTGAGAAAAGTATGTCCATACACATGTGAGTGAATATGTTGAGCTCATATATATCTCATGCAATCTCCTCTGGTTCAAGAAACAAGATTGAATAATAATGAGAATGACTGATCCATGCCTCTAGTTCAACCTAGATATAAGTGACAAAGGAACTATACAAACACTTAACACCATACACATATTGTAGGTTGAAGTTGCTCCCCAACTTTTCATTCACTTGGGTAGCAATGACATGCGACTAGGCACTGCTCATTGCTTGTGATGTCATAAGCTAGTTATGGACATTCACTGCCAACGTGATATGGGACCTATAGGGTCACACACATAGGAAATCATATAGAAGAGGAGTTTAATCTTGAATGATAGTTTAATTGATTATTAAAGTGTTTAGGTATTTCAATTCAAACAATGGATCAACTGACTAGATTTCCAAATGATCAGTTCAAGTGTTGAGACTGCTGTTTGGAGTGTCAGACTGATTACATTGTACATTGGTTGAAATTCTGCCTGACCTAGGCTGTGAGAAGCCCGTCTCGCTTGTGCAAAATGGCCATATGGCTTTGTGTGAGGCACCGGTCTCAGTTTCACCAAAAGGCTATTTGGTTTGGTGCTAGATGCCCATCTTAGTTGCACTAAATGCTCGTTTTGGGGGTACGTCAAGTTGAGTACTAATTGAAATTGAATTGCCAACATATGTGCAGAACTAGAAGGTGCGAAATGGCAGTTTCGCTTACTGAAATGACTCTATCATGCCTGAGACCGCCATCTTTCTGGGCAAGATGACCGTTTTGTTGCACGTAGGTTGTAAAACTTCCAAAAAAGTTGTGAAAATCCAAGATCTACTTACTTTTCCACTCCTTCTTTAGTCCTACATTGGATGCAGACTGGGAACCCTAACCCTAACCCCTCTTATATATAGAGGGGTAATGGGGGCTTCCCAGAGCATAACTACTACACATACAATTGAGAATCAGTTGCTCTGAAAAGTGTTGTCCTCTCTGGTTGTGGTAACCATGAGAGCCCAGGAAAGTCCTACCTGACTAGGGAGGGATAGCCATGGGAGAGAAACAACTGAGGATCATTATTATGGGAGATTGTGTTGGTGACTAGTACGCCAATGGGAGGGGCAACTCCTTCCTATCCATTTTTGTAGAATGACATGATTTCTAGTTAGTCAGTGTGGACTGCTCTAGAGGCAGGAGTCTTTTGGCTACTTCTAGGATGGCAATGTCAACTCAGAGTCCATGGAGAGATCTGAGGAGCCACTACAACAGTTGTATTAGTCAGATGTCTGTGGAGGAGTAGTTAGATGAGTTTGGGTGCGACTAGAAGCTGTACACCCACCATCCAAGACACATTGCACATCTATATTGACGAGGATTGTCACTAGACTTGGTCCAAGACCAGGTATATCTTCATGAAACCATCCTTCCCATTCCATAATATGTGACGCAATCTATTGGTTAATGGGAAATATGTTAGTAAAATTTTGTTTTTGCTGCCTACATGATGTCGTATTTTCCTACAACCTTCTTCACTTCTCTACACTCAAAGAGCATATGCAATATGGTCTCCTTGTTCTCTTTATAGATCAGGCATCTATTATCGGTGGACAATGTCTATTGTAGAGCCTACCCAGTGTATCTAGACACCTTGTAAAGGATCTCCATATGAAGTAGGAAGGGTGTCGAGGCCATCCCAACTTCTAGATCCAATGCCATATTCTCTCTCTCGGTGAGGACCTATTCGCAACAAGCTCCTTCTTACCTAGATGGCAAAGCCAATATGTTGATCTGGTAGTAAAGTTACCTCAATGTTTGGGCCACCACAATGGCCTGTCCTTCAGCCAATGATAGCTCAACGATGTGTTAAGGATTCTCTAGCTCATGTCAGGTGCAAAAAGAGAGTAGACAATGTCTTGTTCCACTCTACTTGCCTTGGGATGAGAAGATCGTAGACCTGTCGATATTCACTATTTGATTGTAGGATTGGGTGGAGAGTGTTTAAGGCCTCAAGATCATTTCATATCCACCTATCTGTCCACAAATTGATGTCACTTCCATTCCCAACTCGCCAACTCAATCCCTCCAATATGGTGTACTTTGCCCCCCAGATGATGCATCATGTGTAGATAGGATTGTGACTTCTTATAGCCTATAAAATAGAGCTTCTCAAGAAGTAGTGGGCTTTCAGTACCTTAAAAGATAGGGATTTGGTATTAGAGAGAAGTCGCCACACCTGTTTGGCTAGTAAAGCCTGGTTGAAAGCATTCAAATATCTAAAACCCAACCCACCAACACTTTTTGGCTTGCAGAGATTAGACCAACATTGTCGAGACAGTTTCCTCTCAGAACCTTTTACCCCCACCAAAATCTAGCAACATAGATTTGAATCTCATGGATTGACGTACTGGGTATCTAGAATACACTCATAATGCATGGAGGTATGGCATGAGAAATAGATTTGATAAGGACTTATCTTCTCTATTTAGATATGAATTTTTCCTTCCAACCTTGTAGTTTTTTCCAAATCCTTTATTTCACATAGTCGAACACTTGTCTTTTGGATCTTCCTATAGCCATGGATAGGCCCACATACTTAGCATGTTTATCAACTTCATATACATTGATAATTTCCTACAATGTCCTTCTAGTATCTTGGTGTACCCCTTTGCTAAAAGCAACTTCAATTTTGTCGTAGTTGATTTTCTGGCTGGATGCCTATTCATACTGGATAATTAAATTAGCTATAGTCAGACATTCATTTTGAGTTGTCCTTGAGAAAAGGATGTTGTCATCTACAAAAAAAAGGTGAGAAATACATGGAGCATGCATGCTCACACTTAGACCTCACACCAGGTTACTTTCAACAACATGAGTAATAGAGGTAAAAAAAGCTTCAACACATAAAATGAATAGGTAAGGAGATAGAGGATCATCCTATTACAGACTGTAGGAAGGATTGGTCTCTATTGATGGAAAAGGAATGGATTAATGAATATAGAAACTCTAAAATCTTCTTCCTCCATAGAAAAGAGAAATCCATCTTCTCTTATACAAAGTCCAAAAAATTCCACTCAACTCTATCATAGGACTTTGACATATCCAACTTTATAGCCATGCTGCCTATTTGTTTTTACCTTCCATTTTCATTTTATGAAACAGTTCATAAGCAACCAAAGCATTATCGGTGATCATCCTCTCCGGTATGAAAACACTCTGGTTCAAAGAAATAACATCATCTATCATAGGATTTAGTCTGTCTACTAAAACTTTTGTCATAATTTTATACACCACATTACACAGACTAATGGGATGATATTCAGATAACTATTTTGGTTTATCCACTTTAGGAATCAAAACAACAAGTGTAGCTTTTACCTCCTCAATGATATGTGTCCCTTTCCACCACCCCTTTATGTAACAAGCAACATCCTTTCCTACAATATGCCAAAACTTCTAGAAAAACATTGCCTTCTTCCCATCCGGACCCACTACCTTATTTGAGTACATTTGTTTGAGGGATGAGCTGATTTATTCATATTTTTTTGAGGGATGAGCTGATTTCTTCATCTATAATGTCCCTCTCAAGTGCTCAATTCATAGATGTATCAACTTTCCTAGAGAGGCCCATTGTAGCTGCATCAAAACCAGACAAATCTCTCATAGTGAAAAGTTTCTGGAAGTAGTCAGTCACCACCACAAAGATGTTTTCCTCATTTGTATGCTAAGTGCCATTCCTATCCTTCAAACCCAAAATATGATTTCACTTTCTTCTTTGAGATTCCTTGTGGTGGAAATACTTGGTATTCTTGTCACCCCCTCTCATCTCATTGACTCGGGCCCTAGCACACCAATATTCATCTTGTAACTTGTGGCAATATTCTAGTTCTTTTGAGAGCTCCCCACAGTGCATAGGAACTACATTATCTGGATTTTTACTTTGATCCTTGTGTAAGAGATGTTTTTTTTCCTTGATATTTTTCTTGAGACTACCAAAATTTTCCCCTGCTCATTCCTCTAGTTTTCTTACACAACTTTTAAGTCACCTCTCAACGCCCTCCCCCAAAAAACAACAATAGTATCTCTACACAACTCCTTTTGCATCCAATGAGGTTCAAATTGAAACAAATTCTCCCTTCTTTTGTTGAAAATATCCCTTTTGCCTGCTAAGAGAACAATGGGCGAGTGGTCAGATTTGTACATCAGAAGATGAATGACTTTATAATACATGAACTTTCTACAGTAGTCAAAAGAAGTAAGGGCCCAATCCAGTCTGTTACTAACAAGAGTATTGATAGTAAGGCCACATTCCTAGGTATAGGGGCTGACAGTAAATCCCAAGTCTAGAAGAGAACAATCATCAATGACATCCATAAAGTTCTACATCCAGTGTTTCACTTTTAGAGGGACACCTAGCTTCTGTTCATTGGAGATAATTTCATTAAAATCCCCAAACAAAATAATTGGAAGATCAAACTTCACTTTCAAAGCTCGCATCAGGTCTGAAGTCATTTATTTATGTCATTGTTTTAACCAGCCATAGATTCAGATTGCCCTCCATGAGGGCTCTCCCCTGCCTCCATGATAATAGAATCAACATGTCATTGGGAAAAGAAAGTGATAGACACCTCAACATCCCTCCACTAAAAACCAAAACCACCCGACCTCCCTTCACTAGAAATGAAAAAAAAACATTGCTAAAACCACAATTTTGATGCACATCTTCTAAGTATGAATCCTTAATCTTGGTTTTTGAGAGGAAAACCAAAGATGGAAGTTTCTCCAACCAGTTGTAGAGAGCAATATAACTATTAGGTTTGCCCATCCCCCAACAGTTGCAACTCACTATTCGCAGGGTTGGTCAACACCAAACCCTGCTAATGGAGATTTCATACATCCTGACGATATCATGGCTGACCCATAGGGATGTCTTTTTGAGTCCGCCCAATTTAGTCGGTACTACTCTTCATCAATATCCATATCCTTAGCTCAAGACATGATCATCTTCAAAATCCTCAGGTTCCTCTTTTCTAATCAGGGTTTTTTGCTGGACAATGATCGACTTCTTTAGCTTGTTGGATGTGGTATTTGTGTTGGAATATGAATTAGTAATAAGCTATGGGGATGCTTTCTTCTTTTACCCCCACGTCAGATAGTTCTTCTCACTCCAATCATACTTGAACTGGATCTTCTCCCCTGGATTTGGAACATCCATAAAGGTGACATTATATTCGATGATTATGTTTAGGTCAACCTCCAAACACCGGAAGATGCTAGCAACATCCACATTGTTCTTGTTAGGGATATTAAGAGTATATGATACCCTTGATGAAACTATGCCAGTGCCAAGGTTCTCCTGGGTATGAATAATGTCCCTTCTCTACCAAGCACCGCTGCTACTATCTCGATGTTCATTGCTTGATCCACCTCCACCTCCTTTTCTTTAGGAACTTTCTCCATGGTCTTCCCCTTGCCTACCTTATTCTCACTGGGTCTGGTTTTCATAGTGGTGTCTATCTCCAAGGACACCTAGTCACTAGTGGTTGCCCCATTATTACCCTCCACCATAGTCTCCATTGAGATAGACTTCTATGTTGAGTTAGTCATCATCCCCTCGTCAGCCATGGACTTTGAGAGCTTGTCTCCATCTGAGCCTTCAGACACCTTAGCATGCCGTTTCGCCAAATGGTGACCACCTACCCTATAGGAATCTTTTGAGATCCGCCTGCCGAGAGTCAAATGAACCCCTTGTCATCCTTATGAAAACCCTATCTTGTGCCATGACTCAGCATTCGAGTCCCCCTTTGGTCTCGTATAGAACTCGAGTCGCTTCTTGAAGGTTTCCTCCCCATACAGTTTTTATGATGTTGATAGACAAGGTTTCTAGGGGGAGGTCTTAAGTCAAGTCCCCAATCTTTCCTTTTCATAACCATCATACTATAGGGGACAATCCTTATCGACATCTTGAAGCATCCCACACAAGTAATAAAAATTCAACAACCATTCATATGTTTATTCCAGGGCAATTAGATTTCCCTTCTTTTACTAAATTATATGTGTCCTCTTTAATGGCTTTGACACATCAAGTCTGACTCATACTCATGGAGTTGACTCCCAGCCCAATTCATGCCTATCAACTATGACGATCCTCCCAATATTTCCAGCGATCACTCCAACTATCAATTTCGATCTATGTCCAAGAGGGAGTCCATAGATTCTCACCCAAAAGAGGCTCTCCTTAAAAATCATGTTATGCGGTTGGTCTGAGTCCTTAATCTCCTTCGTGAGTGGGAGACTGTTCTCAAAGTTCTAGGGGCCTCCGTCAAGAACCTTTCTTTTGTCTATTAGGTAGAAGAATGGATGATGAAGACTGTATCATCTAGTGACTTGAAGAGAACCTTGTTTGAGAGCACCCACGCCTAGGTAAGTGTCCTCTTCATCGCCCAAAAATTGAACAGTCTGTCAACTACCTTGCCACTTGTGTCAAGGGGATGTGTAATTCCTATATTGCGTCTGCCTCCACCCCAAGATCAACCATGTCAACCTCCTCCTCTTCATCTAAGCCCAAACATGCACAATGATCAACCAGATCCTCAACCATCGTGGAGAACAAAGAATGTGAATCCTGCCTTGAACTTGTAAGAGATAGAGTAACCACCAAGGAGAAGAGGGAAACCACGCGGGTGAAAAGCTAGGGATTCTACCAGCATAAACAAATCACCATAATGATTCAGGAAGCACATGAGAAAGAGTAGGATTCTAGATACGGTAGATCTTTTTTTGTAAATTATATAATCCTTAAACCTTATAATATTATCTACTATAATAGTTTAAAATACATAATCTTTCTATAAGTAAAAATTGTTTTAGAATTTATATCTCTTGCTAGGTCATGGGTCTCACTTAGTGGGTCACCACATCTTATTAGGTGATCGTCATTAGTTCCATTAGACCTGTGGTAGCAAGGAGGACCAATTTGAATATATATAGATGAAAAAGGTCGGTGGGTTGTTTAGTGAGTCCTAGAGTCATCTTTATACTCTCAAGCCTGGGCAGGGAAGTTTTGAGATGATGTACATCAACTAAATATTTTTAATGTACTTGTGTTGGATCAAAGGGCTCTAGACGGGTAGTGAATAGAGCTAGAACACTCAAACAAAATTTGTTAGACCTTCAAGTTACTTCAATTGGAACTATTGCAAATATGGAATTTGATGTGCAATGTAAACATACATAGTGAGGATGAGAGAGGTTGAACAAGAACAATAACAAGCCATGTAGAGTGGTTTCAATACCCAAGCTAGGAGAAAGTCAATCCACTACCTACAGAGGTCAAGCTCTAGGATGTTGCAACCAATGCATACTTGTATTCCATTATAAGACATAATGTTAGACCTTCTTTTTCCAGGCCAAGGATACCCAACCTTCCTTTTTAAGGACCCAAAAGGAGCCAATAAACCTTATAAGGACTTACCTATCCTTTGAGATAGAGTCTTCAATGTCTACAAGTGCTTACCCACTCTTGTAAGTAGCTAGACACCTACACCAAGGAGCCCCCTTCTTGCAATGAGTGTTCCAACTTGAATGAATTATCCACTCTACTCAATATGACAAAGGGCGAGAAGTGGACTCAATCATATTGCATTGTGATAATTTTCTAGTCTTTTATCTAAAATACCATGTGACTTACAAGAGAACTCAATGGTATATGTGTTATGGTATTTTCTCTTTTTTGGAAGACACTAGCCATACATGTGAAAGGAAATATGAAAGGAAAAGAGAAATTGAGGTAGGCATGAATTGAGGGGGAGAAATTTCTACTATTAATTCATGTATCCCCTTACAATTCACAAGGTAAAAGTTTTCATTTCCATATCCTTTATGATATGTTGAGGAGTGGTTTGTTTGGTTTGTCATATTTTAGTAATGACTTAATCATTCCATTGATATGTATCTAATATGTCTATTTGAGATTTATTTCATGCATTAGGTACAAGAAAAGGATCAATTTAATCAAGCCCCAGCTTGATCAAGTTCAAGTTAAAAGCGGTACAAATGCACTTTCTTGGAAAACTTCCTAAAACCATTATGACAATTTTTATAATGATTTATATTGATGCTATGACTTGTAAATATGATGAGAAAAAATTAGGAGCACTTAATTCAAACATTTAATCAATCTAATCAGATTGCCTATTCGGTCGAGTTTCATCTTCATAAACTCGACCGACATCCTTGATGAATTTTAAAAATGTCCAGGTTCTTCTGAGTTTAACTCGAGACAAACTCGACCAACCCTACACTAACAAATCAGATTTAATCGATCCACTGAGTTTCATCTAGGATAAACTCGACGATGCTTCAAATTTGCTTTATCGCATAGTATAATCGATTGAGTTCCCTTTATTAAATTTGGACCGACTGCATTTTATGAATGTGTGGAAAAAGTGATTCTAGCTATTGGAGTATTACAAATATCAAAAATAGATCTGTTGCAACACCCCAAATGACTATAAATTGTTCCTAAGTGGTTCTAGACACTAGTGAACATCCCCAACTATAATTAGGACCCCTTGGACTTCATTCCAAGTTTACTTCTTCATGCTATTCAAGCTCCAAGTTATAGTTAAGGTGCATTCATTCCACTAGAGCCCCTTTCTCTCTCTTGTTTACTCTTTAAAATGTCCATATAAGTGAGATAGGCTATGTGTGAGATAGCTACTCCATTTTAGTCTTGTAAAGCTCTCAAAGCTTCCCTTTCCCAACCCCTTTATTCAAGTGAAAAGTTGGTGAAACCTTCTCTAAGTGAAGGAGAAGGTGCAAAGCTTCTCCAAGTTGAATGAGAAGGTGAAGCCTAAGGCAAGTGGGTTGAAGATCTAAAAAGCACATGTCTTATCCATAGGCACCAACTACACTAGAAACCACTATGAAAGCACCAAACAAAGACAAAAGTAGAGAGAACAAGCAATCTAGAGTCATAATCAAAATATGTAACCACATACCAATGACTCATAAGATGTAACCAAGTAAAGAGTTATGGTACATAATATTTAGATTAAGACACCAAATATGTCCTCTCGATATGAAAATTACAAGCCAGTGAGACATGATGAGATATAAAATATTATGCCTCAGATACAATGCCCAAATATTTAGTGCATGATAGTCTATAAAAAGACATGAATAAGAAACCTATAGACTAAAGAACTAAACATCTAGTCTATCTATGTCATAAGGTTGTCATCCTCTTCATCATCCTCTAGCTAGTAATCCTCATCTCCCTTAGAAGGTGCATCTAGGTCAGAAGGAGTGTCATCACCACCATCTCCATCATCTGAAGAGCCATCATCACCATCTTCATCGACATCAACATTAGCATCACCATCACTAACATCCTCAACATCATGATTTTCCATATCCTCATCCACAGAAGGGCCAAAGGAGCGAGTGGCAGGCCACTTGGCATGGTGTGCAGCCCACAACATACCACAAGCATGTAATGCATTGGATTTCTCAAAATTGGGTGTAGAGACCCGTCAAAACCAACAAGTAGGGTGGAAGAAGGGCCAATAGGAAGATCCAAAGGCTAAGAGGCAACAGGGGCAGGTCCACCATCAGAGGTAGGGGGTACAACAAAAGAAGGACGTGGAGAGGTCGGGTAGAACTGACTATATCCATAAGAATCATAGTCAACACCATGATAGGGTTGGTAAGAGGGGTGGGGATGGAAACATGATAGGTTCATGGGTGACTTGATATGAACTAAGTCTCGGTGGATATGGTCCTAAACCTGAAAGGTGTACGTCTTTTGGTGTATCATATATCCCATAAGGGCTTCATTTTACACCGAAAATGATGTGTGGTCTGATCTAGGTGGTGGTGGAGGAGACTGGGTGGATGTAGAAGCACCTGGTGTTGTAGAGGAAGTAGGGTGGAAAGACTTGTTGATAGTGGTTTCAGTGATATGAACACCATTTCTACTGACTTTGTAGCTTAGATTATGGAAAAGAGAGTTTTCAAAATGGTAAGAAAACAAACCACATATCAAGTTAGGATAAGGGAGATAGGTACCACTGGTGTTCTTCTAGGAGTCAAAGTAGGTCATATGATGACAAATATAATGAGCCCATTTTACTACAATATCATTCTACAAATCGTACACGATTACAAAAATATTCTCTATAATATCCATTTGATGTCTCTTTGAATGAATATTGCAGTTTACTACTAAAGCAATCAGACGAGTCTTGATGTCTAGCGAAGAGGTGGGTGGGATGGATTTCTTCCTATATAGGACATTAGGTTTCTCCAAAAACTTGTGGATATTGGGAAGGGTAATCACAAGGTCAAAGCTTTTATAGAAAGCCTCAGGGTCAAGCAAGTTATGGTAGCTAGGATAGGAAGACATCCATGAACTAGGGAAGTCGTTAATATTGAAATAGGTATTCAAATAATCCTCAGAGATTGTAATATTCATACTAGAAGTCATGGAAATCAAGATGACTTGGGTATTAGGTGGTGGCATGAGAGTGTTTTAGTTCCACGTGAGATAGGCATAAAATTTGTGGACTGCCTTTGTGCTAGAGATGGAATTAGTGAAGAACAAACCCTCTATCCAAAAAAGCACTAAGATGGTGTTCTTTGAATACCTCAACAACTTCTTTTATCACCTCACTTGTTACAAAATGAGGATCAAGCAAGGCACAAAAAGGAAAAGGAGTTCAAGGAAGAAGACCCTTGTACCTATGCATGACTTGTGAGGGAGGATGGGACTCCAACTGGTCCAGTGTGTTTCCTACGATTGGAAGCCATGGAGGTTGGATGGAGAGAAGAAGACCATCAACGAAGGAGAGAACGCATGCTATATGCCTCCTAACCTCCTAGGTCAAGGTTGGGAGAGGCAAAGAGTGATGATACGAGGCTAAGGAGGGTAGAAGAGAGGTTGGGTTAGACTTAGGTTCGGAGGATGAACATTGGAGAGTAGATATGGGTCAAATTTCTCTAGTTTAGAGGGAGAAAAGTAGGTCGATGGCATATATATTTTTAGTCCACCACCATTATATGCTGAGTTTAGGTTGTGAGGAGTGAACCTACTTTTTAGTTCAGTCCTTATCCTATAATCGGTCAAGTTTCTCCTAGAACAAACTTGTTGGCTAAATGGACATCTAAAAATCCCTTTGTTTTGATTATGACAAACATTTCATTCTTATTTATCTAACGAGCTACTTGAGTGTGCAGGGTGACAAAGTAGCAAGGGAAAATCCAAGAGCTTACTCAGTTATATTTTCATGCAATGTAATCAATATTGTAAAACTTGTACAAATATATAATGTACAAGTACTTAGAATTGCATGTAAATCAAGCGTTAGATTTTCCCTAGCCAAACACCATAGTTAGACATGTCATCCCATTTGAATAGGATCACCTTTGCACACTCACACATATAATTAGTGCTTAAATTGAAACCTTGAAACAGGATCATTCTCGGTCGACAAACTCCTCGACCGAGACACTCTCGGTCGACAATCTTCTCGACCGAGAAAGATCCAAAGTAGCCGTTAGACACATCTGCAAACTACTTAGTCCAAGAGAAGCCTGTCGGTCGACAAACCCTCGACCGAGAGGTGTCTCGGTCGACCTCTATTCGACCGAGACGATCTCTGGAATTAGCCGTTAAACAATTGACAAGTAGTTATAAATAAGTTGCATATCAGAGAATCTGTCGGTCGACAAGCCTTCGACCGAGAGGTGTCTCAGTCGACCATTCCTCGACCGAGACGATCTCTGACAGACTTTGCAGAAAAAGTAACTAGCCGTTGCAAAAGCAACTAGTTTATCCTTAACGGCTAGTTAAGCACTTAGAACCCCCTAGAAGTTGTCTAGAACGTCCTTAAGCTTCCTTTGACCATTCCTATAAATAGGACAAGCCTTAGGACACTAAAGTATACTACTTACACTTGAGAATACACTTGAGCATACTTGAGCAATCTTTTGCAAGTAATTTGAGCACTGTGATCATTGGCCTACATTCTCCTTAGCTCAATCTCGTGTCCTATAGGCTAGATTCTCCTACCCACAGCAATCACAAGTTCACATACTTGGCTAGGAGATCTTACGCTTGATCTAGGCATATCAAGCCTCGGGCTTAAAGGATAAGTTGTAATTTCCTTTTCCTTTCTTGTTCATGTTTATCTTTTTGTACTCTCCTTGCTACTCCTAGGGTTGGAGGCTGCGGATTGGAGAGGGTTGACTTCTCAGGTGGAGAAGGGGACTTCAAGCTACTTCAAGAAGGCTATCGCAAGGGAAGCTACTTCAGAAGGCTGGTGCAACGGGAGTTGGTGCATCTACTTCAAGGGAAGGCTGCTTCAAGGTTGGCGATTACTTCTAGGTGAAGGCTGCTTGAAGGGTTTAGGAAAAGAGATTGTATTTTATGTAAATTCCCTGAAGAGGTAATAAAATAAATTTCTTTTCAAATCCCGGTTGGGTAAGCAACCGGGTAGTGGATTGACGGCTATAGTATTTGCTATAGTTGGAACCACTCTAAACCTTGTGTCTCTTTGTCCAATATTTTCATTGTGGTTGTTTGAGTTCAATAATTGTTAAATTGTCTATAAAACTCTATTCACCCCCCCTCTAGTAGTTTTCAAAACTCAGTTGATTGGTCAGTCTGACCAAAAGATATGAAGTTTAATTCGAAGCCACTAGAGTGCTATATAAATTTTTATTCTAGACTATCAAGTATTTTAAACATATTGAGGCACATATCACTCATCATTGGCTACTATTTTGGGATAAAACAAGTGTTTGTGAAAAATAGCCAAAATAGGTAAAACAAGGCAAATATAGCACTTTCAAGTAAGAGATGAGAAATATAGGAGAAGGAACATATGGGTGTATGCGCAACTAGCTAGAAGGCATATTTACATCAAGAGTAGTTATAAGAAATTTTGATCTAATAAAAGTAGATTGATCTCTAGCTAGAGGTTTAGTGAAAATGTCTGCAAGTTGATTCTCTGTGTTTACATGTGTGATATAAATATCCATTTTGGTAATGTGGTCACGAAGGAAGTGGTGGAATACCTCTATATGTATGTATCTACTATGTAATATAGGAGTATAAGAGAGAACTATTGCACTATTATTATCGCAATAAATAGGAGAAGCATCAAAATGAACGTTAAAGCCTTGGAGCATTTGGTTCATCCATAGGACTTGGGCACAACAACTCCCAGCTACAATGTATTCAACCTCAATAGTCAAAAGAGATAATGTGCTTTGTTTCTTAGAGAACCGAGAAACCAAGAATGGTCCTAGGAAGAATCAAGTGCCACTTGTGCACTTTATATCAATGAAACACCTTGGATAATCAACACAACTATAGGCGGTAAGAGTAAAGTTTGGGATACCATAGTGCAAAATTTTGAGTTTTCGATAGATACCTCAAAATCCTATTAACCACTATGAAATTTGATTTCTGAGGGCTTGATTGAAATCGAGCACACAAGCTAACAGTAAACATAATGCCATGTCTAGAGGAAGTTAAATAAAGTTATCTACCAATCATACCTCTATAGAGCTTCTCATCCACTTTCTCACCTTTCTCATCTCTATCAAGTTTGGCAATGTTTGACATGGGGGGTCCATTGGCTTGGTGTTCTCCACCCCAAAGAGCTTCAAGAGTTCACTTGTGTACTTGCCTTGGTTGATGAAGTTTCCTTCCTTTGTTCATTTGATTTGAAATCTAAGGAAGAAGGTAAGCTCCACCATCATACTCATATCGAACTCAATTTGCATAAGAGAACTAAACTCCTTGCAAGGATAATGATAAATTCTGTCAAAAATGATGTCATCAACATAAATTTGAATAATCATATAGTTGATAGAAGTGTGATTGATAAAAAGGGTAGAATCAACTCTGCCCATGATATAACCTTTGTCTAGAAAAAAATCTTTCATTTCTCATACCAAGCTCTAGGGGATTGTTTGAGTCCATATAGATCTTTTTGCAACGAATAAACATGGTTAGGAAGCTTATCATGTTCAAATATAGGAGGTTGAGCCACATAGACTTCCTCCTCAATGGTACCATTCAAAAATGCACTTTTAACATCCACTTGACAAAGCAGGAAATTCTTATAGCTAGCCAAGGCAAGTAACATTCTAATAGATTCAAGTCTAGAAATAAGAGCATACATTTCATCAAAATCAATACCTTCTGGTTGATTGTAGCCTTGAAATACTAACCTTGCTTTGTGTCTCACCACTTTGCCACTTTTATATAGCCTTTTGAGGTAGACCCACTTGGTGCCAAAAATCTTCCTCTTATTTGGTCTTGGAACAAAGGTCCACACTTTGTTCTTGTCGAATTTCTCTAACTCTTCTTGCATAGCTAAGGTCCATTCATTATCTTTAAGAGCTTCTTTGACGTCCTTAGGCTCAAGTTGTGAGATGAAGGCACTATTAGCTTATTTTTTGTTGAATGTATCCCCCGTCTTCACCCTTTCAAAAGGATTACCTATGATGAGCTCTTTAGGATGTTGTTTTGCTAAGTGGGAGTTGGATCCTTCTTTTCTTCTTATTTCTCTTCTTCATAAACTATCACCTCTTTTCTTTTGTCAACAATGTTGAGGTCTTTCAAGTGAGGAATCACCTCATCTAAAATATTATCATTATAATATTCTTGGAAATAGAGGGGTTAGTCTCAACAAATTTAATATTGATAGATTATTATACTTTAGACAATTCATTGTTAAACACTTTATAAGCCTTGATAGTAGTGCTATAGCGAAGAAATAAATCCTTGTAAGATTTCACATCAAACTTGTCGAGAGAATCCCTAGTGTTCAAAACAAAATAAGGACAACCAAAAACAAGAAAGAAATCAATAGAGGGCTTTATACCATGTCATATCTCATAGTGGAGTTTCTTTAAAGATGGATGAGTGAAAACCTAGTTTTACACAAAACATGAGGTGCTAACAACTTTTTCCGAAAACTTCTTTAGAATGTCATACTCTAAAAGAATGGTCCTACCCATTTCCTGTAGGGATCTATTCTTTCTATCTACAACCCCATTTTGTTGAGGTGTACGGGGAGAAGAAAAGTTATGCATGTAACCAGATTCCTCACAAAAGCGTTCAAATAAGTCATTTTCAAATCTCCCCCATGGTCACTATGGATAGAGATGATCCGACAAGAAGCTTTATTTTCAACCCTTTTGAAAAAAGTAGAGAAAACATCAAGAGTATCAAAATAAGAGATAAGGTCCAAGTATAGCAAGAAAAGTCAATGATAATCACAAGGAAATACTTGCTACCACAAAGAGATTGAGTTCTCATAGGTCCAAATAGATCAATATGAAGAAGTTCAAGAGCTCTTTTGGTATTAAGGACTCCTTTGGATTTAAAGGAGGATTTGGATTACTTTCCTTATGTGCGAGGTTGGCATTCCTCATCCTTCTCCAATTCAAATTTAGGAACTCCCTTGACCAATTCCTTTTTGCTAAACTTCTTTAAATGAAGCATATTTACATGACCAAACCTACGGTGCCACAACGGTATATCATTCTTGTGAACAAAAAGGCATCTACAAACAATAGGCTTTGCAGAGTCAAGAACAATGACAAAGATTCCCATTTCTAGTTCCCTTACATATAACTTTTTAGGAGAGGGAATATACAAGCAAGCACTCAAGTGAGGTAAAAAGAACAAGATAACCATTATCACATAATTGGATAAGACTAATTAAATTCTGATGTAGACCATCCACAGAAACAACATTCTTGGTGCATAGTGAATCACCTACATCAACCTCATCTATCACTTTACCTTTGTTTTTGTCTCTAAAACTCACTGATCCTCCTTTCTTTTTTTGAAGTTGTTGAAATGGCTTATCTCACCATTCATATGCATGGGAGCAGCCACTATCAAAAATACAATTTCCTTTTACCCACAAGAAAGGAAGATTTCAGTGTCCAAATCAAAACTTGGAATCTGAAGTTAGCTTGGGACCCATTTCATATTTGCGTTGTCCCCCTTTTCCTTGTAAGGACAATAAGTAAAGTAATGTTAATCACTCTAACAATGTTCAAAAACCATAGGGTTCTTAGAGTCGAATGACTCTCCATGGAATATAGAAGGTCCCTTGCTCTTTTTCTTACCCTTACCCTTGCTCTTTCTCTTTGGAGCTCCCTCATATCCCAAACCACTTTTAGCACTACGTTTGGTAGAGTGATCTATTACTTCATTGAGGGACTTTTTCCCTTTGAGGAATTTCTACAAGAAAGCTCTATGGCTATGATTATCATCACTAAGAGTACTGAGTAGAAGAAAGACTAGCTAAATCATCTTGAGCATGAAGAAAGTTGGCCTCCAAATAGAGGGCTTTAATATGATAAAAATATCTCTCAAGAGTAATGCTAGCTCCCTCATTACTAGAAAATAAAGTTCTAGAGGAAAGATCATTTACTTGAGAGAGAAATCTAACAGTTCTAAGCATGATAATTTCACCAAGATAGATTCTATTTTCATCTTTAATAGCATCATCACAAGCAAGTCTAAGATCATCATTTTCAATTCTAAGTAAGACAAGCTCATCAAGGCGGGTTTGGTTTTCCTCCTTAAGAATATTGATTTTCTTAAGGAAAATGCCATTCTCTACTTCAACTCCATTGTATTCGATCTCAAGATTGAGAAATTGGCCTTGCAAAGAATCAAGACTATCAAGATGCAATTTCTCATTTTTCTCAAGAAAATCAATCTCAACATACAAATCATCAATGATCTTCCCTAACCTCTTCTTCTTTGATTTGCATTGAGAATAAGAAGAGAGTGAAGCATTAAGCATATCAATGATGGATTCTCTAGAAAGTTCATTTAAACTTACTTCACTTACCTCACCTTTGTCATCACTTATAGAGGCCATGAGAGTAAGGTGGCATTCTCCCTCATTTGAGCTGGAATCACTAGAAGATGACTCCTCCCATGCGGCATCGACTACATCTTTTCTTATTCTATCCTTCTTATCCTTCCTCTTGTACTTTCCATCCTTCTTGTAGTCCTCCTTTTTCTTTGAGTTCCTCTTGTGGTAGGACTTATTTCCCTTGGGGACAATCATTCTTGTAATAACCTTTTTGGCCACTTTTATAGAACCTTGAAGTAGAGGAGGAGGAGGGCTTTCCTTTTAAGTGCTTCCCCTTGGAGTAGTTTTCTTCATGGTCACTAGGGGCTTCATCTTCACTTGAGGAAGGAGGAGAGGATTGAAAATCAAGTTGTTGTTGAAGAACAATTGCCTCCACTTGAGCTTTGAATGCATTGTTTTTGATCTTATGTGATTACTTCTCATCTTCCTCTAGCTTGTCAAGTCTTGGATCATGAGCTTGAAGGTTGCCAATGAGCACTTAGGTGGAAATGTCACCAAGACTTCTAACTTCTTCAATAGAAGTCACCTTGGAATCCCATATCTTGCGGGAGAGACCTTAGAATCTTGGAGTTGATGGTCCCTATATCCATAGGATGGCCCAAGGAATCAAGTCCATTGATGATGATGTTGAGACTTGCATACATATCAGACACTCTCTCCTTCTTAACCATTGTGAAGTTCCCAAAGAGACCCTTGAGCATGTACATCTTGGACTCCTCAACTTGCTTGGTCCATTAATAAGTGATACACAACTTGTTCCATATCTCATGGGTTGTATCCCAAGAACAGACCCGATTGAACTCGGAAGAAGTGAGGGTTGCATAGATGATGCTTGTAGCTTTTGCATTCAGCTGTGCCTTCTTGAGTGTAACTTCATCCCTAGTGGAAACATCTCTGGCTAGATCCTTATAATGGGGGATGACTACTCTCCACATGTCATATTTCATTCATTGCAAGTAAAACTCCATCCTTCTCTTCTAATAGAGGAAGTTGTTGTTGTCTAAGATTGGTGGTCTCATGGAGAACCCACCCTCCAAGTTGAGAGAGCCTAGAAGGTTTTCGCCCATCTTTTCATTTCGTGGGAGATTTTTTTAGAGAAGACCATGGCTCTGATACCACTTGTTGGATGAAATAGATCTAGAAAGGGGGTGAATAAAGCTAAAAACACTCACATAAAAATTGTTAGACCTTCAAGTTACTTCAATTGGAACTTTTGCAAATATGGAAATTGATGTGAAATCTGAACATACATAGCAAGGATGAAAGAGATTGAATAAGCACAAGAACAAGCTATGTAGAATGGTTCCAATATCCAAACTAGGAGAAAGTAAGTCCACTACCTAGAGGGGTCATGGTCTTGGATTTTGCAACCATTACATACTTATATTACATTATAATACATACAACTAGACCTTCTTTTTCGGGCCAAGGATATCTAGCCTTCCTTTTTAAGGACCTAAAGGAGCCAATAAACCTAACAAGGACTTACCTATCCTTCAAGCTGGAGTCTTCAACCTCTATAAGGGCTTACCCACTCTTGTAAGCAGCTGGATACCTTCACCAAGGAGCTCCACTTCTTACAACGAGTCTTACGCCTTGAAGAGATTACCCATTCTACTCAAGGATATTCAACCTTCATCTTCTCTTTCAACTTGGAGAAGATTTGCACCTTATCCTTCAACTTAGAAAAGCTTTCACCAACTTTTCACTTTAAGAAAGGGGTTTGGAAGGGGAAGCTTTTATAGATTTACAAGACGACAATGGAGCAACTCTCTCACACAGCCTATCTCACTCATGTGGATGTTTTGAAGTGTAAACAAGATAGAGAAAGGGGCTCTAGTGGATTGAATACACTCAAATATAGCTAGGAGCTTGAATATCATGAAGGAGAAAACTTGTAATGAAGTCTAAGGGGTCCTATTTTTAGTTGAGGTTGTCCACTAGTGTCTAGAAGCACTTAGGAATGATTTATAGTTGTTTGGGGTGTTGCAATAGATCTATTTTTGATGTTTGCAACACTCTAATGGCTAGAATCACTTTTTCTACACATTATGTACAATGAAGTCAGTAGAGTTGCAATAAAGGTAACTTGACCGATTGCACTATGATACAAAGCAAATGTGAAGCATTAATCGAGTTTACCCTAGATGAAACTTGGTTGATCACTTAAATATGATTTGCCAATGTAGGGTGTCAGTTGAGTTTGTCCTGAGATAAACTCGGCTGAACCTGGACATTTCCAAATTCATCAAGGGTGTCAATCAAATTTATCAAGGATGAAACTCGACTGAACAAGCACTCTAAAACGGATTTTAAAAATCATCATTAGAGTGATTAAACATTCGAATAAGAGCTCCTGAATTTCTATAATCTTAGTTACAAATCATAGCATCAATACAAATGGTTACAAAATTTTTCTAAAGAGTTTTAGGGCATTTTCCAAGAAAATGCACTTGTATTTCTTTTGACTTGAACTAGATCAATCTAGGGCTTGATTTAATTGATCCTTTTCTTGTTGGTAATGCCTGAAACTAATCTCAAATAGACATATTAGATACATATGAATGGAATGGTCAAGTTATTTTCAAAATATTGACAATGTATAACACTTAGGTCAACAACTTGTGCTTGTACATGTTGTAAATAGGTGGACACTATCATTTGTATACAGGTTGTGGGTAAGACCACATAATAAATGTAAAGATATTTGGTATAGTTTCATATATATGCAATATGTTGGACCTCTATGTAAATGTAGTCTGACATGTTTGGAAAGTTTATTTTGGTTTTAGTTTTGTACCTTTATAATAATATGATTGATTAGTGTTTTATCAACATTTTGGTTTTGAGTAATCTCATTTAGCATGGTGGGTTGCCACATGGGTATTCTTAGATGCTTCTCATGTTGTTTCGCATCTCTGAAATATATAAGAATATCAACTATAAATACTACTATAAACTGATCTAGATACGGTCTGAGAACTCACTTCAACATGTCCATAAAATCTACAGGGACATTTGTCAGCCCAAAAGACAAAATACAAGCTCATAATGTCCAAGTCTTATTTTGAAGGATGATTTAGGTACATTCATGCCTTTATCCTCAACTAATGATAATCTGATTCTTAGATCTATCTTTATAATGTTTTTTCTCCGTGCAACCGATCAAATAGATTATCAATCCTAGGAAAAGAATATTTTTTCTTGATGATTATCTTATTCATTTACCTATATTCTAAGCACAATAGGTACATTTTTCAATCCAAAAGGAATAACTACAAACTCATAATGTCCATATCTTATACTAAAGGTTGATTTAGGTACATATCATGCTTTATCCTCAGTTAATGATAACCTGAACTAAGATCTATCTTTAAAAAGATTGTTTCTCCTGGGAAACTGATCAAATAGATTATCAATCCTAGGAAAATGATATTTTCTTTATGGCTGTCTTATTCATTTACCTATAGTTTATGCACTACCACATAGTTCCATCCTTTTTTCACAAAAGAACTAGAGATGCCCAAGGTGATGTACAAGGTTGAATAAAACCCTTATTAAGTAAACCCTATAAGTGTGCTTTTAATACCTTTAAATCTGCAAGTTCCATTCAGAAGACCAGTAATTCTATTTGGGTGACTACTAGGTAAAATTTGTATATCAAAGTCAACATCTCTCTCAAGAGGTGAACTATTACAACTGATTAGGGAAAACACCTAGAAACCCACACACATTGGAACATCTTCTACATTAACTTTTCTTTTATCTGTGTTTTCATCTACCGCGTGTACTTAAAAAGCCTCACACCATTTTCTCATCATCTTATCACTACAATAGTTGATACTATGCACATGACTAAGATTTTTTTATCTCTAGTGAAGACATAGGAAAAGCCATCTTGCTGAAAAATAGCCTCTATCTTCCAAAAATATAATTAGACATGGTATGTATCAAGGTAATTCATACTCAAAATTATTTGAAAATAATTACTGTATAAGGGTATGTGATAAACCGCTACGGTATACCCATTTAAATTAAAAATATATCTAGGATACACTTCTAACAAAATTGTTGGTTCACCTAAAGGTACTCTTAACAAAAATTCATCAGATAAATCATGAGTTAAAATATTCAATCTACTGACTAATGATTTTTGTACACCAGGATCTATTAGTGATGTAACTGACGTGCTATTAAATAGAAGCATCTCACATGTAACAATTGTGGGGTCGATTACTCCGTCTAATTGAGTCAGAGAAAAGAAACATTTGATATAACTCCCTCTGCCACAATGTCCTCATTGTCTACTTCTACTAGGTGCTCCCCACCTAGAACCTGAAGCCACTAGAGAACTTTCTTTACTAGATGGAGCCTACCTCTACAAAGTTTGAAATTGTGATCATGAACTCTGAGCTAATTTAATCTAAAGCTTTGTACAATCTCTTTAAAAATATCCCATCTATCCTCAATGGTGACATATGTGAACATTAGTTCCACAACACTGACCAAAGAGTGATCTACCACAATTTCCACATATGTTTGTGTCCCATCTCTATTCACCAATCACTAATGTTGATGGCCCCAAAGTCCTTGATGAGGATTCTCACCTAGGTGGTGTGTTCTATCTTCTCAGACCAAATCTTCCCCTACCATGAGAAGGTACATCATCACTTGAACTTGATCCTTTCCTTCCAAAAAAGCCAAGACCTCATCCTATTTTGGAAACAAATCTACCACCTCCTTTGTATCCACCACTATTTTGTCCTCCTCTATTGAAATTCCTAGATCTTTTACTACCCTCAGAATGTTTATCAACATTTAATGACTCTTCAATATGTCTTGATGCCTCCACAAACTATGTAAAATTTTCTTCTATCCCTTCGACAAGCTACTAATGTTTTGGGCTTCATTTATTTTCTAAAACTTGCATTTATTTTTTTATATCTTCTCATATAAGAAACAGACAAAAGGTAACCAACATGGTATACTATCATACTACCCTGTCATATGATATCCAAATGTTTTCTTTTGTCACTTACGAGCTAGGATGGGAATCCTTCAAGAGGAACTCATTCACAAATCCTTCCATTTCGTCAGATTTCTCCTCTTAACTTGTAATCCATGCCAACATAACTCAACTTCTCCATGAAGTAGATATATATCATGGTTGATCTGTTTGTCCTCTGATAATTCCATGAAGGTGAGTTGTTGGTGCCACACATATGCTATAATTGGGTCTATTGTCCTAGAGAGATCAGTCCCACTGAGCTTCTTCACCAACTCACTATATCTCATCAAGTTGTTACTGGAAGATGAAGACATGTTATCCATCTTACATTTATCCTATATCTCCAAAAATATACAATACATCCTTACTGCCTCATCTATAACTTCTCCACCTTGAACCATTGCTCAAGGGTCAAGGTCATAATATATCTCATCTTGTTCTTCTCCATCACCACACCCTGTTACTTCATGCATATTCATAACAAAAACATATCTATTATAAAGTTCCAGTTCAAAGAAGAAACCATCCTACTCCTATTGGTCTTTTACAACCTCTATCACAAAGCTAAGCTCAACCTAGGCTCAACCTATGATTTGATACCAATGTTTATGTGACAAACCCTCTATGCATGGTTTATGCATGACAAAGAGGGATAAAACTAACCACTCATTTTTAATAACTAACTGAAAATATACTTAAAATTTTTTCTTTCTACAAATATATAGAACAAATGAAGCATCATGTTAACTTAAAGGACACATATGAAAATAAGCATCACATGTTCACAACTAAGTTTTAATCTTACAACATAATCAATTAAAAGAAATTACTTCTTGTTTTAATGTGCATTGTTTACATCTTATCTAAAAATTGGTCTCAATCCTCACTCTCTCATTCCCAAAATGAGGAAGGATAAGAGAACACTTACTAAACTCACTACTCCTCTCAAGACCTCAAAGGATCTACTCTTGATGAAAGATCTCTTTTGAATCCTCCTACAGAGATCAACCCTTGTCTAAAAAATATTTCAGTAGACTGTATGAGCTACTGCTCAGTGCATAGAAAATCAACAAGAAACCATGATAATTCAGATGTATATTGTTAATAAGATTAAATATAAAAGAATACAAGTGTAGCAGTTAAAACTATAAACCATCCTACATGGTAGTAGTTATGATGATAACTACAATGATTAAATCAGCTAAATCCATTCATTAAATATTTACGTCCTTTCATTATGCCATGAACCCATATGAAGTATACCACAACATGTAGAAGTATCATAAAAGCTACAACCTCACTATATAAGACTTTAAGTATACATGGGATTCTAAGTCTCCCAAACTAGCCCCCCCAATTAGCAATATGGCTCGTCATGTCTATCCTCAGTCGGTAAACAACTGGCCAGATAAACTATATTCCTACTCAAAACATAGGTACTTTGGTGGAGAGTCAAAGCACATGGCTTAACTAAGTACATCAATGTTTCCCCAAGGATTGATTCACCGAGCAATATCCAAACTCATATAACCATTCTAGCTACCAATCGAATGTCCAACTAATGTTGGGTTCCTTACTCATCTAAGAAGACCATCCTTATTGGGCTTAGTCCCACGTACCTCTCTAGTACACTCTGTCTAGATCATCCTAGTCTATGCTAGTCACTAAGAATGTTTCCTCCCTCATAGTGCAGACATCCATGATGAATTCTATGGTTTTCATAGCATGTAATGTCTAGTTCATTCTTAAGTTCCAGTGGTAGACTTACAATTGTATCCTTATTAGGTTAACTATGTGCTTAAGGCTTCTATATACATTTTCTAAATATTGAACATAATCTTAATCCCTAACTTCAATTAAATATTCTACTTAAAATGGTATACTAAGAAAACTATCAAATTACTGGAATGAAATATTGTTTTAACTCCATAAGTGTCTAATTGAAAACAACCATAGAGTAGATAATAGTTCATAATATGATTTAATATTGTAGAAATTAAGGAAATAATGAGGTTCTAGAACCTCTAGTTCTACCATTAACATTCACTACCACTTCAAAAAACATAATTCTAGATTTGAAAGAATCTATATGGCATCACAAATAAACTAAAATAATAACTAGTTCAACTGAAACCTCATGTCTTGGCTCAGTAATTCAATAATCAAAATAGATAATCATTGTACGAACAATACATATGCCTTATGATTTCTGGGATTATTTTATGTGACTTCAAGGTTTAAAGGTGATTTTCCATTCATTGTATGTGTTCTATCTTATCGACCTCAATTTAGAGCTACATAGAATCATATTCTAGTCTATTAAGATTGGATTCAAGCTCTGCACTTCATAAACTAGTCGTGAACAACATGATGTTAGGTTAGAAGACCTAAATGCTTCCTATTAGAGGTATAAGATAATAAAGGAAGGTTCGAGAAAACCTTTAGTTGATGAATCAAAGAGTTCTAAGCAAGGGATCATAAGCAGAAGGTTAAATCTATAGTTAAAAGAGACTTAGCATATCAAATCTAAGTTGAAACCATCAACTTCTTCCACTTTCCCAATTCGTTCTCGTTGTTGATTCAAGAATCTCTTTTGTGGTCTCTCTTTTCATCAATTCGGGGTTTCATTGGTTTAGGATGTGTATCAATGAAGCTAAATACATTATTTTGTCAGATTTCTTCACACCATTCCCATCATTTTTTAATTTTTTTTCCACAATTGTAGAGTATTTTATCTAGCTCCCCAAAAAATTTGATCCAAAAATAATATCATTTGCCCCACCAAAATAAAAAAAACCTGTCCATATATTTACTGACTGTCTATTTTCTGCGTAGTTACTTTTTTAGTAACATAGTTACTCTTTATATCAACACAGTTACTCTTTTGATCAGGAGAGTTAATCTTGTGTACATATATAGTTACTCTTTTACCCGTGTGAGTAGCCAGTGGGTAGCGAAAATCTGGCTACCCGTGTGGGTAACAAATGAATAGCCTATATATATATATATATATATATATATATATATATATAAAACCATTTTTGTGATTGATCAAGGTGGACAACATTGCAAAGGAATCACCCTAATGCAAGCCTTTGAGTTCCAATTTATTGGGTGATAGCTCTTTGGTAAAATCCTTCGATAGACAAACCATTGGTTTGCCACCTTCAGTAGATGAGCCTTCAGTTGATGACTGCTAGAAAAACCGTCAATAGACCATGTCTTAGAAAAACTGCCAAAAGGCTCTTCCTCTCAAAACCATCGGTTGGCAACTTCATATTGAACCATTGGTTGACCGAAGATGGATAGTATAGTTGGTTGATCAATTGAAAGTTCTCCTAGTTGAAGCCTACTAAACCTTTGGTTGACAACTAATGTTATATCCATTAGTTGATCAACTGATGGTTGTTCTGCAAGAAAACTTCAAAATAGCATAACTCCTTCATTATATTGCCAATTTTATTCTTTATTCTTGAATTGGTTGGTTATTTAATTCATCGTAATTGTACAAGAAAAGTAAAAAAATCTCAATTAATAATTTATTTATTGAATAAATTCTTTGAATGTTCTTAAAATTCATTGAGGAACATATGTTTGTTATTAATATATCCATTAAGGTGCAAACCTTGATGAATTCATATCACATTGTTACTTTAACTTATCAAAGAAAATGTCGAAACTATGATAAACATTAAATCAAACATTTGACGGTGCAAAGCATTTCATAAATGTGTAGTTAACATAAATAGAATCTCAAATATTTAGACTACTAGTAAAACAAGGTATTGGTTATAATAGTAATCAAGGTACAAGTAATCACCATTGACCATTCCACAATTCAACTCATCAAATCAGGTCACAACAAGGCCCAATTTACTAATCTCAAACACAAAAAGCCGATAACATTAAATTAGGGTACATCAACCCTAAATTAGTTATCGACTTGAATTATTTATACATAAAGCATAGAACCATAAAGGTAGTCCATTATCCCATAAGTATAACTTCTCATAACCATCATCATAACAAAAAACATTACAAAAAAAGATTAACCATCACTATCCAATATAAGGGTTATCATGAGGCATGGTCATATTGTATTATTTTCAAGAAAAATTAGTTCAACTCTATCCATGATGATTGCATTTATGTTTTAGTTCCTTCTTGATTAAAATAAGGTATATCATCACTTTACAAAAATATTATTAAACCCATAGATCATGTTATTTTCACCTCAAGAATTTTACCATCTTATGCAACATCTTATTTTTATCCATATTAAGACATGGATTAAATTTAACAATTAGTCCCTTTCATCATCTCTATGAAGACAACCATACCGTGGTAGTCAATGTATCAACATCAAGGCATCAAGATTAAATATATATGCCTTATCCAAGATGAATTTTATAATATCACATTTTATCATACTCTTATTCAAGATTTTATGATTATAGAAATAGCATGGAACAAAACTGTATAAAGTTATGAAATACATAATTACTAGATTAGTATTTTTCACCATGAAAAAACTATCATCCTTTGTTAAAATCACATTGGAATAAGAGATCCACAAGTTACTTCCTGTTCACTTTGTTAATTACCCTTATAATGTATAACATATACGTTCATATAATTATATTTTTTCATTAATGACTCAATTAAGTTTGTACAACTTCATGAAGTATAAGATGACTCATATTGTAAATAGAAGTACTCATTATGAAATAAACTAACAATACTGGCAATGAAAAGTCTAATTTCACCATATAAGTCCACATCAAGTCCTATACCTTGTGGAAATATCATAAACACCTAAATTTCAATATCGAACTTCATATCATAGTAATATATCACCATATAAAATTTAGATTTAAATTCAAAAGCATGATTTTGTTGCATCAATTACAAGAATGCACATAAAAGGACTATCATTATGTATAGATGAGCTACATTGAGATTATAGATTTAATTAAAATAAAATTACAAGAACATAACTATTAGATAAAATCCTCAAAAACATCTTGTTACAACTCCTAATTAGTAATAATCACATGTATGTCGATTCTCTCATCACATGGTATTAAAAGAACCATAAAGATACCCTATTTAGTAATATGTTTACATACATTTCGAATTGTATCCCATGTGTGGTTGAGTGATAACAAGATTAACATTAGAGAATGCAGTCAGGATAATAGAAAGAACATGAAATATACTACTTGCATTTTACCTACCCCAAACAACTTATAAGAAATGATCTTTTATAATATTAGGGAATTATAGGGAATTATTATAACATTTTAGAACACCATTGTACATTTTCTGAAATTCTAATGCATATATATTTTGTTGGTATGTATGCCCATAGAGCAAGTCATATGATGATTGTAATGGGATACTTTGTAAATGATTTGAATAATAAAAAAGGCAATTTCCAATCTATATGTTTAAATTGTTTCTGAGATGATGGTGTAACATGATAGATGTTTAAAGAATTGTTTTACTCAATGACGTATGCTTTTGGGTTCAAGACCTGAATGATGAGATCATACATATGTTAAGAGTATACATTCTTGTTTAGTCCCTAGTCGATTGTTATTGTGGAAATAACCATAGACGTCAATAACACTGAAGACTAGCTTGTATGTTGGTTGATGACAGAATCTCATTAGTCATGATATAGTGATATCAAACCAAGCACATAGGTACTTGTTAGAGAACAAGGTACCGGAAAGACCCACCGTGAGAGTGACACATGGAACCATGACTTGGTAGTCACAGTCAGCTCTCACAGTGATGGTGGTGAGTGTGATTCTTAGACCTAAAATCACTACACTCAACACATGTCATTGGGTACACTTTGACATCATCAAACGCAGTCCTGAAACATGTGTTGTTATAAAGGTGATGATTGGGTGACTTTTACACATGGGGATTTTGAGGGGTGAGTGATAGATATGGGATTTGTCCCTCCTGAGGGAGTTTGATGTCCTTGGCTACTTGATGAGTAGGATTGAGAAAGGCATGCACATGAACATGTGAATCAATATGTGATATTGATGTCACACACATCTCACCCAGTCTGCTCTGAGATTAAGGAAATGAATGAACGGTGACAGGATGACTGTTCCATGCCTCAAGTTCATTCAGGATATCAGTGACAAAGGAATTATACATTCACTGTAACACCATTCACAGATTTTAGGATTGAAAGTTGTTCTCCAACTTTCTATTTCATTTGGGTAGCACTGATGTGTGACTAGGAACCACTCTTTGCTTGGGAAGTCATAAGTGTTATGGACTTTCACTGCCAACGTGAAATGGACCTGCAGGGTCACACACATAGGATTTAACCTGGAATAGGAGTTTGTCCACAAACATGTTTAGATTGATTACTAAAGGAGTTTAGTAGTTCAATTAAACACTCAATTAATTGATAGCTCAATATCATAGTGTTCAAGGTGTTGGACCGATTGATTAGAGTATTGGATTGATTGAAACCGCAATTGACTGATTATGCACAATATGTACTCCCAACCGATCGGCTCATGTGATGAACCGATCGGCTGAGCTTGGTGAATCGATCGTCTCAACTGGTGAGTCGATCGGCTCATGGACAGGGTGAACGATTGCTTCAAGTGTTGAAACGATCGGTTCAACTGTTGCAACCGGTCAAGTTGGGAAAGTAGGATTGGTGAGAAATTTCCTTTCGTTTCACTTGCCCAATTTGATTGGAACAAGGATTGGTATTTGATACCAATTAGAAACAAAAGAAAGAAAGTCGATTAGGAACTGATCAGGACCACGAACCGACCGGTTCATGGGTCCCAACCGATCGGTTGAGATTTCAACCGACCGGCTCAAATCCCCAACCGAACGTTTCAGTTGTGAAACGATCAGTTCATGTTGCGAGTTGGTTGTTTTTGTGGAAAATCTCAAACCCTTCTACTCCTGCTTTAGTCCCACATTGCCCGGGATAGAGAACCCTATCCCATGACCCTCCTATATATAGGGGTATTGGGGATTCTCAAAGGACAACTCAGTGCAACCAGTTGCTCTGTGAAGTTGTCGTTCTCTCTGGTTTTGGTAACCGAGAGAGAGCCCGAGCAAGTGCTACCCGATAAGGGAGGCACAACAAGGGAAAGACAATTTTAGAAAGCGACTGGTGGCAGGAGAGTGTGTTAGCGACTAGTACGCCGACAGGAGGGTGCGGCTCCTTCCGATTCCTTGTGGGACAAGGAGATCAGAGTTCCAGGAAGTCCGTGTGGACGACTACAGAGGCGGGAGACCTCTGTCGCTCGGAAGACAACTGTCAATCCTGACAGTCCCGATGAGACCAGGAGTCTTCGGTCCCGGTGCGACCAGGAGCTACATAGACACCGTCCAAGACCGGAGGTGAAGACCGTGCAAGGCGCGAGGTACTGTTGCCGAGCAAGCCTCGGGACAAGGTATGAATTCACAAATCATCTTTCCTATTGTATAGATGTTGACGCAATTCCTTTTGTTCTGGGTTTTGGGGAGAAAATTTTTGTTTCCGCTACTTCTCTGCCTCCTCTAAAACCCAACAGTGGTATCAGAGCCACGTCAACTGTTCTATATTTTAGGATTATCGATATGATCAATTTTGGTTTGTCGCCTTTATTTATTGCATACGATGCGAATAAAATTGGCTTTATGCATGTCCAATCCACAAATCCCAAATATACATATATGATATGTAATATAAATGTACTCGATACGTTTCTCCCTTAAATGAGTTTTGTGGTGGATGTGTAGCATGGTTATGGCCTATAAACCCCTATATCTGTGTGTGGTTGTATGTGGTTGCTTGCATCTCAGTCAGCGCACCGATTCCCTTTCTCCTATTCCTGATGTAACTCAAATTAATTCGAGATTTCTATTCCTACCTTTGCTCCCCCCGAATGTAACTTGGGGTTTCACTTTTCAATTGTAAATAAGATAGATTTTATTTTCTGTTATGTCAAAGAACGACGAACGACCTGGCAGACGACCAGAGACGATCAGTTGAAGGCATGAACCGATCGATTGGTGTTCCAGATGACCGGTTCAAGGATCGAGACGAGCGGGTGGAGACCTGAGGAGATGCACGATGATCGGTGAACCGATCGACTGGAGGCGCCAGTCGATCGGCTGGTGGCACCCGAACAACCAACTTGATGGTGAGCCGATCAGTCATGGAGATGAGCTGATCAAACCCAGATAGGTAGGCACAGATTTCATCTTGTACAGGTTGCATGTGATGTAGACCTAGATGACTGTGATTCCTCTTGGCTTGAGGAATCACAATAGGATGAACATAATAATTACTTTTACCGCTTTGTATGTTTTTGTGGGATATAGCATGTATATGGTACATACTATATATTGTGGTGATTGGATATGTATATGTATATAAAAACCAAATCCCTCATTAAAATATTAAGTCTTATACGCCTTCCATTCGAGACACACATGGCAAACTTGATCGACCAAGCATAGGTTACGCCAAAGCGTGGTGCGCCGTCCATCTTGTGGAAGTGTGAAGGGTCGACATGCAGGTTCTGCCAAAGCAGGGTGCATGTTTACCATGTCGGCTTTTGGGATAGACTTAACTGGTGATTCTTAGAGCGTCTAAGCCCAACCTACCTAAATAGTCAAGATTATGGGCGATCAGCCAAAGCTGACTCATGACTTGATGAAATATGGATCTTGACCCACTAGAAGATTGTACGCTGCAATCTTCCGAATTGATGGTGAGGGCTATCAATTTGAGTCAAAATGGTGGGAGCGGTAATTAATTAAAGGCCTAATTAACTATCATCAAATTTTATTCAAATCAAATCAAAAGGAGTTTTGACAAAATGCAAATTTCTCTTGTCGAATGGCAAAAGAATCATCTTTTAAAATGGGCAAATTAATTGAGAATAAATTCCATAACTGGTTGAGGACTGTGAGAAGTGTTCTGCACAATCTAGATATACCAGGAGCCTTTGAATCCACTCTATGTATGCTTAATGCATTGGTGAAGAGGAAAGAAAGTTCATTGATAGAGATCAATGGAACAGATGGTAAGGGAGAGAAGGGTTCTCTCGCCAAACCAATTTCTTCTACATGGAGAGGATGGAAGGAACGATGGAAGAAGAAGTCAGAGATAGAGATCTCTACTTCTGGTGTATACGTGATAGAGATTAACTTTACTACTTCTTCGTCATGGGTACTTGATACCGGATGCGGATCTCACATTTGTTCAAATGTGAAGGATCTTAAGAGAAGTAGGCCTTTGGGGAAAGGTGAGGTTGAACTACATGTTGCCAATGGGGCAAGAGTTGCCTCCAGTGCCGTAGGAACCTATGAGTTAACTCTACCAAGTGGGCTAATAATAGAGTTGAAGAACTGCTAATATGTACCTACCATAAATAGGAATATCATTTCCGTCTCTTGTTTGGACAAGGATGGATTTGAATTTCTTATTAAGAATGGAAATTGTTCCATTTCTAAAGATGGGATCTTTTATGGCAGTGCCCCACTGTCTTATGGTTTATACTTGATAGATCTAGAGACAAGTGTATACAACGTAAACACCAAAAAGAAAAAACTCAACGAATCAAACAAAACATATCTTTGGCATTTTCGTCTAGGGCACATAAATGAGAAGCGCATTTTTAGACTCCATAAAGATGGTTATCTAGACTCTTTTGATTATGAATCAATAGAGACATGTGAATCTTATTTATTGGGCAAGATGACCAAGACTCCCTTTTCAGGTAAAGGTGAGAGAGCTAATGATCTATTAGGACTCATACATACTGATGTATGTGGGCCTTTTAGAACTAATGCCAGAGGTGGGTATCAGTACTTCATTACCTTTACTGATGACTTCAGTAGGTATGGCTATGTGTACTTGATGAAACATAAGTCAGAAACCCTTGAAAGGTTCAAGGATTTCATGAATGAAGTACAGAACCAACTTGATAAAAGTATTAAGGCACTTCGATCCGATCGAGGTGGAGAATACTTGAGCCAGGAGTTTGAGGACCTTCTGCGAGCCCGTGGTATTGTATCACAATGGACTCCACCTAGAACACCACAACATAATGGTGTGTCTGAAAGAAGGAATCACACATTGTTGGATATGGTGCGATCAATGATGAGTTTTTCTGATCTTCCAATTTCTTTCTGGGATTATGCTCTTGAAATCACCGCGTTTACACTTAACCGAGTACCATCTAAATTGATTCAAAAGACACCATATGAGATATGGACTGGGAAGCGTCCCAATTTGTCTTTTATGAAGATTTGGGGTTGTGAGTCTTACGTTAGGAAAATGTTTCCTGATAAGCTTGGACCCAAGTCTGATAAATGTTATTTTGTTGGATATCCCAAGGAAACCAAGGGATATTATCTATACCACCCTACTGACAACAAAGTGTTTGTTGCCAGGGATGTTGTATTCCTAGAGAAGGAATTTATTTCCAAAGGAAGTAGTGGGAGGAAAATAGAGCTTGAAGAGGTTCAAGCCCAACAAGAAAACATTGAACCGGTAGATGTACGAGAAGAAAATGGAGATTCACAAGGTGTTGTGGAATCTCATTCTCCTCAGGTAACACAAGGACCTCGTAGATCTAGTAGGACCCACCTTGAACCTGAGAGGTTTGGATACCTTGTAACTCAGGAAGGTGGTGAGTTGATCATAGATGATGATCCAACTACCTACGTAGAGGCTATGGAGGGACCAGATTATGAGAAATGGTTTGAAGCCATGAGATCCAAGATGGAATCCATGTACTCCAACAAAGTATGGACTTTGGTGGAACCACCCGAAAGGGTAAAACCCATAGGGTGCAAGTGGGTCTTCAAGAAGAAGACCGACATGGATGGTAATGTGCAAACTTATAAAGGCAGATTGGTTGCGAAAGGATTTCGACAAGTTCAAGGTGTTGACTATGACGAAACCTTTTCTCCAGTTGCCATGATTAAGTCCATCAGGATCATGCTTGCTATTGTAGCTTATTATGACTATGAGATTTGACAGATGGATGTTAAAACCGCATTGCTTAATGGGAATATAAATGAGGATGTACACATGACACAACCTGAAGGTTTTGTAGATCCAAAGAATGCCAATAAAGTCTGTAAGCTGCAAAGGTCAATCTATGGATTGAAGCAAGCATCTCAGAGTTGGAATCTTCAATTTGATGAGGAAGTCAAAGTGTTTGGCTTTATTCAAAATGAAGATGAACCTTGTGTGTACAAGAAGGTTAGTGGGAGCTCGACCACATTCCTCATATTGTATGTGGATGACATACTTTTGATGGGGAATGATGTCTTAGCCTTAGAGAAGGTAAAGACTTGGCTTGGGAATACTTTCTCAATGAAGGACTTAGGAGAAGCATCCTACATTCTAGGAATTAAGATCTATAGAGATAGATCTAGAAGGCTTCTAGGACTAAGTCAGAGCACGTGAATTGACAAAGTGTTGAAGCGGTTCAGCATGGAGAACTCAAAGAGAGGCAACATCCCCATGCTACATGGAGTCACCGTCTCTAGAGCTCAATGTCCCCAATCTTGTGAAGAGAGGGAGCGTATGAATGGGATCCCATATGCATCAGCCATTAGATCCATCATGTACGCTATGTTGTGCACACACCCATATGTCTTGTATGCTCTCAGCATGACAAGGAGGTACCAGTCAAATCCCGGGGATGCTCACTGGATAGCCATAAAGAACATCCTCAAGTACTTACAATGGACTAAGGATCAGTTTCTTGTTTATGAAAGTGAGGAAGAACTGGTTGTAAAGGGTTACACCGATGCAAGCTTCCAAACCAATAAAGATGATTATAGATCACAATCAGGATTTGTGTTTTTCCTTAATAATGGAGTTGTGAGCTAGAAGAGTTCCAAGCAAGAAATAGTTGCCAATTCTACTACAGAGGCCGAGTATATTGCTGCTTCACATGTAGCAAAGGAGGTTGTGTGGATCAGGAAGTTCATTTCTGAACATGGTGTAGTTCCCAGTAGTTGTGATGCAATTGAGCTTTATTGTGACAATAATGGAGCTATTGCACAAGCTAAGGAACCCAGAACACATCAACGGTCCAAGCACATACTATGGCGCTTCCATCTCATATGAGAGATCGTACAACGAGGAGATGTGAAGATCTGCAAAGTACCAACTGAAGACAACATAGCTGATCCACCGACTAAGGCCCTTTCTCAGCAGAAGCATGATGGTCATGCTAGGTCACAAGGACTGAGCTTCCTTGGTGACTGGCTCTAAGTGCAAGTGGGAGTCTGTTGGTATGTATGCCCATAGAGTAAGTCATATGATGATTGTAATGGGATACTTTGTAAATGATTTGAATAATAATAAAGGCAATTTCCAATCTATATGTTTAAACTGTTTCTAAGATGATGGTGTAACATGATAGATGTCTAAAGAATTGTTTTACTCAATGACGTATGCTTTTGGGTTGAGGACCTAAACGATGAAATCATACGGATGTTAAGAGTATACACTCTTGTTTAGTCCCTAGTCGGTTGTTATTGTGGAAATAACCATAGACATCAATAACACTGAAGACTAGCTTGTATGTTGGTTGATGACAGAATCTCATTAGTCATGATATAGTGATATCAAACCAAGCACATAGGTACTTGTTAGAGAACAAGGTACCGGACAGACCCACTGTGAGAGTGACACATGGAACCATGACTTGGTAGTCACAGTCAACTCTCACAGTGATGGTGGTGAGTGTGATTCTTAGACCTAAAATCACTACACTCAACACATGTCGTTGGGTTCACTTTGACATCATCAAATGCATTCCTGAAACATGGGTTGTTATAAAGGTGTTGATTGGGTGGTTTGACACATGGGGATTTTGAGGGGTGAGTGATAGATATGGGATTTGTCCATCCTGAGGGAGTTTGATGTCCTTGTCCACTTGATGAGTAGGATTGAGAAAGGCATGTGCATGCATGTGTGAATCAATATGTGATATTGATGTCACACACATCTCACCTAGTCTTCTCTGAGATCAAGGAAATGAATGAACGGTGACAATATGATTGTTCCATACCTCTAGTTCATTCAGGATATCAGTGACAAAGGAATTATACATTCACTATAACACCATTCACAGATTGTAGGATTGAAAGTTGTTCTCCAACTTTCTATTTCACTTGGGTAGAACTGATGTGTGACTAGGCACCGCTCTTTGCTTGTGATCATAAGTGTTATGGACTTTCACTGCCAACGTGAAATGGACCTACAGGGTCACACATATAGGATTTAACCTAGAATAGAAGTTTGTCCACAAACATGTTTAGATTGATTACTGAAGGAGTTTAGTAGTTCAATTAAACACTCAATTAATTGATAGATCAATATCATAGTGTTCAAGGTGTTGGACTGATTGATTAGAGTATCAGATTGATTGAAACTGCAATTGACTGATTCTGCACAATCTGTACTCCCAACTGATCGGCTCATGTGATGAACCGATCGGCTGAGCTTGGTGAACCGATTGGCTCAACTGGTGAGTCGATCGACTCATGGACAGGGTGAACGATTGCTTCAAGTGTTGAAATGATCGGTTCAACTGTTGCAACCGGGCAAGTTGGGAAAGTAGGATTGGTGAGAAATTTCCTTTCGTTTCACTTGCCCAATTTGATTGGAACAAGGATTGGTATTTGATACCAATTAGAAACAAAAGCAGGAAAGTCGATTGAGAACTGATCAGGACCACGAACCGACCGGTTCAGATGTGAACCGACCGGTTCATGGGTCCCAACCGATCGGTTGAGATGTCAACCGACCAAATCAGATCCCCAACCGACCGTTTCCGTTGTGAAACGATCGGTTCATGTTGCGAGTTGGTTGTTTTTGTGGAAAATCTCGAACCCTTCTACTCCTACTTTAGTCCCACATTGCCCAGGATAGAGAACCCTATCCCATGACCCTCCTATATATATAGGGGTATTGGGGGCTTCTCAAAGGACAACTCAGTGCAACCAGTTTCTCTGTGAAGTTGTCGTTCTCTCTGGTTTTGGTAACCGAGAGAGATCCCGAGCAAGTGCTACCCGATAAGGGAGGCACATCAAGGGAAAGACAACTGTAGAAAGCGACTGGTGGTAGGAGAGTGTGTTGGCGACTAGTACGCCGACAGGAGGGTGTGGCTCCTTCCGATTCCTTGTGGGACAAGGAGATCAGAGTTCTAGGCAGTCCGTGTGGACGACTGTAGAGGAGGGAGACCTCTATCACTAGGAGGACAATTGTCAATCCTGACAGTCCTGGTGAGACCAGGAGTCTTCAGTCCCGGTGCGACCAGGAGCTGCACAGACACCGTCCAAGACCGGAGGTGAAGACTGCACAAGGTGCGAGGTACTGTCGCTGAGCAAGCCTCGGGACAAGGTATGAATTTACAAACCATCTTTCCTATTGTATAGATGTTGACGCGATTCCTTTTGTTCTGGGTTTTGGGGAGAACATTTTTGTTTCTGCTGCTTCTCTGCCTCCTCTAAAACCCAACATATTTTAGATAGTAAGACATGATGAAGAATCATAATGGTGGTTAAGGAATACAAAAAAATTTGTAGTAACATCATATGCAAGCAAGATAGTTCATAAAGAATCAACTTTTAGGTTCAATAATCTAGTTTAGAGCAAGTTTACATATTTGCATGCACAAGTAAGAAAGAGGAGATAAAAATACATATCACTCACCTCCAAAGGTGATGATTACCCAATACACATAAGTGTTCCACGATCTACCTCCATGATCCTAGATCATCCCTCTAAAATCTCCAAAACCACAACTCCAAGCAATATGTGACTTCCCCAAGTCAAAGAGAGGGAAAATGATGGTTCTTTAGCTACATTAGGTAATTCAACCATATACTCCATGGGATTTGGCATTGAGGAATGAATATAAAATACATACTACATGATGGATCTAATAGGGTTAGGGGTGGAAATGAAGCCATCAAGCTTGGAAATGCCTTAGAGAAGCTTGATCATAGACATGCATCTACATCCAAGCCTCCATACATGGACATTCACATCCTTGTAGCTCTCTTTGACCACCATGAACCCCTCCATGATTCCAACAACACTTGAAGTGTCAAGTGATCCTATACATCAATTGGTAAGAGCTTTTACAATCTGGAATGGGTGAAAAAGTCCAAACTATCTATAACTAGTCTTTGGAATTCACACAGGTCAACACAAGACTTTGATTGGTCAAAGAAGACTTTCAATCAACCATTATAGCATTCTCATTGACAGAACCATCATTATCATCCGTTTACACAATATACCCATCGATCTAGCACTTCTATTGACTAGGAAGTTCATTGGTCGACAATCTCATAACCAAAAAAGCTTATTGATTGACACTCCCATGGACCCCCTCTTCAACACTACCTAGACATAGGTCCATATCATAATATCTACATTGGTTTTCACCTATTGCCTCATAGGTCTATATATTGATGCCATCATTGAGGGGAAACTTGAACTCAATTAGGTCGGGGACTTAGAAGCTTCATCAATTTTCAATCTTGACTTCTCATTAATTATCAACCTAGGACTTACATTATTTGAGACATACAGGGTTCTTACTAGTTGATAGACATAGGATTATCATAGGTTGTCAACCCAACATTACCATTGGTTGATGGAGTCTACCTTCCTATAGTCAACCACCACTACCGCCACACACTAGGATAGGGTAAGGGAACTAGGAATGTAAACATAATCCACTAAGTTCAAAATCATCCAAACAAAAAAAGTATCATAATGGTTAAAAACATGATATAAAATAATTTTGTACAAAACTTGAAAATTAAGTCCTCAAATATGTTGAAATTTCACATTGATTCACAACCATTCTTGAATTTACAATAAAAAGGCAATCAAGGTGTGATTGAAGAATTTAGAGTGGTCTTTTAACCCATTTATATCAGGGATTGACAAAGAGTGAATATTAAGGAAAACAAAAGCTTTGATATATTACAAAAATTGCAAATAGGTCCACAATTATGATGAATTTACAACTAAGTACACAAAAATTTGCAAACATGTCCGCAATAATGATGAATTTACAATGACATGCACAATTTGCAAGGGAACTCAAAATTAGGGAAACAAAGTGCAAATTGTGCAAAATATATTTCTCTTATCCAAATGTTCTCAAAACTTACTAGATAAGATAATAATGATAAGAAAACAATATTATTGGGAAAGTGAGGCTATGCAAGGTTTAACGTCTCACAATACACAGATGGAATGTGGTGCTACATTGAACACTAAACAATGTTAAATTTTTAGTTCTAGGTATCATTATATTTCCTCATATGTTTTGTGGTATATAATAAAATATGAAGTTAATTTAGTCCCATAATCCCCAATTTGAAGTAAGATGAATTTAAACTGGATATGGATACATAAGATCATGTTGATATTGTAGGTTGTCATGAAATCAAATTGGCCAACTTAATGTGATTATTTAATGACCACTTGATCCTCATTCACATTTGATGCACCCAAAAATATATAGGTGGACTAAATAGACCAAAATAAACCTTGATTGAAACATCAAAAATAAATTAAAATTTGAGTAGTATATATGTCATGTATGTTACGTTTACCTAAAGCTTGACAAAATCATAAATTCTGACTTTTACTTGGAGTACTATAGGTATACCAAAAACTTGTTTGATGTAGGATTTATATCTCTATAACATAGGTCAGAGAATGCCTACAAAAAATTATGTTTAAGTCAAAATCCTTACAAATCTTTTGCTATAACAATTGAAGCAGATTTTTTATTTCTCCAAAATATTTCACTCAATAGGTTATGTGACATTAATAAAGAAGAGTTAGAGATTTACATCATCATATGACATACTATTTTGATACTTATCATGTTCCTTGAACTTGTAAGGAAGTGGTGAACCCAAATAACATAATGAACTTACCAAACCTTTCAATTTTTATATTATTACATTCATCTTGGCCTATCTATTTATAGAATCTTGATGACCATGTGTTTAATGAGTCTTTGGTCATCGAAAGTCAATGTTTGAATTGTAAGCTGGCTTGGGAATTATGAATTGAAAGTCATAGGAATAAAAATCAAAATTAGAAATATAATTGGCATTATTCCACAAAGACTTAACAAAATTGCAAAAATTATTAGCTTCAACCTTAGACTCAAGAATGACATAGATAGCAGTCTTAATCCTAATTATTTTTTCCTGAATGTGAGTGAACCTACTTTGAGACCCCCCTCACATTCTAGGAGATAAAAACTAGGGGTCTATTCATATGGAATGACTCTTCTTGGTCACCAACCCTTGGGGGTTGATCATCTCCTTCTACTAGGTTATCAAGCATTGAAAATGTGTTAGGAGATAAAACAATAATTTTCAAGATACTATTTCGAATCTTTCTTAACATTTAGGAGAGGACATTGTCTTAGTCTTTCCATGGGATATTCAATCATTATCACTAACTCCTATGAGTGAATATAGAACTAGTGGTGTGTTTCCCACCAAGGCTACACACTAGCCAACTAGAGGTGGCTAGATGCAACCCTAAGGGAGAATACACATGTGGATCTTTCAAAATTTATATTAACCCTAACCAAGTCGGTCACAATACCAAATAGGTCACCCACAAGCACATGGGGTACTATTGTAATATAGGTGAATGGCAAGTTTAGGGGTCGATCCTCAGGGATAGAGGGGGAACTAGTGCTAGGCTAGCATCGGCTACATTCCTATTGTGGAGATTAAGGTTGAAGGGTTTAAAGGTGATTGGTTGTTTGTTAAACTAGATGAACAAGGAAGTAAAGGCAATTATGAAATCTAGATTATCACAACCTTAAGTTATCCTAAGCAGGAAAGTCTAATGAACTAGATTAAGAAACTAACAGAGCAAGAGCAAAGGTTAACTACACTACACTAGAAGAGCAATTAGCAACTAAGAACTAGATTAACCACAAGAAAGAGAGCAAAAACCAAAGTAAACACTAAAGAGAAAGATTGGGAAATTAACTAGGTTAAACTAAAGCAATTGAAGTAGATTAGAATAAACATGATAAGAAAGCAAATTGGGTTTTAAGCAGTGAGATTAGGTAGGTGGGCCATTTGGGGATGTGGTTTGATATTAGTTGGGGGTCTCAACATAACAGGTAATTATCATAATTCTATCTAGATCACCAAACCAAACAAGGCAAGTTCTATTAGAATGTACCCTATACTACTAGTTGGAGAACTAGGGTTAGGTGTCATTCTATTAGGACATGTCAAGTCTAGGTCTTTAGTGTAAGTGGTATTAGGACAATTGAGATCCAAGGGTAGAAATGGGAGTAGAGATGAGGGTTTTTCACCTCATGGCACTCGCACTAGTCACACTTATACTAGCCACTTAGATCTCACATTCACTTGTAGGAGGAGGGTGTTTATGTAGGAACAAGGGGGCTAGCTAGGGATCCACTAATTGGACCTAGGAGCCATTGATAAGATTGCCACATACACTCCAATTCCTTCTAGAAGCTAAGTGTCTTCAAACATCTCAAAGCAAGCAATCCATGTTATAAGCACAAACCACATGAAATAAAATAGGAAATGTGATAGAAGCAAGAAGCAATCATCATAGATAGAAATTCTATTCATTACAAGCTATTTCCCCCAACATGGTATCAAAGTCACATTTTAACCCCAAACAGTCCACCACTAGGGGCTTAGCTAGACATGATCAAGAAAATAGCAAAATAAAGGGGAAGAAGGGGGTAGAAATCCATGAAGCTTGAAGTAAAAGCCTTATTCTTCACCTCCTAACAACTTGGGGACGTCCTTCCTACTCTAATGGGGTAGATGAGCATGAGAATTTGGGGGATTATGGAGGAAAACCTAGAAAACTAGGTTTCCAAGGTGGAAATGAGGTTGAAATGGGTGGTGGAGAGCATAGATGCAAGGTGGAGTGCAAGGAATGCTCAAGGGTGAGTAGGGTGCAGTAGCTGTAGCTAGGGGGTCTAATCTTTGTGCCCTAACTGCCACTTATGTATATATAGGTGGTGAGGAGGCACTAGGGTAAATGGGGGTAGTTTAGGAAAAATAGTGTAAACATTGGGTAGGGTAGGTTGGTTACCACGACTGTGTTGATGTACCACGACCATGGTGGGGGTAGTGGGGAATGGTCATGGGGGAGTGGCCACAATCAAGGTGTGAAAGGAGGGTGAAAATGCTAAGTATAGGTGGTGGACACGGCCATGGCGGGATGCCATGGTCGTGTTGGGTAAGTAGTACCACGGCCGTGGTGGTGGACCACGACCGTTTTGGAGGAGGGAGTCTATATCATGGGGGGTAGCACATGTGTTTTATCTTCTATTAGCCATGTCCGTGATGAGTGGCCATGCCCATGGGGTCTTCAATGGACCACACCCGTGGTGAGTTTGATGCATTATTGTTGGTTCTTCATAAAAATTGACACACTCGTGGCCATGGGGCCACGACCCTATTGTCTTCAATGTGCCACGACCGTGTTGATGGTCACAGACGTGGTGAGTTTGATGCAATATTTTTGGTTATTCATAAAAATTGACACGCCCGTGGCCATCGGGCCACGGCCATGTTGGGACCTCCAGTGGCTAAATGAACTTCAATACATCATCCATGGACTTTTTTGCTGGATGTCGAACCTTGTCCATTAGGGGTAGGTTGATGGAGCTTTGGGGCCTTCTTTGGACCCCTCCATGAGTGGAGGAATCCTAGAACTCCTTCCTTCTCTCTCATCCATCCAAAGCATGGTCCAAGTACCTAAAAATAGTGCAAAGAATGTCCATAAGTGCATTTGATAGTAATACTCATATTGAGGGATTTAACTTGCATTCTACTATGTTTAGATGCAAATAAAGTACAAAACAACACAAGATGGAGCCCTAAAATAGGGATGCATCACCACCCCAAAATTAAAACATACTTGTTGTCAAGTATGATCCAACTTAATCTCTCTTTTCAGTTTTCTTTCAACAAACAAGAATGACAAATTCATAGCAACAAAAAATTATTGAATGCATGGTCTAGGAAGTTACTAAGTGCATGTGTTCCACCTCTCTCCTCTCCTCTTTCACATACCAATCACGAAATGAGCACTGAGCATAGAAACTTCAAATATAAAGCATTGAATAAACAAGCTGTCTATATGTCCTTCATATCATTCCGGGTAAACCGTTTCATGTTGGTGTTAATCAAAGATGACTAGGAGTATTATTTCACTTTCATGCATTCAATCTTATGCCTCAAACCATGCTAAATGACCCATGTGGCTGTGGAAAAGGGTAAAGTGAGTCAGATTTGATGTTTTCTTGCTCAATGGGTGTGAAAGTAGAAGAAGGGGTTGCGGAAAGGAGTTTGGAGTGCTATTACATAGAGCACTCATCTTTTCTTTATTTGAATGCTCTTAAACAGGAGCATCCTTTTATTTTCTTTTTGCTTTTTTTTCTTTTCTTTTGTTTGCTCTTGGTGTAGATAGGGCATATGGTGGATAGAGTGAAGGGGTAAGATAAAGATATGGCCACCCCAAACTTTTGGAGGTGGCCAAGGATGATTATGTGCACTAGGGCATCCTTTCACGAGGCGGAGAGGTATGAAGATGGTGAAAGAGTAGTCAGATCAAAGATGGGTCATTAGTGTAGTCTTCAACATAAGATTCCCTGCATGAAAGCTAATCCAACACTTCATCAAATAATATCACACCACATGATAGAACAACATGACATTCACATTTCTATTAAGTGATTCCATAGGCTCTAAGCGTTTGTAGCTGCTCAATTAACAAAACAAGTGGAACTTTCACAAACTTGAGAGAAGTGGTGCATATGTAAAAAGTCAACAAATAAGACCACATATCAATAAACTCTAAGAAACGATATGAATTTTTCAAAGGACTAATAATTTCATTTCAAACACTGGAGATTAAGTCAAAACTTGCTTTTTGGGCAAGAACATCAAGTTTGGGAAAAATTGGGCAAATGGTGCCAATTTGCCTTCAATCACATCTAAACCTACATTATTGAACTTAAATTAGTAAAATAAGCAAATCCTAGCTAAAACATGCAAAACTACCAAAAATCTATATGAAATGCAATGCATGGTAAAAATGAGCAAACATTTTAAAAATTAGGCAAAAATGCACGAAAGTAACTACATGCTATGCAAGAATGCAACAAAAAGAGCAATAACAGGAAAACTAAACTAGATGTCAAAGGTGGAACAAAATCACAAAGAGAGAGATATGGTGGTGCATACCTCCATACCCACCCCAAACATTAGAATCCTGCTTTCCTCAGCATGAAACTATAGCTTAGGGAAGATAGGGGAAGTGTCATGGATGCTGTGGTGATTGGTCGGATGAGGGAGGATGATCTTGAGGAAGATCTAAGATGGAAGGAGGGTGCTGGTAGTAATGTACCTAGTATTCATCCTGGGGTGGAGGGTATGTCTCTGAATATCCAACAATGCCACCCCAAAAATCTCCACCCCATTCGGGGTTTCTTGCTACTTGGGTATGGTGGTAGTGATACAAGTGGTTGACCTGGTGGTGCATTTACTGTCGGTCTTGCCACATGTATTTCTAGATCAACTACATGTCTCCTTGTGTCTTTTGTATGCTCTCAAGCTACGCTTGGATGGTGGACATGCCGTAGGCATTTGTTGAGAGATGTTGCAGTTGGGATGTTCCTTTATCCCTTCTTCTTGATTTTTGGGGTTGCCTTTTTCCTTCAATTTCTTTCTCCTACCCTTGCACATTAGATTCATCAATCTCCTCTTGTGCGGCATTGGCTCCCCTATTGTACATCTCTCTTGGGTTATTTTACTGCCTTTCCAACAATTTGGCCTCTGGTTTATAGATGACTCCTAAAACGAAGAGATGTGGTACAACATGGTATGGCAGCTCAAGCTCAATGTTGGGCACACTACTTGCATGATAAATCATCCTTTGGTCCTTCATCTTGATAGTGTGTGAGCAGATGAGATAGTTGAAGTCAACAAACTCAGGCTCAAATTTATCATCCAACCCAGAGAGATCATATCCCAAAGAAAGTGTGATTAAGGTTACAACCCCCCCCCATAACAAAAGGTGTTTTACTCTTGGGAGGGTATGGACCTCATATGATCAATTAATAACACTCCTAGGTATATATGCCACTTATGGTTCATTGCTCTCATGACAAACATATCCTTCTAAAAAATTAAGCCTTGATTATCATACCTTCCCACAATTGTGTTTGCCAAGACCTATTGCACATAGCAGAACAGGGGGTTGCTTATGGTTGAGGTTTTTGACCTCCCTGTACAGTAATCCTTGATCCCTGTCAAGAGGTACATGAAGTGTGGATATTTGAAATCTACCTCTTTCTATAGTAGGCCGTCATTCACGTTATCGGCCTCTTCAAGATTGGTAGCAAAAATACCATTCAGATCAGCTGCAATGAGAGTATGCATGTTTCCTAACATGGAAAATTTGATAGCATCATTTCTTCTCACCTTCGTCTTCTCAAGAGTGGCGAAGAATTCTTGCATCAATGTGTTGTAGCTAGCTTGGGTGTTTGTGAATAGAATGTCCCACAACCCCATTTTCTTCAAACCTTCTTCTACGTCCACCTTGATTCCAAGTTCCTCAATAACTTTCTTGCATCCATACCTTGTAGTGATGATTCATCTTGTCATTTCTTTTGGGTATGTGAGTGCAATCTTCTTGTGCTTGTGTCCTCTACCATATGACACTCCAATGGGGGCCTTGCCTAAGGCCTTCAACCTGCCTTCCTCCAATTGAGCCAAAATGTCCTTCGCCTCAGCTGACAGATGCATCTCCTCATCTTCAGTGTCTTCCTCCTCCTCATCCAACCTGTACGATTGGGACCCCGAACTCATGTCAAGATTGATTGTCACCTGTTATTCGAGGTACCAATGTGCGAAATGCTCTTCATTGGAATGCAATTGTCACCTAGGTTGTGGCTACTCTCTATTCTCTACTACCATATGATGCGTCGAATGACGTGCTGGAGTTGGCTTTGGCGGGCGTGTTGATGAGGACGATGATGCTTTTGATTTTTGGCTTCTTTTGGAAACTACCATCTTGACCTCATCTACCAAGTTGTCAATGTTCTCCTTAGACTCCTTGTCCTCATCTCCCTGATACGTCTCATCAGTGATATGGTGGCTATCAGATGTCTGTGTGCGAGATGAATTCACAGACATCGATTGGGGTAATGATTGGGAGACAGAGTTTGATGGTGAAGGGGCGTGGGAAGGCATGGAGACTTGGGAGGAAGCTCTTTTAGTGTGAGCCTTGCCTATCGGTAATCACATCATGGCTCTTTTGAGTCCCCTTCATTTTGTGGAGGTGGAGGAGGTGATAGGGTTGTTGAAAATAGAATTTTAGATAAAAGGTGTAATGGAGGTGGATTGAGGGGTGGAATGGAAGGATTTGGAGGTATAGATGGTGGGTGAATGATTAGGTTACGATTTGGGGGAGAAATGGAGGTTTTGGTGGAGGTTTTAGGTGTGAATGGTTGTAGGGAAGAATGGAGGAGAAAGTGGTAGTGGAGGGTGGATTAATGGATGATTTGGTGTGGAAATAAAAGGGGAATGGTAGGGGAATGATTTGAGGATAATTGTTGGTGGTTTGGAGGTGATTTGGGGGCATGGAGGTTGAGTTTGGAGGAGAAGAAGTCGGAGGGGTGCCACAACAGCCGTTGGGTATCGAATAAAAGTGTTGCAATGGCTTGGGTTGGGTTGAAGATGGACTTTAAGTTATATTTTTTTGTGGGGTCGGGTCATGCCATGGTTGTGTCGGGTGGCCACGGTCATGGCCAGGGTTTGGTAGCACGGCCGTGGTGGGGTGCCACAATTGTGTTGTCAATGAAGAAAGCTCCTACCCAACCTTATCACAGTCATGGTCACGTGTCACAGTCGCGGTAATCCATCCTTACCATGACCATGGCTGGTTTGCCACAGTCGTGGCCATTCGACCAAAACACTGACTTCTTTGACATCTTTGATACAAAAAATACACGACTGTGGCCATGGGGCCACACCCATTTTGGACATCTTCAGCCACAACTGTGGTCAAGCTCCACAGCCATGATGGGGTCAGTCCTTTAACTTTCTCAACTCAATTTCAACAACTTTGTTTTTCTTTCATATTTTGCCACAACTTAGTCTTAGTGGCCATGATTCACCTTTGATTCCCTTCTCTCTAGTGCCACCTGCCATATCATCAAAACTCAAAAAAAACTATTAAAAACATGTGTGTATTTTGTGGAAAAGAAAAGAAAAGTATCAAGAAGAGAAGGTTGGGTGAAAAATCTCCCAAACCTAGGTGGGTTGCCTCCCACTAGTGCTAAATTTTACACCTTCAGTCGGGCTTATTGATTCTTGAATTCCATCATTTCTATGGGACTCTCGTAGCATCTTTAAAGTAAATGTATCTCTCATGTGCATTCAAGCACATCTCTTCATCAACTTGGCATTCTTCCACTAACATCACTACATCAAAACTTTGTTCTTCCTTGTCCAGAACTACTTCTACAATAGATTTCAATCTTTGGCCATTCACGGTGAAATCATTTGCTCCTTCTTTTTCACAAATCACGACAGCCCCAGATGGATATACTTTCTTGATAAGATAAGGTCCTTCCCATCTAGACTGAAGTTTTCTGGGAAAGAACTTCATCCTTGAGTTGTGCAACCACACCCACTTTCCGGGCTCAAAGTCCTTCTTGATCAACTTATCATGCAAAAATGTTGTCCTCTCTTTGTATCTCTTGGACATTTATACACTTCATGGCACATTTCTTCCAACTCATTCAGCTAAAATTTTCTTTTCATTTCAGCACTCTCTCCATCAAAGTCCATACCTTTCAAAGCCCATAGTGCCTTGTGTTGCATCTCAACCGGCAAATGGCAACTTTTTCCATACACAAGCTTGAATGGTGTAGTGCCAATTGGGGCTTTGTATGCAATCCTATATGCCCATAAAGCTTCATTGAGATGAAGTGACCAATCCTTACAGTCCAGTCTCACTGTCTTCTCTAGAATGAGCTTTATCTCTGGATTGGCTAACTCAACTTGACCACTTGTTTGGGGGTGGTAAGGAGTAGCCACACAATGGTTCACCCCATGTTTCTTGAGCAAGCCATCAAAGGTGTGGTGGATGAAATGACTTCTACCATCACTAATCATAGCTCTTGGAATACCAAAATGGTTAAAGATGTTAGATTTCATGAAGTCACACACCACCTTGTGGTCATTTGTCCTTGTTGCAACAACCTCAATCCACTTTGATACATAGTCAACGGCAACCAAAATATAGACATACCCAAAAGAGGGGGGAAAGGACCCATGAAGTCGATCCCCCAAACATCAAATACCTCCACTACAAGAATGGGTGATAGAGGCATTATATCCCCCTTAGATATAGTTCCCACTTTTTGGCACCTCAAGCAGCACTTACAAAATTCATGAGAGTCTTTGAACAATGAAGACCAATAGAATCCGCTTTGAGGAACCTTTGCGGTAGTACATTTTCCACCAAAGGGGCCTCCACAAACTCTAGAATGGCACATAGAGAGCATTTATTGTTTCTCCCTCTCCAGACAACATCTTAGGATAAGTTGGTCGGGGCAATACTTGAACAAGTGAGGATCATCCCAAACATAATCCTTGGCCATAGCAAATAACCTTTGACTTTCCTTCCTCATCCAAGTGTTTGGTACCAAGGCCTTTGAGCGGATAAGAGAAGGAACAACTGCTCATGTGGCAATGTCTCTTTGATTCTATTTGTTTCATCAAATGGTGCTTCAATTTGGGAGAGATGATCGGTAGTAGAATTCTTCACTCCCTTCTTGTCTACAATCTCAATATCAAACTATTGAAGCAACAATATCCATCTGATCAACCTCGACTTGGAGTCTTTCTTTTCCATTAGATACTTTAGAGAGGCATGGTCTGTATAGATAATCACATTGTTTTGTTGCAGATATGATCTGAACTTGTCAAGAGTCAAGATAACTGCAAGCAGCTCCTTCTCAGTGGTTGTGTAGTTTCTTTGGGCCTCATCTAGAGTCTTGCTTGTGTAGTAGATAGCATGTGGAATATTGCCAACTCTTTGGCACAACACAACCCCTATTGCCATGTCAGATGCATCAATCATAATATCGAATGGCAAAGAGAAGTCTGGAGGCTACATGATAGGAGCAAAAACTAGTCTTTCCTTCAAGTGGTTGAACGCTTCAATGCACTTTTCATCAAAATGAAATTCAACATCCTTTTCAAGCAAGTGACATAGGGGTGTTGAGATTTTGCTAAAGTCTTTTATGAATTGGCAGTAGAAACCTGCATGTCCCAAGAAAGACTGGACATGTCTTATGGTGGAAGGAATAGTAAGAGTAGAAATAACGCTCACCTTGGCCTTATCAACTTCAATCCCATCCTTTGAAACCTGATGGCCCAGAACAATGCCTTCGAGTACCATGAAATGGCTCTTCTCCCAAGATAGCACTAGGCAAACCTTTATGCATCTCTCAAGGATAGCAGCCAAATGAAGTAAGCATTCATCAAAAGTTTTCCAAAGACTGAGAAATCATCCATGAACACTTCCAACGATGAATCAAGCATATCTGCATAAATTGAGATCACACGTCTCCAAAATGTAGAAGGGGCATTACACAACCAAAATGGCATTCTCCGGTTGGCAAATATTCCACTTGGGCAAGTGAATGTTGTCTTGTCTTGATCCATAAGATGCACAACAATTTGAAAGTATCCAGAGTACCCATCAAGAAAAAACAATGGAAGCTTTGCCCCGCTAGCCTCTCTAGGATCTGATCAAGAAATGGGAGAGGGTAGTGCTCCTTTTTGGTCTTTTCATTGAGCTTCTGGTAGTCAACACTCAATGAGATAGCAATCTTCTTCAGTTGCTCCTATCACCTTGGTTGTGGCTGAAGATTTAAAGATGTTCAATTGGATCTTCATGTGCATGAATGTCACATACATAGTCCCAATCCTCACATGAATCAGTACATCAGCTGTGGCTAGGAATGGCCTCCTCCAGATGATAGGCACCCTCCTTGTATCCTTCTTCATGTCTAAGACAATGAAGTCAGTGGGGAAGAAAGCAGAAGTCTCATCATCAAGCCTCACAAGCACATCATCAACATGACCTCTAGGCATCTTTACTAATCGATCAACAAACTACAAAGTACAATGAGCCAGACTCAATTACCCCATTTGGATCTCGGCAAACACATCATACGGCATTAGGTTAATGCTAGAGCCCAAGTCTAGAAGTGCTTGGTCTATGTGATGTGCCCAAATGTAGCATGAAATGATGGGAGCACCGAGATCTTTCCTCTTCCTTGGCATGTTGTGTTGTAGAACTAAGCTCACTTGTTCGGTGAGCTTGAATTTCTTTGGGTTCTCCCCATTGTCTTTATCTTGACGGTGCATAAATCTTGTAGGAACTTAGCGTAAGAAGGAATTTTTTTGACCGCATCAACCAAAGAAATGTTGATTTTCACTTGTTTGAAAGTCTCAAGGATGTCTTCAGTATGTTTCTTCTTTCTCCTCTCAATAGAAGGTTCCTTAATAACTTTAGGAAATGGGGGAAGTTGGGATCCCAAATGGCTCAGATCAACAGTATCATCAACGGGTATCACAAGAATCATAGTATAACTGCTCTGTATCACAATATCACTGCTCGGTGTCACAATATCAGCATGTCCAGTCACAGTATCAACTTTGGCTCTCGTCATAGTATCATCAAGTTGTATACCAATATCAACCTGTCTAGTCACATTATCACCTCTGTCAACAACAACAGTATCATGAGGGTGCTCTAAAGTCCAGCCACTCCTCAAGATATTCACCGCATTCACATGCTCATGGGTAGTAGAAGAAGAGGCTTGTGGAGGTGGTTGTGGTTGTTGGGGTGGTAGTGGCCTTTGGTGAGGTAAATTTGGGTTTTGGAGGATGAATTGTGGTTGTGGTTGTTGTGGTGTTGGTTATTGTTGTGGATGGGGGTGGTGTTGTGGAGGTGGTTATTGGTATGAGTGAGGTGAAGGGGGAGCATATTGATAGTTGAGGGGTTCTTGAGGAGGTGGTGGAGCATAGGGATTTGGCAGTGCTTGGTATGACGATGGAGCATATGAACTTTGAGTGTTTCCTAATAAAGTACCATCATTATTTGGATTCAGCATTGGTTGAGATGGGAGTCTTCCTTCTTCCTTCCTAGCAAGTGAGAGAGAGATTTGATCTAATCTTTGCTCAAGATGACTGGTGGACTGCCCATGTAAGGATACATCCTTTTTCATCTTATCCAAGCTTCTTAGTCTTCCAAGAATTGCATCTTCAAACTTGGATCTATAGCACAGCTTTGGCTTCCCTTGTCCTTGCCCATCTTCATTTTGTTGCTTCAATGAGAAATTGATATGATTCCTCCACTCAGGAGTGTAAGTGTTGGACATCGGGCCTTGATTGTTCTGGTTTCCAAAAGAGTGTGAGGCATGCACTTCCTCTTCTTTGAATTTGACCGATATGATGGATTGGCTAGAAGAACCACCAAATTGGTTCTTCATCTTCTTCATCATGTCTTCCATCATCTTCATCATGTCGGGGTCAGCAACGTTGCAGGCTGGAGCTACAGAAGAAGGTGGAGGAACATAGTTTCGGACACAACGTTCCCCTTTTGTAGAAACTCGATGGCGGGAATTCTCAGCAAGATGCTCAAATAATGGCCACAACTCCCTGGGTGGCTTTTCCATGAAAGTACCTCCACATGATGAGTCGATGTTTTTTTGGCTCAATTCTTCAATCCCGATGTAGAAGGCTTGAACTAGTTACCACAATGGTACTTCATTGTGGGGGAAGTCGCGGAGGAGCTTTTGGAACCTTTCCCATGCCTCGTGGAAGAGTTCATTCTCTTTCCGGGGAAGGGAGGTGATACATCTTCTCATGTAGGTTAGCTTAACAATCGGGAAGAACTTTTTGAGGAATTCATTCTTGACTTCATTCCAAGTTACCAACTCTTTCTTCAAAAAGTACCACTCTTTAGCTTTTTCTTTTAGGGAGAATGGGAAGAGGGTTCTCCGGATGGAGTCATCAATAGCAGCGGGGGTATGAAAAGTGGAGCAAGTCTCAAGGAATGCATCTATGTGATGGTAGGGATTCTCATTCTCCATCCCATTGTAGGTGGGAAGGAGGCCAAGGAGTGTGGGTGAAATGGAGAACTGTTGACCCAAAATTTGGTCAACTAGGGTGCCAATGGGAGAATTGTATTTCTCTGGGGTGAAATAGTCATGGAGTGGGTGGTTGGGCTGTGGTGGAAGTTTTTGAGAATTCACATGAGGGTTGTTGACCCCCATTTTGGATTCTCGGTGTTGGTTGTGGTGACTTTGGCGTCTCCTCCTACCAATCTCAGGGTCGTAGAACACCAAGTCGGTTCAAGTGGAATGCGTGTGGTGCATGCACAACTGTCACCTGCCCAATACACAAACAAGCAACAAGAAACCAAGTTAGAATGGAAATATGAAAAAGTGAACAAAGAATAAAGAATAGCAATGATGAGGGAAAAAGGAAAGGCGAAGCTACACTAACTAGCTAGGTTGAGCGCCTCTATCCTCGTCAATGACACTAAAAAGCTTGGTGCGTTTCCCACCAAGGCTACACACTAGCTAACTAGAGGTGTCTAGATGCAACCCTAAGGAAGGACACACGTGTGGATCTTTCAAAATTTATATTAACCCTAACCAAGTCGATCACAATACCAAATAGGTCACCCACAAGTGCATGGGGTACTATTATAGTATAGGTGAATGGAAAGTGTAGGGGTCAATCCTCAGGGACATAGGGGGCACTAGAGCTAGGCTAGCGTAGACTATGTTCCTATTGTGGAGATTAAGGTTGAAGGGTTTAAAGGTGATTGGTTGTTTGTTAAACTAGATGAACAAGGAAGTAAAGACAATTATGAAATCTAGATTATCACAACCCTAAGTTATCCTAAGCAGGCAAGTCTAATGAACTAGATTAAGAAACTAACAGAGCAAGAGCAAAGGTTAACTACACTATACTAGAAGAGAAATTAGCAACTAAGAACTAGATTAACCACAATAAAGAGAGAAAAAACCTAAGTCAACACTAAAGAGCAAGACTGAGCAATTAATTAGGTCAAACTAAGGCAACTGAACTAGATTAGCATAAATAAGCTAAGAAAGCAAATTGGGTTTTAAGTAGTGAGATTATGTAGGTGGGCCGTTTGCGGATGTGGTTTGATATTAGTTGGGGGTATCAACATAGCAAGTAATTATCATAATTCTATCTAGATCACCAAACCAAACAACAAGGCAAGTGCTACTAGAATGTACCCTATACTACTAGTTGGAGAACTAGGGTTAGGTATAATTATATTAGGACTTGTTGAGTCTAGGTCTCTAGTGTAAGTGGTATTAGTACAATTGAGAGACAAGGGTAGAAATGGGAGTAGATATGAGGGTTTTTCACCTCATGGCACTAGCCATCTAGCCTTTAGAAAGCCCTAGGAAATTGCACTAATCACACTTATACTAGCCACTTAGATCTCACAATAACTTGTAGGAGGAGGGATGTGTATGTAGGAACAAAGGAGGCTAGATAGGGATCCACTAATTGGACTTAGGAGCCATTCCTAAGATTACCTTATACACTCCAATTCCTCCTAGAAGCTAAGTGTCTTCAAACATCTCAAAGCAAGCAATCCATGTTATAAGCACAAACCACAAGCAATAAAATAGGAAATGAGATAGAAGCAAGAAGCAATCATCATATATAGAAATTATGTTCATTATAAGTAATTTCCCCCAAAATGGTATCAAAGTCACATTTTAACCCCAAATGGGCCACCACTAGGGGCATAGCTAGACATGATCAAGAAAATAGCAAAAGAAAGGGGAAGAAGGGGGTAGAACTCCATGAATCTTGAAGTAGAAGCCTCCTTCTTCACCTCCTAGTAGCTTGGGGACGTCCTTCCTCCTCCAATGGTGCAATGAGCATGAGAATATGGGGGATTATGGAGGAAAACCTAGAAAACTAGGTTTCCAAGGTGGAAATGAGGTGGAAATGGGTGATGGAGAGCATATATGCAAGGTGGAGTGCAAGGAATGTTCAAGGGGTGAGTAGGGTGGAGTAGCAGTAGCTAGGGGGTCTAACCTTCATTCCCCAACCACCACCTATGTATATATAGGTGGTGGGGCGGCACTAGGGTAAGTGGGGGTAGTTTATGAAAAGTAGTGTAAAAACTGGGTAGGGTAGGTTGGTTACCACAGTCGTGTTTATGTACCTCGACCATGGTAAGGGTAGTGGGGAACGATCGTGGGGGAGTGGCCACAATCAAGGTGTGAAAGGAGGGTGAAAAGGCTAAGTATAGGTGGTGTCCACGGTCATGGAGGGATGCCACAGTCGTGTTGGGTAAGTAGCACCATGGCCGTGGTGGTGTACCATGACTATTTTGGAGGAGGGAGTCTTGATCGTGGGGGGTAGCACAAACATTTTCTCTTCTACTGACCACATCCGTGATGAGTGCCCATGCCCGTAGGGTGTTCAATGGACCACGGCCATGGTGAGTTTGATGAATTACTATTGGTTCTTCATAACAATTGACATGCATGTGGCTATGGGGCCAAGGCCGTGGTGTCTTCAATGTACCACGGCTGTGCGGGTGGCCACGACCATGGTGAGTTTGATACAATACTATTGGTTCTTCCTAAAAATTGACACGCTTGTGGCCATGGGGCCACGGCCGTGTTGGGACCTCCAGCGGCTAAATGAACTTCAATTTACATCATCCATGGACTTCTTTGCTTGATGTCGAGCCTTGGTCATTAGGGGTAGGTTGAGGGAGCTTTGGGGCCTTTTTTGGGACCCTTCCATGAGTGGAGGAATCCTAGAACTCCTTCCTTCTCTCTCATCCATCCAAAGCATGGTCCAAGTACTTTAAAATAGCACAAAGAACGTCCATAAGTGCATTTGATAGTAAAACTCATATTGAGGGATTTAACTTGCATTCTATTGTGTTTAGATGTGAATAAAGTACAAAATGGCACAAGATGGAGCCCTAAAATAGGGCTGCATCAACTAATCACATGGGACTTACACTATAGAGAGACTAAAGTTGAATGCACTGTATAAAAAATGTGTCACCCTTAGAACAAATGTTGAAAATTTCAGAGACAACATCAATAAAAACCTATAAATCACTCGTTTTCTCATTTTGGACATATTCTTTGGGATCCACACCTTTTTAGTATTGTGTACAACATGAATAGGTGCAATGTCAGGGACATGAATCTGAATTGGATCTTGTTAGCTAAAGATGCTTGTCTGAGGAACCTTGTCGGCTCCTGCTCATGTTTGAGAAACTGAGAATTAGATTGGCCTTCTTCACTTTGGATTTTCATATCTTTTGGGAAATTGAATCAATAGAAATGAAAAATTTCATCCTAAAAAATTCATGCCTAAAAATATTTAGCGTAAGGTTAGAAACCCTAATTTATTTACCTAGGACATAACTAATTTGACTGGACTTCTCCTCATCCCATAACTCAAGAGGAAGATCTAACACATTAATTCAAATTATAAACACATATTATCTTATTTTTTAATAGGATACTCTTGCCCCACTTCTTCAGTGTAAGTGGCTTCTCGACAATGAACCATGGATCTTTGTCAACAACATTCAACATATCTTCGTCCTTTGATAAGAGGATGACAAAGAAACCCTTACCTCTAGAGCATATATAAATATATCTCTTAACCTTCGAGATATGAGCTACATGTGCAACTGAGGTTGTCCAATGTGACTTCAACCTGGTGATGTATTCCACTATGGCCCTATCCATCTGTCCATATTATTCTCAACAATTCTCTTTGGGTAGATTAACTTCTCGGCAATGGTCTAAACTAAATTTTTCTTTAGCTTTTATAGAATTTATTAGGTCTATCTATGAAGATACTAGCTCAAGATTTGGTCTCCTATACCACAATACGGATGAGGTTCCTCCAAGAACTTTTATCCCTGAACATTTGGATTTTCATTTACTAGGATGGATTGATTTGAGATCAAGAAGGGAAGAACAATGGAGTTTGTCCTAGCCCCAACTGTAGATCTTGTAGCACCGCTCCTACTCCTGTGAAATTTAGGTGAGCCCTAATTAGTCTTTGACTCTAGGTATTCTTGTATGGTTTTTGGGAAGGTTGCATGATGGAATAAAGAGCTTCAGTTTATACCCAATCTATTGGATCAATTGTAGCTATAAAACATTAGTGAATAAAAGACATGAAAAGAATAAAGGTTATACCTTTGCACACACTAGTTGTATATCAAATAAACACATCTTTTCTAGAAACTCAGATTAAGATTTCAATTGGTCAACCTAGTTACCTAAATGGGTGGCCAAATTACCCAATACGTTGGTTGAATTCCTACTGGGACTCAGAAAGCATTTTGATTGGTCATATGAGTTACTAGCTCATCCGACTAGAGATCAATTCAGGTCCAAGTATGAATTTCTTTCTCATTTTAGAACTTCCTTGTTTGAATTTTGATTGGCCAACTTGGATACTAGATCACCCGACTAGGATGCTCAATTTTTTTACCAGTGAAAAAGTTAGTCGACCAATTGACAAAAAATTGATCAATTGACCCAATCAATTTGATTAGATAGGATATAAACCAATTAATGATTGAAAATCATCCTAATCATTTGTTTGAATGTGAACTTTCATTCCCTTATGTGTTCTCATGCTTGTTTTCCAATAGGTTCCAAATTAGTTGGTAGTGATGTTCAAAGTTACACAAGTAAAGATTGATGTTTAGACACACATCATTGCAACCCAAGTAATAGGAATAAGTTGAAGAAAAACTTTATATTTGTAAAGTGACCAATGTTAGCATGACCTTATAATACCTTTGTCAAAGATATCATGATCATGAATTTCATAGTCTCACTTATTAAGTGGTTGGGATGTCACTCCAAAGGAGTGAAAATTTCGAAATACTTCACTCACAGTCATCCCCATGTGTAAAAGTGTACCCAATTACTACTTATTTGGTATCCATTATTTGAAGCATGTTGGGCTAGTTGTCAAAGCACACAAAAAACATGTGATTATTTAGTGACTTTGTGTATAAGGATCACAATCACCTCTTCCACAATTAAATATGACTCTAACATTCATTAACTAACCTCCACATGTCAATCTCAATGTGGGCTTGTTCATAGTCATGACTAAAGAGACATAATCATCACTCATTGTACCTACTTGTCTTGTGAATTATTGTTCTCCTATAACATCCATATGATCTCATGTTAAGGTCCTCAACACTAACCATATGTAATATAGTCAAAACATCTTTCAGACAATATTAGGTTTAATTTATCCCCATACGAAAACAAACATAATAAAAGGAATTTCCTTTTACTGATAATCAAATCAAATACAAAATATCCCATCGTCAATTATCACATGATGGCTCTCATGGAATATAACCATCATTCTTTTGACCTATATTATATGGTTTAACGGTATAAAGTTGAGGTGTAAGTTGACTGTAATCCCATTTATTTAATAGTTAGAAGTTGAACCTAATACAATAGATTGTGGTTATCCTTTTGTATTTTTAGTTGCACTATAGAGCTATAATAGAGAGATAAATTTATATGTTGATTCTTTGTTATATCAGATGCACGTGGAGTATATATATTAAGAGCAAGTACTCAGATAAAAGAATGCTCAGTATCAACAATTTATATTGAAACATATGTTTTCTTGTGGTCATTCAAATGATTTTTTACGTGGTCAATGAAGCTTGAACAAGAATACAAATTTAAATATTCAAAAAATACGTACAAGATAAGTTAATCACCATAGTTTAGAAAATGAAAATAAATTTGAACACACCTTTATCTTTAAATTTATAAGTTTCTAGGACAAAGCTTTGTAAGGGTAGTATATTTGTATTATCCTATCCCAACATATAGGTAATCAAGAGATATGAGACCCTAAGTTTAATTTTTGGATCTTTAATATCATTTAAAATATTTAGTATTCATTTCCATGCATGTTGTTCATATAATATAGTCAGATAGATATCATGGTGAGTCATGCAGGAAGAGAGGGAGGTGCAACACTGATTTGACATGGGGAAGGGGATGCAGGTAGAAGTAGGGGTCTAGGAGGACACTTGATGGAAAACCACTGACAAGATGACAAAGAAGTAGATGTGGAATGAAATGACTAGGGAAGATATGTAGGGAGATTTCAAGGAGGCCCTAGAATTAAGATTGCAAATGTAGGTTTACATATACTTTTCTTGGTAATGAAAGGCAATCCTGAAACCTCGAATACTAATAAAGGAAACATCATTAACCATCCATGAGGATTGGAGGTAGAGATCAACATGTGAAAGTTTCCACCTGTGGGAAACATGTCGATAGATAAGGAGGAAAACCTTAGTGGACTCATAGATGGAAGTGAAGGAATTCAAAACACAAACAACACACAGGAAGAAGGAGGATCCATTTGAATAAAAGTGGTTGGGAACACTATCAAGGATGAGAGCAACCACATTTTCCTAGAAAGCTTGATCAAAACAAAATTAGAGGAGGATGTCATGGATCTTAGAACTGATAAAGGATATCAAGAAAATCTTTATAATACCAGAGGTAGAAAGAAACCTCAACGACCTTTGAATTTTTGCTGCCATTATCTGGCTACTCAGAAGAGAGTTGGGGCATATGATTATGAGGGGAAATAAGCTTTTATTGTGGAAGCCTATAGGAAGATTCAACATGTTTAAATTGAATCACAACTAGTATGTTATACAACCATCTTGTGAAATGGATTATGATCAGGCACACATGGACAAAACATGAAAATAGTTACAAAGCTTCATGATGGTATAGAAAATTTCCTACCAACACCCAAAATGCCTCAAATAATTAACAATTGGGTACACATATTTGTAGTCTCTCTCTTATCTTTATACGACAAGGATTCTCTATGTATTGAGAAGGGATATTTGAAAATTAATCAAGGTCGAATCACTTAGTTTTAAAACATGGAGCGAGCTCATATGTCTAGATTTTAACATTGTCATTTTATAAGATCTGAAGCATGATACTCTTATCATTGAAGTGGAGTAAATAGTTTAAGATTTAAGGGTACCAAATCTTTGCTATTTTGCAGTTAATAGTACATACAACTAAGACCTACAATGGTGGAGAGAAAGTACATGAGCAAGAAGACACCATGACTGTATGACAACCAATTCTATCTTAGTCACATGTTGATGTAGGGGTCAAGTGCTCAGATACCAATGAAATATGGGAAACATATTACGGGAGGAGCACACATAAAATATTGAATCATGGTAATAGGAGATGGAAGAAGACACATGACAAAGTCCTAAAACCTCATAATAGATACTTGATGATGAATGAGTATGATGGGGAATCTTATATGGAATAGAGGAGAATTAGGAGAAAGAATTGGGATTTATAAAAGAAGTTTAACAGAACACTCAAAAAATTTGGAGGAAGAAACGTAAGAACAATAAGGAAAATGTGGAGAAGCATGTTCTTGAAGATGTGATAACTTCACTCTCTTAAGAAGTAATCTGACCAAGAAGATTTAGAAAACATCTTAGGAACTATAAAGCAACATGGAGTTTTCATTATATAAAACTTAGCTTTGAATGAGTCACATAATTCAAATATTATTGTATACATCTGGCACATCAACAATTTGTAGGTGAGACATTAACTATCATCTTGAGAGCAATGAGTTAAGATAGTTAAGTTCCCATGCACTTGAAGTTGGCTGAATTAGTTGGAATTTGACTTGACTTCAGTCTTGGATGTAGCTTGATAGCCCCCGCAAGATTGGTCTGAGATAATTGAAGCCCCGACTAGAGAAGCGGTTACCAAAATGATCTTATGTAGAGCTTTAATGAATAAATCCACTAGTTATTCTCTGAAGAGACATGTCGAGTGATAATGTGGACAAGATTAACCTTCTCTCAGATGAAATGATAGTCAAGATCAATATGTTTGGTATGAGTGTGAAAATTGGGTTGGTGGTGAGGTACAAGGCATTAAGGTTGTCACTAAGAGATCAATACTCAGCTTGCATGCTTGATTTTGAGACATTGGCTTGTTTTTTTGAGGACCAGGAGACACATACGACCGAGGAATATGTTGTAATAGTTGGCACTGCACAATGTGAAGGGACACCCAGCCTCATCTACATCACAAAAACTAGTACCTAAGAGTAGTGAGTGCTTGTAGATCTATACACTCATTGATATTGATCCTTTTTAGTGGGCCTTTGTAGAATTGTAAACTCATTTATATCGATCCTTTAACATAATGAAGGTTGCATTTAACTAAACCAATGTGTGTGGAGGTAGGGTATTGAAGAAACTAATAGGCTAGATTGACATAATAGGTTAAGTCAGCTCTTGTGGTTGTTAGTTATTATAGTGAGGCAATGGCGCATAGATATGAGCTAATGTCCTGAAGAGGTGTGCCTGGTTCTTTGAGCACATCCCTTAGAAAGGAAGTGCTAATGGGTGCACATATAGGTTTGCAATGGATCATGTCTCATTTGAGGAAGTCAAATGCATATTTAGTTTGGTGAACGAGTATCCCCTGTAGGTTGGGTTCAACTTGGATGCCAAGAAAGTAATGAACAAGTCCCAAGTTGTCTAGAGAGAACTCAACCTCAAGTTGTGAGATGATATTGGAGACTACATGTTTGGAACTTATTGTGATGAGAATGTCATCAACCTAAAGAAGAAAATAGACTATAGTCCCATTTGAGGAAAGAACAAAAAATGAGGAGTCATAAGTGCATGAGGAGAACCCAAGTTCTATGAGGAAAGAATGAATGTGGTTGTACCATGCACATGGATCCTATTTTAGGCCATACAGAGCATTGTGCAGCTAGAAAATATGTGAGGGATTAGAAGTATCTGAGAAGACCGGGGGTTGTTCCATGTAAACAACTGTGTTGAGAGTACCATTGAGAAAGGCATTGCAAACATCTAGTTGTTGAATATCCCATCCTCTACTGACAACAATGGAGAGAATAGTTTAAATGGAGGGAGATTTAACAACTAGACTGAATGTTTTGGTGTAATTGATGCCTTCTTCAAGATGAAACCCTTTGGCTACTAGTATGGCTTTCATCCTGTCAAGCGAGCCATTAGAGTTGACATTGGTTTTAAAGACCCATCTACAGTCAATGACATTCATATTAGGTGATTGTTTATCTAGAGTTTAGGATTTTCCTTGTGAAGGGTAGTAAGTTCATCAGTCATAGGCTTTTTCCATCATGTTGTAAGGTGTATTTGACAATTTTTTATAGTGGAGAAACTGAGAAAGGTTTGTAGTGCACATTTGGGGTTGGGTTTGTGGATGTCTTCCTTGCTATGAGTTAACATGGGATGATTGTTACTGGGTTCAGAGTTATAATTGTTGGTGGTTGTGTCAAGAGTATGGTTTGTTGTATTGGAGATGGAAGGTGAAGGAGGAGGAGAAGTACTAAATTATGGAGAGTAAGTGGAGTTTTAGGTGGTGTTTTATAGGGGTGATAGGGATAGGGAGGTGTTGGAAACGTTGGAGACATCACTGAGAGAGACTGAGGTAGAGGATATAGGTGGGTGTGACATGTTTTCTAAGAAAATGGGTGTGTTTCTAGCATTTGTAGGATTTTCAAATGAATCAATAATGGCTGAAAAGTTTAAAAGACATTCTTCACAAGGTGTACTATTTTTGGTTTGGGAGAAAAGGAAAACATCCTCATTGAGTATTACATCTTTGGAGATGTACATGCATTTGGATGACATGAAGGCATTTGTATCCTTTGTGTTGAGATCTATAACCCATTAATACGCATTGTAAGGATCGTGGATCCAACTTATCATTTGTGTAGTCTCTAAGGCAAGGGTAGCATAGACTTCGAAATATTCTAAGATGTGAGAAGGTGATATATTTGTGGAATAAGGCCTCAAATGGTATCTTCATCTATAATAAAGGAGTGGGGAGCTGATTGATCTGGTATACTACTATGGATAAGGCTTCAATCAAGTAATGTTTAGGAATATGGGATTCAAACATCATAGATAATCCATGTTCAATGACATGGTGATGTTTCACTCAGCCACTCCATTTTGAGATGGGTCATGAGGACAAGATACTTGATATAGAATTCACGATTCATTAAAATACTACTATGAGGTGTGATTGATGAACTCGCCACCCCTATCACTCTGAAGTTTCTTAACAAGAGTATTGAACTGATTTGAGATCATTTTGTAGAAAGAAATATAGATCGAATTGAATTCATTCTTATGTTTCATTGGATAAGTCCAATTAAGAGAGATTAATCATTATTAAGCATAACATAATAAAGATGGTTATGATGAGAAGGGACCTGAGCCTTTCCCCAGACATCACAATGTAGTAATTAAAAGGGATGTTTAGCCTTGGTATGTCTATGATGAACATGAAATTGCATGCTTTTGCTCAGTTCACAACTTTTTCAAATGCTATCAAAATGATATATGCTGGAAATTAACTGATGCTGTAAAAGATGACAGAGAATAGTTTTTTTGGATGTCCTAGCCTCCAGTGACAAACTTCTTCTGAGCCCTTGACAAAATGATTGGAGAAGAACACCTTTGACATTGTATTAGGTAGGTAGTACATGTCGTCACTACAGTTCCCTTTGGCTAGGACTTTATGGGTCTTAATGTCCTTAACGAGAAAAATTTTGTCAGTGAATATTATATAGCATGGAAGCATAGATGTTAATTTAGAAATAGATAAAAGGTTTCTATTAATTTCAGGAATGTAAGAATATCTTGAAGTGGAATTTGAGTGATATTATTCACAAAGTTTTCACCAGTGTGGGTTATTGGTAAGAAATCCCCATTGCCAATCATTATGGAGTTTGTGCCTTTGTAGATGCAATGATTTTGTAAAGTGTTTGAGATTTGGGTAGTGTTGCTAGTAGCTCCTGAATCTATATGCCAATCTGAGGGATCAACTTCATTGAGGCATATAGAAACAAAAGCAACTAGTATTGTATGCAAGAGCTTGAGGCAAAAATGAGTTTTTAAAGTTGTTCTCGTACCTGTCCAACATTTCATAGAAATATGAAAACATTTTCCACATATCTGACAGAGTGGAAGGGAGTTGTTATATTGGTTGTTGTTGACATGCATTTATGTTGTGGATCCTAGTCCATGTGAGTATTGGTATTTTTGCCTAGACCACTACTAAGTATACCTTGATGGTAGTTGTTATCCAGGTGTCATCCTCTTTCTCTGACTGAGGACCTTCCTTGACTTGCAATATTAGTTTGGTTGTAGAAGTGTTGTAGGTTGTAGGTGACTTGGTTGTCAGTAGTTGCTTTGTTGGAGTAGAAGACCATGGAGGGTGATGAGGTTGTTCTTCTACATTTCCTTATTTTTAAGTCTTGAAGTAGTAGGTGTAGTTCAGTAAACAAAGGAATGAGTGGTTTCATCATTCAAACCAAAAAACCCTTGTGTCATTACCATACAGACCATTTAAAAGAATGAAGACCTTGTTTTGATCGTTCACCACATATCTGATGGCATTGATTTGATCACATAGAGTTTTGAACTTCCTGATGAAGTCACGAGAGTGTCTAAGACCTTAGTGAAGGTCTTTACTTGAGATTTGAGCAAAAACTCGTGGGATGGCTATGAATAAGTTTGGTGAAAGTGGACCAGACCTCATGCAAGGTTGTACATCCAATTATGTCTTCCATAACGTTTTTGGTCAGGGAGCTCGAGATCCATCCTATAACAAGTATGTTAGTGCAAGTCCATGCTTTGTGTCTAGGGTTAACATCGGGTAGGACAGAAGCATCAGGGACAAGGAGAGGTGGAGGTTCTTTGCTTCCATCTAGGAAGCCTTCCAGATAGCATGATTCAATAAGGTTTTTGACATGGGATCCCCAAAGGAGAAAATTGCTAAGGTTGAGTTCAATAGATAAGAGCTTGGTAATGTTGATACCAATAGGGTATGGATAGATTTGTGTGGAGGAAGATGCTTCTGGTGTGGCCATTGAGTTCCTTTACTTTGTGAAGAAGGGAAGTGAATGGTATCTGCTTGTGTCGACTAAAGGAGTCATAAATAGAGAGAAGTTGAGGGATGATGGTGAGACAAAGGGTGGTTTAGGGTAGAAGAGATTGTGAGAGGTATCTGATGAAGGCTTATTCAAGCTCTAATACCATCTTAAGAAGTAATGTGACCAATAAGATTAAGCAAATTCTCACACATTGTAAAATAGTGTGGAATTTTTATTATATATAAGATAAATTTGAAAAAGTCACACATTTCAAAGATTGTTGTATAAATTGGGTATCTCAATAGTTTGTAGGTTAGACATTAACTATCATTTTAATAAGCCATGAGTTTAGAGAGTTAAGTTCCCATACACTTCAGTTAAGTTGAATTAGTCGGCAGTTGACTTGGCTCAAGTCTTGAACATAGCTTGACAAATTCCAGAACAACAATATTAGGGTGGATAGGACCAAATGACAACACACAAAAAGTCATACAACTCTAAACCCTTAGAGGAAAGAGGTTAATGAAGGGTGATCCTTAACTACATCTAGCCTGAATGAGAATGACAAGGAGTATGTGACCATACCTACCTCCACAAAACATGACAAAGGAGCACAAATGCTACTATAGAAAAAACTGAAAGCTAATAAGGCGAGGATGGTTATCCCTCATTCAAGGAACTCACTAGAGGTGATAAAGAAGAGCATAAGGTTTATCAACCTCAATGATCTAGAAAATAAACAACCCCATGATACATTGTTCCAGATGTTGTGAGGTTAGTTACACCTTCAATCCTTATATATTCTAGATTTTCTCTACTGAAATATGAGAGGCATCAACAATGGTGAAACATTTTGGGACTAAAAAGAGCTAATTCAAATTTATAGACTAAATTTTGATTTAGTGCTTGAACCAAAGATCAATACTAGAAAGGCCATACATACTATTGAGTCTTTAGGATCTGATAATTCATGCCATAGTGGAGGCTTGGGAGTTTGTAAGAGGAACATGGGTCTTATGGAAATCGAACTTATTCTCAGTTTATATAAGACAAAGCCATAAACAATTTATCATATGCATAATAATATATAAGAGGGTAATCACATTCATTTGTGTGAGTCCCAATATTATCACTAGAGAACTCCTCTATGATCATATGATTAACTTTGGAAAAAATGGGACTGACCCTTGGGTTGCTGTTGCAAAATTCAACACTACCCTCTCAGCTAATGAAAATAAGGGGAGTTGGTTATATAACTACAATAAGGCCAAAGTTTTTTGTGACAGTTTTATGGAAACTAGACTTGTGGACTTAGGCTACAAAAGAAGTAAATTCACCAACAAATTGAGTTTTCTTCTTGAAAGACTAGATGGAGCTATTAGAAATACCAGTTCATATAGGACTATCCCTATCTTATAGTAGAACATCTCCTCAGACTAGAGTATGATCACCATCATGTTTTGGTACAAAATTTGGGAAACAAGAGTAATCATGCCAAATTCAGAACCAAGGCAAATTTTTACATGGACATATTCTTTATGACAATGGTTATGAGAAATTGGAACAACGTTGTTGATTTTAAAGTAACTATTATTGAATCAAAGGGGGAAATACAAAGGTGAGACACATCTAAGGTGAAGTATACTAGGAGAAATAAAGAAGTACTCCTAAGAAACATTGATCTCTTAGAAAAAATCATGACCAAGATCTATGATGTCACCACAACCAAACTCTGTATTAATATGCAAGGTGAGTTGAAGGACATCCTAAAAGAAAAAGAATAAAGGTGGAAACAAAGAATTCACATAAACTAGCACGAAAATTGAGACACTAACACAAAGTCTATCATGCATTCGTCCAACAAAGGAAACTAGCGAACACCATTAGTATGTTATAAAATCAAAATGGCTAGTGGACTAATGAGGAGGATGAAATAAAATACATGGTGCTTGGTTACTTTAAAATACAGTTCACGGACCCATTCTTCGTCACTAACAATAGGTTGTCTGATATTCAAGCTTACTTTATAACTCTGAATCAATACCAGTGAAATGATAAATATGCATGTATTAAAGATATGAAATATACCACACTCTAATGTCTATGAACCCATACAAAGAAGCCAGTCCTGATGGTATGGAAAGTGCAGCTAACCTATTCATGAAAAAAAATTGGAGCGTCATCAAAAACTCCCTTGTTAAATATATGCAGAATGCCATGCCATGTACACATGTAATGCGGAGAAATGCAATGCTACCCTTGTGCTCATTCCAAAGATCAAAAGAATAGAAAGGTGTGAACAATTATGACCACTCTCTTAGTAATATCAGAATGCTCCTAAAAAATCGTCATTGAGAGGCTAAAGAAATATATGACAGATTTAGATATGCCCCACATATAGTAGTGTTATACTAGGGAGGAGAATAGTCGATAACATCATTATAGTGTCTGAATCAGTTCATAGCATGGAAATGAGAGGAGTACATTTTGTGTCTTATAAAATAGACCATACCAATGCATAGATTAGGATGTCTTGGAGTTTCATATGCAATATGATCACAAGGATTGGCCTCACAAGAAACATCATAGACTACGTAATGAAATTCCTTGAGTAAGAAAGAAATTGGAATCTGGTGGAATGGGAATCTTGCCCCCCTTTAAATCTAGTAGAGGGATGAAACATATAGATCAAATTTCCTCATACCTCTTCATGTTGTGCATTGAAAGGATTATCTAGTTGATCAATGAAAAGGTTGAGGACAAGAAGTGGACTCACGTCCAAATTTCTTCTAAATGTCCCAATAATTTTTTTGGAGAAGGTAAGATATTGCTATGTCACCAAAAAAGGGAGTATAGAAAGCAAGATTCCATCATATACTGTACAAGTGGGATACACTACAAAACCCCACTAATCTAGGATCAAACAACTAACCCCTCCCACCATATTAGGACAAACTTTAAACACCATCCTAAGATGTGCTACAAATGTGTCAAAGAATAGAAGGGAATCCACATTACCTTTCCCATGTAACATATTGTTCTGTTCTTTCCAAATCATGAAATAGATAGCTATTAAGCATACCCCCATAAATGGTCTCATGCCAGGGCTAGACTTAGTATGCACCAGTATCACCAAAATATTATCAGGTAGCAATAATAGAAGGGAGCCACCCCACCCCATCTTCAACCAACATCGGTACCACAAATATTTAGTGTAGTTGCACTAAAAAAAATGATCGTGTGACTCATCCACCGCCTTACACAACCAACAAGTAAATATAGTGTTTAATCCCCAATTGATCAACTTGTTGATAGTAGGGAGTCTGCCCATAATTCCCATGTATGTGCAACAACTCCATCTCAGAATGTACCCCTGATTCCATAATAAATGAAACTAGGGTACAACTAGTGTATGAGAGTGAGGTAGTGCCCAAGGCTTGAACTGTGCATCCCTTAGGACCCAAACATCCATTAAGAGGGTGTAGTCACCAGCTAACATCGACCATAACCTGCACATGGCATGCCAAGCCCTCGATACATTCACCTATTTAGAATGTAAGGGTGTACTTCCATACCGGGCTCACATCCATATGGACCAGGAGGAGTCACCCTTGTGGAAGGAATCAATTCATTTTCCCATGGCCACATGAGAAAGGGCCATTGGATCAGTCAAATTGAGAGCCCCTCCTTGAGCATCTTCACAATAGTAGACCATCCAACGTGTCCTCTCCAGCCCCACACAAAAATTGCCATAATGCTACACATCTTATCAAGCACAAAGACTGGGAGTTCATCTAGTTGACACCAAAATATGACCTTGAACACCATGGAAATATGTATCCGCATCCACTTAGAAACCCTTTATCTAAGTGCATCGATGTAGACCTCAAAGTCTTGACCCTTGGCTTTTCCACAACACAAGGGTATTCCAAGGTTTTTAGTGGGAAGCAAACCTTCCTGAAGCCCAAAATATTCGTTTAGTCTACCTCTCCTGCTGTCACATGATCTAGAGAAGAATAATCTAGATTTGATATCATTGAGATAAAGCCCCATGCAGTCACCAAACCTCTTCATTAACCTAAGGAAATCTCTGACTGTTCTATTATTCCCAGCAAGAAAGAAGAGAACGTCATCGACAAAGATCATGTGATTCATGACCTTGCATCCTCCTTATCTAAAAGTCAAAATTAGTTTACTATCCTAGGCATATCCACCATCCAAGTCAAAGCCTCCATGACTAGGGTGAATAGAAAAGGAGACAGTGGGTCACACTGTCTTAACCCATTAGAAACTTTGAACAAATTGTAGGGAAAGACATTGATCATAACTGAGAACGATGTCATAGTCACACATGCTTCCATTATCTTGATCCACCTACTACTGAATCCCATGGATTTCATCACACACCAAAGAGACTCCCATATGACATTATTGTAAGCTTTGGCCAAGTCAAGTTTGACTCATGCCTTCCTCGAGCTATTTTTAACTCTAAAATCTAGAATCGAGAAGTTCACTATCCACAATGTGTCTCCCCTTTAATGAACATTGTCTGGTTAGGCAATATGATCTCCGGTAGCACTTTCTTAAGTCTATTACCAAGGAACTTTGCAATAATTTTGTACACCATAGAACAATAGGCAATTGGTCTAAGATCCCCCAAATATTCCACTATAGATTTATTCAGTATGAGTCTAGTAAAGGAGTGGTTGGTTCTCCTCAGTATTTCCCCCCCAACAAGTAACCACCTCACTTCTCTAGAAATATCCTCCTTAATCATAGGTCACATAGATTGAAAGAACCAGGCATTGAATCTGTTCGAACCGGGAGCTTTTGACACCCCGATACTGAACCTTGATTTCATCTTCAATTGCAGGCCCACATAGCATGTTATTCATAGCTACAATTACTCTTCCAACAAGAATTAAATGTTGAGGCCATTGACTACTTTAGCAGACTGAATGTCCCAATATTTCTCATGTATGTTTCACAAACAATCTCATTCTATTTACCAAAGCATTTGTGTCTCAAATTGAGGTCATTGTGGACTATTTTAAGAATTGTAGAGAAACCTCCGAGTAGACTATCTCAATGAAAAAATATATGATCCTCTTATCAAAGAATGTACCTCACAACATCCAAATAAGAATAAATACAAAATGTGGTATTGAAGCTACCGATGACCATGGTAGGTATCCAAGAGTACTTATTGTCCATAAAAGGATCAAAAAAATACATACACTAATATACTTGAAAGATTCTTAAGTAAAATTAACTCGTGGTGGTCATCTCAATATTGATATCTAGCTGGCAGAACCGGTCTAGCAAAAAATTTTTAGAATGCAATACAATGTTATGTTATTCAACCACATGTATTCCCCTTAGCCTATGTGATAGAATTTATGACACAAAGAGGATGTTTATTTGGGGAGGGAGTCACAAAGATCATCCTCTATCACTAGTGGAATGTGGCATGGTCACTTCTGATAAGAGACATGGTGGTTTAGGGGTATGATCTATCAGAGACTGGAATAAAGTTCTCATCACAAAAAGTGGTTTGGACTTTGATACACATAGAAACACCATCTATTGCGAAGGTATGAAGCTGAATTATAAATCATACACTTCAAAACCAAGTAAATGGCAACCAACTTATCCAAAGTTAATTTTGAATAATGAAGTTTCATTAAGGAAAATCCATATACTATTATGACCAATGGAGACCAAACAAACATTTGGAATGACCATTGGATAAAAGGAGGCCCACTTCCCAGGGGTATGTCATCATCCCATCCCTAAAATTTTGGAGATTCTAATAGTTAGTAGTCTACTGATTCTCAAGGGAATGTGGGATAGATCCCTTCTTGAATAGATTTCTTCCATAATGCTTGGTCAAGAGGATTTGTAATGCACTTCTCCCCATGAGCAAGGATAAGGAAGATATCCTTGCTTGCAAACATAATCAAGATTGTAATTTTTATACCAAATTAGCCTATAATGCACTTATAAGAGAGAGAGAAAGATATTAGAAGAACTTGTCTATGGGAGAGAATCTAAAAGAGTGTTACCTTTCAAAAGTTTAAGATGTTTCCATAGATTTCTTTGCTAGATACATTTTCACAAACAACATGAGGTATGTATGGAATAAGAATCGAGGCAAGAATTGGCCTAGACATGACTATGCTTCTGAAACCATAGTTCATGTGCTATGTGATTGTCCTTTTCCTAAAGAAGTATGGTTACATATTTCAATTTCTTGTTAACAAGCCAATTTAACGCCTTCATACTCGATTAGAAACCAATTTGAAAAGTAACGATGATACATCATGTATCTCATGATCACTTGCTGGTATATATGGATTTACAAAGACACAAAGTGTTTGAGGGGGTCATTAAACCAAAGATTCACTAGGTGCAATATATAGAACATGAGGCACATGCTTTCGAGAGAGCCTGGAAACATGAGAAGACAACCCCTAATAAGGAGGGATATATTGACTGACTAAGACCAACACCAGGTTCAATAAAACTGAATGCATATGCCATAGTTTCTAATAAAAGAATGGTATTAACTATGATTTCTAGGAATAGTGGAAGAGAATGGAAAATCATAGATTGAAGGAAAACAAAGTGCTAGTCCACTCTTGAATATGGACTGCTTGGACTAGAATTAACAACCCTCACTTCTACAAAAATTGAAGCAAAGAAAATGATTATTGAGTCTGACAACTAGGGAGTTGTGAACCCTCTTAAGAATATTTGGGATTCTCACCTAACATATGCAAACATGATTTGTAGAATCCAAAACTTGGCTAAGGGAATCAAGGAAGGTGTCTTTAGATACATACCCTATAATGACAACAAACTGGCTAAATCTTGGCTAAACATCACCTAAATAACTTTATTACTTATATAAGCCATGTATGACCTCATGAAATTCTTAATAATATTTTAAAGTTTAAGGTAAATATTATCAATACTACCATTTTTAACATCTAGAACAAGACTAGTTGTAATTCACCTTTTGATTTGCTTGCAAGAGGATTGATAGATGAAAAAATAGCCTCTTAGAATTCAAAAAAGTCATATATAACTTCTAAAATAGCATTTTTGGCTTCAAGAAGTGTAAATCACTAATTTGTGAAAATAATAGCATACTAATAATAAATGTGATGATAATGTTTGATATAAATATAGTAGTAAAGTAAACAAACTCAATATATAAATCTCATTTTAGATTTACATGATATAAATTTATTTTTAGATAAAAACTTATGATTACTAGGTTCAAATGTGAGATTGTTTTGTTGATGTATCATGTTTTGGGCTAATTTTTCTCAATAAAACATTATCTGAATCATATTGGGTAGACTTGATTGTTTTAGTTTACTATTTGATTTTTAACAAACCATAATGGTTGAATTATGAATTTCTTTTAAATTCTCTACTCCTTCATAAAATATTGTGATCGGAAACTTAATGTTCTTAAACTCAATTTATAACAATTTCCATCAAATGGTCAAACATGAATGATTAATTTTTCCATGATGAATGGATATAGAAGTTCATTTATATTGATTATTAGAGAATTAAGAAATTTATTTGAGAAGTCTCTAGAAATCCAAAGTTTTAGTTTTTAGTGTGTTTAAACAACACTCTACTTGAAACCCAGATAAATGTAGCATGGGATTTTTTTGATGAAAAATGCAACATGGCCTTAGTTATTCAAACGTGATTGAATTATTAATGTTTTATCAATTTATATTTCATATGCAAAAAAATACAATGTCTAATTCGTACAATATATGTTTTATGAAATGTTAGTAACTAGTGACGAAAATCTAGTTTGCAAGTTTTTGGAAGTCAAGTTGTCCAACTCATATGATAAATGGTTAATTAAAGTAATTCATGTGATAGTTAGGGTTTGAATTTGAATGTAACATTATATTCATATAAAGTCTAGATTTCAATGTGTGATGAAGAAACTCTAGTTTCAATCGTCACCGATAAATGCATGAGTTATTATGCTATTTCAAGTAAATACATATCATATTTCCCTAGGCTAGGGACTTTAGTGATGCAATTCCTATATGAAAAAATGTTGAATGAGAATAAGTTCTAATATTTCAGAATTGTTATATATGACCGAGCAAAGTGAACCCTAAGAAAAGGGTGATTAGTAAATCACATATCATATTCAACATTAATAGTAAGTTTGGTTTAGTATTTTAATGAGTATATGAAATACAAAAAGAAAAGGAGTCAATAGAAAGAAACATTTAACCAGAAAATATAACACTAATAGATGCCATGAGCAACATATCAACCATTCCTATAAGTATCCAGTTCAATATTAATAGTAATTTTAGGTTAGTAGTATAGTTAGTTTGTGAAATACAAATTGCAAAGGAATCAATTAAAGAGAAAGATATACCTAGAAAATCTAGTAGTAGTACATGCCATGCACATTATACAAGGGTGATATGGGATGTGGCCTATCAGATACATGAAGAAGTTTCCTAGATACAGAGATAGGAACTAACCAACACCAACCAACTATGTATTGATGGTACTTCACTTTTGTAGGGTATTCAAACATAAATGGAGAACGTGGTGTACTATTTCACTTCAGTAGGGGTATCCACAAATAACAAGAGACTAGGTGTACCCAATATAGTTATAGTTGGAGTTTATTGATCTTGTTGACCTACTCCTTCTAATAGTTATTATGTATTGTGTTAGTCCTTCGTGCCACATTATGTTAAGTTAGAGACTTTTTAACCTATATGAATCCCTCCTTTGTACCCTAGATACATGGCCACCATTTTTAAGATGTTTCATAGCTACCACTAGGCCTTATGAGACATCTTAATCTAAACTGAGGATCGATTAGAAGTCTTAAAGGCCCGATATACCTTAAGACTATTACGATAAGTCACGAGTAGTGCCTATTACTTGGATGGTACAATCCATCTAAGTTAAGGGGCAAAGTAAAATAGAAAGACACTTTTGTTTATTAAAGTCATGATAAAAGAGCTCAGATATTAATATTAGTCAATTACATTCAGTGCATAAAAACCAACTGAATAGTCAAGTTGGTCTAGAGTTGATGGACAATCAAAAAAGGAATAACGAGGAGTTTTCTTTTATACTTACATGTTACTAGTACTAAAATATATTATTTTATTAGTAAACATTTGTATAGATAGTGCTTAATTATGCACTACTATCATGATTTTAATTTTAGTTTCTCAAATAAAATTGAGTGCCCGCTATAGTGTTTTATTGTCTTACTAATTCATTTAGTGATAAGCTCAACTTTCTACTCATAATTTTAGGAAAACCCAATGGTTTGGATATGTAGATTCTAAATTATAACAAAAAAAAGTGAAACTTCCAAAACCCTCAGCAACAACAAGCTCCAATATCTTATTTGGAATCCTTTTTTGAGAATTTTATCTCACACATTTAGAAGCCAATGAAGATTTTTTCCAACAATTATAAGTTTTGAAAGATTCCCTACTGCAATTCACTAGTAAAGTATATGTTATTTATACATATAAAAGGATATTGAGAATTAAATTGCATAGTAAGACTCATCATCACCTTCAAGAGCATCTATAAGTCATATTTCTAATCAATGAAGTTGAATCAGAGGCAGACTTTAAAGGTTGATAGTATGGAACATCCATTGTCAGTTCAGTTTCATAACTAAAAGGAGTTGTAGATCCTATTCTAGTAAAATAATTGAATAAGAAAGTGTTATCAAATAAACAATTACTTTTGAAGGTAAAGGTAAGGACCCTAAGTTTTCAACTCTATTTACCTACATATTTTCAACCAAATCTTCAATAAGAAATATGCTAAGTTCTTGGATATTTTGATGAAACTCTGTGTATTTTTTGATGTAATTATAGAAATTCATGACCTAAGACAAGTGACCTATTTCAAGACTACCTGCAAAAAAAGCTTATATGCCATATATCTTCACTACAAGTTTCTAAATCAATGTCATGTCCATTAATAAAGATATTGTTGATCCTCTTTATCAAATGATGGATGTGGGGGATTTTAAGACAATAAGAATGTCCATTAAATTGGTTAATTTATGTAATAACTGACCTTAATTCCATTGTAGAATATGTTCTAATGCATATCAAAATGTTTTTCATTCTTTCTAACATTGAAATTTTGGAGATGGGAGAAGTCTTAACTATCCTAGTGTGTGTGTACATCTGCTTCTAGAAAATATAGGAATCATGGTTAATATTTGAGAAGGGGAGATGACCCATGAAGTAACATAGGAGTATAAGGATTTATGTATCTATTGTTGACTCCAAAGTTTACATTATCTATCTTTTTGATAATCACTTCATCATTCAATTTTTCATGTCTACCATTTCTATTATCATTTAAGATTTTATAACTTTGTTGTAACTCATTTGTAATGATTGTATGACTTGTAACTAATTTTCAATGATTGTATGACTTTTAAATAAGCTCTAATGTGTAATAGATTAATTAGAAAAAAATGCATGTAGTATTAGTTAGAAATTAGAAAATGGAACTTTCCATCGATCAAGTTTACCTAGATAAATCTTATCCATCGACATTATGTTGAGTTTCACAATACTCTACATTTTTCGAGTCTTATTGACACAAAACCCAAATAACAATAATCTTATACATGTAATCAACTGAGATTTGGGAAATAAAACTCATTCGATTGATATAATATATTTTTGCTAACTAGTGCCATCAATTGAGATTTGGCTCTATAAACACAAAAATTAAAACCATAGTTGTACCTAATGGTAGATACGACAATAGGATAAAAGTAAAAACATATTATATCACAAACAATTCTAGAATTTGTACTAACTATATCTACTGACTAGTAGACACCCTCAGATATATGACCTATTAGACTGAAGTTATTCCTGGGCCCACTGCCCAAGGCTCTGGTAGAGTTTCAAGAATGATGAACGACCCCAAAAATCACCATCAGGCTTCACTGTATGCTTTGTCCTAACTCACACACAAGTTAAGATCAAGTTCTCGACTAGTCACCCATCCTAGTAATACTATGAAAGACAAGATTTTTTAGCTTAATTTTGAGGATGAAATATCTTTTAAGGTGTGTAAGATGCGATGGAGTGGACTTTTAGAATCCTTAAATGTCCAATGACATAAGTGAAGTCATGCATGTTGAGTTGTTTGAGAGTCCTAAGAGTTTTTGGAAAAGCTCGAGTGTTGATTGAGGTTGATATCATGATTAAAACCCCTATGTTTGTGCCTTTTCAGAGTATTTATTGACAAGTCAAAAAAATGAGTTTTGGCACCAAATTGGAATAGGAAGTACCTTGAGTTGTATTGAAGTAATGGGTAAAGTTTAATAACATTTCAATGTTCCTAGAAGGAGATATATGAGTTTTAATATGGTGAAATAATGAACAGTTTGATAGTTATGGACCTAAGTATTCTAATTAATAAGGCTTGGGCTTGGATCAATAATGTACTCGAGCCCTTTTAATTTCTGGGTAGGCAGTGGCCTGAGTTTTGACTAAGGACATCTAATCCCTTTGGTGTGAGGGTGCCATGGATTGATGGCGTGGCCTTGTCCTGGCTTTTGGATGTTCTGATCGGACAATTGGTCTTTATCCCTAACCCTACAGTTAGAACCAGGTCATAGAGGTCTTTACCGAGCTCGACTGATCCACGATCCCACAGTATGGAATGAGTGGTTATTGAAAGACAGACTGAATAGTTAAGCTCGTCTCATCAAAAGGAGACCAGTGTCCCTCCATATGTGAGTTTTGGTATAGCAGGTAGAGAGATCAATCTCCCAGTTTGCCCCCTAGTGTCCATTACTAAGGGCAGACGGAGGAGGAAATGAGATTGAGTGTAGAAAGGCAATCCAAAGTGTCTCTTGGAGGTCTGTGATACTAGTATCAGAGAGGGATGTCTGAGGAGAAGAAATCAGGTGAGATTGCAAAGTCCTATGGTGGTTTAGTAGTATGCCAAATTCAGTATAGCTGGAGATGATGATGGTGCTTTGGGAGTGCTTGAGAGCTGCCAGTTCATCCACAGCGGTTGTCCTCATAGACACACACACTTTCATGGAGAAAGACACACCACACGAGGAGGCACTGGACATTCCAAGCTGAGGCTCGCCATTCTGACGGCGGACACGCCAGAGAAAGGGGATCGGGCGCACGCTCAGCCCATAAAGGCAAGGAAGAGAATGATTCATGGAGGCAGCCGCAGAGGAGCTCCACTGAGCTCTAGCCCCGACGAACTTTGGAGATCTCTGAGGAACTATGTTGATCTGTGAATCCAAGACAAGATCTGACTCATGCAGAACCAAGGATCATAGGGTTGCGCCTCTCACATGCCATGTGGCGGCTGTTAATTCACTGAACAAGGTAAGTATCTCAGAAATGTCAATAATTCATAGCAATTAGCTTGAATATTAGAAAAATTCAAATAAGGTACCAAAATTCTCAGAAAAATGAGTAGAACACAGTAAAATGATAATATAAGGCTTTAGTGTACTAATAACAGTGATATCATGTAAGATGTGAAATGCTCATACGATGGATAATAAATATCAAACGATGCACTAAAATTATGAGAAAATACCATTAAATTTATATTCATGTTTATAATACTTTTTAGGTCTGATATTATGATTTTGATGCAAAAAATCATGTAATTTACTTTATATAGTTAAGTAGTGCTTTTAACCCTAAATAAAATGTAAAAAATAGTTCACCCAAAAAAATGTAAAAAATACATTGATGATCAATAAATGATGAAATTTATAGAGTAAGCTCATATCAGTATATGGAACCTCAGTTTTAATTATGAGACCATGATGATGCAAATAATTCAGGTTATATGAAGATGACCTTTAATACATGGGTTGTAAACCTACTTTGAATAATGTATATAAACTAGGGTTAATGTTTGCACAAAAAGGATATGGAACCTAGCCCCTATTTGGCAACAGACTGGGATTTCGTAGTCTAGACTGGATTATATGGAATTAGTCAGGATTCAGTCTGATTCTGTTTGGCAAACCAATCTGATTCTGTTTGGCATTGCAGTCTGATTCTAGTCAGCTGATCTGATTTGAGTCTTCTTGCAGTCTGATTCTATTTGGATACTAGACTAGATTCAGTCTGCTTTTGTTTGGCAACATAGTCAGTATCTGTTGATTCTATCCTGAAGTTGCAGAACTATTTTAACAAGAGTAAGGAATGTGTAGTTGTGATGCCGCTCAAGCAGAAGGGCTTGATATTTTTAAAAATCAATGTAGATTTTGTGAATGTCAGTTTCGTACATAGGAAAACTAGATATAATATATGAGTATGGTCATAAGTATGTGATGATTTAAAATAAACCAAACTGTATTGTTGTCTTCAATTGTTGTAAATAGGTGGTATTTTACATATTTGATCCTGGAAATGTAAAATGAAAAGATTATTGAAATTGTCCTTTTATCTTGTTATATACCTATAAATAAGAGAATGCGTCGTGTTTGTGTGTGTGTTATTCGAGCATTGTGTGTGCTTTCTTAGGTGATGAGTGTGACTTAGAAAATATATCCTATCTGTGGGCTCTAACTCAAAATCATATTGTATAACTAGCCTCTCTACTTTTCTAATTTATTTCCATTTGTATATCTGGTTTAATCTTTGTGGACTGCTCTAATTTTCTAAATTTTAATCAGTTCGTTCTATTTTAATTGTACATAAATTAACGTGAATATTAATACAGATGCAAAGAAATTTGCGATATGTCAAGTAATGTGTGTAACACCTTGATATTGTTGTTGTTTCAATGAAAGATAACATTCAAAGATAATTGCATAAAGAATGTATTATATAATAAATAACAAATAAATAGTATATAAAATGCATAATTTATGCATTTAAATTCAATGGTAGTAAATGCACGTAGGAAAGAGAATGACATATCTCCAAAAGAACTTAATACCACATAAAAAATAGATAATAATTTATTGGTTCACGGGCAAATACATCTCTAACATAGAAACTGAGGGACACAAAGGAGAGGTCTGCCCTGGACCTAGACATAGACACCGATACACAATATAAGATGGTAAGTAGCCACTGTGGGGGACATGCTATGATGTGGAGGAAGATTTATTTTGATCCCAGGTAGGAACGTCCCAGTTGGCCAACTTCATGGCCTCGTCGAACTCGTCCCATGACACAGGACAGGCTTCGTTCAACAACTTATTGGTTTCCTATTTGATGGCATCTTTTGGCCACTGAAACAACAACGACAGATGGTGAATAGGAATAGTAACACCCTTGGCTTGTTTGTGGCTCCCATTTGTACCCTCATCACGTGTAGGCTCGCAACATTGTTTTTTGCAAACAAGGTTTTCTTCTACATATTTTCGAATCTTCGACGGAGACATCAATAATTTTTCAAACTTTGTCGTTGCCTTTGACCACGATGATGACATCTATAGTTAATAAATAAATATAAGTATTAGCAAATATCAATAATAGTAAGATAAATGTGACAATATTGAATACAAATAAATGCTTCAACCAAACTTAGCTACAAACAAGTAAGAACGTGATGTATGCCTTCAATACATAACAATAACGTAGAAGTTTTTCAAGTGATGGTCCAAACAAAACAATGTAACACATAAGTTTTGCAACTAAATGTTGTGAAGTAAATACAAACAACTACAATGTCATGGAAATATATTACAAGTTCATGTGTTACTTTTTCCATCTAACATGGTTGTTTGATTCACTCATCGGTGTTAAGCTATTCAGTAACCCCAAGTGGGTAAATGCGACGAGTTATCATGAAGTTGCGCTGCACAGCCAATGACGGGGGAGGCAATAAATCTCCCAAAATAAAAAAATTGTGTCTTATGAACTCTCTCCTTATGTGTTTCCATCTCATCTGCAACTCAGTCAAAGATATGTAAGGCCCCCCAGTTATGTTTTGGAAGTCACGCCAAGCCTCCATCCAAGCCTGTGTAGTATATATTCCATTAACACATCTCCCCAACTCATATTGGTTTCTCATCATACCTCTGAGAACCATATCAAGCTTCGTACACCACATAAAATAAGGCGTCGTTGGAGGCCCAACCATATTACAGATGTTGTAAGTAATATATTTAAGACGTAAGGGTGTATGGCACAATTAAGGGAATATAATATGCATATTCGGTATTAACTAACATTCAGAAACTTCACGATGAAAAAATATACACCCTCCATAAAACATACACCAACATTATGATAAATAACAAAAGCCTATTAATGTAATACAACAGATGAATTAAGAAAGATTTAATGTTAAAAACATCAAACAGTAGACAATGTAAATCGAGAAGACAAACTAAATGTAGCTCTGCCATTAAACATTATGGCATCACCGTGGGTGAAGGAATGTCTAAAAGAAGACTACAATCTTCCTCCAGACAGGCAACATAGCGTTCTAGAACCTCATGCTCATACTTTTTTTGGGTGTATATATCATCGTAGTTGTGATGAATTTCAACAAAGTCCTTCATGTTCAGTGCCTGGCCCCATAGTGACTTGCACTCTACAGTTAGTAACATAATCTCAACTTTCAAAGAATCAATTGTTGGGGGGAGATCGACCTCCCAACAGAAGTGTCTGCACCGATCTTTTCCCTAAAATGTATTATCAAGTTTAAGTGAATGACAAAGAATGTGCAACGTACACAAGGACAACCTATTATGTATGTATTTACTAGCGCACCTCACGAGAAGGACATATGTAATATATTTTGCCCAGCCTTTCACTCAGAATGCCAAAATCATACAACCCCACATCCTCTGTGTTAATCCGCAAGGCTGCATCTAACCCACAATCACATCTCAGAACTTTAGATGGATTCATCGACATCTAAAACATGATTGATGATTAGTAAAATGTCGGGTTCTGAACTTAGATTTCAAATAAAAATTTTCAAACATAAAATAGGCCTAACTGCTTGTTCAAACATAAAAGTGAATTCAGTATGAAAGGTTGTTCTAAATCTATGATGTATTGTATCCGTCCTCATTTGAAGAGTCGTTATTGCTCATGATGTGAAGTCATTGGCGAAGATATTGGCACCTCTCCCGTAGAGTGGAAATATCTTGTTGGATCCTATCAGTGTTTGCTCTTATCGAACAGACAAAGTCACATTGTTCAGACCATAGCTTGCGTTTGTTGTGTGCATATGCAAGTTGTGATAGCATTGCATCCCTAACTGCAGTAAGTGTGGCCACTGTGGGTTGAACACGCTGTGCGGGCAACCTCATTTGACATGTGTTCAGCACAAGACCCCTACCACATGTAAAATACAGTCTGTGGGGGTTGTTGTCTTCAAAACATCCATTTACCACATCTGCGACATCCATATACACGCGTACAATGCATTGAAGGCCGCATGTACAACAAGGCATTCCACTCTCCATTTCAAGACAACCTACCCAAACACAAATTGACGTTTATGATTAGGATCCATAAAACAGTTTGTGAAACAAACAATTTAGGGATACATGGTCATGTGGTCGATGAGTTATCATACAAGTTAAAAAAGTATGATAAGTACAACGCTAGAGGTCAACGAGTTTCCCAAAGGAGATTAGAAATGGTTTCACATAAAAGATCACTCTCCCTTGAATCGGCCGGAGTTGTTTGTTGGAGGGAACTCAGGTCAACCCCAGAAGGGGGAATGGCAGATGTTGCACTGTCATCTGGGAGTTCATCCATGATAGTTTCCCCTTCATGTTGGCGTCAGATATAATTGTGGAGGATACAACAAGACATTACAAGGTGACAATGTGAATGAATAGGATATGTCGCCCCCTTTTTAAGGTAGGAAAACTGTATCTTTAGAACCTCGAATGCTCTTTCAACAACATTGTGTAGTTGAGCATGGCGGTGGTTGAAGATCTCCCTCTTGCTGGTGTAGGGGTGTTTGTTTCCTCGGTACTCAGAAATATGGTAAGCTGTATTGTGATAGGGTGCTAGAAATTGACGAGTGTTGGCATACCCTGCATCAACTAGGTAAAACTTTCCCGAGGGAACTTTAAACCCGCCAGTGGTCATTACTGATGGTAGGACCCATTGGTCAGTAGCTGACCCCTCCCACCCAATTAGGACAAATGTCAACTCCATGGAGAAGTCTACTACAACCATGACATTCAGAGAGACATTCCCTTTTCTATCTCGGTAGTGATTTTGCTTGTCTCGTTTGACCAAGACTAGGATGTGTGTTCCATCAATTGCCCCGATGGCATTCTATAACACCAAAATAGGTTGTAAACATACAAAATATTTGAAAAATATTATAAATTTGTAGGGGCTAACTATTACCTTGAAGTAAGGGTAGAACCTTGGGGTCTCCAATATACGAGAATGTGCTATTGTGCATGTCGATGCAGTTTGTATGATAATATAGTCATGGGTCAACGCACATACAACGTCCAACACTTCGTTGAACTTTCTACTTATGGTCTTACCAAATTGAATGTAGTCCTCCACCAAAGCATGATTTGTATGGCCATGGCCAACCATCTGTAGGAAGTAGCATACAGCCTCAACTGAAGTGACGCCTCTAGTACTTCGTAACAAGCCACGACTCTCAAGCTTGTCCACAAGGGCCATTATAGTATGTGGTCACATTCAGTATAGGTCATAAGCCCTTTTTTCATGACCGGTTAATATTTCAAAGACCTTTATGTGGCCACTCCTTATGCTAACTGACCTAGGTATTGTGGGTGGTATGTCGGCATCAATGGAAATGTCGTGTATGATGGAGTTCGCAATCGACTCAGCAATTGCATCGACAATGTGATTTGTTGGACCAGACAAGGTATCTAAAATGTGTGTGAGGAGGTCAGGTGATTGTGTTTGGTCACTGGCAGACATGATGCCTACAAGTAAAATGATATCAACAAGATTATAATTACTTAAACATAATATAAACCAGTAGACAAGTGAAACACTGACTTGAAGGCTACAAACAAATTAGATTGTACGGAAAATAAATGTATGTACGGTAAAGCAATTATTACAACAATGAAGCAAATTTAAATGTCTGTACGGGAAAGTAATTATTACAATAGTTATGGAAATATAAATTGATGGTCTGCAAACATAATGGAAAAAGGTAGTTCCCACTTATGATCCTGAAGGGCCAGCATCATTGGATGGAGTATACCACATGGAAGGTATGCTTGATGTGCTGTTAAAGTTGGGTGGTGGGGTGTGCGACACAAATGGTTGCTGAGATGCCACAAAATAGGATGGCATTGAAGGTATTTTTGTTGCATTGCCGACTTGGGACCTTTCCCAAAGGTCTTAAAACCATATTGTTATCTTTTGAGGAGTGTGTTGAATACTGAGGTAGATGTTGCGGTTTGTTGAGTCCTTTGTGGCGTTCACAAGTGTTGTAAAAACAACAGTGGGGGCATCGGGGAAAGTGTCATTGAAATGTTGTAAAATGGTTGCAAACTCTTCTTTTTCAAAGGCTCTAGTTGCCACACCCATGCCTAACTCGTGAACCTTTGCATACACCTATGTGAATTTAGATAACACTTCATTAGAAATCACACATCGCTCCTGCGGCATTGATGGTCGCTTCCTGTGCCTATGGGCAGGAGGAGTCCTCCCCCCAACACTCGGGGTATCCATTCTGCCTCCCCCGGTGTCACCCTCACTTTGCATCCTAGATGCGCGTATGTTCAGTTCCCCTGATGCGGTTTCTGTGTGCATGGGTGTAGCAGACACATCTAAGTCGATAGTAACATCATCCTCGGAGGCAATTTCGGAAGGGATTTGTGTGTCTGTGGAAGATATTGCATGGTTTCCTCTAGCAATGTTCCTCCCCACCATCATCTCGATGTCATAGTAGTGGGGAAAGGGGCACCTAAGCAACCTAGCAAGGTCCTTGTTTGCCTGAGTATTAAAAAAATGTATTAGGGAATGTAAGTGTAGATGTAGGACGTTACTTTGTTGGGGTTAAGGGTGTGATTACTGTACATACCGCAATGCTCTGCCTCCACTCAGGGGTGTCAGGCAGTGTGGGCATGTGCCTTGTGTCATCCCATCCAATGCCACTCTTCTTGGTCACAAGCTTCAAAGCGGCATAGTCCTTCCTCAGGTTTTTCCACCGAGTTTTGAACTGGTCTAACTTACCCGCGTCCTTCCCCATCCTATTATGCACATCAAAAGTTACCTCCCTCCAAGAGTCCTTAGTAAAATGGATGTCAATACACCTTCCTAAGTCATATTATCTCTGCAATGTTGTTACTAGAGTGGCATCAGACTCTCGTGACCAAACAATTCAGTGCTTCGGGTCTACGTAAGACATACTCATGTAGGTGTTGTAGTATATAATGACAGTGAGTGGTGTTTACAATGATAAGAAAAAATTAGTATATGTCATGTGTTACTTCTACCCTTGCACAAAGCAGAGCATGGCCTTAAATACATGCCCTTAAATACAATCTTGCCAAACTATAGACAGTAAAATTTTGTAGGATAGACAATAAACACACAATCAGACTGCAGAGACACAAACACATATTCGAAATAACAGTCAAACAAGCATATATAGGGAGCTCCATCAACAACTGAGCAAGATCATAGCTGAACCAGAAATGCAAGCAAATAGTTGAAAAACTAAAATAAGAAGTATATATAGGTAGCACCACATGTGGTCTGTTGTATAGGGTTACTAGTAGAAGATACATGCTAAGCATTTTTATAGATAAATATTCAACTAGATGTATATATAGGTAGCACCACAGTTGCTCTGTTGTGAATTAGTACAATTATATTTAAAATATTCAACTAGATGTGAATTTCCATCTCTATCCATCATTTTGAGATCGTTTCCATCATATCCAAGCATACATAAAAATTTATTAAGGAATATACAAATTTCAGCCATTTTGATAGTTAATATCGTGCATAATAGTAAACTATTAGTATATTTGCATGAATTTTGAATACCTGTTATAACTCAAACCACTTTCCCTAATAGAGGTCATCTCCATGAGAAGTCAAATTTTGTTAAGCACAATAATTCAAATGTTTCAATAAGCTTGATCTTTTTTATGATTAATTGGTGGTTTACATGAACTGAAAACAATTTAACAAAGAAGAAATAAAACATAGACTAATGTGTTTAATTAAATGAAGAGAAAAATATTGAGCAGTGGGTTTCACCTAACCACATATCTCATGGTAAAATACCACACAATAAACAAATTATTCATTTGTATAGGGAAAAAACTATTCCAGGAATCACTCTGTAGATGCAGGGATTAACCTAACCGAGACCTCACACTTATTTAGTTAGACAAGTTTTAAATCTCGTATTGTTTCCCCTATTAACCTAACCACTACCATATGATAGATTGATATCTTGCATTCAAATTTACTTATTGATCCATGTACGATCTCAAAACACATAGAAAGATATAACAAATGTATTATAGGTGATCAATCAACAACACATAAAATTAAGATAACAAAAACTCAAGAGTAATATTTAGATACAACATTTAATTCATTAAAAGCTCATCATAAGCATGAAATAACAATGACTGCTCCCGCATGCCAAATCAAACATACTACCTACTCATGGTGAGCTAATGTAGACAAAAATTAGGTTCATCCATTGTATATATTGTAGGATTAATAATTGATACTCTAAATGCAAGATAGAGAGGAAAGTTGACTATAAAATCAATGAAAGCTGAAATCCATAGTAGAAAGGGTTCTAGGGATATGTCTTCATCCTCCTACTATGATATGGGCACAATCTACCATCTTTTTTATCTAATATGAATTACATCCTTAACCTGAACAAGGGTCAAATTCTTTTAATAAGATGTAAATATGTCAATTTTCCTTAATTACTCCATTAGGAAATTACACATTGTATATTTGAATTTATGGAGTGACTTTATGGAGTGTAGTTCATCGATTGGGGGGACATTGATCATGAGTAGATATATAATGGGAATTATGACATGGACTCTATTATGCTTGTAGGTTAGTAGATGACAATGAATCAATGCTATTAGAGTGACAATGAATCAATGCATATATTTCCATCAAGCAAATAATATGCAATACAAAGTGCACTTATCAAATTCCCTAATCTTGAACCATTTCATGCCCTCAAACAATCATACACAGATAATGAAATGGAAAATCAAGGAAGATGCATATCATGTATCAATTGGACTAAATAAGAACTATTCAATTTTCAAATTGGCAACAGATCTAGGGTGTTAGAAATCCCATCTCAACTTCTCAAGGTTGTCAAGTAAATTTACTACTCATGTATAATAAATATAGAAACAAAGTGTAGTCATCCCAGGTAGTAAGCATGAATTATATTTTTTAAAACTAAATTTAGCATAAGAAATCTATTTACTTCATCACTCTAATATAAGTTATTTATAAATTAAAGCTCATGTTTTGGAAAACATCCACTATTGTTAAAGTTGGGACCAATCAACCCTAATTATTAAGTCAAACCTAACTATCACGAATATATTGGTAAAATTCAAGCTAGATAGGCATCTTATGCGGGTAGTTTTGACTCTTTTTTGTGGGTTTTATCTATTAATCAATGATCTTTCCTAGAATACCAATTTCTAGATTCATATCCACTTTGAAACCACGTGAGCATATTCTATATGTAATACCAACACAGGCATACATGAATCATATGAATTCTTGTGCATAAATTTAATTTCATTTGATTAAAAATCATTGGAATGAAAACATATATGAGTCCTAATTTTTATATGCAACATTCACAATAACATCTCACTTGATAAAATCATAAAATAAAACTAAATAAGTACTATAAGTCAATCTAGCTTTCAATAGAGAACCAAAAAAATGTGTAGAATTATGCCATATTGGGTTCACTTGTTCTTTCCAAAAATTATATGCAATTTATGCTACTATTATGATATCATAATAGTATCACAAAAAATAGAACATTAAATAAAGGTATGGCAAACAAATATGTCCAAGACATTAACGGCCATTACTGCCCAATCATGTTAGAAAAACAAAGACAAAGTCACAGAAACCAGAAACCAGGGGAGGAAAAACAAATGATAGAAAAGGAAATCTAGGACAAGACTAACAACTATGGTCTACTAACATAGATTGATATCCTCAAAATAACCTGGCTGGAAAAAATCTCAAAAACCAGGCATGCTAGTTGCTTTTATTTGCTATAGGGTTACTAGATACTGCTATAACTTAACACACAGACACACATAATAGTGGAAAATTGATGCATTTCTAGATAACAGTAGTAGTTAGAAGTAGAATAAATCAGTGTCATACACAACGATTCAAATGTTTGCAGCTATTGTCGGCTCATTTGCCACTTAATCGATACACATGCATGATTGTTGTACTTCTTCCCTAATCGACCTCACAAACAAAGCACCCTCTACCCTAATTCGTGACCAACCTGAGTAGAAGGGGGCGAGAACGATGATAGAGTGCATAATCGTAGGTCTGGGCAGGGCCACCGGAGCACGGTTGAGGAGAACCGCCGTAGTTCAACAACAAAGGATGACGACCAGCTTCTGCAAACAACTCCTCCAAAAGGCGTATGTGGAAGTGTAGAACCTCACAGCAGAAGGAGAGGAATAAGAAGGCACACAGACACTTGCTAGGGTTTCTTGTTGCCTTGGGCGAGCTAGGGTTTCTTCTGTGTGTCGACAAGAAAAATCAATGTTAGAGCAGGTAGTAGAGAAGAGTAGGGCAGGGCATGGGTACTTTGCTTTTGTGGGAGCTAGCTGCCCAGCTAGACCAGCGGTGGCAGGCAGCAACATTGATGCTCCACGCGGATGCTTCACCCGATGACCGCTGGACTCCATATGTGACCTCGAGCAGCCTTCACTTTTACTTCTCACAGACAAATAGTTGTGAAGATGGGTGACTGTAGCGAAACGTCGCGAGGAGGGAGACCGCCGAGAGGAGAAGGTTAGGGTAAGAAGGAGAGGGAGGGTTGCGGGGTTGCGAGGGATCAGGGAGGGTTGTCGGGCCAAACTAGATTGAGATTTCCAATCCTTCCTCGATGGGGACTGAGTTAAACCAGATAATGGGATTCCATTGTCCCAAAACGGGGATTAAAATGGGTTGGTTGCCAAACACGTTTCTCGCCCAAGCCGGACCAGATTGGGCCGACATGGTGCTACGTAACACGCCCAAATCTCAGTCCAGTCCATTGCCAAACATGACCCTAATGATCAGATAATGAACCATAATATGGAAAATGACATCACTAAGATAGATCTGAGATAAGAATACAAGTAAAAGTGGGAATATCCTAACAAGTTAAGCTAAACCCTAATGAACACGATTAGGGTTAAGATGAGATTTAAGAGGATGAGAACCTTATGATAGTATGTGATCTTGTCTTGATCAGGGGTTGAACAAGGATATAGTTGATATCAGGAATATGTGGTATAGATTGTGATGATTATATTATCTCTTGATCAAGGAACACCATTACCTCTTACTTGACTTATTATGTAATATGATTGTGATATATGGTAGTAAAGACTTGGCATATGCTATTGATTAAAATGATTGTTCTTGTATAATATGTTGCTTGATTTTTCATACCTATTGCTATGAACACATCAAACATAATATATATGTTCCATTATATGAAAGCACTAATTCTCTTTGGTAGCATAATGCTGGAAAGTGATCATTCTCTTTGGTATCAGATCACATTTTACAATGATCTAACTCTTTGGTAGTACATCATGAGGCCTTACATCTCATACTCCTTGGTAGCTGAGATGATGCATTATTCCCTTATGTGGCTAATGCATGGATATATAATGGAAAATGTGTTTAAAATATATGTTCTCTTTTGTTAATAAATATATTTATGCAAGTATAAACTTTTTCTTACATTTGTTTAATACTACAACGCATTAGTTTTATCTTATTGCCAAGATATGATGAGAGGTGTATAGAAAACATGTAGGTGTACTCAGTATAATATTCTTGAATATTGTGCTAATGTGTACCACATGTAATCTTTTATTTAGGTTGTGGGCATATGATCTTGAAGAACCAAGATAGTTGAGAGTTGTGTGGCGAGTTGATGTAATGGTGGACATATTGTCTTAAGATAATGTAGTTTAATGGTAGTACATGTATATGTATAAGTTTGTTGTTCAATATGTAATATCAAATGTTGTAACAATACATTATGTAATTATATGTTTAATGGTGGAACATATGTTGTATGGTTTGTTTATTGTTCATGTGCATACACTACTGATTGTTTCCTTCTGACGTCCTCTGATTTTCTTCTTCTTAGCCTAGTGTGTGGTGTTTAAATTGGGATTCTAACTGAGATGAGGGTTTCATTTTGGACATCACACATCAGATTAAGTTTTAGAAAATCTAAGGACATCACGGGTGGTATCAGAGCATGAACAATAGCAAAGCCTTACATCTGCTCATTATGCAACTCAAAAGTAAAGAACCTTGAACTTAATAATTTTTTAGGGTTAGATGAGTCATCTTTTAGATACTAGATCTGACCTAGCCTCTAGATTAGCACCTAGACGTCTAAGAACTAGGTCTAGACTGGTGCTTGTTGTATAGAAAATCCTTAGATGTCGCTCTTTCCTTGTAGTAAAATGGTCTGGGACGTTGCACTATTTGGAAATGACGTACATAGAGGGAAGAGAAACCTTAGACATATGATGCATCTATGTTTTGTGTAGCTACAACAGTCTACTCCTTATTCTCACCCTTTTCACTAGGTGACACGACACTGTACTCTCTACTATGTGTGAGGCACTCAGTTTTTGGATTTGGTTTTTGATTCCAATCAGATCGAACCTTGATAGTTTTCTCCGACTCTTTCTTTATTGGAGAACAACTATATAATATTTTATTATATATATGTATTACAAAAATGTATCCTCACACTTATACGAGTAGGAGGTAGTCATGCAACCTAAGTGAAAGTGAATGACATCAGTCTAGAAGAGAGAGTAGTTCTAGATTAGATGTCTAGAGCCTTGTTAGAATATATGATAGATGGAATAGATGAAATAAGTTTTGATGATATGATGTAGGTCTGATATAGATGATATAAGATGGTGTATAATGATCAATGTTATCTTTAAGGTTTAAGGTTCATCTTTGAGGATTTGAGATAGTCTTTGATGATGAAAGTATGTATGTTTCTGAAAGATAAGATAAGATGAGATAAGATAAGATAAGATAAGACAAGGTTGTGAATCAGCGTGAGCCTCAAGCTCTTTTACGAAGGAGGACCTCTAGTGTTAGGACTAGTTTTAGGGTTAACTCTAGAGAGGGTGATACCCAGAGGAAGAAGGTTAGAGAACCTAAACTTCAATATATGAGAATGATGATAAATATGTGATATGATATGTCCTAAACTAGAATACTCCTAAGTGATTGAGATGAGTCACTTTATGCATGATTCATATAGTCTTGTTGAACCCTAAATGTCCTTTGGAGGACCAAACCCTAGAGTCAAAGAGAGGCTGGTTATATCTGTATATGGGAATATGAATATGAGAACCTACCATCTGGGTGAGGGAGCGAGAGTCCCAAGACCCTGGAGGAGGTAAGTGTTTTAGTTTCTGTGAAGCCTCATACTCGGGTTGGTGGTTCCTTATAGGAATCTAGTGGTTGCTTGTATAAGAGAGTTTCTGGTAAGCATGACTCATGTGTATAGACCTATGAAGAGAAGGTCATAGCATGTTTTGGTTTGTGCTTATGTGGATAGAGCTTGTGAAGTTGACCAACTAGTGCCAATGAGGTAGACCTGATAACCCTAGACCAAAGAGGGAAGATAGAGCTAGTGTTCATATAAGATAATCATAGAGATGAGTAAGCTCAAAGAGACTGAGCGTGACAATACCCTCATGATATGGGTCAGGAGAACCTCAATTGGACTAGATGAAGTCTTGATTTATGTTTGACAAGCCACTTTCATAAGGTTGTTTAGCATAACCATGATATAATATATGTAAGGATGTGATCTAATATCGAGACACGATATATAGACATGATGTGATGAAATTTTGGAAATTGTTTAATAATATCAATACATAAATGGTTAACGATGTACAGGAACAATGATGATAATGTGATATTATTGGTTAATCTTGTGATGAAATCACTAGTAAATTTTGGAATTTTTTATGAGTAATGAAATAAGATCATATGAATGAAACATGTTACATGAGGTGTTAATCTTAGTTCTTAATAAATATGAAAAATATAGTTTGATAGTTAGCACAACATAATGATTATGCCACCTTCATATGATCTATATGGATAAAGTGGGTTGATTATAGTTAACTCCCTCCTAAACAACGTATGTTAATGTTGAACATGTTCTAACAATTAGCTCAATATAATGGTGATGACACCTTGATATAATGGGATAATTTTAGTTAACTCCTTTAGAACATGATAATATGACACGGGATCCCTAATGCATGGGTAAGGATAAGGATGCAACCCTAACATATGAGATATGTAATGACATAATTAGAGTTTCTAAACCCTTGTTTCAATCTTTTATGAAGGGACAGCTCACCCTAGATGTTTTAAAAAACCCCTAGTAGTGGTTTGGATACGACTATGGGGCTTTGTTTTTGGATATGTCGTGCAAAGAGTGGTGTCCTACATATGGATGAAGACATAATTAGTTTTTCCTTGGATTATGAGTATGGCTTAATTTCAAGGATGACATTTCTTTTAAGATGTATATGATGTGAAAGACTAGATTTTTTAGCTTAATTCAAAGGTTGAAATATCCTTTAAGGTCCACCACGATGCTGGTGACATTCACAATTACACAAGCTCATTCAGGAGCCTATCCGCTGCTGAAGCCCAAACCATAGAAAGCCTGCCTAGCCTCCACAAGCTACACAACACCCTATCCAGCAGTAACCCCGATAAGGCCCCGGGCCTCGATGGTGTAAACACATCATTCCTCTTGAATAATTGGCATTCCATAAAACACTCCTTGCTAGACACATTATGCACCGCCATAAAAGGCAAGGAACTGGAGTCTGCTGTTACAACCCCAATTTTGGATTCATGTGGAGAGAAATGTAATTTCTCATATTAGAGATATTGGAACAAATGATGATATAATTGGTGTTGAATAAATAGATTTCTTTTACAATAGCCTTGATGATTGTGTTGTGGGCTTTATTGGCTATTGGGCCCAAATAACAAGGAAATTCAATTAGTAAATGAATAATTGTGTTTTTGAGAAAAGAATGAGGTAGAAACCTCTAGAAGGAAAAGGAATGTAATCCAAGGATGAATTTCGTGCCTTTTGGGTTCCTTGGGTTCCAAGGAGTCCAAAGTTGCAAAAATAAAGCAACAAGGAAAGAAAAGATCAATTAAGCATTTCTTTATTAAGAAAGAAATTGAAAATAATGATAAATGTGGGAAATACGTGGAAAGAAGTGTAATTGAGTTATCCTTGGTGGAATTTTGTATCCCAAGGATTGCTAATGTTAAAAGGAATACCAATGAGGAAAATAAAAGAGAAATAAAGAGAAATCCTCAAAAGGAGATATTTTAATAAAGAAATAAGTGAGAAAATGAGAAATAATGGATAAAAGATAAGCAAAGGGCTAAGGAACATTCACAAGATGGGATTTTGAGCCATTAAGGTTCCTTAAGGTCCAAGGAAATCCAAGATAATAATAGCAAAGGAAAGAGAAATTAGGTGAGAAATATACCTAATTGAGTAATAACTTGCAACTAAAGAAAGGGATCTGATTTCTTTATATAATGAGCCCAAATTTGGCATGATGATGGATTAAGCCATTAATAAGATTCTGTTAAAATGTGGGCTTAATTGGATAAGCGGTTTGCGAGTTATGATTTTTACAAATTTCCCTAAAGTGCTGTGATTGTAATAAATGACACACTTTTCCGATTTAAATGGATATAGAAGGAAATGGCACCAGCCGTTGGATTGAGATCTAACGATTTATGTGCATATCCTTCCTCAAATCTGAGAAGGAATGAACTGTGAAAATAGAGGGATATTTCCCTTGATTTTCCTCACAAATCAACGCATGTGCAAACCTGGAAAGCTCTTCGTTGGATTCGGGAGATGATTCTGAGTCAGTTATACCCAAATTTCTCACGCTTTGGAGGAGTCTAGGAGATGCGCCCAAGTCACAGTTTCCAGCTGGATACCTATTGACCCGAAAGCTATATATATATATATATATATATATATATATATATATATATATAGCCAATCCAGTCAATTTGAAGGAACGTAATGGTCATGAGTCTCAGCCAAACCAATGGCTTCAAAACTAGACTCCAGATCCCGCTCTCTATCCCTACTCTTCTCCTTCTCCTTCCTGGTTTCCGTGGGAGGGAACCCCCTAGTCAGCTTCCCTGTGCACGCATCCTAGGCAGAAATTGAACCTACCAATAGGTTCGGCGGTGAGTTGCGGAGCTAGGCGCTCCCTTTTCGACTGCGGAGGAAGCCTGAAGCCTGGAGTCAACTTCCTCGTTGACTCGGCCAAGATGCAGGCTCGCGAACCAGGTGCAAGAGGAAGAAGAAGGATAGGAGGAAAGACCCACCTACCCCTGACTCTAGTAAAGGCGAAGAAGGGCAGAAGCATCCTTTTGACGTCGTTTGGGCCAACCTGTGTGATAAAAAGGGCCAATTGGGCTGATGTGGCGTGTTTCTATTGGTGTCCAGGTATTTAAACTTACAAAATTCATATATATAGATTGGTAGATCTAATGAAGACAAGTTATATATGAATCTTGCTTAGAAAAACATGAAGAATACAATACAAATGTAATTGATGCTTAATTTTTCTTGCAATTTCAAAAGTACACCAAATTATCACCTTTGATGTATTAAATTGTGGTAAAACCCTAATGTTGATATGGAACTCAGATTTAATGACTCTTTTGGGTTAATTTGTTTTGGAACCCTAATTTTGAGAAATATTAACCTATTAAGAATGAAAGGGAGAGTTATTTTTGAAAAAGGTAGTTTCATGTTTGTTTTAGGGTTTTATGCACATGATTATGCGTAGAAGCCCTAATTTGGGAAAATAGGGGTTTTAATGGGTTAAATCCGAAAATATAATTCTAGAACTGAGTTTTCATGGTTCTAAGATATTTCAAGTATTAAAGTTCCTAATTGTGGTTAAATAACCTTAATATATAAATTAGGTTTTTTGAATGACTAAAGGTAGAATTAATGTCAAATAGAGTTCATATGAGTATTAGAGCATAATGAACTACGAATTGATGATAAACGAGCATAATGACTTTATCATAGATTAAAAAGGATAAAAATGGTAGCTTTAATGTAAAAGAGGCTTAATGGACTTAATTGATGGTTAATTGTGCATTTATATGGAATTAAGGTTATGTGTTTGGAAAAGGTAACCTTAATAACTTTCGTGAAGGATAGATGAGAAACTTAGGGTTTAAAAAGAGAAAAGGGAAGTAAAACCCTAATTGCAAAGTAAACCATAAAAAGAGGAAGAAACCCTAAAAAGGAATAGAAACCATAAGTAGCAAGATGGTTTGGATAGATTTTGATAAAAAGGAATTGAATGTAATTTCAGGACTGAATTGTGTGCTTGCTTGATTCTGGATTACTTACTTATTTGGATTATTCCTGCACCTGAGTCTGCCTGACAGGTATGTGGTTAATTATGAATAATCGCCTTAGTTTCCCGAGGATTTTCTGGATGGTTATTCACTTTGAATATAAATTATCAGTTTGGATGTTCATACTTGCAAATCATAAAGTCACTATGATTATCAAATTAATACTAGAAGTTTGTATTCTCACACCTACACGCCACCCTGATGGATGATGCCAAAGGTCAGGCCCAGATGGGTAGACCAATGGGCACCATGAGTGGTGACCCCAGACACCAAGCTCGGGATTGAGAAGGTGGTCTAAGTTGCATGACTAATGGGCACCATAAGTGGTGACCCACAGGCACCAAGCTCGGGATTGAGAAGGTGGCCTTAAGTCATTGGCAAAAGAAACCCTATGGTGGGTATGCCAGGGTTAGGGAAAAAGTGGTGGAGAATGTCATACTGAAAAGCGTAAATTGGCTTGTTAATTAACTTGATTGTAATAATTAGATTGTTATCCATATGTGCAAACTTTTGGTTGTCCCCACATATCGGCATATTCCGATATGCTGATCGATGTTTTGTTTGTCGGTGTTTTAGGTACAACCCTGAAATGAACAAATAGTAAAGTGACACATTGTGAAAATAAGAAGTAAAGAGCAAGGAGGATTAGATAGAATGATTTCAAGCTCTGGATAGATAGATTTCTAAAGTTTTCAAAGGTAAGAAAAGTTTTAATTTTCTACCAGATTTTAGTTTATTTAGTAGAATTTCATAATTATTATTGATTATTTGTCGAACCTTTGATACGGGTTATTGGATAACGGCTCTGACCTTTCGGTCTCCCTTAATTGGGGTTATTGGGAGATGGGGTCGTTACATCTGCTTTCTACAATGCTAGTATTGTCCTCATTCCTAAAATATCCAAACCTGAGAAATGTGAAGAGTTTAGACCCATTTTTTTAAATAATTGTGTGCTTAAGCTTGTATCGAATATCATTGTGGAAAGACTGAAAGGTTACCTCCCAAAATGGATCTCGCCAACCCAAAGTGCTTTTGTACCAGAGCGGAAAATAGAAGATAACATCAAGGTAGCACAGGAGATTCTACACATTATGCGGAGGAAGACAATGCCTAGAACTATGGCTATCAAGATTGATCTATCTAAGGCCTATGACAGAATGACCTGGCCTTTCATAGCTGATACTCTTATCAAAATCGGGCTGCCTAAAACCATCAGAAAGTACATTCTTAACTCTATATCTGGTGGAGACATGTCCATCATTTGGAAAGGTAAGGAGGTCAGATCCTTCAAAGCCTCTAGAGGCCTCCGTCAAGGAGACCCCCTGTCACCTTATGTGTTTGTCCTCTGTCTTGAAAGACTAAGGCAGACCATTGATAAACTTGTGGTAGAGAAAAATGGACACCGGTTAAAATTTACAGCAAGGGACCTAAGATCTCACATCTATGTTTTGCCGATGACATGCTTCTCTTTGCAAAAGCAGACATTAGGGAAATGAAGGCTATACTTAAATGCTTTGAAGAGTTTGGGGCCATTTCGGGATAGGTCATTTCCATTAACAAGTCCAATATACACTTATCTAAGAACGTGCCTCAGAGAACCAGGAGACGTTTATGCAGGTTGAGTGGCTTCACCCCGACGGACAATATGGGAAGGTACCTGGGCGTTCCTTTGATTCACGAGAGAGTGAAAAAGGACACGTACAGTTGTGTCATCAGAAAGGTGTCGGCTAATATCAATTCATGTGCAGCGTGAACCCTCTCTCTCTCTGGACGAGTGAGCTTATCTAAATCCACCCTTTCAGCCATTCCAGCATATGCAATGTAGACCGCAGTGATCCCTGTGAAAGTTTGTGATCGTATAAATAGTAGTATTTGCTCCTTCATATGGGGAAGTAACCATAAGTAGCATCCCCTATCTTTAGTAGCATGGAATAAAATCACATCTGACAAAGAACATAGGGGCCTGGGTATCAAGTCAATGAGGGATCTTAATGAAGCACTCATCACCAAACATGCCTGGGAGCTGAGTTCAGCTAGAAATTCATTGTGGTGCGTAGGTTTATGGCACAAGTTCGAAAGATACAAGGGCCCTTATTTACCAGACATATCCCGTTTAGGTCGGGCGACCTTACAACGGAAGCGGTTCATTTTGAACAACTCTATAATGATCATTATCAATGGAGAGAAAACTAATATCTGGTTTGATCACTGGTGTGACAACAACACTATTCTGAAAGAGGTAGCTATAAACCTGATCCCAGATAACATGCTACAAATGACAGTGAACAACCTTGTTACCTGAGATAATAGTTGGGACATCGATCTCTTGAGGGAGTGGTTCCCACTGAACACTATAAAGAAGATTATGAACATGCTTCCTCCGCTGAGTATTGCATCTCCAGATAGGAGGGCTTGGAACCATACCGACTCGGGCAACTTCTCCACCAGAAGCGCATACAATGTCATGCGGGAGGGCAAGGACATCAACACAGATGGAAAGTGGATGAAGATTTGGAAGCTAAAAGTAGCTATGAAGGTCAAATTCATGCTTTGGCTTGTGGGTCATGAGGCTATTCTCAAGAACAACAGAAGAAGAGCTCAACACTTAACTAGTGATGACACTTGCCCGATCTGCAAGAATGGTGAGGAATTGACTCTTCAAGCTCTTAGAGATTGTGAGAAAGCGACACAAACCTAGAAGTTGATCCTTCATCATGATATGTGGGCAAACTTCTTTGCAACGACGAATGTGTGGAGCTGGATGGATATAAATTTATCAGCGTCGGAGCCCAGCAACCTACTATTCACGGTGGGTTGCTGGCATATTTGGAACTGAAGAAACAAAGTAATGTTCAAGGACAAGATGATGACAACAACTCAGGTCCAAGCCATGGTCACAAAAGACATCACCCTTACATTCAAGGCTTGGGCCATGAGCGACGCCACCAAGACCACACTGGAACCTATCTCCACTTGGAGCAGACCTGCCAAGGAGTCGATCAAGCTGAACACAGATGCCACTTTTTACGTACAAATAGGCCGATTGGCAATTGTGGTAGTCGACAGGAACCATGAGGGTAAGTGGTAAGGTGGTTGGGGCAAGATTGTGAGAGCTAACAATGCTTTGGAAGCGAAAGTAATGGCAATCACCTTAGCTACTGTGATAGGTAAACAACTAAATTACATGCTCATTTGCATAGAAACAGACTCCAAAAATGCAAAGCTCGCCATAGAGGGTGACTCTTCAGACTTCCCAAAGATGGCCAGGTGGATAGAAGAGGTGAAGGCTAGAAGAGAACCAGGATGGATCTGTAGCTTCACGAAGAGAGAAGGAAACAAGGCAGCTGACTGGCTGGCCAAGTTCCACAACAAAAACCAGGGTGGCTTTTATTTCTATAGAAGTTCACCTACCAACCTTGTTGATATAATCAACTTGGACCTCTGTAATAGTAGCAATACTACCATGTTTAATCCTATTATTAATCCGTCTCAATGTAACAACTTGTTTGACTTGCTTGCATGAGAGGGGTGAGATGACTACAATATCCCTCTGACTTCCCCAAAAAAAATATCATCTAAGGTGTGTAGGATGTAATGGAGTGGACTTTTGGAGTCCTTAAATGTCCATGACATAAGTGAAGTCATGCATGTTGAGTTGTTTGAGAGTCCTAAGAGTTTCAAAAAAGCTTGAGTGTTGATTGAGGTTGATATTATGATTAAAACCCCTATGTTTGTGCCTTTTTGAAGTATTTAATGACTAGTCAAACAAATGAGTTTTGGCACCAAATTGAAATAGGAAGTACCTTTAGTTGTATTGAAGTAATGGGTAAAGTTTAATAACATTTTGATTTTCCTAGAAGGAGATATATGAGTTTTAATAAGGTTAAATAATGAACAGTTTGATGGTTATGGACCAAAGTATTCTAATTAATAAGGCTCTAGCTTCGATCAATAATTTACTTGTGCCCTTTTGATTTCTGGGTAGGCAGTGGGCTAAGTTTTAACTAAGGAACATCTAATCCCTTTGGTGTGAGGGTGCCATGGATTGATGGTGTGGCCTTATCCTGGCTTTTGGATGTTTTCATCAAACGATTAGTCTTTATCCCCAACCCTACAGTTAGAACCAGGTCATGGAGGTGTTTGCCGAGAATGACTAATCCACGATCCCAAAGTATGGAACGAGTGGTTATTGAAAGATGGACCAAACAGTTAAGCTCGTCTCATCAAAAGGAGACCAGTGTCCCTCCATATGTGAGTTTTGGTATAGCAGGCAGATAGATCAAGCTCCCAGTTTTCCCCTAGTGTCCATTACTAAGGGCATACGGAGGAGGAGATGAGATTGAGTGTAGAAAGGCAATCCAAAGCATCTCTTGGGGGTCTGTGATACCAGTATCAGAGAGGGATGTCCGAGGAGAAAAAATTGTGTGAGATTGGGAAGTCCCGTGGTGGTTTAGTGGGATGTTTAATTCAATATAGATGGAGATGATGATGGTTCTTTGGGAGTGCTTGAGATTCTCCAATTCATCCATAGTGGTTGTCCTCATAGCCACGCATGCTTTAATAGAGGCAGACACACCACACGAGGAGGCACTGGCCGTTCTAAGCCAAGGCTCGCCATTCTGGCGGCAGACACACCAGAGAAAGGGGGATTGGGCGCACGCTCAGCCCGTGAAGGTACGAAAGAGAACGATTCATAGAGGTAGCCATAGAGGAGCTCTGTTGAGGAGCAACATCGATGGCCAGACTAGGAGAAGGAGCTTGGCCGGAGATGGTGCTCTGTTTCAGAGAGGAAACTGAGGACCCGCGAGACTCGTGAGAACGAGAGAGATGAGACAAGCGACCGAGCTAGCGATATATTGATCTATAGATCCAAGACAAGATCTAACTCATACAGAACCAAGGATCAGAGGGTTGCGACTCTCACATGCCACGTGGTGGCTACTAATTCGTTGAATAAGGTAAATATCTAAAAAATGTCCAGATCTTAGATAATTCATAGTAATTAGATTTAATATCAGAAAAATACAAATAAGGTACCAAAATTCTCAGAAAAATGACCAAAACACGATAAAATGATAATTTCAGGCTTTGGTGCACTAATAATAGTGATATCATGTAAGATGTGAAATGCTCATATGATGGATAATAAATATCAAACGATGCACTAAAATTATGAGAAAATACCAGTAAACCTATATTCATGTTTATAATACTTTTTAGGTCTGAGATTATGATTTTGATGCATAAAATCATATAATTTTCTTTATATGGATAATTAGGGCTTTTAACACTCAATAAAATGTAGAAAATACATTGATGATAATAAATGATGAAATTTACAGAGTAAGCTCGTATCAGTATATGGAACCTCAGTTTTAATTATGAGACCATGATGATGCACATAATTCATGTCATATGAAGATGACCCTTAATATATGTGTTGTAACCCTAATTTGAATAATGTATATAAACTAGGGTTAATATGTACACAAAAATGATATGGAACCTAATGATCAGATAATGAACCATAATCTAGAAAATGACACCAGTGAGATAGATCTAAGATAAGAATACAAGTAAAAGTGGGAATATCCTAACAAGTTAAGCTAAACCCTAATGAACACGATTAGGGTTAAGATGAGATGTAAGATGATGAGAACCTTATGATAGTATGTGATCTTGTCTTGATCAAGGGTTGAACAAGGATATAGTTTATATCAGGAATATGTGGTATAGATTGTGATGATTAGATTATCACTTGATCAAGGTACACCATTATGTCTTACTTGGATTATTATGTAATATGCTTGTGTTATATGGTAGTAAAGAATTAGCATATGGTATTGATTGAAATGATTGTTCCTGTATGATATATTGCTTGATTTTTCATACATTTTTCTATGAACACATCAAACATAATATATATGTTCCATTATATGAAAGCACTGATTCTCTTTGGTAGCATAGTGATGGAAAGTGATCATTCTCTTTGGTAGCAGATCACATTGTATAATGATATTACTCTTTGGTAGTAGATCATAAGGCCTTACATATCATACTCTTTGGTAGCTGAGATGATTCATTATTCCCTTAGGTGGCAAATGCATGGATATATAATGGAAAATGTGTTTAAAATATGTGTTCTCTTTTTATTTAATAAATATCTTTATGCAAGTATACACTTTTTCTTACATTTGTTTAATACTTCCAAGTATTAGTTTTATCATATTGCCAAGATATGATGAGAGGTATATAGAAAACATGTAGGCTTACTCAGTACAATATTCTTGAATATTGTGCTGACGTGCACCACATGTAACCTTTTGTTTAGGTTGTGAGCATATGATCTTGAAGAACCAAGATAGTTGAAAGTTTTTTGGTGAGCTGATGTATAGGTGGACATGTTGTCTTAAGATCCTATAGTTTAGTGGTAGTACATGTATATGTATAAGTTTGTTGTTCAATATGTAATATCAATTGTTGTAACAATTCATTATGTAATTATATGTTGAATGGTGAACATATGTTGTATGGTTGGTTTATTGTTCATGTGCATGTACTACTGATTGTTTCCGTCTGACTTCCACTGATTTTCTTCTTCTTAGCCTAGTTTGTGGTGTTTAAATTGGGATTCTCATTGAGGTGATGGTTTCAATTTGGACATCACACATTAGATCAAGTTTTAAAAAATCCGGGGATGTCACCGATACTCTGGGTTAACAACACTTAAACATAAAGTTCTTAGTGATGAGCTCCATAAAAAGGATGTGCACATTGATGATATGATAGTTCAATCATTCTTAAAGATCATTAAATTTGATAACTCAAGACCCATGACATTATGATCTCCTCACTTATACTCTTGTCATCCTCTTCATGGCTCAACTGTAAGGCCTCATAATCATTTCACATTTTAGTGGTGACCCAAAAAGACCTATGTGCACCCACCTTCTTATCATTAATACCAGTGTAACGGTAGAAACATCACCATGGATAGCCCTTTTCAACATGCCTGGACTACAAGGCTCAAGACTGTCATGCCACATGCCCATATGGGCCCCCCTACTAGAAAGGCATTTGGATCTTATAATTTTTAATGCTTGGGCTCACTGCCCAAGGATCACACTATAATAGTTCGGATGAAAAGTCCCTTACTTTTGGCAGTTATACAATTCCAAAAATTGGCCCCGCTGACCACCACTGGCCTTGACAATGAACTTTGTCCTCACTCACACATAAAATAGGATAAAATTCCCGACTAGTAACTCATCCCAATACTACTCTGGGATGAGCACGCTCAACCACAAAGTTCTTAGTTATGGGCTCCTTGAAAAGGTGATGCACCTTGGTGATAGGGGTAGTTCAATTATTACATTTAAGATCATTTCATCTGTGGCTTCAAGACATGGGACATTAGAATATTTTGTAACTCTTGGGTCCACTACAAAAGGATCTAGTAGAGTTTAAGGAATGACAACAAGCCCCAAACCTCATCACTAGACTTGACTATATACTTTTTCCTCACTCACGCACAAGCCAGTATCAACTTTCTAATCGATCACCCATCCTAGTACTACTATGGGATGTGGACACTTAACTACAATGTTCTTAGTGATTGGCTACCAGAAAAGGAATCCACCTTGGTGATATGGGTAGTCCAATTGTTCCTTTTAAGATCATCTAATCCAAAGCCTCAAATTCTTGTACGTTACAATCTCCAAGACTTAGACTTTTGATGTACTCGTCAAGGCTCAACTATATGGCCTCATCGTCACTTTCTCATTTTAGTGCAGACCCATAATGCATCATGTAAACCCAGATCCCATTCATGTCTAACTGCACAAGGGTGGCTCCATCAACTAGGATAGCCCTTTCCAACATGCCCACCCAGATCACACAACTTAAAACTTGTATATTACACAACTCTAATACCATTTGTGATGCCTACGTCCACTTCCTAAGGATCTAATAGAGTTTTGGGAATGAAGAATGGGCACATAGACCACCAATGGCATTTACATCATGCTTTTTCCTCACTCACGCACAAGTTGAGATCAACTTCTCAACTGGTCACCCATCCTAGTTCTACTTTGGACTGAGCACATGTAACCATAAAGTTCTTGATGATGGACTCCCAAAAAAGGAAGTGCACCTTGTTGATATGTGTAGTCCAAAAATTCCTCTTAATATCATCTTATCTAAGGCCTCAAATCATGGAATTGTTACAACTGCATTCCAATATCATGTTCTATCCTCTGACTCTATAGTTAAGAGAACATGGCTCTAGATCCCCTAATCACTCCTTGAAATTGACTACTAGCTAAACTTATTTGTTCAGTAGGATACTTGTAGAAGATCTAGCCCTACCCATTACTTGTAAATCTCTCCATCCTTCTTCCCTTTCTCTCTTCTAAAGGTAATTATTTGAGTCACTTGTTTGGATAAGGAAGGTGAAGGTCTGAGCGATGGTTTCCAAGGTAAGGGAAGGTGAGTGTCTTATAATTTTTTGTCTCTCTTTCTTGAATAATGGAAGATAGTTATCCCTTGATCTGAAAATAAAGGTATGTTCATGTTACTTTTATGTTGTAAGATCAGAAGTAACTCAAGCTTGCAAGTCTAATATGTTGACCTATCTTTATGTTGGATCAACATCATTCATGGTTGGAACCACCTTAAATCTTTGTCTTCACATGTAGTTGTTGCAATTTATCTACGTCTTTCTTTAGTACTTGCATAGTTATCTTTATTGAATATGAATGTCTAAAAGATACAATTCATATTTTTATAGCTTAATTGTTCCTCCTACTTGATCCTAAAGGTCCAACAAGTTGTATCGAAGCAAAATATTCACTGAGAAATTACTAACACAAGCAAAAGAAGATGGAAAACACCTTGATAAACCTTATGGTAGGTTTCCTACCCATCATCTAATTTTCCATTTCTCCAACTATCAATATTTAAGTATAAATTGACATCCAAAGCATGATATTTGACATTATAAAGATCATATTATTCCTCTACACCCATTCAAAGGTAGAGATGAGTACTTTGAATGAAGAATCTATGAAGAAGGAACAACATAATGCTAAACACATCGAAGTTCTCCATAACCTCTATCCGCCTAAGTTTAACTGCATCTCTTCTTGTGAGAGAACAATAGATATTAGAAAGAAGATCTCCATTACCATTGGAGGAACATAGAAAATGAAGGAGACAAAGGTTAATATATCCATCTTAAACATGATCTCTTCCACATAAGAAAGAAAAAGACCATATACTATATGTTCTCAATACTCTACCCTCTCATAAGCAGTCTTGAGGATCCAAATATTTTTGTTCAAAGATCATTCACGGTGTAACTGGTCACTAGGTAAAAGAAGATCTAAAACATAGAGTAGTACAAAACCCCTCCAGGCTTCTTGTGAAAATCCTCATTAGAAACCTTCAAACCTATGAGTGAGGGTAGAAACAAGGAATAAAGAATAAAGGGAGAATCATCTTATAATAAGAACAAAGTGGCATTTGAATCTCATGAGTGATCATCAATGATCAACATCTCCCCTTACAAGGAAGAGGATTTGTTATCAAAGGACAATCATGACTCCTTTGTTGGGAAATTGGCGCAATAGATAAGGCAACGACAACAAAAATTTTAAAGCTAGATTCCCCTTAACAACAAGATCGCATCAACAACAATGTATTTAGGAAGGAAAGTAAAATGATTTATACCCGGTCTTGGAGCAAGTCCAATGAAAACTCTTTATGTAGTATCGTGCTTCTTCTCCAAGCAGCAACATGCTTCTTCTTTAGGAAGCAACTTGCTTCTTCTTTAGCATCACTCAAATAATCATCAACAGTGGCCTCCTAGTATGGCACCACAAATGGCGGTTGACAGTGTTCTCCTAGAGACAGACAACATCCTCCCACATCTAGAGTAGTCCATGTGGACCACCGAGAACTTCACATTGTGCTAGAAGAGCTAATGGGAAGGAGTTGTCCCTTTTGAATGTCAACATGCTTGATTTGATTCACTCTCCCATAATTGTCTCTCTCTTGCTATCCCTCCCTTTATTGGGGAGGACTTGCTCGGGCTCTCTATTGGTTACCAAAACTAGAGAGGATAACAATATTATGAGAAACTATTGTGTGTGGAAAGCCCCCAATACCCCTCTATTTAAAAAAGAGGTCAGGGTTAAGGTTCCCAATCTGTGCATGAGTTCAAAGAGATGGATTTAGGAATTTTTTGGAAACTGCACACGGAGAACCGGTTGATTTGCATATCCAATAAGTCATTTTTCTTGCTAAAAAATAAATTCTCATAGAAAATCAGTCATTTCATGCAGTTTCCTATTCTGAATCAAAATGGTAATCAATGCCTGATTAATGCTAAACATGACATCAACATCAATCCTTGTCCAATTGAATGGGAAATTGAACTAGGCATTCCATATGGAGAAAGGGTCAATTCACATAGTGAAACAGTCATTTCACTTAGTGAATCTATCATTTCACAAGTGATATGGTCGTTTCACATGTCCAGTTTAGGCAGAGTTCAACCGATGTTGATTCCATTTGACCTGACACTCCAACTAATCAGTTCAACACTTGAATCCTTCAATTTAGAGTCCAGTCAATCAGCTTTAAAATTTAGTTGTTTATCGAATACGTAAACACCTTTAGTAATCAAGTTAAACATCAATCATGGATATGCTCCTATTAGAAGTGTATCCTATGTGTGTGACCCTATAGGTCCCAATTACATTAGCAATGAATGTCCATAACCAACTTATGACATCATAAGAAAAGAGTAGTGTCAAGCAACACATCATTGCTACCCAAGTAATTCAAAAAGTTAGAGAACAACTTCAACCTACAATCTGTGAAATCAATGTTATCGTGATCATATAGTTTAGTTGTCTCTAATATCCAGATTGAACTTGAGGCATGGAATTGTCATCCTCTCAATGTTCAATCCATGTTCCTAGAACTAGAGCAGACTATCTAAGATGCATGTAAGTTCACATGTCACATATTGAATCACATGAGTACAGCCATACGTTTATCAATATCTCTTATCAGGTGGTTGGGATATCAATCTCCTTTAGGAGGGACAAATCCCATCTACATCACTCACACTCAATCCCCATGCATCACAATGCACCCAAGAACAACCTTTATGGCAACCCTTATTTAGGATCATGATGGATGATGTCAAAGTACATGAAGGACATGTGATAAATGTAGTGACTTCAGGTCTAAGAACAATAATCACCACTATCACTATGAAAGATGATTCTAACCATGGTATCCATGTAGTAGTCTCATGGTTGATCTGTCTGATATACTTTTCTCTAACATGTACATGTGTGCTTTACTTAGATATTACATATCATGACTAATGAGATTCAGTCATTAGTCAACACACACTCTAGTCTTATATATTATAGTTTTCTATTTTGCTCGCACAGTAATATCTAACTAGGGACATAACAAGAATGCATGTACTATTAACATTCATATGATCTAATTGTTCAAGTCACACACTTGAACACATACGTCATCGAGTAACATCATTCTTTAGACATCTACTTTGTTTGTGTCATCATCTCATGCTAAGACAAACAATAGGTGGAATTACCTTTATTATTATCAAATCAGGTATATAATGCCCCATTGCAATCATCATGTGATTGGCTCTTTGTGAATACATACCAATAGACTCCCACTTGCACTTAGATCCAATCACCCATGAATCTTATTCTAAGTGATCTTAACATGTCCATCATGTTTCTACTATGCAAGCACTTCTATAGGGGGTTAGCAATATTTTCTTCAAGTAGGTATTTGAAAGTTTCACATCTCCTCACTGTGGTACCTTTCGCATGAGATGGAAGTGTCATAGTATGTTATCTAGGATTCCAGCCTGTCCAATAGATCCCATTATTGTCACAATATTTCTATTGTGTCATCAATGGTTGGAGCATCCCATAAGTTCATTCACATTAACTTTTTGATCCATAAAACATCCTCTGATGTTTTAATAACACAGAGATACTCAGCTTCTATTTTAGAAATTAAGAAACTATCTCTTGCTTAGAACTCTTCTAGCTTATAGTTCTAGTTTTAAGGCCAAACACAAATTTAGATTGCGACCATTAATTTTATTTTTTCATTTTGGAAGCTTGCATCAGTGTAACATTTTACACCCAACTCTTCCTTATCACCATAACCAAGAAACCAATGCTTTTGTGCTTCTAAAGCACTTAAGGATGTTCTTCATGGTAGTCCAATGACCTTCATTAGAATCTGACAGACATCCACTTGTCATATATACAAGATAACTTGGATGAGTATATCTCTCTCTCTCTCTATATATATATATAAATATATATATATATATATATATATATCTGTGTGTACATTTGTCATGTCCAATACATACGAGATAACTGGATATCCTATCGTCATGTCCAATACAAATAAGTACATACCATAGCAAACATGATAGATCCAATTGTGAATGTGTATGGTATTTATCCATGTGTTTCTATTCTTTACAAGAACTGGGACACTATTCTCTTGTGATACTAATTTCATGGATATGGATAAGTTTTTCTATCATTCAGTCTTGCATGCTATACACTTCAACATCTTGCCAATGTATGTTCTCTTTCAAGAAGCTTTACATATCTATCTCTATAGATCTTAAATCTTATCACATAGGATGCTTCACCTAATCCCTTCATAAAGAAGGTGATTTCCTTTCCAAGTTTTAATATTTGTAGGATATTATTCCCCATCATCATGTGGAATATAAATATGCCCCACAAAATCTTTTATAATCACAGATTCCATCTTTAGTCTGACTCAAGTCAAACTCTTTGACTGTCCTGTCAAATAGAATATTCTAGCTCTTAGATGATGTCTTCAATTCAAAGATTGAACTTTACAGCTTATAGAATTTATTTGCATTAAGTAATTTATTAAACCTTTAGGTTGTGTCACATACACATCATCATTATTATTTCAATTAAGGAATTCAGTTTTAACATCCATATGACAAATCTCATTAGTCATAACGAGATGCTATAGCAAGAATGATCGTGATGGATCTTACCATGGTAACTGGTGAAAGACTTCATCATATTCAACACCTTGAACTTGTTTGAAACTCTTTGCAACCAAACTGCCCTTCCATGTTGGTCTTCTTCCTGAAGACCCAATTGCACCCTGTGGGTTTTAACCCTTCAGGTGCATCCACCAATGTAATACCTTGTTGGTTTACATGGGGTCCATTTTTGGTCCCATGGCCTCAAGCAATTTCTTAGACGCTAGTCCCTCAGTAGCTTCTAGGTAGGTTGTTGACTCATCATCTATGATCAAATCACCACCTTTTGATTCATAAGATATCAGAACCTTTCAAACTCAAGGCATGTTCTACTTAGAACTATAAGGTTTGTGTTACATAAGGAATTTGAGATTCCACAACAATTTGTGATGTAATGACCCTCAAAATCTAGTCCCAAAATTTCTTAAGTTTAATCAAAATGAAATTAATTGTTGAAAGAGGTCATTTTTCATATGATGACTTAAGTTGAGACCATCCTAAATTAGTATGCCAAATGAGTTAATACAATGCAAAGATATCATGTGAACCTTGAATGAATCATATACACAATGCATCAACACTTATTCACATCAATATCATTTAATGCACAAAAAGCTAATCCTAATTATGCAATGGTGACTCATTAGGGTTGAATGATAGTTTGGACCACATACATGTATAATGTATCTCACTGTTGGTATATGAGTAAGATAATAGGATAATAGAGTTTCCCTCAGATTTTGGTAATAAAATTTCTTTTTCAATGATTATTAATGTGCCAATTACCCTAAGTACCTAATGATGTAGAACACATGTTTACCTAACTAAAATATGAAATCTAATTTGATAATTGAATTCCTCATGGTCATTTTAACCTACCTATAAAGTTTGGATGGATTTGGATAATCATAGATGCTCCAAAATATATTAGGAAGAAAGAAGGAGATAATGACGATTTATGATTAATCGTATAATAATCCATAGATGATAATCCTCATTTGTTCCAAAATTCGGGATAATTGTGCGTCACGCACAACTTAAGTGAACCGGGCTCTTTGTGATTCGTTGGATGGGGATCTGAGGCCAGGGCCTTCATCCCCTACCTCCCACAACACCCGTGTGAGAGGGGGGGATGAAAGTCTGATCCTTGGCCCGCGATATCCCTCTCTCTCCTCAATAATTCCTTGTTATCTCGATGCCAACAACACCGGGAGATCTTCACGATCCTAGCAAGCTCTAGATCAACCCCTATAAGTGCCTGTAGTAGAAACGCCCAAAAGACCCCCTTTCTCCAGTTTGCACGGAGGCCACATTTACTCTGCCACTTCACAGCGGACCACCTCCGATTGATACCTAGAGCATCGTGAGGATCCTCAAAGCACTACTCCACCTCCAATTTAGGTCAAAGCCACGCGAGGATCTGCCGTAGAGTGGATCTTCTTCCTCACAGCAGGAGAGCTCGAGAATGGAGCTTCGGCCTTCTCCGTTCAATCAAACCTCCAGTAAGCTTCTTCACCTTCTTATCAAGCTTTTCATTATATTATTTGCTAGTGAGACTTTCCCCAGTGTTGTACCCACAAGGGTAGCTCTACGCCTGTAAAACCTGGCCACCAAACAACCTTTACAGCCATGCCCAAGCCACGGAAACCCCTCCTCTAACTTCAGAAAAGCAGTAAGAATCATTTCTTGCCTTCATTTTCTCTGATTTCTCATTGTTTGATCGGAACCCATTTCCGAGTTGGGTCCCCTATTGTGGCCATGGCAGCAGTGACAGTGGGGGAACATGTCCTCGTTTGGTTTTGGTTTTCTTTGTATTGACTTCGGCCATCCCACTTGTTTCCTTTTCCGGATATAGAACACTCATTATTGTTGTAGATAATGGCCTCAGTCTCTCCTATACCTCTCGTGCCATATCTGTGGCATGGAGATGGAGCAGATGAATAGCTCAGCACCTCACCCAAGGCTCAATGGGTTCACCTCAGTTCAAGGAATGATCCTCAATACTCCTTTTCTTCCCAGACATCCAGTCTTCCAAGTTCTGATTGGAGTTTAGAACTCCACTGAGGTTCTTCGTGCACCATGGACAAGCGAACAAGAAACCAGACACTGGAATTACTTGCGGACCCTCGTGATTTCAATATCAGTGTCACACTACCATGGTTAATTATGTCTTTTCTCCAGGTTATCTTAATATCAATCGCATATTCATATTGATGAGCATTTGACCAATAAGACCTATCATGCCTCCTGTCTCAGATTTATAATGCGAGGGCAAAATCATCTTTCAAACCTTGATTTCTGGATTTCCCCAAAAATGTCTTAAATGATTTTCCCTCGCCTTTGATTGGTCAGAATATCTCTGATCTTTACAAAATCATAGAAAATAATCTAGAGTTCATATGGGGACAATTCCTATATGATTTTTGATCAGTTTTTCAAGATCTATCGCATGGTCCTTGTTTCAGACCTAGACGCCTGACCCAATTTCCAAATTTAATTAAATAATCATACACCTATGTTAAGAAAATGAAATTAATTCATAAATTATGTTATTCACAAGACACTAGGACTGATCTGAACTTCATCTACTGTTAGTATACCTCCTCAAGATCATGTAAGGAGATCCATGCACTTTGAGTATTTAGTATTAGCTTTCATTGTCTTATACTTATTAGGATGATCAAGATGAATGATATGCATAGTTATGTGTTTCAAATTAAACCTTAACAACATCAAAGTTCCTCTAAAGTTATTGCTTTAATGATATGCCTCAATGCTATTTCAAGAATTCATGTCATGTTCATATGAAATACAAGTAAAGTTAATTATTTCCAAGATATTGATGAATCATGTAGGTTGTTTGAATTATTTTATCCTCATCATGTTAATGTTGAGCCTACTATGAGCACCATTGGTGCATAAGTATCGAGGATACTTTGACCAACCACCAATATTAAGTTATATGAATGCATATCTATTATTCAATTAGTTTCATGCTTTTCCTTATTGCCAAGTTACTAAGTTGTTATAATAATGCTCAATGTCGCTTACTCTAATGTGGGTTTTCATTTGCATGCATGGCTGGGGGCGAGATGCCCATAGGTACAAAGAAACTTCCAAGAAAGGGCTATATGAAGGTCAACTTAAGGAATAGATCAACGTTACCTCAATATACATATGGCGGGGTTCCATCTACGATAGAATATCTTGATGTTATAGATAAATTCATGTATTAATTATGTTTACTCATGTATATCCTAGTTAGCTTCAATTCAAGAAACCAATTGTGAACAATGTATAAATCAGTTTCAATATCAATGCATGGTGTTTGTTTACTTTACTTGCAATGATTATTATGATTGTGACATCCCTTTTGAGCGAGAGTACCCCATATTATAGACAATGTGGGTGTTGCTTTCGTTGCTACCTGTACGCTAAAGGGGGTGTTACAGTGATTCTCATTGTTCCTTTTATACCACATTAGGTTCAATGTTTTCTTATTTGTATTGAACATTTCAAGTTCTATTTTTACTCCCACTGACTCCTTGGGAACTAAGTTCCCCTTTAGGAATGTAGTCATCCTGATCAACAAACAACTTTGTTGTTGGATTGGGATAAGAGTAGAGATTTAACAAAATAAAATTTATGTGATTTATGGACAAAGATTTTCAAGTAACTATTTTTTTACATAAACTTTCAATCCTGATCATTATATAGGAAATATTGGGACACCTCCCAAGCCATATCTCATATGGTGTCTTTTGAACCATTTTAGACTATACATTATTTTAGTTTAAAGCATGTGCCCAAAAGAAATTGAAAGATCACCTATATTATATTAATAATTGCCCCATGACTAACAATGTGTGGTTCCTTCTTTCTGATACACACTCATGATACAATATCATTGTGTTACAAGTGGAATTCATCATGACACATTATCATGATCTCCTAGAAGGTTCTCAAACTCTTAGTTAAAACATTTCAACATCCATCATATTGAGGTATCTTAATATTTTTACCAAGTTGGTTACGTACCTCATTCATAATCTCCTTGAACACTTCAAGAGATTCATACTTGTATTTCATAAAATACAAATTATTATATCTACTGATAGCATCAGTAAATATAATGAGATACTAGTAAGTACCTTTATCATTATCTCTAAAATGTCTATATACATCAATACATGTGAGCCCTATTAGAACAATCACTCTCCCACTTCATCAAGTGAAGATACTTTGGTCATTTTTCCCATTAAACAAGACTTGCATGTCTCTATTGGTTCAATAACCAAAAGATTCTAGATAACCATCATTGTGGATTCTAGAAATATAGTTCTTAATTACATGATTTACATGAAAATGATATATGTATTTAATGTTTGATTCATCATGTCATTCAATATATGTGTCATACACATTTGTATCTTCAAATATCAAGTATAGATCATGAGACATAGGGCACTGCCATGAAATATAAATTCTTGTCCATACAAGATACATGATGTTTTCATCAGTGGCATGTATATAATAGCAATTTACTAATTCTATTACATGCCTATGAATGACATATTCCAATTATAGTGGCAACAACTCTTGCTCCTTACAATTCTAGCTTACTTCTTATTGAGTAATGGAGTGGAGATCTCTATCTCTGGTCTTCTTGCCCTTCTTCTTATCATGAGTGTTGAAGACTTGGAATTTAGCTTAGCCTTAGATCCCTTCTTGGCCTTGCCTTTTTCCTTAGACTCACTTCCGCTGATCACCATCATGGGTTTGTCCTTCTTCAATCTTGTTTTGGCATTCATCAACATGCCAAGAAATTTAGACATTTTGTCCAAGTTACTCAAGTGATATCACTTGATAAACTGGCTATATGGTTCAGGAAATGCTTATAGAATCATATTTGTGGCCAACTCTTGACCTTAAAGAACCCAGTCTCTCCACATGACCATTCATATTGAGCACATGGGTGTAAGGCCCATGACCTAGCAAATAGCTTAATCTTGTTTTCTTGGCTTAATAAGATGTTAAAACCTTAATCTAATCTCTTGAAATGCCTTAATAACATGTGACATGTGTGTGTTTACAGTTTGGTTGATGTTTGAGCTAGCTATGTTGTATGTTTTCTTGTTTTGGACCAAGTCGCAATTTACCCATGTTGAGGGGTTATCTTGCAATTTGTGATATGTAGGTTGTTCCCTTTGGGCCTTGGCATCATGAGAGAGAGATGAAGTGGTACTTTGGGGCACCTTGTTATGCCTTGGTTTGAGGAGGAGAGAGAAGGTGACAAGTTGAGTGTTGTTTCTAGGGTTTGCTCGGATGCACTATGTTGGTTTTGACCATGTGTTGATCGCTGATATTCATGGACTTTTAGAGACCATCCTTTTATGGTCTTGGGGTAGTCTCTACATTCGATGGTGGTATGCAATGTGTGGTATAGTACATGAATGGTATGTAGCATCAGTTTTTTTAAGGCTGTAGCGAAACTTTATAATCGACCCCTAAGTGGTCGTCGCTATAGAATTTACTCTATAGCATCGGTTTTCTTGACCAAAGAAACCCGACCTTAAAGAGTAAACACTGACCCAAGAGGTTGTAAAAAATCTGACCCAAGTGAGAAAAGAAGAGCATGTAAGGTCGGTTATTCCAAAAAAGTCGACCATATAAACTGTCTCAGTCGAGAAATATTTCGACCCAGATCATTTCAAATGAGAAAAAAGAGCCTGTAAGGTCGGTTATTCCAAAAAAGTCGACCCCGTAAACTATCTCAGTCGAGAAATATTTCGACCGAGATTATTTTGGTTGAGAAAATTGTCGACAAGAAAGTATTGTCTGAAGCATCAAAGATTTGTTTGGTCGATAAATTTGTCGATCGAGAGACCTTCAGTCAACAAAATTGTCGACCGACAAGTTTTCGGTCGACTAAATTGTTGACTGAGGGAGTGTCTGTAGTCAGTTATTCAATCTTTAGGGTCAATTTTTTTATTAAAAAACCGACCTTAGAGGGTCTGGAGCTCAATATGGAACCTCCACTGCAATTTTACAGTTCATACCAACCTAGAATTGAAATAATATAAGTTATATATGAAGCGGTAAACCAGATACCTATTATAACTATATATATATATATATATATATATATATATATATATATATATATATATATATATCATATGTATATCATACTAATAACACAACATATAGAACAAAAACTTACTACAGATTGTTATGGTGGGTCATTGGGAGTGCTCCCATGACCTTCTACAATTGGAGCATGGGCTTGTACCTCATCACTTGAGAGACACACAATATGAATAGGTTGAGAAGGTTGAGTAGGTTTAAATGCAAACATTATTTCTTTTACTTGCTGTGCTACTAATGTTTCAACCTCCTCTTGTGTAAGACCTCATGCACGACCTCTTTTAATTTGTGAATGGCCAAAATACGACTTGAATCCTATTCTAGCTCCTAATCCCCTAACACGGCTAGGATGCTCCTTTTTACCAAGAGCAATTGATAGTTCATGCATGTGTCCAGTTGGGATGAACTTTCCTTCCTTCCTATGCTCATAGAGATCAATCTATTCATAGTTAATAAAAATATTAAATCACAATATCAATTAGATATAAATAAATCTAAGTTTGTGGGAGTTACTCTTTACTTAGTTGGGATAAACCTACCATCTTTTGAGCCACCTCCTTAGTTGTAGGGTTGATAATTTCACCTGCTCGATTCTTTCGGGCATCAATCCACTACAAGTGTCGGGGTGGACACTCAGCTTGAGTTGTACTAGACTCTTCTCCAGAAGAGAGTCGCTTCTCTTATAGTTGGTGGCAGAGGGCATAACCACTGGGCCCCAAGCGATGGTCATGCACATTTTTGGCCCGTCTTTCCTTTTGGGCCTCATGAATAGCCTGATCATTTAAAATGAGGTATTGCAATTCAGACTTGGCAAACATATATAAAAAGATTCACCTCCTTAATTGTATAAAATTAAAGATTCATACAATACATCACAATCTTTATTACCTGAAAATATTCCGTGTTCCTAGCTACTACAAATCTTTCCCACACTTCAGGGTCTATAAAAATATCCATATATGTTGCTTTCTTCTTTTGTTTAGGATTATCTATAAATTCCCTTTTGAGATATGTCTTAAAAGCCCTCCATCGTACACCACAATGTTGTAGCACTTTTTTCTTGTGATATTTTTCATTTAGATGAAAAACACCCTATACATGCAAAAGAAGCAATAATGTTGTCTTATAAAGGATATGTTTCCATACATGAAAAACTAAATTAGAATCAATAAATAAAAACATATTAAAATAATATCACTTCCACTCATAGATATATCTTTCCATAGGAGGTCTTTTAAGGCATTAGAAACATCATGCCAATTTTCTATATTTATTGGCACCTTACTGCGCGTGGTCGCCCCTACGTAATTCTTGAAAGCACTAGCATGTTCCCCAATAGGTTCTCCTGTGACATCAAACTGGACTGCCAATTTCTCCCCTTTGGCCCTGAGCTCCTGCAGCCTACGCATCAGTGTGGGACCTCTACTTTTCTTAGCATCACCACTACCATCCTCATGGTGCTCATGCTCAGAATGTTCATTTTCACTTGCCATTTTAGAACATGCAAGTATACATGATAAAAGAAACATAAGTGATAATAAAAGCACAAGTGGTTGAATGATATATGATGTATATTTAAAAGATTACGTGCTTGAATGATAATCAAATAAATAATTCAAAGAATATATGCCTCTAGTATTGGTTGAGTTGTTAGTCAAGTAAAATTCCTTCAGCATGATCTTGACGTTTATAGTATTCATCGGTATTATCTTGAACATTTACACTTGGCAAACCAATTGAGAATGCACTGGAATCATCATACTTTTCATATATTCTTCTTCATTTATAGGATCTACAGTAAACTGTCTTTTTCCATGAAGAACGATAGACAAATTTTTATTTGCCGGTCATAGAATGGAAAACCTCTTAAGATATAAGGACATTGTCCGTGATCATTCTCCCCGGGACAAAAGTTCTTTGATTTTCAGAAACAATGTTGTCCATCAGCGGCTTTAGTCTATTTGTCAGCACCTTCGAGGCAATCTTGTACACCACATTGCAAAGGCTAATCGGCCGAAACTTGCCCACTGATTTTGGCTTTTCTGTCTTTGGTATAAGCACCACAAGAGTATCATTTAAAGCCTACAAGTTTCTTTCACCTTTCCATCACCCTTTAATGTAGGATGCTACATCTGTGCCCACCACGCCCCAAAACTTTTTGTAAAACAATGCCTTTATACCATCAGGTCCAAGTGCTTTGTTTGGATGTGTTTGCTTCAGTGCTGTCCCGATTTCCTCATCTATAGTTTCCCTCTCTAACTCCTATCTCTGCTCCTCAGAAATCATCTCCCGGATCCCTTTTGCTGCCTCCTCAAAACCTGAGGGGTTGCTAGATTGAAATAGGTGTGCAAAAAACTTTACAATGATGTCACTGATCTCTCTTTCTTGATAACACATATTCCCTTCTTCGTCCTCCAACCCTTCAATCCAATTCCTTCATCTCATGTTCGTTGCTTTTTTATGAAAATAAGCAGTGTTCCTATCCCCCTCCCTCAACTCCTTCACCCGCGCCCTGGTAGCCCAATACTCTTCATTTCTCTGCAGCCAGTACTGCAACTCTTTAAACTTTTCCTCCACTTTATTTAGATTCACATAGTTCGGGGTAAGAGATTGTAGCTTTTTAAGGTCACTTTCTAGCTCTTTAACCTTCTTCTTCCTAGCCCCAAACTTTTCCGTAGCCCACACATTCAACTTCTCTTTGCACTTCAGCAACTTTGTGTTCAGATCAACCCCTTCTTCAAAGTCCCAAGTCTCTCTTATAATCTCTACACATTCTCCTTCGCTCACCCACATAGGTTCAAACATACACAAGGTTGCAACGCCATACCACCCACAGACGTCCGGGCAAGTCAAAGTTTCTAACATGCAAATCAAGTAGATTTTAGAAAAAACAGTTGGCAAGTCCCGCAAGGACTAGTCAGCTAAACTAGATGATTCTCTCTGGGTGTACAAAACCTCATACAAGATTATGTTGGGCACCACACCATACCGCTTGATATATGGGAAAGCTTGCCACCTTCCCTTTGAGTTGGAGCATAAGGCGTTCTGGGCAATCAAGTGCTCTTCCTGCTGTCTCTGTTATCTGCCTTTAGGATAATATGTGCATGATCCGACTCGTAGATGGGAAGATGAAACACTTTGCAGAACTTAAACATATTCCTCCACTCAAGCTCAGGAAGAAATCTATCTAGCCTCTCCTTCACCAAGGTTCTTTCAGTCAGCCCCCTTTTCCATGTGAAGACGTTTCCTTCAAAGCCTACGTCAATCAAATTGCATTCATCAATGACATCTCTGAAATTCTATATGAACTTCTCATCTTTTGGAGGACCTCCTTCCTTCTACACATTATAGGCAATCTCATTAAAGTCCCCAAAGAATATGACCGGTTCTGTGGACTCATTTTTAAGCCTCCTCCTCCGTTTTCTCCTTTAAGCTTGGAACCAGATTTTTTTTTATTGACGGTATTATACAAATTATTAATATCATCTCCACATTCAAAATTTTGACATCTATATATAGGGGTATGTGATATAAGAATCTTTCTCAATAGTAAGAGTAGGAAGTTCTTTGTATGTACTAGGAAATACATGTTTATAACCATATCAAGAAATCTAGCATTTCATGAAATAACAATAGAAAGCACATCAAGATAGAATATTATTTCATTCTTAAAACCATTATCTTTCTTGAGTTAGATATTGAACTCTAGCCCAACACCATTATATCTCAACTCTAAATCTAGGTTGAGTTCATTAGTCACATCAGTAGTTTGGTATGTTCACCATGTTCAAGCTCATCTATTTTATCATGCTATCCATATAATTTTATCAAGTTTATTTTTCTTAAACTTGCATGTATCTAGAGATGCAGAAGTATAATGAATGACATCAACTAGAACTTCTTGAGAGATTTCATTGAAGGTTTACCTCATTTTACCCATTAGTTTTGCTAGGAATGTGGTTTGCATTGCGTTCATCTTATTCACTTAATCTTGAACCACAATATTCTTGAGAAGAGGAGTCTAAATAATCATATTGAGGATCTTCCTTGTCCTTCTTCTTCTTCTTATTGTCTCTCTCCTTCATCTACTTATTGTATGTTCTCTTGTTATTATCATCCCTCTTATATCTATCCTTATGTTTCATGTTCCCTTTGTGGTAGTGAAGATGCTTCTTCATCATTGGGTATTAATTATTAAAATTCCCCTTTTGACCACACTCATAAAAATGAGAGGTTAAGGATGTTGGTATGTATGCCTAGAGAACCAATCATATGATGATTATATTGGGGAATTAGATACCTGAATTGATAATAATAAATGTCATTCCATCTATTATGTTTCTCTCAGCATGAGATGATGACACAAACATAGTAGATATCTAAAGAATGATGTTATTCAAAGATGTATGTCTTCAAGTGTGTGACTTGAACAATGAGATCATACTAATGTGATGAGTAAATACATTCTTGTTATGTCCCTAGTCGGATATTACTTTGGAAGCAAAATAGACAACAATAATCCATAAGACTAGAGAGTGTATTGACTGATGACAAAATCACATTTGTCATTGTATGTGATATCAAGCCAAGCACATAGGTACATGTTAGAGAATAGTGTATCAGACAGACCCACCATGAGACTGATACATGGATACCATAGAATGGTAGTCAGGATTAGTTCTCATAGTTATAGTGGTGATTATGATTCTTAGACCTAAAGTCACTAAATTCATCACATGTCATTCATGTACTTTGACATCATCCATTGTGATCCTGAATAAGGGTTTCCATAAAGGTGGTGCTTGGGTGCAATGCGAGCCATGGGGATTGAGTATGAGTGATGTATATGGGATTTTCCCTCCAATAGGAGATTGATAGCCATGCCACTTGATAAGCAAGACTGAGAAATTTATGACCATACTCATGAGATTCAATATGTGATATGTGAACTCACATGCATCTCAGACAGTCTGCTCTACTTCAAGGAACATGGATTAATATTGAGAGGATGAAAATTCCATGCCTTGAGTTCAATCTAAATATCAGAGACAAAGGAACTATACGATCACTATAACATTGATGAAGGATTGTAGGTTAAATTTGTTCTCCAACTTTTCAAATTACTTGGGTAGAAATGATGTGTTGCTAGACGCCACTCTTTTCTTGTTATGTCATAAGTTGGTTATGGACATTCACTGCTAACGTAGTTAGGACCTAAAGGGTCACACGCATAGGATACACTTGGAATATGAGTATATTCATGAATAATGTTCAACTTGATTACTAAAAGTATTTAGGTATTCAATTAAACAATTAAAATTCAAAGTTGACTGACTAGACTCTAAACTGACCGATTCAAGTGTTGAACTGGTCGGTTGGAGTGTCATGTCAATTGGAATCAATATTGGTTGAACTCTGCCTGAACTAGACATTTGAAACGACAAATTCACTAAGTGAAATGACTGTTTCACTATGTGAACTGACTAGTTCACCATATGGATTTGAACAAGGATTGATGTTGATGTCATGTTAGCATTAATTAGGCATTGATTACCAATTTGATTTAGAATAGGAAACTACTTGAAATGACTAGTTCACTATGAGAACTGACTAGTTCCTATTTGAAACAACCGGTTGGCTATGCAAAATGATTAGTTCACCATGCGCAGGTTCCAAAAAAATTGTGAATCTATCTCTTTCGACTCCCACAAAGATTAGGAACCTTGACCTTGGACTCTCCTATAAATAGAGGGGCACTTGGGGCTTCCATACATAAGAGTTTCTCTAAAAATTGTTGTCCTCTCTGATTTTGGTAACCAATAGTGAGACCGAACAAGTCCTACCCAATAAAGGGAGGGATAGCAAGAGAGAGACAAATGTAGGAGAGCATATCAACTCTAGAATGTTGACGTTTGAAAGGGACAAATCCTTCCTATTGGATCTGGCAGCATAATGTGGAGTTCTTGGTGGTCAATGTGGACTACTCTAGAGGCGTTAGTCCATTGTCTACCTCTAGGAGAACACAGTCAACCACCATCGGTGGTGCCAGACCAGGAGGCCATTGTTGACAACTAGTCGAGTGATGTTGAAGAAGAAGCAAGTTCCTACCTGAAGAAGAAGCACATTGGTTCTTGGAGAAGAAGCATGGTACTGGATCAAGAGGTGTTAGTGGACTTGCTCTAGGACCAAGTATAACTCATGTTACTTTCCTTCCTAGATACATTGTCGTTGACGCCATCTTGTTGTTAAGGAGAATCAAACTTTAAAATTTTTGTTTCTGCTGCCTTATCTATCACCTCAATTTCCCATCAATGGTATTAGAGCCACGTCAATTTATGGTGTACCTGGATTGAATTGATATGATTGAATTTACTTTATTACATACAATACAAATATTTAACTAGTTAAGGTACATATCTAATTAGTTATCACATACGATAAACAATGTAATATATATATATGTATATATTTGTATATGTATATATATATATATGTATATATGATATATATGTATATATATCATATATATACACATACACACACATATAGAGTCAGGCTGGAATACACTCGAGTGTATTCGGAGCAGAATACACTCAAGTGGTTTTTCATGATGCAATATTTTTTTCAAAAACCTAATCATTGATCTTCTTAAACATCTTGTGAATAGCTCATACGCAAAATTTGAGAACATTTGGACATTTATAGGTCATGTTTAAGGACCACAAAAATTATGCATTTCAAATTAGTTTCATGCATCAATTTTGTTGCCCTTGGATGAGTGACTTACACTCATCCAAATGGGCTCAATTTTTTTACGTAGCCTAGTTATAGTATGACGGTGAAGATCAATGGTTTACATTTTGCAAAAAATAGTCTTGATATGCAAACACACTTGAGTGTATTTGTGTGATCTATACACTCGAGTGTATTTTAGCCTGATTCTCTCTCTCTCTCTCTCTGTATATATATATATATATATATATATATATATATATATATATATATATATATATATATATATATATATATACATATATACATATATATACATATACATATACATATGCAATTAACATGCGCCGTCCTAAAAGTTGGTTTTGATGGTGTATGTTTAGCATGGTTATGGACAATAACCCTAGATATGTATGTGCACTGTTGCAGTTGTTTATCCCTATTTATATCTAAGTCTGCATACTGAGCCTCTCTCTCCTTTCTACATGTAAATTATTGATCTTCTTCCTACTTCCCCTCAAATGTAACTCTAGGTTTTCCCTTATATAACGTAATAAGAAATAGGATAGTTTTAATTTATATTTAGTGGTGAGAACACATTTTGCACCAGATGAAACAACTAGTTCATGAGATGAACCGATCAATTGGAGAATCGAGGAGGCCAGATGAAAGGAGGATGAACCGATCGACTGGTGTCCCAAGTGACTGACTGGAGGAGTCCAGATGTCGCTTGAACATGAAGACCAGATGACCATTTCAAGATCCCAACTGAGTGACCATGAGGTGTGCTGATCGGTTCAAGAGTCGAACCGATCAACCTAGATTGGTTTGAGCACATATCTTCATCAAAAACAAGTTTCATAAGGTCCTTAGGTGGTAGTAATTCCTTGTGGCTTCAAGAAATTATAATAGAATGGCCATAACTATCGCTTGTGTTTTTTATATTTCATGTTTTTGTTGTGGTTATAGAATATATATGTTACATACTATAAGTATGTGGTGATTGGATATGTATATGTATTTATATATAAAATCCCTCAATAATATATAAAATCTTAGATTCTTTCCATAAGAAACAAACATGAAAATCTTGATTGACAAAGTGCATGTTATGCCCACACGTGGTGCATCGTCCATCTCGTGAAAATTTGATGGTAGATATGTAGGTTCTTCCCATACAAGGTGCACATTCTATCATGTTAGCTTTTGGATCAGCCTTAACAGGGTGTCCTTAATGAGATTAAGCACCTAGAAGCATGCTAATGGACTATGGAAAGTAACTATGCATACAATCTATCCAAAAATTGCATAAGATGCAATTGGTAAAAGTTTCCTACCTTAATAACTAGTTATGGATACTGGCGTTGGTTGGGTAATAATTCAATTGTTTTGGATCTTGACTCACTAGAATATTGTATGCTACAATCTTCAACGGGATACACGAGGGTTATAAATTTGAACAACAGTGAGAGCGATAATTAATTGAAGGCATAATCAATACCGTTAACTTATCAAATCAAACAAATAAAAATGTTTTAAAAAGTTACAATATTTCTTTGTAGAATCTAATAACAAACACAATTGCGATTAGTCCTTGAGTAGGAAAACTAAACATGATTTACTTTCACATCTGGTTTTAAGAAATGAGAAGTGTTCTCATAAATGAGTGGGATCTCTATGTCCTCAAAAGACTAGAGCCAGAGGAACCCACTCCAAATGCACCTAAGGCTGAAATGGATGCTTACTGGAAGCATGTCAATGATGCCATAGACATTTGACTACCTTATGATGTGCTATATGAACTATGAATTGTATGAGCAACATGAAAATATGGACATTCTTGAGATGGAAACACGTCTTAATAATCATGTAAAGCAAGCAAGTTATAATGCCTCCAAAGCATTGTTTGAGTGCAAAACAATAGTGGGAGATCTAGTAGAGCCCCATTATTACATATGATAACCTGTTCACTTGTACAAGTCACATATGTACAACGAAGGCATACTGCCAAAACATCATCTCAATATACAATGTCTACAAAACACCCCCAAAGGACCTAAGAGTACTGGGAAAACACATAGTACTATACTACAAAACACTAGCAGCACATCTAACCTTCCAACAACTACAACTCCTATTGCTGCTCAACCTCAACTGCACAATCTTACCTAGTCATGCACAACCACCTAAAAGATGTAGAAACCCATGGGGTGAGACCAAATATCCTAGTGAGAGATATAACACTCCACCAACGTCTATTATTAACACGGATAGGTTATATAGAGCAGATTAATCATTATGAGAAGATTTAACTAAATGATATGAATAAAATTGATAACACAATTAAGCAGTTAGGCAACTTTATCTGAGCAGTAGAACATCATATTATTAAGAAGGAATATGAATAACACATATAACTATTATAAACTAAACAACATTAGAAATAAGGCATATGGTCAACCAATGTGAACCATGTTGAACCCTAAGAAAATATACTACATGGCTATATTACATCCTTTTATTTGCCCTGAGGATTCGATTCATACCACCCAAATCGAACTGACCACTACTAAGTCAAAATTAGTGGCATACAAGATCAATGGAAGAGCCAGAATGCATGATCTCTCCACACTACTCCCAGGCAGTTTGAGAGACAACATAGAGACATAAAAGTCCAATGCCGACAATGACATATAGTCAAGCTAAAAAACAACTAGCCTACATTGGTAAAAGTCACGATGCCAGAGAACATATTCATGCATGGTCGTTCTAAAAGTGGCATCCTGCAGTTATATTGTTGCCTATCACATATCACACAACACTTGAGGCATGACCGCATCCATCCTCCATCACCTATAATTGTGGACATAAGGAGATAGTCGACTTGCACCCGCACATATTCAACTATATGTGCTCTTAGCTTCTACTATGAATCACTCATTTCACCATCTAACAAGTTCTAACAATGGAATGGATCTATACTACAGAGCACTATAGGATTAGGGTTTCACTTGATTGGTTAAGCCAATTGGGTGTCTTTTAATGCATCAATCAAGTTATAACGTACCAACCCTAAACATGTTCTATAAAAGAAAGGGTAGGATACAACTCCAGAAGATATAAAATGTATGAGATATAAGCTTGTCACAACATCACTTGATAACACCTCCATACAAGGTTATCACCATCATCACATTGCCATACAAGGCCATCACCATTATCTCACTGCCATGGGATATCAAGTCCTCATCACATCACTAGAGGATATCACCGCATACTAGGTATTGAGCATCTTCCAGGTCATAGGATCCAAACACATAGTTCCTATATCACATCATTATCTAAACATACCTCTAAAGGCTCATAATCATCACCCTGTGTCATATAAGCATTACCATAACAATCACTAGCTATGATAGTCATTCAAGCTACATGGTTAAGTTTATACAAGTACGAGAGAGAACATCATCATAAGATAATCACTCGAAGAAATTTAAACAAGTACATCATACACTTGAAATTAGGGTAAGGGTTTCAAATATATTCGAATAGTGTTTCTATCACAACATCAACGTCAAACCCTAGGTGGATCATCTTCCTTCATTCTAGGGACATGTAGGTCAACCATTATTAATGCTTCTCTACAACAAAAAGGACCACATGTTCAAGAAATACCATCCACCAAAGAAGGTAGGAGGTCATAAAGTGAGGCGATAAAAGAAGACAACTTATCATGGTCGAAGCTCATCACCCAAGACCAACGACCAAGATCATCAACAACATACCATTGGTCGAAGAGTACATGGCCAAAGACATCTGGGTCGCACACCTCATGAGCAACCAAAGACACCCCTGCACCCCATTGTTAAAGGAAACCAAAACACCAATGATCAAAGGTCATAATACCCCTCGTCGATCGAAGACAAGGATTCAACTCAGAGACCAAACCAACTTCATGTTCAACGACCAAACATTCAACACATCATTGACCAAAAGCACCACAAAGCCATCAACCAACACATCTTGAATGACCACTCAAGGAACACCATCATCACTTGGTAAGACATGATCAAAACAGATGGTTAACACCAAGGGAACATGTCCACCAAAATAATTATGTAACATCAGAATCTCAAGCATTACCAAGGTGGAAAATCATAAAAATGATGACCATCAAAACCCTAAAAAAGCATCACATATGGTAATGAAAACCATGATACGATAAATGAAAAACCAAGATAAAATGCATGTAAATAGTTCTCAAACTCCACCTTATGCAATATAATCGAATAAAAAACCAAGATAATGAAGCCAAGGTCGAGATGCATGTAAGACCATCAACATCAACATAAAATAGATCTCGACAACATGAATTAGGGTTTAGGAGAAAGTGCAATCTAAGCAAGAATACTTCAAAACAATCTTAAACCATAAATCCTAATAATTTCCTCCATCAACTTGTAATCACGTTTTAGAACTGAAACAGTAACATGCAACCAAGATAAAGGTGCAATAATAGAAGAGGGGAAAGTTATATAACCCACCTGAAGATGAAGATCAAGATCCAAAACCATGAGTTCTAAGAGAGAGAAAGAAACCCTAGATATGATCACCACCATGGCCAAGCTAGTCACCACCTTAAAAGAGAATAAAACCCTAGGTCAAAAGGGCAATAAGATAAAGAGATCAAAGGCTTTCAGGCTAAGAAAATAAAGGAAAGAGATAAAGAGAGGAAGAAGTTCCTCAACCCAACTTGAATATTGCCATGGAAAACCATGGGTTCAATCTAAGAGAGTGAAGTTCCTCCTTCTCTACCATGGAAACTCCATGGGTTCAGCCAACAAGAAGAAAAGATAGGTAGGGTTCCAAGGAAAATGAGATTAAGAAGATAGATCACTTACCAAGGATCAAAGATCACCAAAGGATCACTGGAGAAGACTAGCTCCACTCGAGATCACCACATGGAAGATGATCAACCACCAAAGCTCCAAGGATGAGCTTCTCCTCCACCAAGCACACAAAGTCCAAGATCAAGGAAAGAGAGAGGGTAGAGAGGGGGCAAGAGTATCATATGCATGGGAAAAGAGGGGTACATATATAGAAGGGTAGAGAGAGAGACAAAAGGGCTAGGTGTCATGCACATAAGTACCACGTGTCCATCACACATCAACCAAACATCCACTAAAACCATGAAACCAAGGTAGGTTTTTTAAAACAAAGAGAACCAATGACCTCACCTAGTGCCAGTTGACCACCAGTGGAAGAGAAGAACAACAGATAGAGCCCATCTATCAAAGACATCCAAGCGACCAACCAAAACCCTAAAACATCATTGACCCAAAGAGAGAAAAAGACTCTTCGACCAAAGATACTATGCCACACATGCCTACCACCATTGAACACAAAGACTACCCAAGAAAATCAAAGGATGGTCTCTAAAAGACCAAGAACACCAAGAGTCAACACAAGGTCAATACCAACATAGGGCATCCAAGCAAACCCTAGAAACAACACAATAATTCACCTTCTCTCTCCTCCCCAAACCAAGGCATAACAAGGTGCCCCAAAGAATCTCTCTCTCTCTCTCATGATTCCAAATCTCAAAGGGAACAACCTACATGTGACAATTGCAAGATAACCCCTAAACATGGGTAAATTGCAACTTGGTCCAAAACAAGCAAACATACAACATAGCTAGCTCAAACATCAACCAAACATGACCAAACTATAAACACAAGCATGTCACATGTTATTAAGGCATCTCAAGAGATTAGATTAAGGTTTTAGCATCTTATTAAGACAAGCAAACAACATCAAGCACTAAGCTTAGTCAGGGACCTTACAACCATAAACCCCTAATAAGGATTTCACCCCCATAATCCTACTTGAAAAGAGATGGGTACTTCCTATGCATCTCCTCCTCCAACTCCCACGTGGCTTCCTCTATGCCATGATGATCCCACAAAAACTTAACCAACACAATGTACTTCTTCTTCAGCTTCTTGATCCTCCTATCTAGGATCGACACAGGACCTTCCACATATGACACGTCCTCATCTAGCTCAACCGCTACTAGTTGCAATACCAACTCTGTGTTAGGGTGGCACTTTCTCAACATCAAAACATGAAACACTAGATGCAACCTATGCAACTTAGGTGGCAACTCCAACTTATATGCTACCTTTCCAACACATGCCTCTACCAAGTAAGGTCCCATAAATCTAGGAGCCAACTTACCCGTCATCCCAAACCTCAAAACACCTTTCCAAGGAGAGACCTTTAGGTACAATCTGACTCCCACTTGGAACTCCAATGGCCTCTGATGATTATCAGCATACAACTTCTGCTTGTCTTGTGTTGCGTTCAACTGTTGTTGAATCAGTTTGATCTAATCTATCATATGTTGTACAAGCTCAGGACCCAAAAGCTTATAATCACCCATTCCATATCAGCACAACAGAGATCTACAACGTCTCCCATACAATGCCTCATACGGTGTCAAATCAATGCTCCTCTGATAATTGTTATTGTATGCAAACTCGATTAAACTAAGGTGCACGTCCCAACCACCCAAGAACTACAAGACACAAGCTCTCAACAGATCTTCCAAGATTTGGATCATCCTCTTTGAATGTCCATCTATCTATGGGTGAAACACTATACTGAACCTCAAATGTGTACCCATAGATGTGTGCAGACATTCCCAAAAAAGACGGGTGAACTGAGGACCTCTATCAGACACAATGTTAGTTGTGATACCATGCAAATGCACTATCTCATCAATATATATATATATATATATATATATATATATATATATATATATATATGTGTGTGTGTGTGTGTGTGTGTAAGAGTCATTGTTGTGTACATCGTCATTACAGGCAAAAAGTGTACTGAATTTGTCAACCTGTCAACTATTACCCAAATGGAGAGATGACCTTTGGCTGTTCTTGGCAATCCAACCACAAAGTCCATTGTGACATGATCCCTGTAAAGACCCAATCTTTACGATCATATATTTACAAAATATGCATCGGAAAATATAAACAATCTTTTCATTCATACAATTTTCCAGAGTACATGATTTTTTTCATACATATACATTGGATATTAAAACTTTTTAAAACTGATCTTCATCTTCTAACAGAGGGATATCACATGCAATATCTTTTACATCTTCTCTGGTCACCTACCCATGAGTTCCCATAAGGAACTAAAACCACACATGGACCCCAATAAATGGAAATTGGGGTCAGTAAATCCAATATGAAATCAATATTTGGAAAGTAAAACAATAGGGAACTATATGTAAAGATTTTCATGATAAAATGCAAGGATTAAAGAATATAAGCAAGTATCAATAGGTAGCAATGAGTTCTCAAATTCAACAATATTCAAAATCTATATTTTGAAACTAGTAATTCAACTTTCAATAGTTAGCATATGTCAATGTCTAGTTGATGGGGAAGCCATGTGTTCTCTCCTATAGAGAACGACAACACACCAACTAAAAATCCCAATATACTAAGGGACCCTATGTCCTTTAACTCTGTGTAAAGTTGTGGAAGCGTAATTTTACTAAATTAGGGGCACTAACCTACCCTTTTTCGATGTTTAAACAATGTGCTACTATTTTCTAGGAATAAGTGTTGGTGGCCTTTCAAAAAGGCAGGTTAAGGTACAAAAATAATTTCGGCCAACCTACCTATCTAGTCATGCATGTAATCAATGAGGAAAATTACTTTCCAAATATATATAGAGATTTTGTACCTTTGTATCAAAAGAATCCAAAATGCAAAAGTTCCAAGTATTTGACACCAAGGGATAATCAAGAGAGATCTACAAATTTAGAGAGATATTTATCACAATATGCCTTGGAATCATTTGTATTCAACTTTGATTTTGTTATTTGTGATTAGGATTTTCCATCTAGGATTTATGTTCATTTTTTCCATTATTCTCATTTCTCCCATTTCTCTCAAGGTTATATATATAAAAAAATCAAAATTACATATTCTATTGTTATCATTTAATTTTCTCAGGATTAGATATTGAAATAATATTCTCTATCATATGTAATATAGTTCTATTTAATCACTAGACTCAATGATGTTCATTTATGCTAACTAGGAATATTTAGAATTTTAAGCACAATATTTTCAATTACACTATATTAGTATCTTTTAGCTGTGTATAATACATGTTAACACAAACATTAATTTAAAAATGTTATTTATCATTTTCTTGAATATACCACTTAATTAGAAATATGGAGTAAGTCATCTAGGTTACTACTTGGAAATTAAGATTGCCCGTAATTATGTTCACAAAATGAACTTTCTTTTCGTGTCCTTTTCCTCCTACTTTATTCAATAGACTAGACCAATTATATATCCCTTACATTCATAAAATATCAATAAGTATATGTAGGAACCTCTAGGGTTTCCATGCATAATAAAAGTAATCGTGGTATTTACTATAATACTTACTAACCATTACATGATTTCTTTGGAACTTTCCACTTGTTGGTATATGAATATATGTATATATCACGATGGTACAATGGGTTGTAATGGTTTATATGCTTTGATTTGTCTAACAAATATGTCTCCTATTCTAGACATCTTGATTATCATTAAGTTTCATCTACTATGTTACCATAATTAATTATATAACATTAGCATTACCAACACCAATCTATTGATAAGTAGATCCCTATTAGTATATAAGTACATGCATTCTAATGTGTTCCTTAGATTATGATTCACACATTATCTAGACTAATGATCGATTTGAATACTCCCTTCTCCAGTTATTACCTCATTATCATCTTATCTATTATATAACACAAGAGACTGAATACCTTACCTATTTTTTATTGTGACCTCTCTTGCAGTAACTAATTGAAGATCAAACTCCTCTTTTTTAGCGAGATGAGGGCTCTGCGGGGTGGCAGCGCTGGAGGTGATCGCCGATCCCCTCCCCAAGGGCGGTGACGGCCACGCCAACCCAACCTTGACCAAGTCAGGGTGGCAGAGAAAGCAAAAGACTGGGTGGACTTGACAAAGACACCTGTTGGGGATGTTAACACTCGACTGGAGCCTAAGGAGATCGTGGTAGACGATGGCTCGATCATCATCTAGCAGGAGGAGGTTGATGCCAATGCAGCAATGTGGAAGAATACCCTTGCTGGCTATATTATAGGGTTCTACCCACACATTGCAACCCTCCAGGAGCACCTCACTGGGATCTGGAAGCCGTCAAGTTCGATGGAGGTGATGGGCAGAGCGAACGGAAGTTTCATCATAAAATTTCAATCGGAGATAGAGATGAATACGACTCTCGAGGGAGGGCCATGGTACATCAAAGGTAAACCCATGATCCTAAAGAATTGGGAGAAGGGAGAGCCGCTTGAACATGTGAGACTGGAGTAAGTTCTGGTGTGGCTAAAGCTGTAAAATCTTCCTCTCGAGTTGTAGAGAGAGCAGATGATTGCAATGATAGCATCCTACCTGGGCAAGCCGCAATGTCTAGACAGACAGACCAAGGCAAAGGCATGACTCGACTTTGCAAGGGTCAATGTGCTCATGGCTGCTACCTCCTCATTTCCCAAATCTGTGAAGTTGAAGACAGACAAGGGCAATGACTATGCAGTGCAGGTGGAGTATGAGTGGATACCGGAAAAGTGTCTGCACTGTGGTACCTTTGGCCACAACAAGGCGCTGTGTAAAACCCAGAAAACACTAGTAGAGAAGACAGTGGAGGTGAAGGCTTCAACAACTATTTTGACCACAACACCAAACACTGAAAGACCCCCAAGCCCTGCTCGAGAAAACACCATAGTGAAGGGCAACTCGTAGATTCAGGGGACGACAGGAGAAGATGATGGAGGTTTCACCCAGCTGAAGAAAACAATGAGTCCTAGACAAACTAGAAGTCAGAACAACTCAAAGGAAAAGAAACAACAACAGGGGAATCGATACAGCCACCTAGAAAATGAAGAAGACATGGTGATGGAGGGCGACAATACAGCCCCCCACCGTTCCAATGGTTGATACACCCACCATTATAGCTTGGAATGTCTGGGGCTTGACCCAATTGGGCAAGCAGGACATGGTCTGAGCTGAGATTAGGAGGGCAAAGGCTGATATAGCCTTCCTCCTGTAAGTGAAAATAAGAAGAAAGAAGATTGCAAGGATGATGAAGTTGTCCTGTCCAAGAGCTATGTGGCTGGACAATTCTCAGAGCACAAATAAAACTAGGATCCTCATCATTTGGGATAATAAGGACTACCAGATAATTCCTATTTTCCAATCGAGACAGGCTCTGCACTGTAGGGTCACTTATGGAGATAAGGAGTTCAAATGCACCGTGATTTATGCTGATAATGATGACAACAAAAGAATGAGACTTTGGGAGGATCTTAATGCATCAAGGCTCAAGTCACTTCTCCTTGGATAGTCACAGGGGACTTCAATGCTGTTACTCACCACTGAAAGATTTGGGAGGAGTTTTCCATCTGCCAGATCCATGAATGATTTCAACCAAGCCATTGATGACTTGAACTTGATTGAAATCCCGGCTAAAGGGCCTCTCTTCACTTGGAATAACCAACAGGAAGGGAAAAACAATACTAGAAGCAGGATAGATAGAATGTTGTGCCAGCTCAAGTTCTGGGATGACTTCCCTGATCTATTGATTGAAATCTTTCCCACAATTTATAGTGACCATTACATACAAGTTCTACACTTGGAAAAGGAGCAAAAGCAAATAAAACACCCTACCTGATATTTCAATATATGGGCTGTGAAACCAGGTTTCAAGGAAACAGTCAATGAAGCTTGGTACAAAACACATAATGGAAACCCCATGTACAGACTTTGCCAAAAGTTGAAGTATACCAAACGTGCCCTACAGACCTGGAATTGGGAGTCAAATGGGGACATGATTGATTCTGCCAAGAACAAGGAGAAGGAAGCTCTTGAAGCCCACACAAAATCAGATCAAGACCCCTCCAATATGCTTCTCTGGGACATTGCTAGAAGGAAAAAGGAAGAAGCATTGCTTGCTAGAAATGAAGAAGAAGCTATTCTAAGACAGAAGTCGAGGATTATGTAGCTAAAGCAAGGGGATAGTAACATGAAATTTTTCTATGCCACACTTAAGATGAGGAGGTGTAGAAACAAAATAAAGATGCTAGATATAAACGGTACACAAGTTAGAGAAGAGGTATCCATAAGGGACACTTTCAAAAGACATTATGAAAGTTTGTTCAATGCTAGATCTACTCCAGTCAGCAAGCGAGAATGGACTGGAATCAAAAAATTGAATGAAGAACAGATTGAGGGTCTGTGCAAGCTTGTTACGGATGAAGAAATTCATAATGTGGTAAAGAACTACAATGAAGATAAGTCTCCAGGTCCTGATGGATTTAATGCTCATTTTTTCAAAATCTCATGGGACACATTTGGTGAAGACGTGTGTCGTGCTGTGAAAGATTTTTTTCTCAAAGGTAGGATGCTCTGAGAACTTAACAAAACCTACATCACGCTTATACCTAAAGTCAAACAGCCCCTATAGCTGGGAGATTAGATGCCTATATCTCTGTGTAATTTCGTGTACAAGGTAATTACAAAAATCATGGCCAATAGGTTAAGAGAGTACATGCCACACCTCATTAGCATAAATCAAAGTGCATTTGTTAAGCGGCGATCCATTGTTGATGCTATTCTCCTCGTAAATGAACCGGTTCATGACTTCGATCAGGTGAAAGCAAAGAGCAAAATCTGCCTTAAGGCTGATTTAAGCAAGGCTTATGACACTATCAATAGAGAATACATCTTGGATATTATGGCAGCCATGGGGTTTCCACCTTGTTGGTTGGGATGGGTGTATGAATGCTTAAATACTTCATCTTTTCAGGTATTGGTGAATGGAGCCCCTTCGTAGCTGTTTCAGGCTTCTAGGGGAATTAGACAGGGGGACCCTTTGGCCCCCTATCTATTTGTCATGGGGATGCAGGGACTCACTACTATCCTGGATGAGGCCGTGAGCAAGAAAGAGCTTACCCCCCTGAAGGGAGATGGAGAAGTGTCACACATTCTTTTTGTCGATGATGTGTTGATATTTGCTCAGGGGACAGAAAAAAAACCTTGAAGAAATCAAAAGGTGCTTAAAAAGGTTTAATGTAGTTTCAGGTTTACAGCGGAATCCTAATAAAAGTCAACTACTTGCTACCAGGTCAGTGGATGAGACAATCCTAAGTACCATTGGGGTTCGAAAGGTCAATTTGCGTGTAAGGTATATTAGCCTGCCCCATTTCACAGGCAGACTGATAAGGAGTCTCTGCAACCCTTCGATTGACAAAATTAAAACCAAACTTGACTCATGGAAGAGTAAGTTGCTTTCAATAGCAGGAAGGGTTGAATTGATTATTTCCACTCTTTCCTCCTATCATCTCTTTTGGACAGACACTTTCCCCCTCCCGAGGAGTGTGATGGAAGATATTGAAAAGTTGTGCAGAACGTTCATGTGAGGTGACAGTGAAGAAGAGAAACACATCCACTCGGTCAGATGGGATGAGATCTGTAAGCCAAGGCTGGAAGGAGGTCTCGGTATCCGACGTGTGGAGGACTGGTCAAGAGCGGGTATGATGAAGTTGTTGTGGGCTATTGCTAATCACAAGAACACTCTATGGATTACATGGGTGCACGCGAAGTGCATTAGAAAGGAGACGCTATGGACCTGCAAGGCTCAACCATATCACAGTTGGATGTGGAGGGCATTGCTGAAGTTCAGAGATGAGGTTATCAACATAGCCAGGTTCAAGATCGGCAATGGAACCAAAGTGTCCATGTGGTCAGACCCCTGGGTGGATGGTAAGTTCCTTAATGAGTGTGTTAGCACAGGCCTTGCACTCAAAATGGACTTACGAAAGGAAACAATCTAAGTGCCATCATTTGCAATGGTGCGTGGAAGCTCCCTGCCACCAGGGGGATCGAACAACTGGAAGAAATCTGTTTTAAGATTAGCATCTCTGGTGAAGAGGATCAGTTCTTCAAAGACTTGCACCCATTCAGCCTCAAGAAAGCCTGGAACTCAGTTAGAATGCGCAACTCTGTTAAGGATTGGGCAAAGTGGTTGTGGAAGGCAAAAGCTCCGCAAAGATTTAAAATCAATGGATGGAAAGTGATGCATAACAAATGGATCACCGAGAAATTTCTGAAACAAAGAGGGTACATCTTGACGTCGAGATGCAATCTATGCCTAAGTGCTGAAGAAAGCCTGGAGCACATGTTGTGGTCGTGCGATTTTACCTCAAAGCTGTGGGAGAAGGCCAGACCCCTGTTGCCATGATACCCTAGGGACATGGAGGACTTGTTGTTCAAGGATAAAAGAAGCAAGCTGCTCTTCTTGTCACTGTTATATCACATCTGGTTTTTTAGAAACCAGATCATTTTTTATAATGCTGAACCTACTGCTGATGTGGTCTGGAACAGAGCAATAAACGATTACAAAAGCCTTGTATAGATAGGTCTTTTGTTTCTTGGGAGTTTTTTCTTTACTACCCCCCCCCCCCCCTACATATTTTAGTTTGGCAATATAAAGAGTGTCACGCATACTGATTAAAAAAAAAAAAACCCTCTCTTGCTCAGATCTGGGTAGAATCTAGCTAAAACCTGCCCCGTCAGGTTTGCTTCAGTATGAATGAAGGCGTCCTTAATGACTCCCCTCAAGGACGTAGAAGTAGTTCTTCTGGATTGTAATCTCGTCAATTTAAGATGCTGAGTTTCTACTGTGATGCTTAGATATACTGAAGGCATGATGAATCAAGTTGGCAGATATGGAGTTGGAGCCTGCATATTGAGTTGTAGTTGCGTTGAAAGTAGCCAATCTCCACCAGATTTTTTTGTGTGGGGTCTCTTGCCTTCAGATCTAGGAATTATATGTACAAGAGACATGAGGTGGCGACATCGATGGTTTTGCAGATGGCAGGTGGAATAACAGGTGGCATCATGTTTGGTAAACATTAGGGTGATCAGGGAGGACAAACTACTACGAGTGGGAGTCATCCCATCCGGCTTCTATAGATTATGAATAGGTGGTAAAGGAGGCAAGTAGAAGGTGGTGTGAACGAAAGGAATATGACAATCTTCAGACACTAAGTGTTTAGTAGTTCTAGATCATGAGAATTCATCGAGGTGAATTTGACCAACATAAGAAGCCTACCATGTTTGCAGGTCGTAGTTACGGTCGAGTGAATTGTATAGAACTCTATGTTTAATACGGATGGGTTTCGAGAATGTAGGATGAACATTTAAATTGATTATAAGTAAAATTGTAGGCAATCAATTCTTAACATATTATAGTATTATTCACGTAGGATTTTTTTGTTGGTCGTTCCGTGTGACTAAAACGTATATTGAACGAGACAATGAATTAATTTAATAAATTGGTGGCGTACATGCTTGAAACGGAACTATGAAAGCTGAAGAATAGCCATACTATGTATCTGATTTTTATTACAGTAGAAATATAAAATTTCAATTAAATGTCAAGATAACTGTTGTTACGATATTGATGGAAGAGCCGAAAGGATACGAGAAGACTAAATGCTATAACAAGCTTTCCAATTTACCACCGTGTGTTAATATTAATAACCATCACCAGTACACATGTTGCGGTAAGAGTATTAAGGGCCTGTTTGGCAATGAATTGGGATTATTGAGATTATGAAATCCGGACTGGGAATAGTCCAGTCATCCAGATAATTGGGATTGGGGTTTCCCTCTTGACTCTGTTTGGCAAACCAATTCGGCTGGCCTCGTAACTTGTGTTTTTCAGTCTGTTATATAAAACAAAACACACATAAGACAGATCGTAACTTGTGTTTTTCAGTCTGTTATATAAAACAAAATACACAAAAGACAGAGTGAAATCCGGATTGGGATTCCTAATCTTGCTGCTGGCAGGACTGAGATAGTCCAACTTTTGGAATTACAGAATCTCGAAATAGGGTCGTTTCACGGTTTCCAACCAAACACGCAAGTGCAGAACCGGACTGGATCGGGACTGGATCTGCTGATGTGGCACAGACGTAGTCTAATAAGACAAGCCCAAATCCCATCTCGGTCCATTTCCAAAGAGGGGCTAACAGACTAGAGCTTTTGGTTTGCCGTGACTGAGACATGATAAATTTGGGTAAATTAAATAATGCAGTTTGACCGATCCACTACTTGCGTTAAGTTCTTAAATATCGAGTTGTACACACGCTTTAAGATATGTCCTTTATTGACAATCAACCCACCGTTTTCCTTATACATAAATATAATATAAAAGTAGCCAACTGAATCGAATGAAAATTTACTTCCATACAAGGATAGAATCATTTTCTTACTGTGATCGTCAGGCATATTACTCTTATTAAGGCACACCCGTTCAGTTACTATAATCTCTTTATAATTACTTTTAACATTTATCTCTTTTAAATTGAAATCCACTTGCCATGAAATATTTGTCATGGAGGCTAAAATTAGAAAATAGTATAGATATCATTTATGAATATGTAACTATCTTGATTACTCTCATAAGTAATGTAAATATCTATTTCTTTTACTATGGTTTAGTATTTTTGATTGATTCCAATTTCGATAGTGGTCAAATTGAGAGTGTTCTAGATTGGATTGAGTTCTTATAAGGTAATTAGGAACAAAATATCAAATTGGACTAACAAATTTCCAGTATGACAATTGATACTCAAAAGACTGATTAGATTGAAATTAATTATCAAGTGTGAGCAATGAAAACATTTAAACATTGGGAATTCAAATAAAGAAAAGTTTGTAAAAAACATGACGATTGACTAATATGACTCGATATGACTTTGAATAAAAGACAAATTGCATATGAAATTAATACAAGGCAAATTCAAGAGTTATAGTTCAACATAGATCTAATACATGAAATCCAGTATGTTACAATCCCACTTCCACTGTGGTATGGGAAACAGTTGCAAAGTTCCTCCAGGCTTCTGGTACTCTACCTTAACCTGCTTGAATCTAGGCCACCAATACAAGTGTTTCAAATTGGGATACATCTTGGTGATATCTGGATGCATAGCATGCATTGAGGAGTGAAAAATCCTCCAAAATCAACTTCTTTCCTCCAAAATCAACTTCTTCATGCCATCAACATCAGGAACCACTATTCCACCATGGTAACACACTATCTTGTCTTTAGACTCATGGAAACAATCACACTTCTCACTGCCAAACTCTGCTTTGATATGTTATATCACAGTATCATCATAGTGAGCATCCCTGATTTGCTTCCTTAACGTAGGCTTCACCTATAACTGTGCCAACAATCCTGCTAACAAAGATACCTCTAACTTTACATTCATCAGACACAAGTAGACCAACATGTCTCTCTTATGACACACTAAGGAACACAACTACACCTTACCAGCTGATGATGACGAATAATTTCTACTCAAAGCATCTGACACCATGTTTGCCTTTCCTCGATGGTAGTCTATGGTGCAATCATAATCCTAGATTAACTCCATCCAATGTCACTGCCTCATATTCAGCTCCTTGTTAGAGAAGATATAATACAAATTCTTGTGATCCGTGAAGATATGGCACTTCTCACCATAAAGGTAGTGCCTCCAGATCTTCAGAGAGTGAACAATTATAGCTAACTCTAGATCATGCATGGGATAGTTCTCCTCATGTTTCCTCAGATGTCACGACGCGAAAGAGGTCACATTCTTATCTTGCATCAACACACAACCCATGCCATTCTTTGAGGCATCATAAAAGACAATATAGCCCTTTCCTTGCTTTGGAAACAATAGCATTGGAGAATTGGTCAACCTTTCCTTCAAAAGCTGGAAAAAATGCCAACATTTTTCATCCTAGACAAACAACACACCTTTCCTTGTCAGCTTTGTTGGGGGTAACGCATGGTGCTAATGTTATTGATAAACCTCCTATAATATCCTTCCAAACCCAGAAAACTATAGACTTTTATCGACGTGTTCAGTTTCTCCCACTCTATCATAGACTGAACCTTCTTAGGGTCCATACAAATACCCTCAACATATATTACATGTCCAAGAAAAGACACCTTCTATAGCCAAAACTCGCACTTGTTGAACTTAGAGTATAATTGATGTTGGCTCAAAAAAGTCAACACATGAGCGCAGATGTTACGTGTGCTACTGGCTATCATGGGAGTATATCAGCATGTCATCTATGAACACCACCACAAACTGATCAAGATAAGGCCTGAACATCATGTTCATCAAGTCCATGAACATTATCGGTGCATTGGTTAGCCCAAACAACATAACCACGAACCTGTAGTGATCATACCTAGTCCTAAAAGATGACTTGGGTTTGTCATCTACCTTGATCCACAATTGGTGATATCCTAACCTCAGGTCTTTCTTGGAAAACACTATGGCACCACAAACTTGTCGAATAGATCATCAATCCACGACAAAGGGTAAATGACCCTACACACCTTAACCTCTTAAAGGTCTTCCCAGAATCCAAAGATTCCATATTGAGGATTGTCGCTCTCCACTTGCATTGTGGGCATCTGTCCACTATATGTGTCATCGTGTCCACGAATTGTCCAAACATGGACACAAAAGTGGGGTTGGCTACCACAGTTGGGTCAAACAGGGGCACTACAAGAACAACATCAACCCTCCCTGCATCCTTGCACCACCTCCTGGTGCAGCAACACTACTCATCGCCGAATGTTCTTCATGTTCCCCAACCATCTTATTCTTCTCTTCTTCCTCTTCTGCATAAGCAGCAGTTACCATTAGATAGACTAGATGACACTAGAACAGAAACAACACTAGTCATATATCCCTGTAGACTCAACGAACCCCGATCTTAGATGCCAACCAAACTTGTGACGCCCCCACTACACCACATCGAGATTATTCAAAATAAAGAGCATAATTATCACTAACAAGCCACATTACCACAAAATAGGGTAAATTAAAACTGATTCCATATCACTACAAAAATGGAAACATTTTACATCTATGTCCACAACTATGCCAATTATATCGTATATCATGCCAAAGATTATTACATATCACTGTTCAATTGACCAACTTCCCACAACCCTATTACATATGATAACCTATTCACATGTACAAGTCATATCTATACAACCAAGGCATACTACCAAACATTGTCTCGAAATACAAAATCTACAAAACACCCCCACAGGACATGAGAGTACAGGGATAACACATATGACTCTACTACAATACACTAGCAACACATCCAACCTTCAAACAACTACTGCTCCTCTTGCTGCTCAGCCTAAACAACACGATCTCTACCTCACCATGCATGACCACCTAAAAGATGTGGAAACCCACATAGTGAGACCAAACGTCCCAGTAAGAGATATAATTCTCTGCCACCGTCTATTATTAACACATATAGATTATACATAGCATATTAATCATTATGAGAATATTCAACTAAATGATATGAATAAAACTGATAACATAGGTTAAGAAGTTTAGGCAACTTTACTTAAGTAGTAGAACATCATATGCTTAAGAAGGAATATGAAGAACATGTATAACTCTCATAAACTAAACAACATAAGAAAGAAGGCATAGAGTCAACCAATGTGAATCATGTTGAACCTTAAGCAAATATACTACATGATCATATTTTGTCTATTATTTGCCTTGAGTATTTGAGTCGTACCACTAAATCCAGCTGACCACTGCTAAGGCTAAATCAGTTCTATACAAGATCAATGGAAGAGATGGAATCCATGATCTCTTCACATTACTCCTGGTTAGTATGAGAGACAATGTAGAGACATAAAATTCAACTGCCAACAATGACATATAGTCAAGCTAAAAAAACTACTAGCCCACCTTGGTATAGGTCATAGTGCTAGACAACAGGCTCACACATGGCCATATGAAAAGGGAAATCCTACATTATATTGCTACTTATCACATATCACACAACACCTAAGGCATGACTTCAGCCATCCTCCATCACTTGTAATTGTGGACACAAGTAGATACTCAACTTGCACCCTCCCATATTCAACAATATGCACTCTGAGCTTCCCACAAGAATCACGCATTTCACCATCTAGTAAGTTTTGACACAAGAATGGATCTATGGCATAGGGCACTACATGGTTAGGGTTTCACTTGATTGGTTATGCCAATTGGGTGTCTTGTAATGCATCAATTAAGTTTTAACTTACCAACCTTAAACAAGTTCTACAAAAGAAAAGGTAGTATACAACTGTATACTATATAAATTGTATGAGATATAAGCATGTCACATCACCACTTGATAATGTTGCCATACAAGGCTATCACCATCATCACATTTCCATACAAGGCCATCACCATTATCTCACTGTAATGTGATATCAATTACTCATCACATCACTGGAGGATATCACCACACACTAGGAATTGAGCCTCTTCTAGGTCATAGGACCCAAACACATGATTCATGTATCACATCAATATCTCAACATGCCTCGTAAAGGCTCATAATCATCACCTTGTGACATATAAGCATTATCATAACAATCACTAGCTATGATAGTCATTCAACTTGCATGGTTAAGTTTACATAAGTAGGAGAGAGAAAACATCATCACATGATAATCACTCCAATCAAGTTAAACAAGTACATCATACACTTGAAATTAGGGTTAGGGTTTCACATATAGTCGATTACAGTTTCTATCACAACATCCATGTAAAATTGTAGGTGCATCATCTTCCCACATTCTTGGGGCATGTAGGTCAACTATTATCATTGCTTCTTGACAAAAAAAGGAACACATGTTCAAGAAATACCATTGAACAAATAAGGTAGGAGGTCATAAAGTTAGGTGATAGAAGAAGACAACTCATTATGGTCGAAGCTCATCACCCAAGACTAGTGACCAAGACCATAACAACATACCATCGGTTCAAGAGGACATGGTCGAAGACACCTGGGTTGCAAACCTCGTCAGTGACCAAACACACCCCTAAACCCAGTTGGTCAAAGGAAACCAAAACACCAATGACTAAAGGTTATAGCACCCCTCATCAGTCAAAGACAAGGATTCAACTCATTGACCAAACCAACATCAGGGTCAACGACCAAAACGTTCAACACATCATCAAACAAAAGCACCACAATGCCATCAAACAACACATCCTCAATGAAAACTCAAGGAACACCATCATTACTTGGTAAGACATGATCAAAATAGATGGTTAACACCTAGGGAACATGTCCACCAAAACTGTTGCATAACATTAAAAGCTCATGCTTGACCAAGGTGCAACATCATAGAAACAATGACCATCAAAACCCTAAACAAGCATCACATAAGGTCAATATTAAAACCATTATATGATTGAAGAAAACCCAATATCAAGCACATGTAAATAGGTCCAAAACTCCACCTTATACAAGATAACTAAATAAAAAACCAAGATAGCATAGCCAAGGTCGAGATGCATGTAAGACCATTAACATCGCCACCAACTAGATTTTAGCAATATGAATTAGGGTATAGGACAAAGAGCAATCTAAGAAAGAATACTTCAAAAAAATCTTAAACCGTAAATTGTGATAACGTCATCCATCAACTTGTAATCACATTTTAGAACTAAAACAGTAGCATGCAAGCAATATAAAGGTGCAATAATAGAAGAAGGAAAATTTATATAACCTGCTTGAAGATGAAGATCAAGCTCCAAAACCACGAGTTCCAAGAGAGAGAAAGAAACCCTATCTTTGATCACCACCACAACCAAGCTAGTCACCACCTCAAAAGAGTAAAAACCTAGGTCAAAAGGGCAAGAAGATGAAGAGATCCAAGTCTTCTAGGTAGAGAAAAGAGAGGAAGAAGTTCCTCAACCCAACTTGAATACTATCACGGAAAACAATGGGTTTGACCCAAGAGAGTGATGTTCCTCCATATCCAACACAAAAGCCACCATGAAAACTCCATGAGTTCGGTCAAGTAGAAAAAAAGAGAGGTAGGGTTCCAAGGAAAATGAGATTAGGAAAATAGATCACTTACCAAGGATCAAAGATGACCAAAGGATCACTAGAGAAGACTAGCTCCACTCAAAATCACCACATATAAGATGATCGGCCACCAAATTAAGCTCAAAGGATGAGATTCTGCTCCACCAAGCACAAAAGGGCTGAGCTCAAGGAAAGAGAGACATTAGAGAGGGTTCAAAAGGATCATACACATGGGAAAAGAGGGGTACATATACCCAAGGGTAGGGAGAGACAAAAGATCTAGGTGTCATGCATATAAATTCCACATGTCCACCACACATAAATAAAACATCTAATAAAACCATGCAATGAAAGTAGGTCGTGAAAACCAAAGGGAACTAATGACCTCACTTGGTTCTAGTGGGCCATCCATCAATGAGAAAAGCAATGGACAAAGCCCATCGGTCGAAGACTTCTAAGAGACCTACCAAAACCCTAAAACACCATTGACCCAAAGAGAGACAAAACTCTTCAACCAAAGAGACTATACCACACATTGCATACCACCACTGAATGCAGAGACTACCCCAAGAACATAAAAGGATGGTCTCTAAAAGTCCAAGAATACCAGCGATCAACACAGGGTCAACACCAACATAGTGCATCCAAGAAAACCCTAGAAACAACACTCAACATGCCACCTTCTCTCTCCTCCTCAAACCAAGGCATAACAAGGTGCCCACAAGTACCACTTCATCTCTATCTCATGATGCCAAGGCCCAAAGGGAACAACCTACATGTCACAAATTGCAAGATAACCCCTCAATATGGGTAAATTGCAACTTGGTCCAAAATAAGAAAACATACAACATAGCTAGCTCAAACATCAACCAAACCGGACCAAACTGTAAACACACACATGTCACATGTTTTTAAGGCATTTCAAGAGATTAGATTAAGGTTTTAGCATCTTATTAAGCCAATCAAACAAGATTAAGCTATTTTCTAGGTCATGGGCCTTACACCCATGTGCTCAATATGAATGTGAATGTGGAGAGACTGGGTTCTTTAAGGTCAAGAGTTGGCCACAAATATGATTCTATAAGCATTTCCTAAACCATATAGCCAGTTTATCAAGTGATATCACTTGAGTAACTTGGACAAACTGTCTAAATTTCTTGGCATGTTGATGAATGCCAAAGCAAGATTGAAAGAAGGACAAACCCGTGATGGTGATCAGTGGAAGAGAGTCTAAGGAAAAAGGCAAGGCCAAGAAGGGTTCTAAGGCTAAGCTAAATTCCAAGTCTTCAACACTCATGATAAGAAGAAGGATAAGAAGAATAGAGATAGATATCTCCACTCCACGACTCAATAAGAAGAAAGGTAGAATTGTAAGGAGAAAGAGTTGTTGCCACTATAATTGGAATCTATCATTCATAGGCATGTAATAGAACTAGTAAATTGCTATCATATACATGCCATTGATGAAAACATCATGTATCTTGTATGGACAAGAATTGATATTTCATGGCAGTGCCCTATGTCTCATGATCTATACTTGACATTTGAAGATACAAATGTGTATGACACATATATTGAATGACATGATGAAGAAAGCCCCACAACAAGCAACAACAACAAGGGGCATCATCCAGCAGTTGAAGTTGAGCTAGATGAGATCGTGGAGAATGAGCTCTCGTATCATGCGATAGGCTCTCGTATCATGAGATAGGCTTTTGCATGGAGTATCGTGCGATAGGATTTTGTCGATAGAGTATTGATTTTTGGATAGGCTTCCAGCAGTTTCACACATTCCGAGTATCAGGCAAGCAACTGGGTAGGAGAGAATGAGCTCTAGTATCGTGTGATAGGCTTTTGCATGGAGTATCGTGCGATAGGCTTTTGCCGATAAAGTATTGTTTTTTGAAGCATACAATATCATGAGGGGGAGCTATCGTATCGTGGGGGGCCTCATATTGGGTTGGCTGGAGGCCGACACAGGTTGGTGGCCGATACGTAAGAAGAACTGAATTCCATACTGGGCGGAATTCCACCGGACGCTACAGGAGTGCTCTCGTATCGGGCAAGCAAGTTATTCTCGGGATCTCTGGTGCAATTCATGCTGAAAATGATACGCTCTGGTATTGGGCAAGGCATACATGGCCCCAGTATCACGTGAGGTAGTTGCTGAGCGAGTATCGGGCGATAGGCTTTTGGCTCTCGTATCGGCGAGTCAGGCTTGTGGGGCTGTCGGGCAAGAGGTTGCTTGGAAGACGTGCAAAAGGTGTCGGGGGTCCTTTGACTGCTGAGTATCAGGCGATAGGACCTTGGCTCTCATATCGGGTGTTGGAGATCATCTTGAAGTGGTCTCGATGTTTCCATCGCCACTTTTACGTAGGGTAACCAGGCAGAGTATGCGAGGTAGCCAAGCACAGCAGGTTGTTGCAGAGAGGAGAAACCTTTTGCTGGCGACAGCTGTTCCAACGGAGGAGGTGTTACCGGATATTAGGGTTGTGATGGCCAATGAGGATGCGAGACAGAACAATCCTTTGCCTCCTAGGGGTGATGCGGCTGCTGATCAGAGTGAAGAGAGGCCCGAAATTCCTAGGCCAGAGCAGGCGGAAGACCCCGCACCTGAAAACACACAGAGGACGATGCCGTTGGAAGATACACAACCGACCCCTCTGTAGGGAACCTTGCCGCTGAGGCAGGCTGATCGGATCGACAATATGGAAAGCAACGATCATGTGAATCCCCATCCAGCTCCACAGGTCAGGGGGCCCCATCGCCCATGCAGCGCCCGACTATCACGACGCAACCGATGAGGAAAATGTCGCTATATGGGATTCCTCACGATACGTGCTTCAGGTGTATGGGGAGAGGGCATTAGCAATCCTAATGTAGGAGGAGCAAAGTCTGCTACAAGTGTCGACGACCGGGTCATCTGGCTGCAAGATGTTTGTAGGTTAACCCTAGTCAGTGTCCACCGAACATCCAATTCAGAGTGGTCTTCCCGCCCCTGCCTACGGGTATCCCGGCTAGGGGTGCACCTCAACATGTCCCCAAGAGGATTACAGTAGACGTCGGCCCAGATGACGAGATGCGGAAGAGTAAGATGATGGCACTAGAACGGGCGGTGGAGGTCTTCTGGCCTTGTGACTTCCAGTGGACGGAGCTTTATCAATTCTTCCGATGGTGCTGGCTGAGTGCAGCAGACTTATACAGATGCACGGATAGAAAGGCGGTGGCCTTCTTCTCCTGTGAACAGGAGGCCAAGGATTTGGTGGAGAAAGGGATTCGAGATTTTCATGGTCAGAAGATACAACTCATGCACATGTGAGGGGGTGAAAGACATCAAAGAAAGGAAGCTTTCTGGTTTTGGGTTGCAGATATTCCAATCACCTGTAGAGATGATGATACCCTAGTGAAGATTATCCGGCCTTTCGGTAAACTGATTTATGTCTCAGATTGGCAAAGGGAGAAGGATGACCTATCTGGCTTGCTCGTGCTGGTGGAAGTATTCAGTGAAGATATTCCTCAGTTTATTTCTCTCACGTATGGGCAGAGGCGGACGTCGGTGCAATTTTTTATGGTGGCGAGGGGACCTGTGGGCTCGAGCAACACACAGTTGACTGAAGTCGGGAAGGATACAGGGATTCCAAGAGAGGCTCTAGTGGTGCAAGAGAAGATTACAATATTGAATGCTTTGGTGATGGCAATAGGTATACCTCCAGAATCGAGGGAAAGACCACAGGAGAGGAGTATATCCCTAGAAAGGCAGCATAGGCGGCCTCCAAGGCGTATGGTGGTGGATAGAGAAGGCACAAAAAGAGCTCTGGAGAATAAAAGGCTAGAAGATTTCATGTTTCTTGAGGACGAAGAGTGGATCGATCATAGGAGAAGGACTGGGAGGAGCCAGAATAGAGATAGAAGGAGTGGTGCTGACAATAGATTATTTAGAAGATATCAATAAAGAAGACGACATTCGGATTGCGAGGGAAGGTATTTTGATGGATGCTGGTCAGATATAGATGGGGGTTATAGCCCCTGATCGAACCTGCGCATGCTGGTGGGTGCGGTTATACCTTTTTAATGGATTGTACCTCCATTTTCTGGAATATTAGAGACGCCTCTAATAACCCTACGAGGAGAGTTTTGAGTAGGATCTGTGGGCGATTTAAACCAGGGATTGTTTGCTTGTTTGAGCCTTTTCTTCATGCTGAGCAGGCATATGAGCTTTTGGACATTGTGAGGCTGGATTGGGCAGTTGATAACCAGGAGATGAATGAGAAGATATGGTTTTATGCTAATAAGGATATGAAACCTAATATTTTTAGAAGGCACATGCAACATATAATAGTGGGGTTTGAGTCCAGCGGTGGCGCAAGCTTCTTTGTTACAGCAGTATATGCAAGTTGCGATAACGTTGAAAGGAGGGAGTTGTGGAAAGAAATTCTGATAATGACAGAGCTCATTGGGGAAGAGAAGTGGATTATTGCGGGGGATTTCAACGTAGTGTGTCATCTGAGGGAGAGAAGAGGAGGCAACCCTCCATCATTCCAGGATTCACTTGACTTCAATTCCTTTATAGAGGATGCATCGTTGGATGAGATTCCATTTGATGGTAGCCAATACACTTGGGTGAACAAACAGATTTTAAATCCTACGATGTGGCAAAGAATTGATAGAGTATTAGTGAATGGAGCTTGGCTATCGGAGCGTCTGACAACCAGTTTGATTCATTTGACTAGAGATAGAGTTTCTGATCATTGCCCTATTGTTACAATTCCAGGTGCACAGGCGATTGCCAGAAAGAAGGGACACTTTGCTTTTATGAAGACATGGCTTGATCATGAAGAGTGTCTAAAGGTGATTGAACATGCCTGGGATGATCCTGTAATAGGGCACCCCTCCTTCATTTTCTTCCAGAAGCTCAAGAGGGTTAGGGTGGCACTACGTAGGTGGAGCAAGGATACCTTTAGTGATAATAAACATCGTATAAAGGACTTGGAAGATGTGATCTTTACCACTCAGGCTGCCTTTGATGGGAACTGACTTATTCTAATGAAAATAATCTGAGATCGGCGGAGAGGGAATTATAGGGTATACTGGATGAGGAGGAGGTGAGGTGGAAGGAGAAGACAAGGATTAGTTGGATCCAAGATGGGGAGCGGAATACCAGGTTTTATCATGCCACCGTCAAAGCTAGAAGGAAACATAGAAGGCTGAATAAGGTGGTCTTGCAGGATGGCACATGTATCTCAGATACCAAGGATATGGTGGAGGTAGCAGCTGATCATTTTCAACATTTCTTTAACGAAGTGGTAGATACGGGTGATGGTGAATTGGAGGAATTCTTGCATGGTATTCCGAATACGATGTCCATGGATGACAACTGCTTACTTACTGCTGGCCCCCAAGAAGAGGAGGTTATGAAGACCATGATGAGCATGGATGCGACGACAGTGCCGGGTCCGGATGGGTTCACTTTATCTTTTTTCCGGGCTGCATGGTCGATAATAGGAGGCGATTTTATGAAGTTGGTGGATGCATTCTACAAAGGACAACCTTGTTTTAGGGGGTTGTTCTGCTGTCGAATTCTTCTTATCTCGAAGATTGATAGCCCTAAAAGGTTGTCGGAAGACTTCATACCTATTTCGATTGAGAACGTCACCCTTCGTATATTGGCAAGGATTCTTAGTGATCGCATGGCGCCTATGATGTCAAGGATGATATCGAAGATACAAGGGGCCTTTGTTAAAGGAGGAGACATCACTCATCACGTCCGGCTTGCCAAGGAGCTAATGCATGATATAAATAAAGGCAAGGATGCACCTAATGTCATTCTGAAGTATGACATGTCGTGAGCATATGATAGGATGGATTGGAATGTGCTGTGAAAAGTGTTGGGCAGATTTGGCTTCACTACAGAAGTGGTGAATCTATGCTTGAGTTTCTATCAAAATACATGGGCCACGGTTACAGTGGGGGAGGAAACTGCAGGTTTCTTTTCGGTTAGTAGAGGCCTTAAGCAGGGATGTGTGCTATCTCCATTCTTATTCATTCTATTTGAAGAGATTCTATGCAGAAAGTTCCTTAATTTGGAGATGGAAGGGCTCATATCGAGGTTTCAGATCTGGGGGAATGCAACTCCTCCGACCATACTATTATATGCGGATGATATTGCTATTTTCTTTAATGCAGACCAACGATCAAGGGAGATAATTAAGTCTACCTTTGGGGCGTATGAGATGGCTACTAGACAGCGGATCAATAAGGCTAAATCCACATGCGTGGTAGGAGGGAAAAATACATAAGTGATTGATAGAGTGGCTGAAGATCTCAATGCAGGAGTTGCTATGGAGTCGTTTACCTATTTGGGCATACCAATCATTAAAGGAAGGATGAGACTCAATGGTTATGACTTCCTGATGAAGAAAATAAATATGAAGGTCACGGCTTGGAGATCTAAAATTCTGTCTTTTGCAGGGAGAAGGCTGTTGATTTCTCATGTTCTTAATTCCATTCCGGTGTACACAGCGACAGCCGTAGGTATTCCCTCGGGGATCGCAGATTGGATTGAAAGGAAATTCTCTAATTTCTTATGGGCAGACAAGAATGATCATCAAAGAAAGGCATGGATTAGCTGGCAAAGGATTGCAATTCCTTTTCACCAAGGTGGTCTGGGGATTCCATCGCTGCATCTAATTAATGAAGCTTTCATAGCTAAGGCATGCTGGGAGGTGTTGACTACAGATTCTATCTGGGCTACTTTCTGTAGAGATAAATACGCCAACACGAATGGTGGACGAGATAATGTTTACCCTGGGTGCTTGAAGTTGGGATCGTCACCATCACCATTATGGAGGAGGATATGGGAAGTATTCCTGTGTGTCTTTCCGTTGTGCAGATGGATTGTAGGGAGGGGTGAGATCTCCTTTTGGGATGCGAGGTGGTGTGACCAATGGTTGGCTGAACATGCTATTTATTCCAACGATAGAAGGCATCCATTCCAAGTGAAAGATTTCTGGATAGACGGGCTGGGTTGGGATTGGGCCTCACTGAGGGTGATACTTGACGATGATGGGATACGGATGATCCGTGATAAGAATATATGGCTTGAGGAAGAGGATGATAAGCTGATTTGGAGTCCGGAGAGGAAAGGCTGCTTCTCCATGAGATCGGCAAAGATGATTCTGGCTCGTGACAGGGTGGAAGGTCCATAGGGGCTTGGCGTGGTTTGGAAGTCTGCATTCCCTAAGGCTGCGGCCTTTATCTGGAAGTCGGCGAGAGGAGTTGTTCCTTCTGATGAAAATGTTAGAGTTAGATGTTGTATATCAATTGCGTCTCAGTGTAACTGCTGTATGGAACCTAAGGAGGAAAACCTTGATCATCTTTTGTTCCAAGGTCAGATTGTCGGTTTCTTTTGGGGGAAATTCGTGGAGTTAACAGAATTGCCACCACCTAGTAATATTAGAACATTGGTTGATTATTGCATGATGGGGAAGAGAAAAAGATTAGTAGATTGGTTGGCAGGGAACCTTGCGATTGTTATTCCTTACAGTATATGGCGTATGAGATGTCAAGCAAGGTATGAGGGTAAACATAGGCCTTTTTCCTATGAGTGGGATTATGTTATTCAGAGTATGAACTTTAACATGATGAAGAGACCTTTTCCGATAGATAGAGACAATGAAGTGTATACACGCTTGAGGGAGGCAGGGTTGGAGGAGCCTAGAGTAATGCTGAGACAAATAAAGCTTATGTGGTGGCAGACGCCGGACTTGCACAACCTGAAGATCAACATCACGATTGGGATGAGTAGGGATTGTCATGGCAGGCTGAGAAGATGGGCGGCGGGGATTGTACGGAATCATCGAGCCAACGTGTGCCTTGTTTTTAGAGCTTGGCTTAGGAGTATGGAATACACTCTCGCGTATTTGCAAGCATGCGCCATAGGAATGAAGATTGCACGTGATCACGAGCTGATCATATCCTGTATAGAGGTTGATGATTCATACATCCATGATATTATTTGGCACGATACGAAAGAATCATGGAGGGTGACCCACTTTGTAAGGGAGCTGCGGGAGGAGATGGTCTCGTCTATGATATCTGGATCCTTGGTTCACAAGATCATCAACTCGATACCTCGTGAGTTGGGGAGATGGGGCAGTAGTATGGATGAATTGTTTGTATCATCGGATTTTATGAATATTCCGACCAGGATAAGGGGTATGGCTGCGTTGGAGAAGTGAAGGGTTCCATATGTCGTGTTAAAGAGATCAGATGCATAGGGGAATGGTTACTGCGGTTCGATGTTGTTTCGAAGTCGAGGGGGGTGATGAGTGTAATGTCTGATGATTATGTACACTGGGATATGCTTCACACCTGCGGTTTAATATAAGCAGGAGATGTAATTTTATGATGATTTAGCCCACAAGAGGGGTGTGGGATGAATAAAAGCGACCCCTGGCTTAATTAAAAAAAATGACATGATGAATCAAACATTAAATACATATAGCATTTTCATGCAGATCACGTAATTAAGAACTATATTTCTAGAATCTACAATGATGGTTATCTATACTCTTTTGGTTATTGAACCAATAGAGACATGCAAGTCTTGTTTAATGGGAAAAATGACAAAAGTATATTCACTTGATGAAGTGGGAGAGCGACTGTTCTAATAGGGGTCACATATATTGATGTATATAGACCTTTTAGAGATAATGATAAAGGTAATTACTAGTATCTCATTATATTTACTGATGCTATCATTAGATATAATAATTTGTATTTTATGAAATACAAGTATGAATCTCTTGAAGTGTTCAAGGAGATTGTGAATGAGGTACGTAACCAACTTGGTAAGAATATTACAATACCTCAATATGATGGATGTTGAAATATTTTAACCAAGAGGTTGAGAACCTTCTAGGAAATCATGATAATGTATCATGATGAACTCCACTTGAAACACAATGATATTGTATCATAAGTGTGTATTAGAAAGAAGGAACCACACATTGTTAGTCATGGTGCAATTATTAATAAAATGTAGGTGATCTTTCAATTTCCTTTGGGCACATGCTTTAAACTAAAATAATGTATAGTCTAAAATGGTTCAAAAGACACCATATGAGATATGGCTTGGGAGGTGTCCCAATATTTCCTATATAATGATCAGGATTGAAAGCTTATGTAAAAAAATAGTTACTTGAAAAGCTTTGTCCATAAATCACATAAATGTTATTTTGTTAAATCCCTACTCTTATCCCAATCCAACAACAAAGTTGTTTGTTGATCAGGATGACTATATTCCTGAAGGGTAACTTAGTTCCCAAGGAGTCAGTGGGAGTAAAAATAGAACTTGAAATGTTCAAGACAAATAAGAAAACATTGAACCCAATGAGGTATAAAAGGAACAATGAGAATAAAAAATTGTTGTGGAATCTCAAATTCCTTATTTAACACAAACCTTATAGTTCTAAGTAGAACATGCCTTGAGTTTGAAAGGTTATGATATCTTATGAATCAAAAGGAGGTGATTTGATCATAGATGATGAGTCAAAAACCTACCTAGAAGCTACTGAGGGACCACAGTCTAAGAAATTGCTTGAGGCCATGGGACCAAAAATGGACCCCATGTAAACCAACAAGGTATTACCTTGGTGGATCCACCTGATGGGTTAAAACCCACAGGGTGCAATTGGGTCTTCTGGAAGAAGACCAACATGGAAGGGCAGTTTGGTTGCAAAGAGTTTCAAACAAGTTCAAGGTGTTGAATATGATGAAGTCTTTCACGAGTTACCATGGTAAGATCCATCATGATCATGCTTGCTATAGCATCTCGTTATGACTAATGAGATTTGGCATATGGATGTTAAAACTAAATTCCTTAATTGGAATAATAATGATGATGTGTACATGACACAACCTAAAGGTTTAATAAATTACTTAATGCAAATAAATTCTATAAGCTATAAAGTTCAATCTTTGAATTGAAGAAAGCATCTCAGAGCTAGAATATTCTATTTGACAAGACAGTCAAAGAGTTTGACTTGAGTCAGATTGAAGATGGAATCACTACTACATTTTTGGCCAATAATGGCATTTCTTGTAGGGTCAGTTTTTCCAAATAACTGACCTTACATGTCTACAAAAACACGGGCACCACTTAAGACCTCTTGGGTCAGTTTTTGAAAAATAACCGACCTTGTAGTGTACCTCTATAGGCTCGATTTTCCAAATAACTGACCTTATATGTCTATAAAAAATGCGGGCACCACTTAAGACCACTTGGGTCGGTTTTCTTAAAATAACCAACCTTGTAGTGTATCTCTATAGGGTCAGTTTTCATAAAATATGCGACCTTATAGACAATGGGATTAGAAAATTTATTAAAGTTTCCCGTAGAAAAAATTTGCTCGATTTTGGCTTCGCACCTCGATCTATAGGGTCAGTTTTTCCAAATAACTGACCTTATATGTCTTCAAAAAATGTGGGCACCATTTAAGACCTCTTGGGTCGATTTTCTTAAAAAACTGACTTTACAAGACCTCTGATAATACTTTCTCGATCTATAGGGTCAGTTGTTTCCTTATAACCGACCTTGTAGGGATTCTCAGTTAAATTTTTTTTCGACGAAGTTGAATTTTGAATCCATTTTCTTTTTATGCATGTATAAGTACCTCTAGGGTCGGTTTTTTTCCTTTTAATCGACCTTGTAGGTCCCCTCGGTCGACAAAATTGTCGACCGAAATTAATTTTGGATCTAGTTTGCCTTCACGCATGTATAAGCACCTATGGGGTCAGTTTTTTTCCTTTTAACCGACCTTGTAGGTCCCCTCGGTCGACAAAATTGTCGACCAAATGTAATTTTGGATCCAGTTTGCCTTCGTGCATGTATAAGAACCTCTAGGATCAGTTTTATTCTTTTAACCGACCCTAGAGGTCCCCTCGGTCAACGAATTTCTCGATCGAGGTTCTCTTAGTCGATGACATTCTCGACCGAGTTTGAGTTTGGGTGTTTAGGGTTTTGGATCCAGATTTCCTTCGTGTGTGTATAAGTACCTCTAGGGTCAGTTTTTTCCTTTTAACTAACCTCGTAGGTCCCTCGGTCGACAAAATTGTCGACCGAATTGAATTTTGGATCCAGTTTGCCTTTGTGCATGTATAAGCACCTCTAGGGCTGGATTTTTCCATTTAACCGACCCTAGAGGTCCCCTCGGTTGACGAATTTCTTGACCAAGGTTCTCTCGGTCGACGAAATTCTCAACCGAGTGTGAGTTTGGGTGTTTAGGGTTTTGGATCCAGATTTCCTTCGTGCGTGTATAAGTACCTCTAGGGTCAGTTTTTTCCTTTTAACCGACCTTGTAGGTCCCTCGGTCGATAAAATTGTCGACCGAATTGAATTTTGGATCTAGTTTGCCTGTGCACATGTATAAGCACCTCTAGGGTCGTATTTTTCCATTTAACCGGCCCTAGAGGTCCCCTCGGTCGATGAATTTCTAGACCGAATGACAAAATTCTCGACTGAGTTTGAGTTTGGGTGTTTAGGGTTTTGGATCCAAATTTCCTTCGTGCGTGTATAAGTACCTCTAGGGTTGATTTTTTCCTTTTAACCAACCTTGTAGGTCCCTCGGTCGACAAAATTGTCGAACGAATTAAATTTTGGATCCAGTTTGACTACGCGCATGTATAAGCACCTCTAGGGTCGGATTTTTCTGTTTAACTGACCCTAGAGGTCCCATCGGTCGACGAATTTCTCGACTGAGGTTCTCTCGGTCGATGAAATTCTCGACCGAGTTTGAGTTTGGGTATTTTTAATTTACCTGACACGAGCAACACTTATCTCTTGGGTCACTTTTTTGTTTTAACCGACCCTACAGGTCGGGCCCGGGGCTTGAAGTGGCCCCGACATACTTCTTTCTCTCCCACAAGACCTACCTCTTCTTTCTCTCCCCCGCCGAGACCTACTTCTTTCTCTCCTATTCCACCGAGACCTCCTTCTTCTTTCTCTCCCACGCCACTGAGACCTCCTTCTTCTTTCTCTCCCACGCCACCAAAGATTTCTCTCTCGTTACCATTGTCGTCATCCGACAGAAGAGGAGCTCGGAGTGGAGCACCGTGCTACCAAAGCTTTCTCTCCCATTGCCATTGTCGTCGTCCGAGAGAAGAGGAGCTCGAAGTGGAGCTTGAAGTGGCCGACACCGAAGTGGAGTTCGAATTTCATGCTGCCACGGTCACACAGGTAAGACTTTCTGTTTATATATGTCTATCTATGCCCACCGTGGTACCTCCGCCACGACCAAGGTAGCATCTAGGTCCACTCTCGGTCGAGAATTCATCGACCGAGAGTCCACCTGTGCATGGCGTCCATGTCCACTGTCGGTTGAGAATTCATCGACCAAGAGTGGACATGGACGCCGTGCGCAGGTGGACTCTTAGTCGATGAATTTGTCGATCGAGAGTGCACCTGCGTGCATTTCTTATGACAGTTTTATTGTTTTTCTATTTTATATGATTGGTAACCCAACCAATAATAAAAACATGTATTTTTTCATATGTAATCATTATATAAATTCTAAAAATTAATATGAGATTAGACATGTGTACTTCCAGATTGACACTTTAGGATTTATAGATGAGATCATCGATGCATGATGTTTAACTTAATATATAAATATGACAATAATACATTTATACATGTATCAACTTAGAAACCCATTCAAAATCTACTCATTAGGAGTAAATTTTGGATAGTCCCCGGTCTGGGACTGTTTTTGGATATTTAATCTCACTTAGGATGTAACTGTATAATGTATGTTTAGTTTTGAAGAAAGGTTTATTAGTATTTCCTCATTTGTTCTCTGGGTACATATGTGGGTGGTTATTTGCAATTTACATCGATGTACTTAGAGAACTTAGGGGAAATGTTGCTGAAATTTTCTTCAAAACTAAACATACATTATACAGTTACTAGTGAGATTAAATATTCAAAAATGGGATAGGTGGTACATTTTAGTATAAAAGTAATTAACTTCCTATCAATAAAAACTTACATCTTATAGTATCAATATTAAACACTTAGTTTTATAATTAATTTTAATGTGATATAGAAAATGGATCAAAGTTGGATGTCTATCAAGAACCGTTGCAGTCCAGAGTTTGCTAAAGGTCTTGATGAATTTATCAGATTTACTGAGGAACATAGGAAACTACCTACATATAGGCTATGTTGTCCATGTAAAAATTATAGTAACAATTTCAAAGTTGATACTACTAAGGAAATTAAGAATCATGTCATATGCAATGGGATCATACAAGGTTATAATAAATGGTATTGGCATGGAGAGAAATTGAATTATGGATCAGAAAATGTCGATACTAATAGTTGTGGCATAGAATATATAGATAATGATGATAATGTCAATGATGAATCAATTCAGGATGACTCGATTCAAGATGATATGGTTGATGAGATGCTATGTAGTTGTTGGGATAATGTCATTGATCCACCTTCTTTATTTGCAAACATTGTCCATGATGGTAAAAAACCATTATATAAGGGTTGTACTAAGTTCACAAGGTAGAGTGTTGTGATGTGATTATATACTCTTAAAGCTCAAAACCGATGGTGCGATAAGATTTTTACTTCATTGTTGTCTTTGTTAAAGGAAATTCTTCCTGAAGGTAATGAGCTTCCAATTTCAACATATCAAGCAAAGAAAATAATGTGCCCAATGGGAAAGGAGGCTAAGAAGATTCATGCATGTCCAAATGATTGTGTGTTATTTCAGAAGGACTATAGTAATTTGATAAATTGTCCAAAATGTGGTATGTCAAGGTATAAGACCACAAATTCAGCTAAGGCTAAAAATGGCTCTCCTGCCTAGGTGATGTGGTATCTACCAATAATACAACAATTTCAACGCTTATTTGCTAATACAGAAGATGCACAAAATTTGTCTTGGCATGGGGAGTTAAAGTCCAATGATGATGGCATCCTCCGACATGCATCTGATTCACCACAATGGAAGAAAATTGATTTGTTATACCCTCAATTTGGTAAAGAACCAAGAAACTTAATACTTGGACTCTGTACAAATGGAATGAATCCCTATGGTACATTTGGCATCCAACATAGCACGTGGCCTATTATGATTGTTATATACAATCTTCCTCCTTGATTGCGTATGAAAAATAAGTATATCATGTTGTCAATATTGATATCAGGGCCCAAGCAACCTGGAAATGATATTGATGACCTAATGAAACTATGGGAAGAAGGTGTTATGACATATGATGCTTCACGTAAAGAGATCTTTAGTTTGCGTGCTATGTTGTTTTGCACGATTAATGACTTTCCAGCTTATGGAAATTTGTCTGGATATAGAATAAAAGGATACAAAGCATGTCCTATTTGTGAGGAAAATACTGATTGAATCTGACTAAAACATGGTGGTAAAATTGTATATCTTGGTCATTAGAGATTTCTCCCACCAGTGCATCCTTATCGAAGGCAACACAAAACCTTTAATGGGTCAACTGAGGAACGAAGTGCTCCTAAACCTATACCAGGAAATGTTGTATATGATCGGGTGAAACATATTGTTAATGAATTTGGAAAGAATTCAAGTAGTCGTACTCTCACATGTGACAAATATCTATACAAGAAGAGGTCAATATTCTGGAATCTTCCTTATTGGAGATCTTTGGCAATAAGACACTGCATTGACATCATGCATGTTGAAAAAAATGTTTGTGATAGCATCGTTGGTACGCTATTGAACATACCGGGAAAGACTAAAGACGACATCAAATCTAGAAAAGATTTAGAATTAATGGGTATAAGAAAAGAATTATCAGTGGAGATCAGGGGTAACCGCACATATTTACCACCATCTTGTTACACTTTATCAAAGAAGGAGAAAAAGACTTTCTGTGAGTGCTTGTATAATATTAAGGTTCCACAAAGATACTCTTCTAATATTTGTAGATTGGTATCAAAGAAGGATCTGAAGTTGATAGGCCTCAAATCTCACGATTGTCACACCTTAATGCAACAAATTTTACCTATGGCTATTCGATCTATATTGCTGAAGCATGTAAGGTTTGCAATCACAAGACTCTGTTTCTTCTTCAATGAAATATGCAACAAAGTGATACATCCTGATACTCTCGATAAATTACATAAAGATGTAATTGTTTCCATGTGTCAGCTTGAAATGTACTTTCCTCCTTCATTTTTGATATCATGGTTCATCTTGTAGTACATAATACAAGGGAGGTGAAGACGTTGGGTCCAATTTTCTTACATTGGATGTATCCATTTGAACACTACATGAGTGTTTTTAAAGGTGATGTTCAGAATCATTATCATCCTGAAGGGAGTATTATTGAGGGTTATGTGGCTAGGGAGTTGATGGACTTTTGCAATGATTTTTTGAATTGCAATGAAACTTCTAGCAATATAAAAAATTCCCATCATACTGAATCTTATTGTGGCAAAGGAACTCTGGGAGGACGAGTGAAAGGAATCAGTCATGAGTTGTGGGAACAAGCACATTTGTATATTTTACACAACATCAATGAAGTTAGTAGCTACATCACATAACACAATGATCTTATAAGGAGAAATCATCTGCAATCCAGTTCAATGTGGCTTGCAAGAGAGCATAATTGAACATTTATTAGGTGGTTTGAACAGAATGTCTTTAATCAACTATCTGGAACATCGAATAATGTTGCTGAGAACATAAAATGGCTCGCCTTTAAGCCAAAAATGAATGTCATGTCATATGAAGGTTATGACATAAATAGATTTTTAAACTACACGAAACGTCAAGATGAAAGTAGTGTAGTTCGAAATAGTGGGGTCACTTTTCAAGCTTGTTCATTGTATTTTGCTAGTGCCAAAGATAAAAGATCATGCAAAGATGAGATGTCATATTACGACGTCATTAAGGACATATGAGAATTGGATTATACAAATTTTAGAGTTCCTATCTTTAGGTGTAATTGGGTTGACAACAACAAAGGAGTTTTAGTGGATGAGTTGGGTTTCAAATTGGTGAATTTTGAAAAGATTGGTGAGAAAGATGAGCCATTCATCATGGCAGACCAAGCAAAACAAGTATTCTATATTGATGACCCGACAAATAAAAATTGGTCTTTCATTCTTCATGGGAAAAGACAGTTTACTGTAGATCTTATAAATGAAGAATAATACTACGAAAAGTATGATGATTCCAGCCCATTCTCAGTTGGTTTGCCAAGTGTAAATGTTGAAGATAACACCGATGAATACTATAAACATCAAGACCATTCTGAAGGAATTTTACTTGACTAACAACTCAACCAATACTAGAGGCATGCGTTCTTTGAATTATTTATTTTATTATCATTCAAGCACGTAATCTTTTAAATATACATCATATATCATTCAACCACTTGTGCTTTTGTTATCACTTATGTTTCTTTTATCATGTATACTTGCAGATTCTAAAATGGCAAGTGAAGATGAACATTTTGAGCATGAGCACCATGAGGATGGTAGTGGTGATGCTAAGAAAAGTAGAGGTCCCACACTGATGCGTAGGCTGTAGGAGCTCAAGGCCAAAGGGGAGAAATTGGCAGTCTAGTTTGATGTCACAGGAGCATCTATCGGGGAACATGCTAGTGCTTTCAAGAATTACATAGGGGCGACCATGCGCAGTAAGGTGCCAATAGATATAGAAAATGGGCATGATGTTTCTAATGCCTTAAAAGACCTCCTATGGAAAGCTATATCTGTGAGTGGAAGTGATATTATTTTAATATGTTTTTGTTTATTGATTCTAATTTAGTTTTTCATCTATGGAAACATATCCTTTTTAAGACAACATTATTGCTTCTTTTGCATGTATAGGGTGTTTTTCATCTAAATGAAAAAGATCACAAGAAAAAAGTTCTACAACGTTGTGGTGTACGATGGAGGGCTTTTAAGACATATCTCAAAAGGAAATTTATAGATAATCCTAAACAAAAGAAGAAAGAAACAGATATGTATATTTTTATAGACCCTGAGATGTGGGAAAGATTTGTTGTAGCTAGGAACACAGAAGAGTTTCAGGTAATAAAGATTGTGATGTATTGTATGAATCTTTTATTTTATACAATTAAGGAGGTGAATCTTTTTATATATGTTTTCCAAGTAAGAATTGTAATACCTCATTTTAAATGATCGGGCTATTCACAAGGCCCAAAAGGAAAGATGGGCCAAAAATGTGCATGACCATCGCTTGGGGCCCGATGGTTATGCCTTCCACCGCCAACTACAAGATAATCAACTATCTTATGGAGAAGAGTCTAGTACAACTCAAGATGAGTGTCCACCCCGACACTTGCAGTGGATTGATGCTAGAAAGAATCGAGGAGGTGAAATTATCAACCCTGCAACTAAGGAGGTGGCACAAAAGATGGTAGGTTTATCCCAACTAAGTAAATAGTAACTCCCACAAACTTAGATTTATTTATATCTAATTGATATTGTGACATAATATTTTTATTAACTATGAATAGATTGATCTCCATGAGCAAAGGAAGAAAGGAAAGTTCATCCGAACTGGCCACATGGATGAACTATCATTTGCTCTTGGTACGAAGGAGCATCCTGGCCGTGTTAGGGGATTAGGAGTTGGCATAGGATTCAAGTATTATTTTAGCCATTCACAATCTAAAAGAGGTCGTGCAGGAGGTCTTACACAAGAGGAGGTTGAAGCATTAGTAGTACAGAAAGTAAAAGAAATAATGTCTTCATTTCAACCTACTCAACCTTCTCAACCTATTCATACTGTGTGTCTATCAAGTGATGAGGTAAAAGCCCATGCTCCAATTGTAGAAGGTCATGGGAGCACTCCCAATGACCCACCACAACAATCTACAGTAAGTTTTTGTTCTATATGTTGTGTTATTAGTATGATATATATATACATATATATATATATATATATATAGTTGTAATAGGTATATTGTAACAACCCCACCTCCCGGTAACCCCCAATTAAGGGAGACTGAAAGGTCAGAGCCGTTAACCAATAACCCAGATCAAAGGTTCGACAAATAATCAATAACAATTAATAAACTTTACCTACAAAACTGAAAACTGGTATAAAATAAAACTTTTCTTACCTTTTAAAAATTGGGATTTCTAAAGTTCTATCCATGAAGATGCTAATCTAACTAATCCTCTTGTGCACGTTAATCTTCATTTAATTCCACATATGCCACTTTACTATTTGTTCTTTTCACTTGTACCTAAAATGCCGAAAAACAAAACGTCGGTCAGTAAGAAGCTGGTATGTGGGGGAAACAATAATTGTGCAACTATGTTAACAATGTAGTCACCCAAATCTCATTTAACATCTAAAATTATGTTTTAAGCAATACTACTCAATCCTTGCCTATCCCCTATCTCTGTGTTGTCCCTACATTGGACATTGATACTACCTCTCTCATATGGTAGATCCTTACCCCATGGCCCTACCATATAGGTAGCCAATACCTAGGGTTATGGAGTCGCATGGACCTACCCAAAGGTATCCCAATCCCTGACTCATGATGACTTGATGGTCCTACCCCATTGGTAGCCATGTACTAAGTCATTCAATGACCTGATGGGCCTACCCCATTGGTAGCCATGTACTAGGTCAATCCATTAGGCTACAGAGCAGACTAGGATCTGAGCTAGTAGGCACATTTCTTATGTGATAATCATATTCACATTATAATTTGCATTAATTAAATTCATCCAACAATTAATTCAAGCCACGATGTAAACATCGATAAAATCCTCGGAAAACTAATGCGAGATAATCATAAGCATAACCACATACCTGTCTAGCTGATCAGAGACAGAAATAGTCCAATCAATCAATAGGCAAGCAAGCATTCACTAAGATCCTGAAACAATTATACAATTTCCTTTTATTACTCATGTCATTAAGATCTATCAAATCTAGCTCGCTTCCTAGGGTTTCTAGTCCATTTTTAGGGTTTCCATTACAATTAGGGTTTCCCTTCGTCTTTTACTATTTTAAACCCTAATTTAACGCAATTGATCACAAACCCTAATTATTTCAACATCTAATCCTCAATTTCATATTCAAGGCATAATTTACCATTAAATAAGTCCATTAAGCTTCTTTTCATCAAAGCTACCATTTTTATCCCCTTTAACCCATGATAAAGTCATTATGCTCATTCATCATCAATTTGTAGTTCATTATGCTCTAATACTCATATGAACGTTATTTATCATCAATTCTACCTTGATTCATTAAAAACCCTAATTTCTATATTAAGGTTATTTATCCACAAATTAGGAACTTTAATGCTCAAAATAGCTTATAACCATGAAAACTCAGTTCTATGCATGCAATCGAATAATTAAAGCCATTAGTAGTCCTAATTACCAACATTAGAGTTTCAAGGCCCATTAAAGCCTATTTATGCCCATAAACTCTAACTTAACTAATTATATGCAAAGTTCATCCTTTTTGTTCCTAATGTTCCTTTTTATCATTAACAGACTAGTATCAACTTTAATCATCCATTAAACCCTTATAAATATATTATTCATCTCAAAATAGGGTTCTTTAAACATTAATACATTAAAGTTGACATCCTCCATTAATTTTCGAATTGCAAGAGGAATCAGGCTTCAATTATATTTTTAACGGATTCCTCGTATTTTTTTAAGAAAGTTTCATATTTTATGCATAATCATCCGAGCTATTATTAGGGAGATATGAATTTTGTAAAATTACCTATTTTGGGCCAATGAGGGGCCGCCACGTCGGCCTCCTCCATGCAATACATTGCTGTTTTGAAACTATAACCGAATTACAAGTATGCCCTTGGTGTGGCTACTTGTTTCTTTGCATCTCGGAGGGTATAAAACTCCAATGACCAAGGGGTCATCTTCTTCCTTGGGCTGACGGCCTGCTGCCGCCTTAGCCACGGTTGGGCACCGTTTCTCTCCTTCTCTGGACCCCGACGGTGACCGGGAGTCATCCCTTTAGCTTTGTAGGTTTCTGCCGCCCCTGCAGGTTCTCCAATGCATTGCCGAGGTGGCAGGATTTGAAGCAAATGGACTTACAACTCTGCTGCCACCTGCAGCCACGCTGCGGTCCTTCCTTTCCTTCCCCTAAGGCTCGAGGGCTGCCGCCCATGGCCGCCTGACGTGTATTTTACTACGCGCTTAAACACAAGTATACGCGTCGAGTAATATAGGCCTTGTGAGGCCCGAGTCGAACTCAGGGATACGTGAATTATTGGAGACTTCTACTAACTAATCGCAATCAGCTAGACCGATTAACAAAGTAGGGGTTTTATTGTTCAAATGAAAAATAAAATAAAAATTAAACAAAGAAAACAATCGATTAAAAGTTAATTTAATCAATTCAAAGGGATATCTTTAGGATGGCGGTTTCACCGCGGGTCAACATTGTATTAGGTTTCATATAATTCCTCACACTTCTCTCTCTATCCGGATAGTGGCCTGAAATGAGAATGACCCACTGTCGTGGTGTAATTCACTACTTAGGTTTAGGTTGATTCCACCGTCGTAGTAATCATTCCCCTAAACTAAGCGCATTAAAAATGGTCTCTCAGTTCCCACCATTAATTTTACAACTCCTTTATCAAGGGTTTTATTGATTAATGTAGAATTCGTCTCTTTTCAACCGTTAATCCTTCTGTCGAAGTGATTAAGGGTGTTAAATTATTATTATGGTGATCAAGAATAACAATAGAAATGGAGAAAACGAATCTATACCACGGATTTGAGAGAAAAGTATGAATTATTGATATAAAAATGTCATACAATGCATTCCTGGGCTACTCCCGGTCCTAAAGATTGAGGGTTTTAGCCTCTCATGTTCATCTCACACGAATACATGGTAGAAATTGGGGAATTCATAAGAAAAACGGGAAATAAATGGGAAAACCCCTGAACGGAGAAGAACCGGTGGATCCTTGGCGTAGAACACGAGCTTTCCCCGCCTGTCGGTGGTGGAAATCGTCTTCGACAGCGTCCGAATCACCCGGGATGAGCTTCTCGGCCTCCGTTCTCCTTTCTCCCTCCTTGGCACTCGTGCAATCCAAAAAATGAGATATCCCCTCCTGGGCGGCCGTCATTAGGTATAAGTCCCTAATTAGGTCGTCAAATAACAACAGCCGTCCGATCGAGATCAAAACAGATCTAACGCATATCTGCCGGCGTCGATACCATCGACGCGGGTCGATGGTATCGACCCAGCGGATTAGCGGCAGCTTTCCTTTCTTTTATTCTGAGCGCCTGTGGTGATCTCGATACCATCGACTTGGGCGTCGATGGTATCGACTCCTGTAGCGTCGGTTTTGTCTTCTAGCGACGCTGTAGCTCTCCTTGTGTCGATGGCATCGACTTTGGTCGATGGTATCAACTGCATCTTCGCCATCATCATGAAGTGATCTCGATGCCATCGACTTAGGTGTCGATGGTATCGACTCTGTATTGCTCTTCTCGGCTGACAACCTGTGGCTTGGTCGATGGTATCGACTTCCGTCGATGGTATCGACGGAAGCAAATACTTGTTTTTCCTGAAATTTCACAACAAGACCAAGTAAATCCACACAATTTATAATAAGATGATAAATAATGCTCAAAATAGTAAAACAAAGGGTATTTGATATAATATGATGGCAAAGACCAAATAAAGTGAATTATGCAATATTATCCATAAAAATGAGTAATTAAGGCACAAAACACATATGAAATGGGTCTATAAATGCGACTCAAACTCATCGCATCAAACTCCCCTAAGCTTAAACATTGCTCGCCCTCGAGCAACTAATCCTTAGAATAGGATTGCATATGTCAACTAAAAATCAACACATCACCCCACATTCCACATGACTCCCACTGGACGTTCTCAAACCGGCCTTTCCTAATCACAGAACAGTAATTACCCTACAGGCGACAATAATCATCAATAAAAGAAATTATCCTTCAAACCAATGAACACTATCACATAAGGCAGTTAACATAATAAGGTTTTCCGATTCAGCATTGGTGCATCTTGTGATCGCCTACACTACGTTGCTCGCCCTAACTACCATCTACATAGAAGCAGTTCTCCTGATAAACATGAATGAGGAGAAAATCACAGTGGCCTACCAATCCGAGCAACAGGTGGATGGAATGGGTGATTCATGGAAGAATTTGGAAGTATTACACAGTTTCAAAATGCATAAAACAAAATTCCCTAAATGATGTGAATGCACATTAAAAATGCCCTAATGCCTATAATTGGGTGGAATGATGCATGCACTAACCTTCCACCTCAAAAAGAGATAGAAATCTAATTAAGCCACATCATGTACTCAATTTCCTTGTTATGCAAGTGATATCATGTTCCTTTCTCCCTCTTATTCCATTTCCTTCTAAATTCTCTGATTTTTTTTTCTTTTTTTCAATTTTTTTTTCAGATTTTCAGAATTTTTTTTCTTAGCCCACATATCCATAATTACTTAGAGATACATGTGTTAGGCTATTTTCTTCATGATTGAAAATCTTTGTACTATTTCGAGGGTATGGAACAATTTAGATCACTTTTTAAGACAACCTGAGGTACATGGTGTACTTATGCGTGAAAATCATGAAAGTTATGAGTGCAACTACATGACATGCACCTAAAGGTAATGTGCATGAATCACTATACATTTTTTTCCGTTTTATGCAAAAGTATGAAAATAACAATGCAAATCCTATCTACATGCTATGCACGCAAGAAGGAATTAAAACTGTACTTTACTTCCAATTCTTTGGTAGATTATGGAAAAAAATGAAGTGGAATGATCACAAGATTAAGTTACTGAACCTTAGAAAAATATCATGTGTCCCTCCTTACTGACATGTGTGGTAGTTCAAAGGGTTCTTTCTCTTATATCCAATTAAGGTCTCATTACCATTTGATTAGGTTAGGCTCAAACAACCGTTACTATCCACTTTTCATGAGTCAATGGGGGTGTGGGTGTGACATATTGCTTTAGAGTTGACATAATCAATCATTTTCATAGGACAAGTTTCCCAAGGACAACCAAGTTAAGCTATCCAAAAGACATAGAAATTTTTAAATTCCCTTAAATTTCCCATGAAAACAGCGAGATGACAATTTTTAAGACATCCACGATTACACTAGATAGATGTGGATCCTAAACAAACTAAAATTGCAAGAACAAATAACAAAGCAAAAACTAAAAACAACTAAAGAAAAGATAAAAGATAGAGCTGTTCCAGCCACCCCCCTAAGCTTGAATTCGACTATGGCCTCATAGTCAAAAACCAACTTAAGGGTGGAACAGTGATACCCTGATCAATCTTGCGGAGGTGGTGGTGGGTATTGCGGTGCCGTAGGATCCCAAGACGGGTACTCCCCCTGGAAGCTTGGATCATATTGGGTCCTCGGCGGAGGCTGTGGATATTCTCCAAAGTAGTCTTGACTCCAGTAATGGTCGAAGAAGGGCTCCTGTTGCGTCTCTATCCGCTGCAACCGGGTGTGCATTTGCTCTTGGTTGGCGAGGATGAGCCGCTCGTTCTCGAACATAGCCCGTTGGTTGTCAAGTACCCGGCTCGTAGTCTCATGAATGCCGGTATACATACCCATGTGCTGCTGCTGAGTCTGCTGGATGTCCTGCAGCATGGTGTACATCCCCTGCATGGAATAGGGATCCTCGGTTGGCTGCTCGTACTGTGGTGATGGCGGCGGGGGCTGAGATGATGAAGATGGACCCGGATGCATCCTAGGACGCTTCCGTGGTGCCACACGTGCTCGAAGAGGTGTGAAAGCCTCCTCTTCCTCTGCAGCCTCGCATTCTTGCCCATCACCTCCGCCTTCTTCCTCGGAGGACTCGATGGCTATGATTGGCCACCGGAAGTGCTGCTTGCCCTCTATGTTGAAGACGTCGTCCGGTAGGGAGCTCTCCTGATAAGCTTGGTTGACGTGGCAATGAGCGTACGCCAACCCGTCCCGGAGAAGAATGAGGTTTGAACGGTGCAAGTGTTGCATGTTAACCTTGCTTCTCGTAAAGATCGGAGTCATGGACTGAAGGTTCAGCCCCAAGTAAAGTGCCAACTTGGTGACAAGACCACCAAAATGGATTGGAGCCTTCCTTGTGCTCCTCTTCACCGCCAGGACGCGCTGTAACCAGAACGCCCCCCAGTTGCATGGTTGACGCTTCAGGAGTGCGTAAATGAAGAACAAGTCACTCTCTTGAAACTTGCTCAAAGCAAGATCACTTCGAGCGAAGAATGTCAAGCTCAACATCCTATGCAAGACCCGGATGAACGGGTGCTCAAAATCTGCTACCGCTGCATTGTGGTAGCTCACGGTCTTCCCCGCCGGTACTGTAACTAGCTCGGAGAAGATCTTTGCATAGTCGGTGTGGGAGTCCGGCCTTCGGTGATCATGTGGAGAGTGGATCCAGTTGAAGATTTGATTGAACTGGACCAGTGTGAGATTGTAATTGTTGTTGAAGAGTCGGAAGGACACCCTTCCCTTGATCCATTCCCGGTCCGATGCTACCACGTCGTTTGGTACGACGCAGACGTCGAGAGACGCCATGAACTCCGCCACCAGTTCCTTGTAGGTGGGCCATTCGCCGAAAAATGGCTGCTCATCCGCATGGTACTGCAGCTCGTCAGGGCATAGGATTTTGTTGGTGAGGCGTGCTTGTCCATGAAGCACATAGGCCAGGTTGGCCTCGAATCCCAACTCCTGGATCATGTCCCGGTCCACATACCGGGTTGGCTCAAACTTTCGCTTCATTATCTCCTCGTAGACCTTCCTCACATCCATGTTGGCATGAATTAGGCGTGGACGAGGGATGGAAGCGGTTGGGGGAGGAACGAACTCCTCGATCTCCATAGGGTGTGCGCTTGAGGACGACGCTCTGGCGGCGTGCACCATGGTTGCGAGAAGATGGGATTAGAAGAAAAGAGCTCGGTGAAGATGGAGAAGAAATTCTCTGCTCGATGAAGATCTCCGCTCGATGACGCTTCTCTTCAGTCTTGGAGGGCTCGGAGGAGTGCTCGGCGCAAAGGAGGATACTTGCTCTGAAGGTGTGACGTCAAATGACGTTGCAAGTCCCCTTAAATAGGCTTGATCGGCGCCCCTGTTGACCCGTCGATACCATCGACGCGGGTCGATGGTATCGACACATCTCGCGGGTATCCGCCTCCCTCGCGAGTATCGACGGCTGACGTTTGCTGGATCGAGAAACCCAGATTGCTGACGGGTCGATACCATCGACGGAATTCGATGGTATCGACGCAACACCCGGATCGCTGACGTGGCTGTTGCGATCGTCGTCGATGTCTGTGTGCGGATCAGTGACATGTCCGTCGATACCATCGACGGATGTCGATGGTATCGACTTGCTTTTATTGCGACACTGCCGTTGTGTTGCATTCAACCTGTGATGATGTCGATACCATCGATGAGGCCGTCGATGATATCGAGTTGACTGAGCAAAATTCATCTGAATATCTCCAGAGATCTCGATGGTATCGACTGGGGTGTCGATACCATCGACACTTTTATTGCGACCTGCCTGTGACCATGTCGATACCATCGACGGGGGTGTCGATAGTATCGACGCAGTGCAATTTTTGCTGGTGTCAACCTGAACCCATGTCGATACCATCGACGAGTGTGTCGATGGTATCGACCCTGCCTGTGCCTGCACATTCAATCAAACGGATCAAGTTATCATTTTTAAACTAAAATTTAAACGAAATAAAAGCAATCTATGACTAAAATTAAACTATCCTAATGTACCGATGGTTGGGTTGCCTCCCAACAAGCGCCCTTGTTTAGCGTCTTAGGCTAGACGTCTTCCTTCATCTCATTCATGCTCAAGTGAAATGAGTTTGACCTCATTCACTTTACTCTTGTAATTCTCACCAAAATACAACTTCAAGCATTGCCCGTTCACCAAGAACGTGGCATTTCCATCACGCACGAGAATCGCTCCGTGCGGTCTCACTTCTTCCACCTCGAAGGGTCCACTCCATCGGGATTTCAGCTTCCCGGGATGCAGTTTTAGACGGGAGTTGAACAATAGAACGCTATCTCCCTTCTTGAACGTTCGCATCTCAATATGGCGATCGTGGATCAGCTTTGTGCGCTCTTTGTAGATGCGGGCATTCTCATATGCCGTCATGCGTAGCTCATCCAATTCATTCAATTCAAACATCCTTTTTCTCCCGGCCTCATCATAGCGTAAGTTCAGCCTTCTTAGCGCCCAATGGGCCTTGTGCTCCAGCTCCACCGGAAGATGGCAAGCCCGGCCGTACGCCAACCTAAAAGGCGTGGTGCCTATAGGTGTTTTGTACGCCGTTCGATAAGCCCAAAGCGCGTCCGGTAGAAATACGCTCCAATTCTTCCTTGTGGATGCTACGGTCCTTTCTAAAATCTTCTTGATTTCTCTATTTGATACCTCCACTTGTCCTTGCGTCTGTGGATGATATGGGGTGCCGATGTTGTGCTTGACCCCATATTTCTTTAAAAGTGTCGCAAATTTTTGATTTCGAAAATGTGTGCCTCCGTCACTTATGATCATTCGGGGAATCCCGAACCTGCAGAAAATGTTCTCTTTGACAAACCTGCACACTACATTCGAATCATTAGTCCTTGTGGGGATTGCCTCCACCCACTTCGACACATAATCTACAGCAAGTAAGATATAAAGATTTGAATTCGAGGACACAAAGGGTCCCATGAAGTCAATGCCCCATAAATCAAATACCTTAACTTCCTGAAATACATTCAGGGGCATTTCTTGTCTCCTTGAGATGTTACCTGCACGCTGGCACGGGTCACATTGCCTAACAAAAGCATAGGCATCCCGGAACAAAGTGGGCCAATAAAGGCCGCTTTCCAACACCTTGGCTGCTGTCCGTGAGCTAGCATGGTGTCCTCCTGTAGGCGAAGCATGACAGTGGTGGAGAACACTCTCGTACTCCACCTCCGGCACGCACCTGTGAAGAATACCATCCCTGCACTGCTTCAAGAGAATCGGGTCATCCCAAAAATAATATCTCAATGAATGAAAGAATTTCTTTTTCTCTTGATAGGACCAATCCTCTCGGATGATCCCGCAAGCCAAATAATTCACAATTTCCGCAAACCATGGTTCTTTAGAATCAATTTTTAAAAGTTGTTCATCGGGAAAGGTCTCGGTAATGGGTATGTGCAAACCTTGTTCATCAACCCTCTCTAACCTAGACAAGTGGTCAGCCACCACATTTTCAATTCCCGACTTGTCCTTGATTTCAATATCGAATTCTTGTAGGAGCGAAATCCACCTAATTAGTCTAGGCTTCGCATCCTTCTTCTCCATCAAATACTTTATTGCAGCGTGATCAGTCCACACAACCACCTTAGAACCCACTAAGTACTGCCAAAATTTTTCAAAGGCGAACACAACGGCCAGTAACTCCTTTTCCGTGGTTGTGTAGTTCAATTGAGCATCATTAAGTGTTTTTGAGGCGTAGAAAATCACAGCAGGCTTGTTATCTACCCTTTGCCCCAAAACAGCTCCCACAGCATAATCAGACGCATCACACATCAACTCGAATGGCTTTGTCCAATCCGGCGTTTGAACAACCAGAGCTGAAATCAACTTTTCCTTCAAAACCTCGAATGCGTGAAGACATTTCTCATTGAAATCAAAAAGTGCGTCTTTTTCCAACAATTCCGATAATGGCTTTGCGATTTTTGAAAAATCCTTGATAAATCGCCGATAAAACTCGGCGTGTCCTAAAAAGCTTCTCACCCCTTTTACAGAATTTGGTGGGGGTAGCTTAGAAATCACCTCAATTTTTACGGGGTCTACCTCAAGACCCTTGCTAGACACCTTGTGTCCTAGCACAATTCCTTCCGTCACCATCATGTGACATTTCTCCCAATTGAGGACCAAGTGTGTGTCCTCGCACCACTGCAATACCTTATCTAAGTTATAAAGGCATTCATCAAAAGATGCTCCATACACCGAGAAGTCGTCCATGAACACTTCAAGACACCGCTCTACCATGTCAGAGAATATGGCGAGCATGCAGCGTTGAAAAGTCGCCGACGCATTGCATAAACCGAACGGCATACGGCGGTAAGCAAACGTCCCATAGGGACATGTAAACGTAGACTTCTCTTGATCCAAAGGATCAATAGAAATCTGGTTGTACCCCGAATAGTCATCTAGAAAACAAAAATGCGACCGACCAGCTAGACGTTCCAAAATCTGATCGATAAATGGCAATGGAAAATGATCTTTAAGAGTTGCGGCATTCAATCGGCGGTAGTCAATGCAAACACGCCACCCGGTTACCAATCAGGTGGTGACAGGTTCATTCAAAAGGTTTGTAGTGACAGTGATTCCCCCCTTTTTAGGGACTACCTGTGTGGGACTCACCCACGTTGAATCGGATATGGCATAAATGATCCCTGCAGCAAGAAGCTTTATGACTTCCTTCTTGACAACCTCCATCATGCTTGGATTTAGACGTCTTTGAGGCTGTATGACTGGCTTGGCTCCCTCTTCGAGCCGAATCTTGTGTTGGCAAAGTGTAGGGGAGATCCCCTTGATGTCCGCCACAGACCACCCAAAAGCTCCACGGTGGTTCTTGAGCACTATCAGTAGTTGCTCCTCCTCATCCGCACTCAAGTATGCAGATACAATCACTGGTAACTTGTCCTCCTCAGCTAGAAAGACGTACTTTAGATGCGGGGGCAATGGCTTCAACTCCAGATCAGGTGGGCAAATAAGAGATGATTGTAGCGGTGGGGGCAGTGTACCCAAATCTTCATAGTGCCTCGTGTAGAAACATGGAAGCATTTGAAGCATTTTGGCGCACTCCTTGAGTGAAGTACTCCGCATCCAATCATAAGTGACATTTAACAAACACGCCTCCAAAGGCAGTTCCGGATATGCTTCGGAAACAGAAGTAATAATCGCATCATCCTCCCATGAATGTGGAATGTCCTCATTCTCATCATTTGGAAACCCAACAGCCTTGCATAAAGAGACAACTTTAGTTTGCTCCATAAGGTCCACTGCTAGGGTCCCATTATCTATCCTGCTCATCACATGAGCCATATCCAAAAATGGCTTCCCAAGACAAAGTGAAATATTTTGTTCCACATGCTTAACCATGTTGCACTGTGCTTTTGCTTTATTAGATGCATTGCCATTGGGCATGACCATCTCAAAGTGATCATCCGCAATGCCCAAGGTCAAGCGACCTCTCCCCATCTCCAAGATCATATCAGCTGTAGCTTGGAATGGGCGACCAAGTAGTAACTCATTGCCGTGCTCGTCCTGCATTTCCATAACGACAAAATCAGCCGGAAAAACAAAGTGGTCTACCTTTACCAAAACATCCTCACAGATTCCATACAGTTTCACCACAGAATTATCGGCCAATTGGATGGTCATGTTACTTGGCCTCGACTCTTTCAATCCAAGTTTCTTGAATGTAGAAAGGGGCATCAGATTTATGCTTGCCCCGGAATCACAAAGTGCCTCGCCAAATTTGAACTTCCCGATAAAGCAAGAAATATTGAAACAACCGGGATCCTGTCTCTTTGGCGGCAAAGTGCCCATAATAAAAGCACTCACTTGCTCCTTCAATACCACGACCTCAGTGTCGGGTATCTTCCTCTTCTTGGTGATTACATCTTTGAGAAACTTCCCATAAGACGGGATTTGTTCAATCGCCTCTAGCAAAGGAATATTCACTGATAACTTCCTAAAGCTGTCCAGAAATTTCTTAAACTGTGCATCCACCTTTCTTGCCTTTGCACTATTGGGATATGGGACCGGAACAGTATGTGCCCTTTGATGAGGTGGCACATAGGGAGTTAATTTCTGCAGTTCCTCCTCAGTGGCTTGTTCTTCCTTACCATCTTCAGCTATGTCTTCAGTTTGCTCTATGACAGGTGCGGGCTGCTCTTTGACTGTTGCTTCTTCAACTGTGTCCTGCGGTGTGCTTGTGTCATCCACCCTTGGATTTAACACTTTCTTACCGCTCCTCAATAAGATGGCCTTGGCCTGTTGGTTTCCCCCGGGAACATTGGTGTTCCCCGGAAAACCCGGATGTGCCGGCTTCTTCAAGCTTGCAATCTCGGCTGCCATCTGCGCCATGGAAGTCTCTATAGTTCTCATTTGAGCCCCGTGGCTCTGCAAAGTCTGCCCAAACTGGTTCATAAATTCACCCTGTTGCTTGATTTGTTGCCCAAAAGTGTTCATCAACTCTTGATTTTGCTTGATGACTTGATTGAGCAACTCCGTGCTCTTGTCCTCCGTGACCGGTGCAGGCTTGGCGTCCGGATCCTGCAGAAAATTGTTTGGATCCTTCCATGAAAATTTCTTATCCTTCCTCCATGAATAATCGTTGTTCCTGTACCCCTGCTGTTGCCTCATATACTTGACCTGAGCCTCATCCTCGGACACATTGTCTTCCTTCTGCAGCAACCTCTTTGCGAGAAGATCCATCTTCTCGTTCAGCTCTCTCATTGCCTTTGACTCACTGGCAACTCTTTCTTGCTCAACTGGGCCTCATTCTCTTTTTCCCCAAGATTGCTTTCGTGCCATATTCTTCAGTATTTCCCAGCATCTTGTATCGGTGTTATTTAAGAAAAATCCGGAACCAGCCGAGTCCAAATTGCTTCTATCATGCTCGGAGAGAGCAAAGTAGAAGATCTTCACTTGGGTTTCCTTGTCCAGTCCATGATGTGGACATCTCCTCAACATGACCTGGAATCGCTCCCAAGTCTCAGAATAAGTTTCACCCGCCTGTTGGGTGAAATTATGAATCTTCCTGATCATATCATTTGTCTTCTCAGGAGGGAAGAACCTCTCGAAGAAAACCTCCACCATGTGATCCCATGATTCAACAAACTCGTCGTCGAGGTTATGAAGCCACTCTCTTGCCACTCCAACCAAGGAACTCGGGAATAACTTGAGGTAGAGCACATCCTGTGGAAATCGATCTATCTTCACCATATCACAGTTCTCCACGAACTAGCTGATGTGGGCCACTGGGTCTTCATTTTTCAATCTGTGAAATGCGTTTGATTTAACCAGGTTAATCAATGTTGGATCGATCTTGTAGGTTGGAATGTTTAGCCCATGTTTCTTTATAGGCCCCTTTGATGCCGAGGAACAAGACGCCTTGATCTTCTCCCATATTGTCTGTGCTTCAGCCATTGCTTCTTCTTGTTCTTTTTCAGATTCAGAATTTAGATCACTTTGGTGTTCCTCCTCGTAGTAGTCCTCGTCCTCTGGTCCCGCAGATGGAACCTCAGGTGTGCGATTCACGTAGTCTCGACTACGTGTGTGCACCATGCAAAGTACCTGAAATATGGAAATAGGGGTTCAGTACAATGCTTTGAACGAGTCAACACAATTATAGAGAAATAAAGGAATTTTTGAAATTGTTTTAAAATAAAATAAAAAAAAATGTGGCCTAGAGTGGCCGCTCTTAGCACTCAAAGTGCCAATAATTCGCCGTATCCCCGGCAACGGCGCCAAAAACTTGACGTGTATTTTACTACGCGCTTAAACGCAAGTATACGCGTCGAGTAATATAGGCCTTGTGAGGCCCGAGTCGAACTCAGGGATACGTGAATTATTGGAGACTTCTACTAACTAATCGCAATCAGCTAGACCGATTAACAAAGTAGGGGTTTTATTGTTCAAATTAAAAAGAAAATAAAATTAAACAAAGAAAACAATCGATTAAAAGTTAATTTAATCAATTCAAAGGGATATCTTTAGGATGGCAGTTTCACCGTGGGTCAACATTGTATTAGGTTTCATATAATTCCTCACACTTCTCTCTCTATCCGGATAGTGGCGTGAAATGAGAATTACCCACTGTCGTGGTGTAATTCACTACTTAGGTTTAGGTTGATTCCACCGTCGTAGTAATCATTCCCCTAAACTAAGCGCATTAAAAACGGTCTCTCAGTTCCCACCATTAATTTTACAACTCCTTTGTCAAGGGTTTTATTGATTAATGTAGAATTCGTCTCTTTTCAACTGTTAATCCTTCTGTCGAAGTGATTAAGGGTGTTAAATTATTATTATGGTGATCAAGCATAACAATAGAAATGGAGAAAACGAATCTATACCATGGATTTGAGAGAAAAGTATGAATTATTGATATAAAAATGTCATACAATGCATTCCCGGTCCTAAAGATTGAGGGTTTTAGCCTCTCATGTTCATCTCACACAAATACATGGTAGAAATTGGGGAATTCATAAGAAAAATGGGAAATAAATGGGAAAACCCCTGAACGGAGAAGAACCGGTGGATCCTTGGTGTAGAACACGAGCTTTCCCCGCCTGTCGGTGGTGGAAATCGTCTTCGGCAGCATCCGAATCACCCGGGATGAGCTTCTCGGCCTCCGTTCTCCTTTCTCCCTCCTTGGCACTCGTGCAATCCAAAAAATGAGATATCCCCTCCTGGGCGGCCGTCATTAGGTATAAGTCCCTAATTAGGTCGTCAAATAACAACAGCCGTCCGATCGAGATCAAAACAGATCTAACGCATATCTGCCGGCGTCAATACCATCGACGCGGGTCGATGGTATCGACCCAGTGGATTAGCGGCAGCTTTCCTTTCTTTTATTCTGAGCGCCTGTGATGATCTCGATACCATCGACTTGGGCGTCGATGGTATCGACTCCTGTAGCGTCGGTTTTGTCTTCTAGCGATGCTGTAGCTCTCCCTGTGTCGATGGCATCGACTTTGGTCGATGGTATCGACTGCATCTTCGCCAGCATCATGAAGTGATCTCGATGCCATCGACTTAGGTGTCGATGGTATCGACTCTGTATTGCTCTTCTCGGCTGACAACCTGTGGCTTGGTCGATGGTATCGACTTCCGTCGATGGTATCGACGGAAGCAAATACTTGTTTTTCCTGAAATTTCACAACAAGACCAAGTAAATCCACACAATTTATAATAAGATGATAAATAATGCTCAAAATAGTAAAACAAAGGGGATTTGATATAATATGATGGCAAAGACCAAATAAAGTGAATTATGCAATATTATCCATAAAAATGAGTAATTAAGGCACAAAACACATATGAAATGGGTCTATAAATGCGACTCAAACTCATCGCATCACCGCCGCAACCTCTAAGAACCTTGGCGCACACAAGGCGCCCCCAAGTCGCGACCACCAAGGCCATCCTCGAGTTAGAAACAGAACACGATTGCTGTTTCATTTGCAGTAGTTTGCAGACTTACGGATGGCGTTTCTTGAATATGTCAGTGTAACTTTGGTGGTCGGTTCTTCGTGGTTGGTCGGGGACGTCTCCTGCCTCAAGCAAGACCATAAACATCCCCCTGTCGCTCCAAGGATAGGGTCTTACCCTCAAGGTTAGGGTTAGCATGGAAAGAAGAAGGTGGAAAGGTTGTTTTGCGTGGGATCTCTCTCTGGACCTCGACCAGGGATTTACCCCTTTATATAGGGTGGTATATGTGCCCTAGATCGCTTGCCCATAAAGCAACCAAGGCTTCTCCTTATAGGAAAGGGATTTTCCTTACTTTAGATGTATCCTTTTCTCTCTCTTCATGTACTTGTTCATTTGATTTTAGGAATTCAAAATTCCTCTCTCCTAATCTCTTTATTCTTGCTTCTCAATCCATAGGCACGAATTTCTATTTCTTTTAATAGAAATTACTTCCTTTTTAGCAATACCGCATAATCCATTAATAATGTATGCACATTATATTCTTATTTTTTATAGGTATTTTTTCTTTCCTCTTTCTTCATTGGGACTCCTTTGATCCCAAGAAACTCTATTATTTCGAAATCCTTTTTATTGGATACTCATTACCCTTCTAGATGCATCTAAATGCATTATTCTTCATTATTTCCCATTATATTGTTTATTTCTTATTAAAATAGCTATTTTTGAGGATTTCTTCTTTATTTATCTTTTATTTTCCTCATTGGTATTCCTTTTATCATTAGGAATCCTTGGGATACGAAAATCCACCAAGGATAACTCAATTATACCTCTTTCCCCCATATTTTCCACATTTTATCATTATTTTCAATTTATTTCTTAATAACAAAATACTTAATTGATCTTTTCTTTTCTTATTGCATCATTTTTACAACTTTAAACTCCTTGGAACCCAAGGAATCCAAGAGGCACGAAATCCAACTTTAGATTATATTCTTTTGCCTTCTGGAGGTTTCCACACCTTTCTTTTCTCAAAAACTTAATTATTCATTTACTAATTGAATTTCCTTGTTATTGGGCCCAATAGACAATAAAGCCCACCAAGCAATCATCAAGGCTATTGTAATGAAATTCATGTATTCAATCAAAATACATCATTATTTGTTCATTTATCTTTAATATGAGAAATTACATTTCTCAGCAAATGAACCCAAAATTGGGGTTGTAACATCCTTCCCCTCTTATAAGAATTTTATCCTCAAAATTCCATCGAGCAAGCAAACAAACATGATAATCCTTTCTTATGTCCATCATGGCTCCCATGTGGCTTCACCCTTTCCATGGCACTTCCCAAGAACCTTCATCATCTCATATTCTTCCATCTGAGTTCTTTCTTACCTCGGTATTTCATACCCTCATAGGTGACTCAGGACTTTTCAGCCTCTCAAATAGCTGAATAGGTTCAGGGCTCAGCACATGGCTTGGGTACCTCACATAGTGCTCTTGATCGGACTCATGGAGCACATTACAAATCATGTTATCCTGAGGGGTAAGGCTAAGCACAACCTTCTCCACCAATCCATCTCAAATGGACCCATATATCGGGGACTCAACTTTCTCAGTTGTAGCTCAGAGGGGTCGGATTTTCACATTATATTCTCCCACAGTGAACTGCATGTTAGTCTTCTTTGCATCATCTCGTGACTCATGTCACCCTTGGGCTCTCTCTCAGCCATTGTACGATCAAGCGACTTCATCTGCACACACTGTGGTTCTTTTCTGACCTTCGTGAGGCCTCCTTCACCAACATCATCATAATGAAGTGGTGACCGACACAACCTCCTTATAGAACTTCTTGCATTCTGATAAAGGCTATGGTGGCTAACGTCACATCTTAAGAACTATCTCTTGATATCACCCTGAACAAGCACACATGCTCTCATCAGACCTACTAGTCTAGATCATACTAACCATTAGTTAGGGTGGTGATAAACTGTACTAACATCAAGTTCTTCATGTACCTACTTCCATCTTATGGAAGTGAACCTTTAGATCATACTTAAGAACTTTTGAACTCACATCATGGTGTAGTTGAACCATCTCTCTAGTTCAACCCGGTCTTTCCCTTGACAATACTCTTTCTTTCTCATGTCATCTAGGTAAGGCGATCTACCATAACCCATATTGTATCATGACTTTCCTTGGTCAAGGGGAGACCTTCCACATCATCCACAGTGATGAACTCCCATTCCCTCTCAGGGAATCTTTTATCCTCTATATTTATACACTGGGTTACTGGTGTTCGTCCTTCGCCTCCTAGCTTGCATGGCCACATGCTACATGCAACTTTGTTTTAAGCATCCAAAGTGCTACTATCACTTACTATCTTTGTAGTTTCACGATGTGTGGTGATCTTAAAATCATGATTTCCTATATATCATGATTCCTCAAGATCGATTCCTCAGAAACCCTAAACCACTCTCATCAGGGTTTTATTACCTTCCTATCCAAAGAAGTGTATCTGAGGTTCTACAACCATCCTTGTAACACATCAAGGACTAAGCTGGCCAACCAAACAACCATTAGATTGATTAACCTCTATTGATACATCTGGGTGTCAGCCAAACTTATCTCTTTTCCTCAACTTAAGGTTATCCTAGCAACCTCAACTTCTTCTAGCTTCTAGATAAACTAGGCAACTATAACTCAACTAGAGCATTCATTACCACCTTTCATCCTCCATGTATTATACTTATCATCTCATCTCAAACTGTAAGTTTATCTTCATCAAGAAACTCTGAGCTCATCCACCTGGTGATCAAAACCAACCTTGTATAACTTGCAAATTCTACAAAGCTTCTACTAGGAACATCCTTACAAGGTGATTATCTTAATACTTTTATCATTTGTACATGTCTATGGATCATTCACTCCACCAGGGCACATTATCATCTCTTTCCTCATTCCTTCTAGCAACGTTCCAACTCACATCATCTTTACCCTTGGTGTATGGAATGCGTACTGTCCTATCTCTCACTCCCATAACAATAAGAAATAAGCATTTGGTGGCCGTCCAAATACAAAGTTCTTCCTATCCAAGAGTAGAGATGGTACAACCCACATTTCCAGTACACCTTCAAATCTAAGTTGAAACGCGCAACTTATGTCTCTACATTACAAGCATCATGATATCAAAGTTACTTCCATGGAAAACTGGTCTTGAACCTACTTGGGTCACCACACAATCCTTGGTCATCTCCTCTAGGTCTATAGGGTGCTGACACTTTTGGGGTCATCCCTTTTCCCTTATGCATCCAGAGAGTGCCCTACTCATCTGCCCTTTGGGTCCCATGAGTTCATGAAGGTGATCAATCTCCTAACCCATGGCCCTCAGACAATGATAGTTGTTACCTCCCGACCCTATGGTCATGTGCAACTAGGGAATTAGGCAACTCCTACTTCCATCGGTCTTATCCCTACCCGACCCTAGGATAGACTTAGGATTATATCATAGTACATGTTCAACTTAGAACCTTACCCAATCCTTCATCTTCCCTCTCTGCATTCTTGGGTTGTCTTTCATCCTTTCTCATGGATCATGGTGACCGGCCTACCTTGGTCAGGCCCCATACCGGTTACCTCCATGGTAACACCTCCACATGCACATAGAGATGGTTATCTATGAGTCTATAGGTTCATTCTCATGCCATGTACTCTTCACTTAGCTTCTCAAGATTCTCTGAAACCTCAACAAAACTGGTATACACCCTACAAAAGGGTCCCTCTCCCAGGATGGGAGGAAACTACAACTCTTGACAACAAGGTCACAACCGTCCTTAGGGTTTACATTCACATGATCATGCCTAACCCAGCAGCTACTAAGGCACAAGAAGATCACCTATTAAACCATGCTAGGTCATACTTATTATCTTTCCTCAATATTAGGTCAAATTAGTTATGAGGGGTTCATAAAACCTACCTTTAACTTAAGGGGTTTCCTTTTCCTCTACACATGAGGAGTACCATGCTCAAAACTATAGAGACTCAAATCACATCACGAGCATCAAGTACACCACTTCCCATCATAGGCCTAGGAACCCTAGGTTCTCCTTCGGGTATCCGACTGCATGCTCAATCTCTTAATCATGAATCAAGCATGTCTAAGGTATGTCATGTACTCACATGATCCTTTTATATGAGCAACACCTCAGAGTTGAGTCCTCCTCAAGGACAACCAACTAGGTATAAAGCCTCACAACTGGTTACTTGAACCTCCTCAGGGTCTAAGGCACTCTTTGTCTCATCTCAGTAGGTAAACTCCTATACCATAGGCACATAGGTTCCATAAGCATCATCCTCTCTTTAGGGTTTGGTTCCCCTAAGGCCATCAAGATATTATCATCCTCCATGGATCAAGCACGAGGAAAACACTATCATCCACTTAGGTCGCATCATCCTCAACCTTCCGTTGTTCCTCGTGTCTTGGAATCTAAGCTTCCAACACTCTTAATTGAGTCCTACTTTCTCTCTCTAGAGCTAACTCCACATCCAGCCATACTACTAGAGGTTCTCTCTCCATGAAGGATCAAGCTCACAGGCATACCTCTACGTTGGTGAAGCCTATGCTCAACCTTATGTTTGCTCATGATTATCCATAGCCCCTTATGCTTATCTCATAAGCCATCCATCCTGTCCTTCTGGCCTCAGTTTAAACTTATTGCTTGTACTATTGATGTACTCTAGGTGCAAGCTATATCCTACTTGCAACAACCCATAAGGTTTCTATAGGTTCTTCTCTAACCTCATCCATGAAGGAGCTATCCTTCGCTCAAACATGCACGAGCCTTCCCAGGGTTGGGTCACCAAAGGTACTAGGTTATTCAACCTCTCATGGCTCGTAAGGCAATCCCAAGGCATATCTGACCAAACATTTGGTCAACCATGACATCTAACTCATCATGTCATCTCTCTCTCTAACCTTAACTTAGGGTTAGGGTTAACATCATCCTTAGAGGATGTGCTAGGTCTCTATTTTTAATGGAAATTTCTACCTCTAAGACTAACTTTCTCTAATCTTCCTCCTGACAAGTAGGTCTAGCCTCAGGTCTCTCCTGAGGGCAATGACAACTCGTGTCATACGACCTAAGCATGTATCTATTCCTTTATGCTTACTCTATTAAGCTTATGTCCATGACATCTTATTTACATGCTTTTTATTAATTTTGTGGAGGATTCCTTAATCCTTATCAACCTTACCCATACCTCAAGAGGGTGAGGAAAAGAGAGAAAACCTTAATCCTTAAGGTCCTTAATAAAATTTGAGTTGAGAAAGGATGAACAAGATGAGAGAGTCCTAAAGGTATCTTATTTCGAGTCATATCCTAAGACGTCAGCCAGGCAGTCACACAATTCGGGAGTCCTCGTATTCTGACTAGCGGTGCGGAGGAAAATATTGCCAGCCCCCGAACGTGATCCTTTTCTAGACACCTCAATCTTTCAGACAATCCCCTGATAACTCCCTCAGTTCTATGGAATTTGTAAAGTTTAATAATTATTAATGATTAAATGAGGAACCTATGCTCTGATACCAATTATAACGACCCCACCTCCCGGTAACCCCTAATTAAGGGAGACCGAAAGGTCAGAGCTGTTAATCAATAACCCGGATCAAAGGTTCGACAAATAATCAATAACAATTAATAAACTTTACCAACTAAACTAAAAATTGGTATAAAATAAAACTTTGCTTACCTTTTAAAAATTGAGATTTCTAAAGTTCTATCCATGAAGATACTAATCTAACTAATCCTCCTGTGCACGTTAATCCTCATTTAATTCCACATATGCCACTTTACTGTTTATTCTTTTCACTTGTACCTAAAATGCCGACAAACAAAACTTCAGTTAGCAAGAAGCTGGTATGTGGGGGAAACAATAATTGTGCAACTATGTTAACAATGTAGTCATCCAAATCTCATTAACATACAATATTACATTTTAAGCAATACTACTGAATCCTTGCCTATCCCCTATCTCTGTGTTGTCCCTGCAGTGGACATGGATACTACCTCTCTCATATGGTAGATCCTTACCTCCATGGCCCTACCACACAGGTAGCCAATACCTAGGGTTATGGATTCGCATGGCCCTACCCAAAGGTAGCCCAATCCCTAACTCATGATGACTTGATGGTCCTACCCCATTGGTAGCCATGTACTATGTCATTCAATGACCTGATGGGCCTACCCCATTGGTAGCCATGTACTAGGTCAATCCATTAGGCTACAAAGGGGACTAGGATTTGAGCTAGTAGGCACATTTCTTATGTGATAATCATATTCAGATTATAATTAGCATGAATTAAATTCATCCAACAATTAATTCAAGCCACGATGTAAACATCAATAAAATCCTCGTAAAACTAATGCAGGATAATCAAGCGTAACCATATACCTATCAAGTTGACCAGAGATATAAATAATCCAATCAATCAATAGGCAAGCAAGCATTCACTAAGATCCTAAAACAATTATACAATTTCCTTTTATTACTCATGTCATTAAGATCTATTAAATCTAGATCGCTTCCTAGGGTTTCTAGTCCACTTTTAGGGTTTCCATTGCAATTAGGGTTTCCCTTCGTCTTTTACTATTTTAAACCCTAATTTAACACAATTGATCACAAACCCTAATTATTTCAACATCTAATCCTCAGTTTCAGATTCAAGGCATAATGAACCATTAAATAAGTCCATTAAGCCTCTTTTCATTAAAGCTACCATTTTTATCCCCTTTAACCCATGACAAAGTCATTATGCTCATTCATCATCAATTCGTAGTTCATTATGCTCTAATACTCATATGAACGTTATTTATCATTAATTCTACCTTGATTCATTAAAAACCCTAATTTCTATATTAAGGTTATTTATCCACAAATTAGGAACTTTAATTCTCGAAATAGCTTATAACCATGAAAACTCAGTTCTATGCATGAAATTGAATAATTAAAGCCATTAGTAGTCCTAATTACCAACATTAGGGTTTCAAGGCCCATTAAAGCCTATTTATACACATTAACTCTAAATTAACTAATTATATGCAAAGTTCATCCTTTTTGTTCCTAATGTTCCTTTTTATCATTAACAGGCTAGTATCAACTTTAATCATCCATTAAACCCTTATAAATATATTATTCATCTCAAAATAGGGTCCTTTAAACATTAATACATTAAAGTTGACATCTTCCATTAATTTTCGAATTGCAAGAGGAATCAGGCTTCAATTGTATTTTTAATGGATTCCTCCTATTTTTTTGAGAAAGTTCCATATTTTATGCATAATCATCCGAGCTACTATTAGGGAGATATGAATTTTGTAAAATTACCTATTTTGGGCCAATGAGGGACCGCCACGTCAGCCTCCTCCATGCAATACGTTGCTGTTTTGAAATTATAACTGAATTACAAGTATTCCCTCGGCGTGGCTACTTGTTTCTTTGAATCTCGGACAGTATAAATGTCTAATGACCAAGGGGTCATCTTCTTCCTTGGGACGACGGCCTGCTGCCGCCCTAGCCGCAGTTGGGCGTCATTTCTCTCCTTCCTTGGACCCCGATAGTGACCGAGAGTCATCCCTTTAGCTCTGTAGATTTCCGCTGCCCCTGTAGGTTCTCCAATCCACTACCGAGGTGGCGGGATTTGAAGCAAATGGACCTGCAACTCCGCTGCCACCTACAGCCGCGTTGCGGTCCTTCCTTCCCTTCCCCTAAGGCTCGAGGGTTACCACCTATGGCTGCCCCGACCTCTAAGAACCTTGGCGCACACAAGGCGCCCCCAGGTCGCGACCACCAAGGCCATCCTCGAGTGAGAAACAAAACGCGATTGCTGGTGCGTTTGCAACAGTTTGCAGACTTACAGATGGCGTTGCTTGAATATGTCATGTAACTTTGGTGGCCAGTTCTTCGTGGTTGGTTAGGGATGTCTCCTGCCTCAAGCAAGACCATAAACATCCCCCCTTCCCTCCAAGGATAGGGTCTTACCCACAAGGTTAGGGTTAGCACAGAAAGAAGAAGGAGGAAAGGTTGTTTTGCATGGGATCTCTCTTTGTACCTCGACCAGGGATTTACCCCTTTATATAGGGTGGTATCTGTGCCCCAGATCGCTTTCCCATAAAGCAACCAAGGCTTATCCTTATAGGAAAGGGATTTTCCTTACTTTAGATGTATCCTTTTCTCTCTCTTCATGTACTTGTTCATTAGATTTTAGGAATTCGAAATTCCTCTCTCCTAATCTCTTTATTCTTGCTTTCTCAATCCATAGGCATAAATTTCTATTTCTTTTAATAGAAATTGCTTCCTTTTTAGCAATACCGCATAATCCATTAATAATGTATTAACATTATATTCTTATTTTTTATAGGTATTTTCTCTTTCCTCTTTCTTCATTGGGACTCCTTGGATCCCAAGAAACTCTATTATTTCAAAATCCTTTTTATTGGATACTCATTACCCTTCTAGATGCATCTAAATGCATTATTCTTCATTATTTCCCATTATCTTGTTTATTTCTTATTAAAATAGCTCTTTTTAAGAATTTCTTCTTTATTTCTCTTTTAGTTTCCTCTTTGGTATTCCTTTTATCGTTAGGAATCCTTGGGATATGAAAATCCACCAGATATAACTCAATTATACCTCTTTCCCCCATATTTTCCACATTTTATCATTATTTTCAATTTCTTTCTTAATAATGAAATACTTAATTGATCTTTTCTTTTCTTATTGCATTATTTTTGCAACTTTGGACTCCTTGGGAGCCAAGGAATCCAAGAGGCATGAAATCCAACTTTGGATTATATTCTTTTGCATTCTGGAGGTTTCCACACCTTTCTTTTCTCAAAAACTTAATTATTCATTTACTAATTGAATTTCCTTGTTATTGGGCCCAATAGCCAATAAAGCCCACCAAGAAATCATCAAGGCTATTGTAATGAAATTCATGCATTCAATCAAAAGACATAATTATTTGTTCATTTATCTTTAATATGAGAAATTACATTTCTCAGCAAATGAACCCAAAATTGGGGTTGTAACATATATGGTTTACTGCTTCGTATATAACTTATATTATTTCAATTCTAGGTTGGTATGAACTGTAAACTTGCAGTGGAGGTTCCAGAATATAATGTTGTGGCAGCGGGCAAGGTATACAACCTTGGTGGTACATTGCATTGCCAACAAATTACTGATGACATTTTTCATGTGTCCATCCATCTTGTGTATGACGGAACGGGGGACAAACCACTACTCATACCTAATCCTAAATATAGTACAGTTGAAGAAGCTGAGGGTGCTATGGTGGGTTGGCCTAGACACTTGGTTATCAATGAAAAGGTATACCTTTATTCTACCATATTTTTCATATTTGACTGCATATATGAACTCGTGTAATATAAGTATGTAATTTAATTAACAGGTTTGCAAACCAAAAAGTAAAAATTCTACTAGTCGTACTCCTATGACCAAGCCATCTTTTATTCCAGAATCCACATTTGATGAGCTGGGAAGTAAATGTAAATGTTTGTGTCGATACTTAGCCAACCAAAGCTCTGGATTACAAATGTTGATCAATTTAAAAGAAGATGTAATTGGGAGGGACTTTGACAATTATATTTTTCTTGATGATATTATAGAGTTGTTCCGGTATGATTGGCTGAATACTTCGATAATAGAAGTATGGGTAAGGTAAGGATCTATCAATATAGAAAATTTCAATACGCATTTTTAGCTTATTTCTATATATGGAAATAATTACAAATGTTTTATAGCCATTTATATACTGATACCACAAACTTTGATATAAGAAATGTTGGATTCTTAGTTCCTTCAATCACTAGTCAAGTGGTGACACATATTGAGGATGTGAATGAGTACTTCTCTACTGCATTCAAATATTTTTCTAGTGAGGGGAAGGAAATTATCCTAATTCTTTTTTAACGTCTAGTAAGTATTATTTTTCAATATAATATTAATAATGAATAAAATTATTTATTTTAATGTTTGTTTTATTCTTACTCAGAGCTAGACATTGGGAATTAGTAGTGATTGTCCCAAAATTGATGACTCTTTATTATCTTGACCCAATGGGTAAAACAACAAGGGGTCACAAACTGAAATTTCCAGCTATGGAGTAAGCATAAATTTAGTCAATGCTTCAACATGATATTTCTATTTAGAATTTCTATTTTACCAACTAACGTTCAATTGATAGGGGTATAAAGACTTTTTGTGAAGCTGGAGGAAAAATACCCACAAAATTAAAGACATTGACTTTGAAAAATGTCAAGGTAGCTACTTTGACAATTGCTTAGTCTTATATGTATTGATTTTCAACTCTTACATGTCAACTCTTATAGTCTTATTTGAACTCCTGTTTATAGTAGTTTACTAACATTAAGTATAATTCATTATTTGTAGTGTCCTATACAAAATAATGACTGAGCTTGTGGCTACTATGTGATGAAATATATGCAAGCTATTGTGAAACAAGCATCACATGACATTCAGACTATAGATCAGGTAATAAAGAATAACATCATAAATTTACAAGTGATTGTAGTCATTTTATAAAATATTAGCATGTGCATTTTCTGTTATAGATCTTTACAACTCAGCCTTACACACCTGAGGACTTAAATGAATTCTGAGAAGAGTGGTCAGATGCTTTTCTAAATGAAGTCAATATAGCATTGGATTGAATATGGCAGCTCCATTTATGTATGTGGTTTTGGAACTCTTTTATATTTACTTTTGTATCTGACATTTAATATCATCTCAGACCTTGCAATCTATCATTTTGTAAATTATGATGTGATTATGTGTAACTCAACTAAATATATGAATCATTTTTGTTATGAATGTGTGGTTTAGAATGGTGACGGTTGAGCATCAATGCTCCCCTCTCCCAAAATATATGAATCTTCTTGTTCTTCTGTTCTATTTCTATTTCAACAGAATTTTTTTAAAAAAAATGGTAACTTCTAGCGTCAATTTTCTTAAATAATCGACCCTAGAGGTATGGTTATCAAGCTCAATCTGTAGACCTTCTAGCGTCGGTTTTATTAAATAACTGACCTAATAGGTCCTCTATAAGGTTGATTTTTTAGGAAAATTGACGCTAGTAGGTCAATAGATTGAGCTCCAGACCCTCTAAGGTCGGTTATTTATATAACACTGACCCTAAAGATTGAATAACTGATGGTAGACACTCCCTCGGTTGACAATTTAGTCGAGCGAAAACCTGTCAGTCGACAATTTTGTCGACCGAAGGTCTCTCAGTCGACAAATTTATCGACCGAATAAATCTCTGATGCTTCAGACAATACTTTATTGTCGAAAATTTTCTTGACCGAAATAATCTCAGTTGAAATATTTCTCGACCGAGATAGTTTATAGGGTGGATTTTTTGGAATAACCGACCTTATAGGCTTTTTTTTCTCATTTGAAATAATCTCGGTCGAAATATTTCTCGATCGAGACAGTTTACAGGGTCAGCTTTTTTGGAATAACTGACCTTACAGGCTCTTCTTTTCTCACTTGGGTCAGATTTTTTACAACCTCTTGGGTCGGTGTTTACTCTATAAGGTCGATTTTCTTTGTTCAAGAAAACCGATACTATAGAGTAAATTTTATAGAGACGGCCACTTAGGGGTCAGTTATAAAGAGATGCTACATGCTTAAAAAAACCGACGCTACAGACCATTCCTGTACTATACCACACATTGCATACCACCATCGAATGCAAAGACTACCCCAAGAACATAAAAGTATGGTCTCTAAAATTCCAAGAATATCAGTGATCAATACAAGGTCAACACCAACATAGTGCATCCAAGCAAACCCTAGAAACAACACTCAACATATCACCTTCTCTCTCCTCCTCAAACCAAGGCATAATAAGGTGCCCCAAAGTACCACTTCATCTCTCTCTCATGATGCCAAGGCCCAAAGGGAACAACCTACATGTCACAAATTGCAAGATAACCCCTCAACATGGGTAAATTGCAACTTGGTCCAAAACAAGAAAACATACAACATAGCTAGCTCGAACATTAACCAAACCAGACCAAACTGTAAACACACACATGTCACATGTTATTAAGGCATTTCAAGAGATTAGATTAAGGTTTTAGCATCTTATTAAGCCAAGAAAACAAGATTAAGCTATTTGCTAGGTCATGGGCCTTACACCCATATGCTCAATATGAATGCGCATGTGGAGAGACTCAGTTCTTTAAGGTCAAGAGTTGGCCACAAATATGATTCTATAAGCATTTCCTAAACCATATAGCCAGTTTATCAAGTGATATCACTGGAGTAACTTGGAAAAACTGTCCAAATTTCTTGGCATGTTGATGAATGCCAAAGAAAGATTGAAGAAGGACAAACCCATGATGGTGATCAACGGAATTGAGTCTAAGGAAAAAGGCAAGGCCAAGAAGCGTTCTAAGGCTAAGCTAAATTCCAAGTCTTCAACACTCATGATAAGAAGAAGGGTAAGAAGAATAGAGATAGAGATCTCCACTCCATGAATCAATAAGAAGTAAGCTAGAATTGTAAGGAGCAAGAGTTGTTGCCACTATAATTAGAATATGTCATTCATAGGCATGTTATAGAACTAGTAAATTGCTATTATATACATGCCATTGATGAAAACATCATGTATCTTGTATGGACAAGAATTGATATTTCATGGCAGTGCCCTATGTCTCACGATCTATACTTGATATTTGAAGATACAAATGTGTATGACACATATATTGAATGACATCATGAATCAAACATTAAATACATATAGCATTTTCATGTAAATCACATAATTAAGAACTATATTTCTAGAATCCACAATGATGGTTATCTAGAATCTTTTGGTTATTGAACTAATAGAGACATGCAAGTCTTGTTTAATGGGAAAAATGACCAAAGTATCTTCACTTGATGAAGATAGAGAGTGACTGTTCTAATAGGGCTCACATATATTGATGTATATAGACCTTTTATAGAAAATGATAAAGGTACTTACTAGTATCTCATTATATTTACTGATGCTATCAGTAGATATAATAATTTTTATTTTATGAAATACAAGTATGAATCTCTTGAAGTGTTCAAGGAGATTGTGAATGAGGTATGTAACCAACTTGGTAAACATATTAAGATACCTCAATATGATGGATGTTGAAATATTTTAACCAAGAGTTTGAGAACCTTCTAGGAGATCATGATAATGTATCATGATGAACTCCACTTGAAACACAATGATATTGTATCATAAGTGTGTATTAGAAAGAAGGAACCACACATTGTTAGTCATGGTGGAATTATTAATAAAATGTAGGTGATATTTCAATTTATTTTGGGTACATGCTTTAAACTAAAATAATATATAGTCTAAAATGGTTCAAAACACACCATATGAGATATGGCTTGGGAGGTGTCCCAATATTTCCTATATAATGATCAAGATTGAAATCTTATGTAAAAAAATAGTTACTTGAAAAGATTTGTCCATAAATCACATAAATGTTATTTTGTTAAATCCCTACTCTTATTCCAATCCAACAACAAAGTTGTTTGTTGATCAAGATGACTATATTCCTGAAGGGTAACTTAGTTCCCAAGGAGTCAGTGGGAGTAAAAATAGAACTTGAAATGTTCGAGACAAACAAGAAAACATTGAACCCAATGATGTATAAAAGGAATAATGAGAATCACAAATTGTTGTGGAATCTCAAATTCCTTATGTAACACAAACCTTATAGTTCTAAGTAGAACATGCCTTGAGTTTGAAAGGTTATGATATCTTATGAATCAAAAGGCGGTGATTTGATTATAGATGTTGAATCAACAACCTACCTAGAAGCTACTGAGGGAACAGAGTCTAAGAAATTGCTTGAGGCCATGGGACCAAAAATGGACCCCATGTAAACCAACAAGGTATTACCTTGGTGGATCCACCTGAATGGTTAAAACCCACAGGGTGCAATTGGGTCTTCAGGAAGAAGGCCAACATGGAAGGGCAGTTTGGTTGCAAAGAGTTTCAAACAAGTTCAAGGTGTTGAATATGATGAAGTCTTTCACCGGTTACCATGGTAAGATCCATCACGATCATGCTTGCTATAGCATTTCGTTATGACTAATGAGATTTGGCATATGGATGTTAAAACTGAATTCCTTAATTGGAATAATAATGATGATGTGTGCATGACACAACCTAAAGGTTTAATAAATTACTTAATGCATTTAAATTCTATAAGCTACAAAGTTCAATCTTTGAATTGAAGAAAGCATCTCAGAGCTAGAATATTCCATTTAACAAGACAGTCAAAGAGTTTGACTTAAGTCAGACTGAAGATGGAATCACTACTACATTTTTGGCCAATAACGTCGCTGCCTGTAGGGTCAATTTTTTCCAAATAACTGACCTTATATATCTACAAAAATGCGGGCACCACTTAAGACCTCTTGGGTCAGTTTTCTAAAAATAATCGACCTTGTAGTGTACCTCTATAGGGTCAGTTTTCCAAATAACTGACCTTATATGTCTATAAAAATGCGGGCACCACTTAAGACCACTTGGGTCGGTTTTCTTAAAATAACCGACCATGTAGTGTATCTCTATAGGGTCAGTTTTCATAAAATACACAACCTTATAGAAAATGGGATTAGAAAACCCATTATAGTTTCCCGCGGCAAAAAATTGCTCAATTTTGGCTTCGCGCCTCGATCTATAGGATCACTTTTTCCAAATAACCGACCTTATATGTCTTCAAAAAACACAGGCACCATTTAATACCTCTTGGGTCAGTTTTCTTAAAAAATTGACTTTACAAGACCTCTGAGAGTACTTTCTCGATCTATAGGGTCAGTTGTTTCCTTATAACCGACCTTGCAGGGATTCTAGGTCGATTTTTTTCCGAATGAGTTGAATTTTGAATCCATTTTCTTTTTGTGCATGTATACGTACCTCTAGGGTCAGTTTTTTTCCTTTTAAATGACCTTGTAGGTCCCCTCAGTCAACAAAATTGTCTACTAAATTTAATTTTGGATCCAGTTTGCCTTCACGCATGTATAAGGACCTATGGGGTCGGTTTTTTTCCTATTAACCGACCTTGTAGGTCCCCTCGGTTGACAAAATTGTGGACCAAATATAATTTTGGATCCAGTTTGCCTTCGCGCATCTATAAGCACCTCTAGGGTCAGTTTTATTCTTTAACTGACCCTAGAGGTCACCTCGGTCGACGAATTTCTCGACCGAAGTTCTCTCGATTGATGACATTCTCGACTGAGTTTGAGTTTGGGTGTTTAGGGTTTTGGGTCCAGATTTCCTTCGTGCATGTATAAGTACCTCTAGGGTCAGTTTTTCCTTTTAACTGACCTCGTAGGTCCATCGGTCGACAAAATTGTCGACCAAATTGAATTTTGGATCCAGTTTGCCTTTGTTCATGTATAAGCACCTCTAGGGTCATATTTTTCCATTTAACCGACCCTAGAGGTCCCCTCAGTCGACGAATTTCTCGACCAAGGTTCTCTCGGTCGATGAAATTCTTGACCGAGTGTGAGTTTGGGTGTTTAGGGTTTTGGATCCAGATTTACTTCGTGCGTGTATAAGTACCTCTAGGGTCGGTTTTTTCCTTTTAACTGACCTTGTAGGTCGCTCGATCGATAAAATTGTCGACCGAATTGAATTTTGGATCTAGTTTGCCTGCGCGCATGTATAAGCACCTCCAGGGTCAGATTTTGCCATTTAACTGACCCTAGAGGTCCCCTCGGTCAACAAATTTCTCCACTGAGGTTCTCTCGGTCGATGAAATTCTCGACCGAGTTTGAGTTTAGGTGTTTAGGGTTTTGGATCCAGATTTCCTTTGTGCATGTATAAGTACCTCTAGGGTCAGTTTTTTTTCCTTTTAACTGACCTTGTAGGTCCCTCGGTCGACAAAATTGTCGATCGAATTGAATTTTGGATCCAGTTTCCCTACGAGCATGTATAAGCACCTCTAGGGTCAGCTTTTTCCATTTAATTGACCGTAGAGGTCCCCTCGATTGACAAATTGCTTGACAGAGGTTTTCTCGGTCGACGAAATTCTCGACCGAGTTTGAGTTTGGGTGTTTTTAATTTACCCGACACGGGCACCGCTTATCTCTTGGGTCACTTTTTTGTTTTAACTGACCCTACAGGTCGGGCCCGGGGCTTGAAGTGGCCGAGACATACTTCTTTCTCTCTCGCGAGACCTACCTCTTCTATCTCTCTCGTGCCGAGACCTACTTCTTTCTCTCCCGCACCGCCGAGACCTCCTTCTTCTTTCTCTCCCGTGCCGCTGAGACCTCCTTCTTCTTTCTCTCCCGTGCCGCCAAAGATTTCTCTCCCGTTGCCATTGTCATCGTCCGACATAAGTGGAGCTCAGAGTGGAGCACCGCACCACTAAAGCTTTCTCTCCCATTACCATTATCGTCGTTCGAGAGAAGAGGAGCTCGGTGTGGAACTTGAAGTGGCTGACACCGAAGTGGAGTTCAAAGTTGCCGCCGCCATGCTCGTAGAGGTAAGACTTTCCATTTATATAAGTCTATCTATGCCTGCAGTGGTACCGCCGCCATGACCAAGGTAGCATCCAGGTCCACTCTCGGTCGAGAATTCGTTGACCGAGAGTCCACCTATGCGTGGTGTCCAAGTCCACTCTCAGTTGAGAGTTCTTGGTCTGCCATGATGAATGTCTCGTCTTTCTCACCAATATTTTCAAAATTAAGCAATTTGAAACCCAACTCATCCACTAAAAATCCTTTTTTGTTGTCAACCCAATTACACCTAAAGATAGGAACTCTGAAATTTGTATAATCCAATTCCCATATGTCCTTAATGATGCCGTAATATGACATCTCAGCTTCGCATGATCTTTTATCTTTGGCACTGGCAAAATACAAAGAACAACCTTGAACAGTGACCCCACTATTTCAAACTGCACTACTTTCATCTTGACGCTTTATGTAGTATGAAAATCCGTTTATTTCATAACCTTCATATGACATGACATCCATTTTTGGCTTAAAGGTGAGTCATTTTATGTTCTCAGCAACATTATTCGGTGATTCAGATAGTTGATTAAAGACTTTCTCTTCAAACCACCTAATAAATGATCAATTATGCTCTCTTGCAAGCCACATTGAACTGGATCACAGATGATTTCTCTTGATAAGATCATTGTGTTCTGTGATGTAGCTACTAACTTCATCGATGTTGTATAAAATATACAAATGTGCTTGTTCCCACAACTCACAACTGATTCCTTTCACTCGTCCTCCTAAAGTTCCTTTGCCACAATAATATTCAGCATGATGGGAATTTTTTAAATCGCTAGAAGTTTCATTGCAATTCAAAAAATCATTGCAAAAGTCCATCACCTCCCTAGCCACATAACCCTCAATAATACTCCCTTCAGGACGATAACGATTCTGAACATCATTTTTAAAAACACTCATGTAGCGTTCAAATGGATACATCCAGTGTAAGAAAATTGGACCCAACATCTTCACCTCCCTTATAATATGTACTACAAGATGAACCATGATATCAAAAAATGGAGGAAAATAAATTTCTAGTTGACACATGATAACAATTACATCTTTCTGTAATTTATGGAGAGTATCAGGATGTATCACTTTGTTGCATATTTCATTAAAGAATAAACAAAGTCTTATGATTGCAAACCTTACATGCTTCAATAATATAGATCCAATAGCCACAGGTAAAATTTGTTGCATTGAGGTGTGACAATCGTGAGATTTGAGACCTATCAACTTTAGATCCTTCTTTGATACCAATCTACAAATATTAGAAGAGTATCTTTGTGGAACCTTAATATTATACAAGCACTCATAGAAAGTCTTTTTCTCCTTCTTTGACAAAGTGTAACAAGCTGGTGGTAAATATGTACGGTTACCCCTGATCTCCACTGATAATTCTTTTCTTATACCAATTAATTCTAAATCTTTTCTAGATTTGATGTCGTCTTTAGTCTTTCCCGATATGTTCAATAGTGTACCAATGATGCTATCACAAACATTTTTTTCAACATGCATGACGTCAATGCAGTGTCTAATTGCCAAAGATCTCCAATAAGGAAGATTCCAGAATATTGACCTCTTCTTTTATAGAGATTTGTCACATGCGAGAGTATGACTACTTGAACTCTTTCCAAATTCATTAACAATATGTTTCACCCAATCATATACAACATTTCTTGGTATAGGTTTAGGAGCACTTCGTTCCGCAGTTGACCCATTAAAGGTTTTGTGTTGCCTTCGATAAGGATGCACTGGTGGGAGAAATCTTTGATGACTAAGATATACAATTTTGCCACCATGTTTCAATCAGATTGAATCAATATTTTCCTCACAAATAGGACATGTTTTGTATCCTTTTATGCTATATCCAGAAAAATTTCCATAAGCTGGAAAGTCATTAATTGTGCAAAACAACATAGCACACAAACTAAAGATCTCTTTACGTGAAGCATCATATGTCATAACACCTTCTTCCCATAGTTTCATTAGGTCATGAATTAGAGGTTGAAGGTAAACATCAATATCATTTCCAGGTTGCTTGGGCCCTGATATCAATATTGACAACATGACATACTTATTTTTCATACACAACTAAGGAGGAAGATTGTATATAACAATCATAATAGGCCACATGCTATGTTGGCTGCTTAATGTACCATAGGGATTCATTCCATCTATACAAAGTCCAAGTCTTAAGTTTCTTGGTTCTTTACCAAATTGAGGGTATAATAAATCAATTTTCTTCCATTGTGGCAAATCATATGCATGTCGTAGGATGCCATAATCATTGACCTTTAACTCCGCATGCCAAGACAAATTTTGTGCATCTTCTATATTAGCAAATAAGCGTTGAAATCGTGCTATTATTGGTAGATACCACATCACCTTGGCAGGAGAGCCATCTTTAGCCTTAGCTGAATTTGTGGTCTTATACCTTGACACACCACATTTTGGACAATTTATCAAATTACTATAGTCCTTCTGAAATAACACACAATCATTTGGACATGCATGAATCTTCTTAGCCTCCGTTCCCATTGGGTACATTATTTTCTTTGCTTGATATGTTGAAATTGGAAGCTCGTTGCCTTCAGGAAGAATTTCCTTTAACAAAGACAACAGTTAAGTGAAACTCTTATCGCTCCACCGGTTTTGAGCTTTAAGAGTATATAATCGCATCACAACACCCAACCTCGTGAACTTAGTACAACCCTTATATAATGGTTTTTAGCATCATGGACAATGTTTGCAAATAAAGAAGGTAGATCAATGACATTGTCCCGACAACTACGTATCATCTCATCAACTATATCATCCTGAATCGGGTCCTCCTGAATCGGTTCATCATTGACATTATCATCATTATCTATATCTTCTATGCCACAACTATTAGTATCGACATTTTCTGATCCATAATTAAATTTCTCTCCATGCCAATACCATTCATTATAACCTTGTATGATCCCATTGCATATGACATGATTCTTAATTTCCTCAGTAGTATCAACTTTCAAATTGTTACCACAATTTCTACATGGACAATATAACCTATTTGTAGGTAGTTTCCTATGTTCCTCAGCAAATATGATAAATTCATCAAGACCTTTGGAAAACTATGGACTGCAACGGTTCTTGATAGACATCCAACTTCGATCCATTTTGTATATCACATTAAAATTAATTATAAAACTAAGCATTTGATATTGATACTATAAGCTGTAAGTTTTTATTGATAGGAAGTTAATTACTTTTATACTAAAGTGTCCCACCTATCCCATTTTTGAATATTTAATCCCACTAGTAACTGTATAATGTATATTTTGTTTTGAAGAAAATTTCAGCAGCATTTCCCCTAAGTTCTCCAAGTACATCAATGTAAATGGAAAATAACCACCCACATATGTACCCAAAGAACAAATGAGGAAATACTACTAAAATTTTCTTCAAAACTAAACATACACTATACAGTTAAATCCTAAGTGAGATTAAATATCCAAAAATAGTCCCAGACCGGGGACTATCCAAAATTTACTCCTAATGAGTGAATGAAATCCCTTCTTCCCCTTTGGGGGAGTTTACACAATTGAATCTGTTGGGGAGTCTAGTCCAATAGAATAGTGAGGGGTGTTTGTTGTGAATAAGGTGGGCCGGGCCCGAGAGACCAGAGGAGGAAAGTGAAGAAGCTGATTTTCAAAATTTTGTTAAGGGTGAGAAGACTAAAATTGAAACCTTGATCATTTTAGCCAAAAAATGGTAGAAATGGCATTTTTTATGATGGTATCCAAAGGAACAAGAAAGAAAACTATGTCCTATCTTCCATGAAGAATACTCTAATTAAAAGGCTAAAATTGTTTACATTTTGTAAGAAAATAGATTACTATTATTGTTATTGTCCTTTTAAAAGAAGGGAATCAAGGATAATGGGGTTTCGGTCCCAATCTTAACCCAAACCCAAAAGGTTAATATGGGTAGTAATATTTATTATTTTTTGGGAACATTAAAAATGGATTGTAGAGAATCGATGGACCAAGCACATGGTATGAGTCAAAAGCCACTTCAATTCACTAAAAAGATGAAAGGGTGACCAACAACTTTTGGGGAAAATAAAAAATTCAAAGTGAAAGGAGAGGGTGGCGTACATTATTCACTATGCCTCAAGAATGTTCTTATTGTGGATGGCCTACTCACAAGTTAACAAGTGTTATTCATCTTTGTGATAATGGATATTCTTTTCTATATACTCGTTTAAGCGTCTTTTGTTAGATTCCTCGCCTACAACCATACCTATAAGATAAATAGAAATCAAAATCTTTACAATACTACTATTAGTTATTTAAATCCATTTTTACATAAATGTTTGGTATTTGATAATAATAATATACCACTTTGGCATTAATCTAGTCCATGTAGCATGCATCAATTGAAAAGGTTAAACAAAAAGGACCTAGTCAAGGAACTTCCTAAATTGGGTTTTGATAAGGATTACGAATGAAACCTTTAGCACAAGTGAAGCAAACAAAGTCTTCGTTGAAGTCCAAAGGAGCTATCATTAAGAAGTGAGATATTGAACTTCTTCATATATATCATATTGGATAAAATTATAAAGAATCACTTAGAGGTAGTAAATATTGCTTAGCAATTTTTTATGATTATTCAAGATTTATTTGGACCTTATTTGTTATTTTAAAGAGAAAAAAGCTTAAGACATTCATATCCTTTTGCAAACATGTCAAAAACTAATCAGCTTGCCACATCCTTTCTATCTGTAGTCAATATGGAGGAGAGTTTGAAATATTTTTGTTTCAATACTTATGTGATAATCATTATATATACATAACATTATCTACCCTTGAACACCTCAACAAAATGGGTTGTTGAGAGGAAGAATGAGTCTTTGTAAGAGAATTCTAGCACCATGCTTTTAGAGTATGACACACCAGAAACATATTGGAGAAGAAGTTATAAATGCCACTTGATTTGTCCAAATTTGGGTTTACACTCATATATTTCAAGAAAAAGTCATGGTGTGGTAGAACTTATTCTATCAAATTCATTCATGTTTATTAGGTGCCCATGTTTTGTACATAATACCAAAGATAGTGTTGATAAATTTTATTGTAAAACATTATAGAGATATCTTTCTTCCATACAGTCTACCTAGTAGACCATTTTGTGTGTATAAAACATTCCCCACATAGTCGAAGAGTGTATAATGTGATATTTATTGATACTAACAATCCTATTCCAAATAAAATGATGGCGGCTATAGAAGGAAGAGGGCGTGAGGCTATGGAGGCAACACATCGATGTGGAGGTGTGGAGACCAATGAGGGGGCATGCCTGTCTCAGTGAGAAGGTCACTGACTGGGCGGAAGACATCATAAAGGAAAACATAGATCCAAAATGTGGACAAGGTGGCAAAAGAAATGGCACTAGAGTTACGATCTGAGAGTAAGGCATATCATTCCATTTTAGTGGGATGCGGGGAACACCAGATATACAATCTATGAAGGTATTTGGGGATGAGGAAGTGAGGACAATCCTACCAAAAGGAAGCAAACGTCAGAGGGAAACTGATGACATCTCATTGTATGGGGAGATCGATCTTGAATGTTCAAACCCTAATATGAGAGAGAAGGAGGATGGACAACTAATGTAACGACCTCAAACCTAGGTATCACCCTTTATTTTATTTTTCCTAAAAGTTTTAAATTCTATTTATTTTAAACTGTGTTGAAAGTATTTTCGACCCTGATAGTAATTTCATAGTAGTTTGGACTTTATTTTACCACCCACTCACATAGTCATATATGATAGTGACACTGAGAAATTTTGAGAAATTAATTCGTATGTTGTGGGATAATCATACATAATGTTGAGCGGGAAGTCAAATCCGATAATATATTTTCTTTTTTTTCTAGAGTGATTTAATTAGGAATTAATACCAAGAAACCATTTTAATGATACATAAAGTAAATCACCTTTTTTTTGGGATGTTATACACCCATTTATACGTATTAGACACATAATGTATTTGTAATGACTTCTAAACACAGAATCATATTCTTTTCTAGTTTACTTATTGGGAGTGCGAAATTGGAAATTGAATGTACTCATATACAACCTTAATTGCCTTGAGAGAATATTTTATAGTTGACTACAATGGCTCGAACACAATGTATTATGCTGGTGTGAATGCGAGCATGTTACCGTAGCTGATAACCTTGGTAACTATAGTGCTAAGAGGATGGTCTAGATCTTTTGGGTCCACGAATCACTAAGTGAGTGGGGCGTTACCATCGTCCCCAACCCCACGTGCAAGCGTTACTGCATTGTGAGGGATTCAACAAAATGTGTGCAGTCTCGACGGTTTTAGCATCAGGGGAACTAGGCACTCCCAAAGAACACTAATATGAGGCTTAGGGTGCACTGGTTGCAAACACACAATTTTAACTCAGCCGATTCCTAGTTTCCTCGCTCTCTAAAAAGCACCTTGCTGCCACCTTCCTTATGCTTCCAATACCTTAGAACTTGCAAAGGAAGTAGGGTCAACGGCTCCAGTCCTGAATCTGTAGTCGGGAGTCCGTCACGTGTCTTGAACCGTTCAATGACTCAACTAACCGAAAACTCCTCCCTGGAGCAATACACGTCCCTTCAGTACTGGTCCCGGCAGTGAACGTGAGGAGTAGATTGTCTATTGTTTTCATTTTGAACCGTCGGCATTAACCATACAAAGATATTGCGTAAGGAACAAAATTAACACTAAGTAACATTTTATGCTTAGGTGGTGATTTTAAATTGGACTCAGACTTATGTGTCTTTTATTTTGACTTAAACATGACTGAAGGTATGTACTCCTCTCTATTTATAACTGAGCATTCATATGACTAAATTTTCCCATAATGAGGTAACCTTTGTAATACTTGGTCTTATTCCATTTGTTGGACAATTCATACACTCTCATTTGACTTATTGTTATACTTCTAAAATTTCTATTATCATGTTAAATTGGGTCAATGACCCCACTTGCTATTGTGCAGAAATCGTGCCAAGTATGTTTGTGAAAGATTTATCTTGCCACTCTATTTATGCATATTAGATAATTTGGCTAGTTTAACTATGATAGATGCTTATTCGTAACCATTATGACACATCTATTTCCAACCGGGTGCATCTTTCCACCTATTTTTATACGGGGGTGCGTCTATTTCCGCCTAGGATGTGCTATTTCCACCTATTTTACTTAGGCCATTGACTCAGTGGTGTCGTGGCCCTACCATAGTTACTTTAGTCAAATATATTGGCATGTAAATATTTATATGATCGGATTGTTGATTATGGCAAGAATTGTGACATTAATTATTAATTTACACTGCATCATTCTTTTGAAAAATCTTTCTCTTGTTAATTCTCATTGTAACTTATCCAATTGTTATGGCCCCTTTTGACGGGAACATCTTACTTATGCACTAAGATAATGCCCCAAGTACACATATAACGTACATACTCAATTTTACTGATTCAGCCTTTTATTTTATTTCCCATCCTAGGTGATGTTCCCTACCACCCAGGTGCATATCAGCTCGTTGATAATTCTATTAAAGGAAAAAAAAACTGTGGGCCCAAAAATTGAGGAAAACGTGCAACATTGGATCATGACATCTGAGATGGCTAGGCTATCTACTGCAACAGATCCGTTTAGTTATAATTCTCTTTAATTTTTCCTATTTGACATGAGAACTGTTGTTGAGACTATTTTCGATTATGTAATGATTTAATTTCTTCTATTACTATACTTCTATCTGCTCTTGAGGAACCATCTATTATGAGAATAATTTGGCACCCCAACTATCTATTTGTGGTGAATGAAAATAGGGGTTGTGCATATTATTTTTAATTTAATAGTAGGGAGTGGTCCCTATGGGTTCCACTTCTTACATCTTGACAGAAAAAGCTAACAAACCATTTTTAAGTAAGATTATTTCTGGGGGGAACTACATGGAAACCAATCCAGAAGACTTCTCCCTTGAACCTTTATGTGAAAGAAAACTAGATCTCACAAAAATCAGTTTGGAGTGTAAATAGGCACCCTTATCCTTTCAATCAGTGAAGAAGTAAAATAGAATGTAACTTGACCATGGAGGTATGAAATAGTAATATGACTAAATTAGAGCGGATGTAGGATACATGACAATGAAAGAGCAGATGATGTTGTTGTAGAACATCATTGGATGCTTCAATATGTTCAAACTAAACTTAGTACATTATGTAGTCTAGTTGTTTGTCGGCGTGACTCCAACATGGTCATGACTTAATGGTCGTGGAAAATTTTTGTTTGCTACTTGGTTGTGTGGGACTGGTATCCAAGGTCCAACCCATAATGGATTTGCTGTCACACATCATTACATGGGTCAGGGTATGAACCTACCGCTCCATATGTAAATTGAAACCATGTTTGAATATATTGGTCTGGTGCTAAGAGGCCTATTTGAACTCAATGACCACACTTATAGGAGTTCACATGGTATTTTTACAGACTTCCAGTAGACATGGACACGAGGAAGGAACCAATTAACTAGATCATCATCAATGATGAGGAATATAAGGTGGTCTATGAAATTTTCCCTGGGATATGTGCGAGCTGTGGGCAACTAGGAAACTCTACAAAGTCGTATCATGCCTGGAAACCTCATTAAAACCATGAGGACAGAAGAAGAGAAAGTCTCAACAACACAACAAAGCAGACCGAGGAAAGAGAACAATGACAGACACAAAAAGGCAAAGCTAGAAATAGAATAGGTGCAAAACCTCATCCCAAGAGTGAACAAACCATCTGACACACAAACAAGCAACAATAGGTTTGAAAACCTACCCAAAGAGGAGGAGAAAGAGAAGAAGAAATAAGACAATGATTAGAAAGAAACATCCCCTGACCTGAAAGACAACATCACAAAACAAAGAAAGGTCTGGAAAAAGAAGAAGAGCAACCAAGGTGAGACAAAGATTGTAGATGAAAAAAGGCTCGTGCTAAGAGACATCTCAAATATTTTTGTGGAATAAGAAAAGAATAAGGATCATATGGACAAAAATGGCAACAAGAGAAGGAAAAATGATTAGTCAAATAATATGTTGAAGGACAAAGAGGATGAGGAAGTAGTAGTAGTGCACATTGAGGTTTATCCAGAGTTTGTTGAAGTCATCACTAAAACTATAAAAATTAATGAAACAAACTCCAACAACTCAAGATTCACAGACATCATTGAACATGATAGTCCCATAGAGGGAGAAAAATTGATCTTACCAAACCCACTCCCACCCACAAGTAGAAAGATAAATAACAACACCTCAAAGATGAGGTAGCTAAAATAGTACCTCCTTATGTGCAACGTAGATGGAGCCCAAGACTCACCAAAGAACGAGAAGAAGAGATTGAAGTAGAAATCTGGAGGGCCAAGAGCAAGTTTCTTCATGTTAAGTTTCATATATCAATATTAGGGTATAGAGGGTCCATAATATCCTACACATCTTGCATCTATATTTATGTTGGACATTCTTTACGAGAACGTCAAAGGAATATCAAATGAGGATATTTGTAGAGTATTGAAAGAAGACATGCTACTGCATAAACTTAAACTTGTGGCCATTGTTGAACCCCAGATCAGTGGTAATTTTTCCTTAGATAGTATCAGATCACTGGTTTTCCAAAGCTCACATAGAGTGGAATCTAGGCGATTCTCAGGGGAAATTCGGATGTACTAGAAAGTCAATGACAAAAATGTGAAATCATAAATAGCCACAAACAATTCGTGACATGCATGGTCAATGGTAGAACCTTGATCACCATGGTTTATGATAATCCTCACATCACTATCAGTGATATACTCTAGAAGCATCTTGTCTCCATGGAGAACAAATTCACCGATCCTTGGATCGCCATAGAAGATTTCAACACCACTTTTAGTTCTGATGAGAAGTGTAAAGAAGTGAAAACACCTCCTTACTAAAAATTTGAACAATAAAACCTCTAGTCCAAACACACTCAGAAGGTATGATGGAGTGGGTGTAAAATTTCCAAATCTGTATTAATGGTAATCAAAAGACCAAAGTATAACAGCGGAAGAGAACATGACTATATTCAATTATAAAATAAGGGAACATCTTAAACTTACATCATAAAGATCCATGTATAGGAAATCAAAACCACCTCAAAATTGTCTCCAAGCTTTAACTTCACAATCTATGTCCAGGTCAACATGTCTTGTCATCCAAGTCCTCCACCTAGGGTTGGAAGCATACCCCAGCAAAAGCAAAACAATAGGAGACATCAACAAAGGCTAATATGTGCATACTAAAAGGCAAATTGAGAAATTTCATAAGAATAATGAACATCAAAAATAAAATGCTTCCCATGCAAGAGTTAAGGACTACCCAAAAGGGCATAAAATAATAAGAATCATCTTCACATAATAAAAGAAGATACTTGCCATAAACAAAACAATAAAGTAGTGCCACATAAACACATCATGATTTGGGCACATAACCCATCAATATTTTTGGGCACATAACCCATCATAAACATCAGCAACCTACATGCATGTGAGATAAGCATAGCCCTATAACAATATAAATACAATTGGTGGCCAACCCTCATAAAGTTGAAACCTGGTAGAGAAAGGAATAATTCCAATCTCCCAAATATATATAAAATGGGCCAACCCTCATAAAGTTGAAAACCATTGGTACGAGGTTCCTTTCCGTCCCAAAAGAGCAGGAAATATCACATCTACTATAAAAAAAACAAATGCAATTACACTACTCTAGTGCTATTGAATCACATAGCATGTTTAATATAGAGGCAAGTAGAAAGTATAGTCAGGATTATATAATGTTTCCATCACACAATGGACAACACAAACATATAAACATCCACTTCAAAGTGGGAACATAAAATTATATAAGACCAACATGCACCAAGGCAAAAGATAGATATCAAGAGAATATCCAAGTCCATAACATGCAAGATAGTTCACATGAATCCATGATATCAAGAGATAAGACATATGTGTAGGCCAAAGTCAAAAGAATGATAAGATAGGTGAATTGCTCAACACAGAGGAATAGGGGATACAACATACATAACAGAGAAGGATTTCTCAATATGAATAATTAGATATGCAACATACCTCAACTTTAGAGTCCAAAGCCCAAAGTCACTTCTAGGTCCAATTCTAGGCTTCCAAAGAACCTATTATACATATATGTGGAATTAGGGTTAGGTTTCCATTAATTATTCAAAACCCTAAAAACTACCTTTTTATCATTACATGAATTAGGTTATGAAAATCATTCCACATTATAGATTAGGTTATTAGGATTCCAAAACATATTTTATTATATTTTTATGAATTATATATATTTAGTTATCATTTATTCAAGTTATTATCTCATTTAATTAGATCCATTAAAATCACCTCTATAAAACATTTGATTCCAGGGACCAACCAAAACTATTAGAAAGCTTGCATTTTTCTGAATCCAATGAGTATTAGAAAGCCAACTAGAAAACTCGAGAGAGAGAGAGAGAGAGAGAGATTGAGAGTGAAAAGACCAAAATACCCACGTGGAGGAAAATAAAGAAAATGGTCAGCACTATGGTGATTTGGTAAAACTATCATTACTCATCTTATTTGTTTACCCCAGAACTTCGAGCAAAGCATCACTGATACACAATGTAGAGGTGGAAACCAACCACTATCATACTGGGAAGAAATCACTTCTCTAGAAACACCTACGAATTCCTTATCTGAGTCCATTTCTAACCACCCAAGCACTGAACCGTGAGATGGATAAAGACCACAGAATAGGTCGGGACACCCGACGATCAACAAAACATCACAAAATTTGGGGGTTCAAGAAATACCTTGAATCCAACCGATACAGGAAGGCAAGCGACCTCACGAGACTCCTAGGAGTCAGTCAGAGCTCTCAGAGGGTCTCACAAAGCTCTAGAGCCCAGAGGCAACCCTGCGACAGCCACCAATAACCGGCAGAGTAGGGAAAGCATGCTCAGTCATGAAGAAGGCTGAGGCAACACCACTGGAAGGCACTCTAGGGTTCCTCAATGGCTACCGAGAAGGTTCAGAGAGGCATGATGGCCCAACAATGAGAGGAGGATGGAAGGAAACTGGTGACAGGTTCAAAATAGGGGAGTGTGTGACCCCTTCATCGATCGATAACAAGGGAGCACAAAACCTGGGGAAAGTCAGGCTCGGCCGACTCATCAACTAGTAAGGATCACGAAGAAGTCGATATTTGTAGGGGAGGAGGCAAAGAGAAAGAGAATCACAAAACTAGAAGATAGGGAAACTATAGCTAGGAAAGCGGAAAGGAAAGTGAGGAGGAAGATGAAATTTGGTCCGTCAAAACTAAAATCAATGGTTGCGAATAACACACACATCATAAAAATCCGAGTCCTAATGTGACAACTATTTAATCTGATTAAAACTAAAGTGAGGTGCATTTAATGTACATATTTTCTCTTTCCTCTTTTAAAGGTTCTATTATTATCCAAATTAGACCAAACTTTACACACAAGTTTAGTTAAACATGTAGATTCTAAATATCTAATTAGATTTCACTTTTGGCAACTTTAAATGTTTTATTTAACGTACTCTTTGTTTCTCTTTCCTGATGCATTAATGACACATGGATTATCCAAATCAGGTGAAACTTCCTCCACAAGTTAACTTAAGTGTGTTGAATACGAATTTAGCATTATTTCCAACTTTTGGTTTCATGAATTATATTTATTTATTAAGTACACCTTTTAGACAATTTCTCTCTCCTAAAATACAATATTGTTTCAAGGTTGTCCAAATTAAATGAAACTTGACATGTAGCCTTATTTTGATGTGTAGATTATGAATTTGAATTCTATTTTCACTTTTGAGACCTTATTACATGGGTTATGTCACTTGGCCCACTAAAGGCCCATTAGCTTCACTACTTAACTAATTAAGTTATGTATGTTCATATTACCTCTAAATGAATTATGTGACATATTAAAATACATTAAGGTGGTACATTCATGCATTAGCTTATTGGGAATATTCTCTTAAGACTAACCTCAACCTTGTTTGGCTATGTCCAAAAGTTCAAACTTCTAGGGAAGGGTTCGAGATCTGGTATGTTACAACACTCCACCCCTTAAAAGGATTTTGTCCTCAAAATATATAGATCCAAACATCAACTATCAACTATTTTCCACACCGGCCTTAAAAGGATCAACCTAACAAATAAGTCAAACTAAACAAATTTTTAGAGCTACCCACATTTCTTAGTTATGAAAGTTTTAAGAGATTAATATTTCTCATGTATCCAACTAAAGTCAGCATCTAGGGTTGAGTTTTGGGTCCTCGTGTCTCTAACCTATCAATCCTACATGAAGATCCAAAAGTCATAGGGTAGGTCAACTACACCATTATATCATTCCTAGTCATAAAATTAGGGTTAGATTCTACTTAAACTAGAGTTTCTCTTCATTGTGACTTAGATCAAGAAAACTTCAGGAAAATCCAAAGATTTTTTTTGTTTTGTACGTATAGTATTATATGGAAAATAATTTGTTGTGTAAAACCTTTGCGGTTGAAAACTGAAATTTAGTGCCCTAAATCAAAGCGAGAAACCAAGTCACAATATTTCCATAACAAGATCTCCTAACATATTCTCATCCTCAATACAAACCTTGTTGCACAAAAGATCATCATTGATCAAATCTAGGGTGAACATCTCACTTAGAGCTAACTAGCAAAGTCAAGGGTTCTAATGGGAGACAAAATTGAAATAGTCAGGTTTCAACTACCATGGGCTTTGATACCATTCTGTAAAGAAGTGAAAACACCTCCTGTAACGACCCCGCCTCCCGGTAACCCCCAATTAAGGGAGACCGAAAGGTCAGTGCCGTTATCCAATTAACAGGATCAAAGGCTCGAAAAATAATCAATAACAATTATGAAATTCTACTAACTAACTGGAATTTGGAAAAAGAATTAAAACTTTACTTACCTTTGAAAACCTTGGAAATCTATCTATCCAAGCTTGAATCCACTCTAACTAATCCTCCTTGCACTTTATGTTTTACTTTCACAATGTGTCACTTTACTGTTTGTTCTTTCAATTGTTGTTCCTAAAACACCGACAAACAAAACGTCGGTCAGTATATCGAAATATACTGGTATGTGGGAACAACCAAAATATTGCAAGTATGGCTAACAACTTAATAATCACAATCAAATTAATTAACAAGCCAATTTACACTTTTCAGTATGACATTCTCCACCGCTTTTGCCCTAACCCTGGCATACCCACCTTAGTGTGCCCTTTGCCAATGACTTACAGCCACCTTCTCAATCTCGAGCTTGGTGCCTGGGGGTCACCACTCATGGTGCCCACTAGTCATGCAATATCATAGGCCACCTTCTTGGTACCTGGGGTCACCACTCAAGGTGTCCATTGGTCTACCCATCTGGGCCTGACCTTTGGCATCATCCATCAGGGTGGCATGTAGGTGTGAGAATCCATACTTCTATTATTAATGTGATAATCATAGTGACTTTATAATTTGCGAGTATGAACAACCAATAGATAATTTGCATTCAATGCGATTAACCATCCAGAAAATCCTCGGGAAACTAAGGCGGTTATTCATAATTAACCACATACCTGATCCAAAGCAACTTGATTGTCCAAGCAATAAGGATAAAGAATCAATCAACAAGCATTCAACAATATCCTGAAATTAATGCATTCCCTGAAATTAATGCATACGATCCAAGTGTTATAGTTTATCCAGAACATTCTAAAGCTAGATTTGGATTCCACCTTAGGCTTTCTATACCACATTAGGGTTTTATTAGGGTTTTTGCCTCCATAATGCTTTTATCACATTAAATGCTCTCTTAGTTCATAAACCCTTATTTCAACATCATAAGCCCAATTAAAGTTGATTATTTCTCTTTTATACCAAAACTACCTTCTTTATCCTTTTAAGTTATTTCAAGGTCATTATACTCAATTATCACCTTTAATTTCTTTCGGATTAACAACTCATAATTCCTTATGATCTAATTCACATATGAACTCCATTTATTAATAATTCCAACTTTATCCATTAGAAAACCCTACTTATCATATTAAGGGTATCTATCCATGATTAGGAACTTTTATACTAAAACCATCCTGTTTTATTCTTTTTAGGTCATGTTAAGATCATTAAGGCCAATTATCATTTTCAAGTTCTTCATCAATGATTATAGTTCAATTGACAACTGTACCTTAAGTACTATTTATCACATCTGCTAGGTTAATAAACCCTAATTTAACATTGATTGCACTTTGGCACACAGGAAAACCCTAATCAAGAAAATCATGGGTTTTTAAACTCAAATCATATTCCTATTATCCCTTTTATGTCAAAAGGTCCAATCTTGATTCAGAATATTAAACTAGTTATTAAACTCACCACTAAACAAATCTAGGGTTTTAGATCCATTTAAAGCATCAAAGTATTAACTTTATGTACTTTTCGAACTAGAAGTAAAACTAGCCTCTACTAGTATTTTTATTGAATTCCTTGTACTTTTCTGTACAACTTTCATGATAACTTATTTTCATCAGAGCTACCAATCTTTAACTATGATTTTTGTAAAATAATGAATATTGGACTAATTGGAAGAAGCCACGTCGGTACTTACCCTGGACCATGGGGCGCAATGCTGGGCGCGGCTCACTTATTTGTAGATCGGGTAAATGACCCTTCTACCCTTCTCCAGCATTCGCAAGGCTAAGGGCAAGGATGCCCTTTCCTGCAGTCGTCTTCCTCCCCGGTCACGCGATTGCCTCACTGCGCCATGGAAGGGGTCAACCTCGGCGTTGACTCCTGCCCCCTGGCCTCCGAAGCTCCAGGCAACGGCCCCATGACCTCCGCCACACCCATACAAACTCGTCGACGCTTCTAATCGCTCCTGACATGGCCGGAGTCACTGAGACGACTAGAGGGGTCTCCGACGGCCACCAAGGGGTGTCTGCGATGCAAGGGAGGTTTGAGAGGGGAGAATCGAGTGCCAGAACTGGGTCTGTAGGTCCTGTAGGATCTCGCAGACTCATCTTGAATCTCACCAAGGGGTTACTCCCTCCTTTATAGCCTATAGCCAGGTTAGGTGGCCGGCGAGAGTCATATTGATTTGGGGGTTCTTCTAGATGCCCCCAAGGTAGGCAAAACCTAGGGTAGGGAGGACCGCAAGGATTTCGCGAATCCAGCTGGCTGGTTTCCAAAATTGGTCACGCACTCAATCGTGAGAGATTGGCTTTGGAACGATCATGCACCGTATTCTGACTTTCCTGATCTGTCTCAAGGTAGGAGATGGTTGCCTAATCATCAGATTTCAATCCTACGGTCAGAAGTTCACGCGGCCACCATACTGAGTCAGAATATACTGTATGATATTTAGAGTTTATTCATTCCTTTTAGGGATTTTCAAAAATCCGTATCTCTTAAACTATACATCCAAATGATCCCAAATTTTAAAGGAAAGTCTATAAAGACGTATTCCTCGTGTGTACCAAATTTGAGACTCAAAATCGAAAGTATGAGATACTTTACTTTATATGAAAGTTAACTCTTAATTATTTATATTTCTCACATATTTTCTCTTTCCCTTGTCATTAAATTTATTATTCTGAGTTCCTTGAACCTCAAGGAACCTTAATGGCTCGGAATACTATCTTGGGAATATTCCTTAGCCTCTTAATTAATTTTCATCTATTTTCTCTTTTTTTCTTATTCACTTATTAAAATATCTCCTTTCGAGGACTTCTCTTTACTTTTCTTTTTATTTTCCTCATTGGAGTCCCTTTTAATATTATAAACCTCATGGATACGAAAATTCATCAAAGATAACTTAATTATACCTCTTTCTACTTATTTTCCACATTTAATCATTATTTTCAATTTCTTTCTTAACAAAGAAAACTTAATTAATCTTTTCTTTTCTTATTGCTTTTTCTTTACAACTTTGGACTCCTTAGAACCCAAGGAACCCAAGAGGAACGAAATCCCTCTTTGGATTTGCCTGATCAAGGTTTCCATCTCATTCTTTTCTCAAAAACTCAATCATTCATTTATTACTGTAATAGTTGAATTTTCTTTCTTCATTTCCTTGTTATTGGGCCCAATAGCCCACAACACAATCATCAAGGCTATTGTAAATAAAATACATTTACTCAAAATAGATTATCTCATTATTCGTTCAAATATCTTTAATATGAGAAATTACATTTCTCATCAAAGGAACCCAAAATTTGGGGTTGCAACATCCTTCCCCTCTTATAGGAATTTTGCCCTCAAAATTCCACCAAGCAAACAAACAGTTCAAGATAAGCCTTTGATACGTCCATCAGGGCTCCCATGTGGCATCACCCTTCCCATGGTGCTTCCCAAGAACCTTCATCATCTCATATTCTTCCATCTGAGTTCTTTCTTACCTTGGTATATCGTACCCTCATAGGTGACTCAGGACATTTCAGCCTCTCAAAAGCTGAATAGGTTCAAGGCTCAACACATGGCTTGGGTACCTCACATAGTGCTCTAGACCGGATTCATGGAACATTTTATTCATCAGGTTATCCTGAGGGGCAAGGCTAAACACAACCTTCTCCACCAATCCATCTCAAATGGACCCATATATCGGGGACTCAGCTTTCTCAGATGTAGCTTAGAGGGGTCGGATTTTCACATTATATTCCCCCACAGCGAACTGCATGTCAGTCTGCTTTGCATCAGCTTGTGACTCATGCCACCCTTGGGCTCTCTCTCGGCAATTGCACGATCAAAGCGACTTCATCTACACGCACTGTGGTTCTTTTCTGACCCTCACGTGGCCTCCTTCACCAACATCATCCTAATGAAGTGGTGACCGACACAAACTCCTTATAGAACTTCTTGCATCCTGATAAAGTCTATGGTGGTTAACATCACATCTTAAGAACTGTCTCTATGTATCACCCTAAATGAGCACACATGCTCTCATCAGACCCTCTAGTCTGGATCGTACTGTCCATTAGTATAGGGTGATAAACTGTACCAACACTGAGCTCTTCATGTATCTACTTCCACCTCATGGAAGTCAACCCTTAGGTTATACTCAAGAACTTTTGAACTTGCATCATGGTGTAGTTGAACCCTCTCTTTCTCTTATAAGTAGTTCAACCTGGTCTATCCCTTGACAATACTCTTTCTTTCTCATGTCATCTTGGTAAGGCGATCTACCATAACCCTCATTGCATCTTGACCTTCCTTGGTCAAGGGGAGACTTACCACACTATCCATAATGATGAACTCCCATTCCCTCTCAGGAACTCTCTTTATCCTTCATATTAATGTACTGGGTTACTGGTGTTCGTCCTTCGCCTCTTGTCATGCATGGCAACATATCACAAGCAACTTCACCTTAGACATCCAAAACATTATTGTCACTTACTATCTTTGTAGTACCATGGTGTATCATGATCTCCTGCATTGTTATGATTCCTCAAGCTTGATACCTCGGAAACCCTAAACCATTCTAATCAGGGTTTCATCACATTCCCTGCATTTGAGGCTCTAACCCATACTTTCATTACGTCACGGACTAGAGTGGCTAACCAAACAACCACTAATCTTGTTCAACAACTCTCGTTATATCAGAGTGTTAGCCAAACTTATCTCTTTTTCTCAGCTTAAGGTTAGCACAGTAACCTCAACTTCTTCTAGCTTCCAGCTAAACTATGCAGCTATATCCCAACCAGAGCATCCATTACCACTTCACATCCTTAGGTGTTAGGTAATGTCGAAGACATACTCTTCCATGTATTATATCTCATCTCAAATTCTAAGTTGGTCTTCATCAAGAAGCTCTGAGCTCATCCTCATGGTGATCAAACTCATCCTTAGTTAACTTACAAGTTCCACCTAGCTAAGAACATCTTTATTTCTCTTACTATTTGTAAACCATCCATGTATCATTCACTCCACTAAGGTATGTTATCATCTCTTTCCTCATACCTCAAAGCAACGTTCCAATCTGCATCATCTTTTATATCCTTGGTGTATGGCATGCATACTGTCCCATCTCTACCTCCGATAACAAGGGGGAATAAGCATTTGGCGGCCGTCCAAACACAAAGTTCTTCCTGTTCCAAGAGCAGAGATGATGCATCCCACATCGCCAGTACACCTTCAATTCTAATTTGGAACATGCAACTTATGTCTCTAAGTCACAAACATCATGATATCAAAGTTTCTTCCATGGAAAACTGGTCTCGAACCTACTTGGGTTTACACATAATCCTTGGTCATCTCCTCTAGGTCTATAGGGTGCCAGAACTTTTGGGGTCATCCCTCTTCCCTTATGCATCCAGAGAGTGCCCTACTCATCTGCCCGTTGGGTCCCATGAGTTCATGAAGGTGATCAATCTCCTAACCCATGGCCCTTAGACAATGATAGATGTTACCTCCCGACTCTATGGTCATGTGCAACTAGGGAATTAGGCAACTCCTACTCCCATCGGTCTTATCCCTACCTGACCCTAGGATAGACTTAGGATTCTCTTATAGTACACATTCAACCTTACCCAAGCATTCATCATCTCTCTTCCTGCATTCATGGGCTGACTTTCATCCTTTCATAGGGATCATGGCAACCTGCCTACCTTGGTTAAGCCCCATACCGGTTACCTCCATGGTAACACATCCACATGCACATATAGAGATGGTTATCTATGGGTCTAAAGGTTCATTCTCATGCCATGTACTCTTCACTTAGCTTCTCAAGATCCTATGAAACCTCTTCAGATTACCTCAAAACCAACCAAACTGGTAAACTCCCTATCAAAGGGTCGCTCTCCCTGGATGGGAGGAAACTACACCTTGATAACAAAGGTCACAAGCATACCTACTAAACCATGCTAGGTCATACTTGTTCTCTTCCCTCCATATTAGGTCAACTTAGTTGTGAAGGGTTCATCAAACATACCCTTAACTTAAGGGGTTTCCTTTTTCCTATACACATGAGGAGTACCATGCTCGAAACTATAGAAATTCAAATCTCATCATGAACATTGGATACACTGATTCCCCTCTTAGGCCTAGGAACGCTAGGTTCGCCTCTGGGTGTCCAACTGCTTGCTCATTCTCTTAACCACGAATCAAGCATGTCCAAGATATGTCATGTACTCCCATGATCTTTCTACTCGATCAACACTTCGAAGTTGATTCCTCTTCCAAGACAACTAACTAGGTATAAAGCCTCACAACTGGTGACTTAACCTCCTCAGGGTCTAAAGCACTCTTTATTTCATCCAGTAAGTAATCACTTGTACCATAGGTACCAAAAGCATCATCCTCTCTCTAGGGTTTGGTTACTCTCAAGCTAACCAAGACATCATTAGCCTCCAGGGGTCAAGCATAAGGCAACCACTATCATCCACTTAGGTCGCATCATCCTCCAACTCCCCACTGTTCCTCATGTCTTGGAATTCTAAGTTTCCAACCTTTTGCTCGGGTCCTACTTTCTCTCTCCAGAGCTAACTCCACATCCAGACTTACAACTAGAGGTCCTCTCTCCATGAAGTTGGATCAAGCTCACAAGCATATCCCTACCAGAGTGAAGACTTTGCTCAACTCATGTTTGGCTCAAGATCATCCTTATCTCTTTATGTTTATCTCATAATCTATCCAACATGATCCCTTGTCTAGGGTTTCATCAAGATATACCCTACTTGCCTAAGCCCATAGGGTAACTATAGGTTCTCTTCTAACCTCATCCATGAAGGAGTTATCCTTCGCTCAAACATGCACAACCCTTCCCATGGTTGGGGTACCAAAGGTACTCGGTCATCAACTTCTCATGGTTCACATGGCATCCAAGGCATGTTTATCATGACATCTAACTCATCATGTCATCTCTCTCTAACCTTCACTTAGGGTTAGGGTTAACTTCATCCGCAAAGGATGTATAAGGTCTCTACTTTTAATGGAGGTCTCTACCTCCAAGACTAACTCTCTCTACTCATCCTCCTGACAAGGAGGTCCATCCTCATGTCTCTCTTGAGGGCAATGACATCTTGTGTCATAAGACCTAAGCATGTATCTATTCCTTACACTTACTCTATTAAGCTTATGTCCATGACATCTTATTTACATGATTTTTATTAATTTGGTGGAGGATTCCTTAAACCTTATCAACCTTACCCATACCTCAAGAGGGTGAGGAGAAGATAGGAAACCCTAATCCTTAAGGTCCTTAACAGAATTTGAATTGAGAAGGGATGAACAAGATGAGAGAGTCCTAAAGGTATCTTATTTCGATTCATACCCTAAGACATCGGCCAGGCAGTCACACAATACGGGAGTCCTCGTATTCCGACTAGCGGTGCGGAGGAAAATATTACCAGCCCCCGGACGTGATCCTTTTCTAGACACCTCAGTCTTTCGGACAATCCTCTAATAACTCCCTTGGTTTCTACGGAATTTGTAAAATTTAATAATTATTAAAGATTAATTGAGGAACCTATGCTCTGATACCAATTGTAACGACCCTGCCTCCCGGTAACCCCCAATTAAGGGAGACCGAAAGGTCGGTGCCGTTATCCAATTAACATGATCAAAGGTTCGACAAATAATCAATAACAATTATGAAATTCTACTAACTAACTGGAATTTGGAAAAAGAATTAAAACTTTACTTACCTTTGAAAACCTTTAAAATCTATCTATCCAAGCTTGAATCCACTCTAACTAATCCTCCTTGCACTTTATGTTTTACTTTCACAATGTGTCACTTTACTATTTGTTCTTTCAATTGTTGTTCCTAAAACACCAAAAAACAAAACGTCGGTCTGTATATCGAAATATACTAGTATGTGGGAACAACCAAAATCTTGCAAGTATGGCTAACAACTTAATAATCACAATCAAATTAATTAACAAGCCAATTTACACTTTTCAGTATGACATTCTCCACCGCTTTTGCCCTAACCCTGGCATACCCACCTTAGGGTGCCCTTTGCCAATGACTTACGGCCACCTTCTCAATCCCGAGCTTGGTGCCTGGGGGTCACCATTCATGGTGCCCACTAGTCATGCAATATCATAGGCCACCTTCTTGGTGCCTAAGGTCACCACTCAAGGTGTCCATTGGTCTACCCATCTGGGCCTAACCTTTGGCATCATCCATCAGGGTGGCATGTAGGTGCGATAATCCATACTTCTATTATTAATGTGATAATCATAGTGACTTTATAATTTGCGAGTATGAACATCCAACAGATATTTTGCATTCAATGCGATTAACCATCCGAAAAATCCTCGGGAAACTAAGGCGGTTATTCATAATTAACCACATACCTGATCCAAAGCAACTTGATTGTCCAAGCAATAAGGATAAAGAATCAATCAACAAGCAATCAACAATATCCTGAAATTAATGCATACGATCCAAGTGTTATAGTTTATCCAGAACATTCTAAAGATAGATTTGGATTCCACCTTAGGCTTTCTATACCACATTAGGGTTTTTGCCTCCATAATTCTTTTATCACATTAAATGCTCTCTTAGTTCATAAACCCTTATTTCAACATCATAAGCCCAATTAAAGTTGATTATTTCTCTTTTATACCAAAACTACCTTCTTTATCCTTTTAAGTTATTTCAAGGTCATTATACTCAATTATCACCTTTAATTTCTTTCGGATTAACAACTCATAATTCCTTATGATCTAATTCACCTATGAACTCCATTTATTAATAATTCCAACTTTATCCATTAGAAAACCCTACTTATCATATTAAGGGTATCTATCCATGATTAGGAACTTTTATACTAAAACCATCCTGTTTTATTCTTTTTAGGTCATGTTAAGATCATTAAGGCCAATTATCATTTTCAGGTTCTTCATCAATGATTATAGTTCAATTGACAACTGTACCTTAAGTACTATTTATCACATCTGCTAGGTTAATAAACCCTAATTTAACATTGATTGCACTTTGGCACACAGGAAAACCCTAATCAAGAAAATCATGGGTTTTTAAAATCAAATCATATTCCTATTATCCTTTTTATGTCAAAAGGTCCAATCTTGATTCAGAATATTAAACTAGTTATTAAACTCACTACTAAACAAATCTAGGGTTTTAGATCCATTTAAAGCATCAAAGTACTAACTTTATGTACTTTTCGAACTAGAAGTAAAACTAGCCTCTACTAGTATTTTTATTGAATTCCTTGTACTTTTCTGTACAACTTTCATGTATAACTTATTTTCATCAGAGCTACCAATCTTTAACTATGATTTTTGTAAAATAATGAATATTGGACTAATTGGAAGAAGCCACGTCGGTACTTACCCTGGCCCATGGGGCGCAACGCTGGGCGCGGCTCACTTATTTGTAGATCGGGTAAATGACCCTTCTACCCTTCTCCAGCATTCGCAAGACTGAGGGCAAGGATGCCCTTTCCTGCAGTCGTCTTCCTCCCCGGTCACGCGATTGCCTCACTGCGCCATGGAAGGGGTCAACCTCGGCGTTGACTCCTGCCCCTGGCCTCCGAAGCTCCAGGCAACGGCCCCATGACCTCCGCCACACCCATACAAACTCGTCGGTGCTTCTAATCGCTCCTGACATGGCCAGAGTCACTGAGATGACTAGAGGGGTCTCCGACGGCCACCAAGGGGTGTCTGCGATGCAAGGGAGGTTTGAGAGGGGAGAATCGAGTGCCAGAACTGGGTCTGTAGGTCCTGTAGGATCTCGCGGACTCATCTTGAATCTCACCAAGGGGTTACTCCCTCCTTTATAGCCTATAGCCAGGTTAGGTGGCCGGTGAGAGTCTTACTGATTTGGGGGTTCTTCTAGATGCCCCCAAGATAGGAAAAACCTAGGGTAGGGAGGACCGCAAGGATCTCGCGAATTCAGCTGGCTGGTTTCCAAAATTGGTCACGCACTCAATCGTGAGAGATTGGCTTTGGAACGATCATGCACCGTATTCTGACTTTCCTGATTTGTCTCAAGGTAGGAGATGGTTGCCTAATCATCGGATTTCAATCCTACGGTCATAAGTTCACGCGGCTACCACACTGAGTCAGAATATACTTTATGATATTTAGAGTTTATTCATTCCTTTTAGGGATTTTCAAAAATACGTATCTCTTAAACTATACATCCAAATGATCCCAAATTTTTAAGGAAAGTCTGTAAAGACTTAATCCTCGTGTGTACCAAAGTTGGGACTCAAAATCGAAAGTATGAGATAATTTACTTTATATGCAAGTTAACTCTTAATTATTTATATTTCTCACATATTTTCTCTTTCCCTTGTCATTAAATTTATTATTCTGAGTTCCTTGAACCTCAAGGAACCTTAATGGCTCGTAATACCATCTTGGGAATATTCCTTAGCCTCTTATTTAATTTTCATCTATTTTCTCTTTTTTTCTTATTCACTTATTAAAATATCTCCTTTCGAGGACTTCTCTTTACTTTTCTTTTTATTTTCCTCATTGGAGTCCCTTTTAATATTATAAACCTCATGGATATGAAAATTCATCAAAGATAACTTAATTATACCTCTTTCCACTTATTTTCCACATTTAATCATTATTTTCAATTTCTTTCTTAACAAAGAAAACTTAATTAATCTTTTCTTTTCTTATTGCTTTTTCTTTGCAACTTTGGACTCCTTAGAACCCAAGGAACCCAAGAGGAACGAAATCCCTCTTTGGATTTGCCTTCTCAAGGTTTCCATCTCATTCTTTTCTCAAAAACGCAATCATTCATTTATTAATGTAATAGTTGAATTTCCTTTCTTCATTTCCTTGTTATTGGGCCCAATAGCCCACAACAAAATCATCAAGGCTATTGTAAATAAAATACATTTACTCAAAATAGATTATCTCATTATTCGTTCAAATATCTTTAATATGAGAAATTACATTTCTTATCAAAGGAACCCAAAATTTGGGGTTGCAACACCTCCTTCCTAAAAATTTGAACAATAAAACCTCCAGTCCAAACACACTCAGAAGGTATGATGGAGTGGGTGTAAAGTTTTAAAATCTTTATTAATGGTAATCAAAAGACCAAAGTATAGAAGCAGAAGAAAACATGACTATATTAAATTATAAAATAAGGGAACATCATAAACTTACATCATAAGGATCCATGCAGAGGAAATCTAAACCACCTCAAAATTGTCTCCAAGCTTGTCATCCAAGTCCTCCACCTAGGGTTGGAAGCATACCCCAGCAAAATAAAAACAATAGGAGACATCAACAAAGGTTGTTGATATGTGCATACTAAAAGGTAAATTGAGTAATTTAATAAGAATAAATGACATCAAAAATAAAAGGCTTCCCATGCAAGACTTAAGGACTACCCACAAGGGCATACAAGAATAAGAATCATATTCACATAATAAAAGAAGATACTTTCCATAAAAAAAACAATAAATTAGTGCCACATAAGCACATATCATGATTTGAGCACATAACCCGTCAATATTTTTGGGCACATAACCCATCATAAACATCATCAACCTACATGCATGTGAGATAAACATAGCCCTAGAACAATATAAACACAATTGGTGGCCAACCCTCATAAAGTTGAAACCTGATAGAGAAAGGAATACCACCAATCTCCCAAATATATATAAAATGGGCCAACCCTCATAAAGTTGAGAACCCTGGGTACGAGGTTCCTTTGCATCCCAAAAGAGTATGAAATATCACATCTACTATAAACAAAACCAATGCAATTACACTACTCTAGTGCTACTGAATCACATAGCATGTTTAATGTAGAGGCAAGTAGAAAGTATAGTCAAGATTATACAATGTTGTCATCACACAATGGACAACACAAACATATAAACATCCACTTCAAAGTGGGCACATAAAATTATATAAGACCAACATGCACCAAGGCACAACATAGATATTAAGAGAATATCCAAGTCCATTACACACAAGATAGTTCATACAAATCCATTATATCAAGAGATAAGACATATGTGTAGGCCAAAGTCAAAAGAATGATAAGATAGGTGAATTGCTTAACATAGAGGAATAGGGGATACAACATACATAAGAGAGAAGAATTGTTCAATGTGAATAATCAGAGATGCAACATACCTCAACTTCAGAGTCCAAAGCCCAAAGTAACTTCTAGGTCCAAGCCTAGGCTTCCAAAGAACCTATTATACATGTATGTAGAATTAGGGTTAGGTTTCCATTAATTATTCAAAACCCTAAAAACCACTTTTTTATCATTATAAGAATTAGGTTATTAAAACCATGCCACATTATAGATTATCTTATTAGGATTCCAAAACATATTTTATTATAATTTTCTGACATATATATTTAGTTATGATTTACTCAAGTTATTTTCTCATTTAATTAGATCCATTAAAATCACCTCTTTAAAACATCTGATTCAGGTGACCAAACCAAAACCATTAGAAAGCTTGCATTTTTTTGAATCCAAGAGTATTTAATTGTAATTTTTGGACAACCACAGTAAAAGATATGAATTTCACAAAATTGGCCAATCAGAAATCATCAAAAGGCCAACTAGATAACTCGAGAGAGAGAGAGAGAGAGCAAAAAGACCAAAATACCCCTATGGTAGAAAATAAAGAAAACAATCAGCACCAGGGCAATTTGGTAAAACCATCATTATTCATCTTCTTCGTTTACCCCAAAACTTTGAGCAAAGCATCACCGATACGCAGCACTGAGGTGGAAACCAAACACTATCATACTGGGGAGAAATCACTTCACTAGCAACACCTACAAATTCCTTATTTGAGTCTGGTTCTAACCACCCAAGCACTAAACCGCAAGATGACCATAGACCATAGAACAGGTCAGGACACCTGATAATTAGCAAAACATCACAAAATTTGGGGGTTCGAGAAATACCTTGAATCCAACTTATACAGGAAGGCAAGCGACCTCGTGAGACTCCCAGGAGTCAGTTGGAGCTCTCAGAGGGTCTCACGAAGCTCTAGAGCCTAGAGGTGACCCCACGGTGGCCACCAACAACTGACAGTGTAGGGAAAGCATGCTCAGTTATGAAGAAGGCTGAGGCAATGCCACCAGAAGGCATTTTGGGGTTCCTTGATGGCTAACGAGAAGGTTCAGATAGGACCGATGGCCCAGTGGTGAGAGGAGGATGGAAGGAAACTGCGATAGGTTCAAAATAGAGGAGTGTGTGACCCCTTCATCGATCGACAACAAGGGAGCATGAAACCTAGGGAAAGTCGGGATCGACTGACTCGTCAACCAGTAAGGATCGTGAAGAAGCCGATATTTGTACGGGAGGAGGAAAAGAGAAAGAGAATTGCAAAAATAGAAGATCAGGAAACTATAGCTGGGAAATAAAAAAGGAAAGCGGGGAGGAAGATGAAATGTTGTCCATCAAAATAGAAATCAGTGATTGTGAATAACATGTGCATCAGAAAAATTTGAGTCCTAATGTGACAACTATTTAATCTGGTTAAAACTAAAGTGAGGTGCATTTAATGTACATATTTTCTCTTTCCTCTTTTAAAGGTTCTATTCTTATCCAAATTAGACCAAACTTTGCACACAAGTTAAGTTAAACATGTAGATTGTGAATCTCCAATTAGATTTCATCTTTTGGCAACTTTAAATGTATTATTTAACATACTCTTTATTTCTCTTTCCTAATGCATTAATGACACATGGATTATCCAAATTAGGTGAAACCTCCTCCACAAGTTAACTTAAGTGTGTTGAATATGAATTTAGCATTATTTCCAACTTTTGGTGTCAAGAATTATATTTATTTATTAATTACACCTTTCAGGCAATTTCTCTCTCCTAACTTACCATATTATTTCAAGGTGGTCCAAATTATATGAAAGTTGACATGTAGCCTTATTTTGATGTGTATATTATGAATTTGAATTCTATTTTCACTTTTGAGACTTTATTACATGGGTTATGTCACTTGGCCCACTAAAGGCCGATTAGCTTCACTACTTATCCAATTAAGTTATGTATGTTGATATTACCTCTAAATGAATTATGTGACATATTAAATTACATTAAGGTGATACATTCATGCATTAGCTTATTGGGAACATTCTCTTAAGCCTAACCTCAACCTTGTTTGGCTAAGTCCAAAAGGTCAAACTTCTAGGGTAGGGTTTAAGATCTGATATGTTAGAAGAAGAATGGCGGTAAGACCTATAATTCTGAGGAAGAAAACATCTTCTATAACATTCTTCTTGATGTAAGACTAATAGACCTTTGATTCTTAGGAATGAGGTATACATACAAGCACAGACTATTGCAATATCACCTTGATAGCATAGTTTACAAGATTGCCTTCATCAACAAACATGCAGATTTCTCAGTAACACATCTCCCGCGAGTGTACTCCAACCACTACCTTCTATTGGTGGAATCTTAAAGCAAGAACCAGATTGATAGAAGATTCGTTGTCAAGGCTAGATGAGACAACAACAAGTATTTCAAAGACATGCTCAATCATCACTAAATCGGATCTCTTGACTTTAATAGTGTGCTTATAATGGCTTAACAACATATTGTTCGATGGGACTTACAACATATGAAACAACAATGGTGGAACAAGGACATTCTGTTAAGGAACATTGGCATGCTACAAACAATCTTGGTAGAGAAGTTTCACATAGTTATAGATGATATGTGTAACTCTATGCAGATTGAATTGGTGCAAGTACTCCAAGAGGAAGATGAGGAATGGATACTGAAAAGTCATGTTATCTGGCTTAATAGTGGAGAAAATAGTGAAAAACACTAGAGGGGGGGTGAATAGAGTTTTTAAATACTTTTAACAATTTATTGAACTCAAACAACCACAATTGAAAATTGGAAGAAGGAGACAGGTGTTTAGAGTGGTTCCAACTTTAGCAACTACTAAAGTTGTCAGTCCACTACCCGGTTGCTTACCCAACCGGGATTTTGAAAGTATTTATTTTATTACCTTCCCAAGGATTTATACAAAATACAATACTTTCCTTTACACCCTTTGAACAGCCTTCACTTGAAGTAGGTGCACCAACTTTGAGGTAGCCTTCTTGAAGTAACTCCAAGCTCCCCCTTGAAGTAGCCTTCCTCTCTAGAAGTAACCTCCCGTTGCACCAGCCTTCTGAAGTAGCTCAAAGTCACCTTCTTCACCAAGAAGATCTTCACCCTCTCCAATCAGCAGCCTCCAACCTAGGAGTAGCAAGGAGAGTACAAACGGTAATAGAGAACAAGAAAGAAAAAGGAAATTACAACTTATCCTTTGTAGCCCAAGGCTTGATTTGCCTAGATCAAGCGTATAGATCTCCTAACCAAGTGTGTGGACTTGTGATTGCAGTGGGTAGGAAATACTAGCCTATAGGACACGAATTATGAGCTAAGGAATGAAATGGCCAATTATCACAATGCTCAAATTGCTCACAAACAGATTGCTCAAAGTATGCTCAAAGAGTTCTCAAGTGTAACAAGTGAATTTTAGTGTCCTATGGCTTGTCCTATTTATAGGAATGGCCTAAGGATGCTTAAGGACGTTCTAGACAACTTCTAGGGGTTTCTAAGTGCTTAACTAGCCGTTAGGTACAAGTTTGTTGCTTTAACAACGGCTAATTAATTAATTCTGGAGTTGCTGTCAGAGACCATCTCGGTCGAGGAATGGTCGACCGAGACACCTACTCGGTCGAACAATTGTCGACCGACAGGCTCTCTGGAACAAGTGATTTGCAACGTCTATCTCCAACTGCCAACTACCTTGTCAGTTGTGTCTAACGGCTACTCTGGATCTTTCTCGGTCGAGAAGATTGTCGACCGAGAGTGTCTCGGTCGAGGAGTTTGTCGACCGAGATTGATCTTGTTTCAATGTTTCAAATTAGGCACTAATTATATGTATGAGTGTGCAATTGTGATCCTATTTGAAGGGGATGACTTATCTAAATGTGGTGTTTAGCTAGGGAAGATCTAACGCTTGATTTACATGCAATCTAAGTACTTGTACATTATATATTTGTACAAGTTTTTACAAAGCGATTACATTGCATGAAAAGCATAAACATGTAAGCATATGGATTCCCTAGTTGCTTTGTCATCCACCTTGTTCCTGCACACTCAAATAGCTCGTTAGATCAATAAGAATGAAATGTTTGTCATAATCAAAACAAAGGGATTTATAGATGTCCATTTAGCCAACAAATAGCACTAAATTTTATTAGACCTATGTGAAACAAATAAGAAGAGAGACCACCATCTACACATAGTAAAAAAAGGAGGGTGAGTGGGTCAGTGAAGAGGTGGACCTACAAAACCTTGTAGTAGAACACTCAATGAATATTTTCACAACCCCTACACACCATTGGATTGGTGATCGTAGTAGAATTCTTGCAAGATTTGCTACTATCTCTAATGAGAAGAAGAGAAAGTTGAAATTTTGAAGATCCTCAAAGCTGTAAAGGCCAAGATTTTTCTGATCAAATATTAATAAAATATATCAAAAGTATAAACATATATTTATCATAATCATGCTCTTACATGAGAGTCTTGAAAGATTACTTATACATAAGACTACAAAACAAAAATATGAATTAGTCCTATCTAATCTTCAATCTGCATAGGAAAGCTCATGCATGTCTCTTCTACATATTCATCAGGCCACCTATCCACCAGAGGGAATGAAACTACACATTGAACCCAAGAAGGGAAAACATGGGTCAGCAAAGCTGGTACTAAATCCAATTATTGAAATATGCATGAAGTAGGATTCACATGCTTAACAAAAGTTAGGAAGGGATGATTTGGTGGACGAAATGCTAAAAAATAGGAATTCCAATATCAATTTTAAGATGGCAAATCTTTCACGAGATCATCACTAAGCAAGATTCAATATTTCAAGTATGCAAAATTTATTCAATCCATTCATGAAGTATATCAATTTTGAGATATTTGATTTGAGAAGTTTTGGCACCTTCCTATTATATCTTTTCTAGGGATAAGTATCTAGTGTTCTCATACTCTAGGAGATAATGGTACTAGTTCCTTATTATCTATTCCAGTTAACTAGGGGATAACTAATCCCTATCCACTATGTAGGGTTGTGGAGAAATTGGCCCACACAAGTGATCCAAAGTTCCATAGGTCCAAATCCCAAGGGACCAAAGACAATAAGGAGTCAAAACTTTATGAGATGAAGTCATGTGCCAAAATCATTATCAATAATATTTCATCATTTACAAATGAGGGTGGTGAAATTTCAAGAGACAATAAAGGTTTTCAAAGCTATTTGGAACTCACCACAAATTGAGATATATGTGTGCAAATTAAGAGGGAAAAATAATTCAATAATGAAATAGAATATCTACTGCCTTTGTGTCAAAATTAGATTTTGAGATGTTTCACACTCAAGGTTCAATGAGCTCCAAAGTTTCAAGATCTAATAAGAAAAGAAATCTTATGTCATTATATGTTAAAAGTTGTATGATTTGAATTATTTAGGATTAGGTTGTTTTCCATATTGGATTACTATCTCATATCCTATCCTTCATAATGGTTTCTATATTTTCATTTGGGATTCATACTCAAGTAAATAACCATTTTCTTCATTTTAGGTTTTGAATGTTACTCTCTTAAACATTGTTCCATTTAGTTAATATGGTTAGGAACATTCATTATATGAGATATTGTTGGTAAGTATGCCCAGAGAGCCAGTCATATGATGATTGACATGGCATATAACATTAAGTATTTGATTAATAATAAGGCAAAATTCCGATTTGTTATGTTTCACTTAGTTATGAGATAATGAGGAAACATAATGAATGTATAAATAATGAAAATACTCAATAATGTATGTATTCAAGTATGTGACTTGAACAATGAGATCATACATATGTTAAGAGTAAATACATTCTTATTATGAACCTGGTTGGATGTTACTAGGGAAGGCAGACTAACAACAGTAATACTAAAGACTAGAGTATGTGTTAGTTGATGATAGAATCTCATCAGTCATGATATGTGATATTAAGCCAAGAACATAGATACTTGTTGGGGAATAGTGAGTCGGACAAACCCACCCTAAAAGTGACACATGGAAACCATACATGGTGGTCATAGTCATCTCTCATAGTGAAGGTAGTGATTGTGGTTCTTAGACCTGAAGTCACTACACTCGTCACATGTCGTTCATTGAGTTTTGACATCATCCATCGTGATCCTGAATAAGGGTTACCATAAAGTTGATGATCAAATGGACTATGACACATGGGGATGAATGTGAGTGATGAAAATGGGATTTGTCCCTCCTACAAGAGTTTGATATCCTGGCCAGTTGATAAGCAGGACTGGTAAAATCATGTGCATGCACATGTGAATCAATATATATGATAATGACATCACATATATCTCAGACAATCTAATCTATATCAAGGAACATGGATTGAACATAGAGAGGATGATGATTTCATGCTTTGAGTTTATTTTGGATATCAGAGATAAAGCAATTAGACAATCACTATAACTCCTAACACTGTTTGTAGGTTGAAGTTGTTCTCCAACTTATCTGATTATTTGGGTATCAATTATGTGTGACTAGGCACTGCTATTTTCTTGTGATGGCATAAATTAGTTATGAACATTCACTACCAACATAACATGGAACCTATGGGGTCACACACATAGAATACACCTAGAAGAGGAGTTTAATCATGAATGAAAATTAAATTGATATCTAAAGTATTTAGGTATTCAATTTAAGAAACATTGGTTGAAAATTAACTGAGTGAATAGTTGAACCGACTGGTTTAAGTGTTGAACTGATCATTTCAGTGTGTTTGGTCAATAGAACCAAGTTTGGAAATTCAAGACATTGAATCGATTGGCTCAGGTTGTGAACCATGCATTTGGTGGATCAATTTGATTGATTCAAAGGCTTGTGCTGACGTCATATTGTGCATTAAATCAGATATTAATTTCCAATACAATTGTGATTGAGAAACATAATGAAACAACCAGTTCACTAGGTGAACGGATTAGCTCACATGAAAATCGATCAGTTCACTGGTGAATCGACAATTTCACCTGTCGCAGGTTGTGAAAATTCATGAGGTTCTAGCCCCTTCCACTCCCACAAAGACTGGGAACCCTGACCCATACCTTCCTATAAATAGAGGGGTATTGGGGCTTCCCAGAGATAACTCAATTTCCTCTAATAATTTTTGTCCTCTCTAGTTGTAGTAACAAATAGAGAGCCTGAGCAAGTCATACCCACTAAAGGGAGGGATAGCAAGGGAGAATAATTTTGGGAGAGCAAGTTGGTGATTAGTACACCAATAGAAGAGACAACTCCTTCCTGTCTATTATACTATAAGGACAAGAGTTCTAGGTGGTATGTGTGGACTACCATAGAGACATGGATATATTTCCTGGTAGGAGGGCAATGTTAGCCTATTGTCTTTAGTGGAGACCAGGAGATGCTATGACTATAAGTCCCCTGACCTGAGTTTTGGGGTAAACCTATTTGATTTGGCTTAATCATGTGTTCAGAAACTTTCTCTAATCCTTTGAGATGATCTTAGAGTGTATGAAGAGCCTAAGTCTCTAGTTTGAGCTTGTTTGGATTTTGTTTGTGCTTTATGTGCTAGTTTTGGTGCAAATTGCAATTTACCCAAGGTAGGGGGTTGATATGCAATTTTCTACCTCTAGTGTGTTCCCTCTCTTTCTTGATGTCATGAAGTGGAAATAAAAAGAAGAGGGTGCCTTGGTTGAGGAGTATCACCACAGGAGATGATTAGAGTTGATGTGAGTGTTGAGTGCCTCAACCATGTGAGTTGGTTCTCTTGTCTCGAACTTGGGTAGTGACCAAGGCTGGTTTTGGAGGGTGTCATGGGTGAGACACCTCCTCTCAATGTTAGGTTTCGTGGCCTAGGTAGTATAGGGTGGTCTTGGGTCAAGATGGTTTCCCTAGCATAGGTTGTCTTGACATAGGATGGTAGTGGGACCTTGTCTTGACCTTGAAGTGATGTTAGGAATTGGTGTCGCGACCATGGTAGGTGCACCCTAAGAGGGACGCAACCGCGACCATATGGGTTGACATGGCAGTTGATACACTACCTAGAGTGTATCACCATGTCTTTCATGTCATTCTTGAGTGGTTGCATGTTGGTATTTTAAGTGAACAAGTGCCCTTTGGAACCTTGGAGTGTTGACACATCATTTCTTGCCTTCTCTCACATCTTCCATATATATAACCCCTAATCTCTACTTGCTTACAACCCTTTTTGGAAATATATATTTTTCCTCCTTCTTTTCTTATTCTTGGAGCTTGGTGGAGCAAGAAGGTTTGTCCTTGGAGCTTGGGGGATCAATTTCCTCTTGCATGTGTGGTGGTGGTGATCCGAGCTCATCTTCCATACTTGGTAAGTGTTTGTCTTCAAAGTTGATGTTTCTTTTTATCTCCTACCTCCATATCCTTCTCTTCACTCATCCCTATACTATGGTTCTTCCATAATGGTCGTTTTGGGAGAGAAACTCCTCATCATAAGAGTCATAGACCAAGTTTTCACAAAGTAGACCCAAGTGTAAAGAGGACATCTACTCTCTTTCTCCCTTTCTCTTTTGGATTGGCCAAGAGCTTCTTTGCTTCTTTTCTTAGGCTAGATTTGACCTCAGAGTCTTCTCCTTCTTGATGTACTCTTACGGCCGAGTGTGGAGCTTTTGGTGCAACTTTTTCAACCCCCGAATCTTGTGCTTGGAGCTCTCGATCTTGGAGTTTGGAGCTCTTGGTTGTGATCATCTTAAGGCGGATTATATAACTCTTTTCCATCTCTATTACTTACACTCTTTCATACATACAAACTATTTTTTTCTCTCTAAAATGTTCCCCTACATGCTAGTTGATGATGATAATCTCTAGAACTCATTTGGTAGTGATTATCTTGCTTGGTTTGGATGAAATCCGAAACCTTAATATTTCTTGTACCCGATTTTGGTGATTGTGGTGGTGTTATGATGATCTTCCTCTATCCTTTTTACCTTGGTGTTTATCACATGCATGATGTTTGAGTATATATATTTTATGAGGAGTTTAGGTTCTATTTTGGGTGCCATAAACATAGTTTTACATATCTTGCATGAGATCCTTTCATGGTGGATCCACGATGAATGAACTAGGGTTTTTAGTGACCATTTTGCTTGAGTTTTCTCCTCCATATTCATGATGGTTTTTTTGGCCTTGTCTTCTATTTTGTGATCAAAATATCACATCTTGGGGTGGTAAAGACATCCATCCCCATGATGGTCGTGACCCATGGTTGGTCTTAGTCGAGATGCTTCCCTTTTATTGGGATGGACCTAGTTTGTTTAAGGTCGCAACACTTGGTGTTGATGGCCACGTTGACCCCTATTTTGGGTAAGTTTTTAATCTATTTTTTGAGTTATGATCATTCCCTTGTCTCAGTTGTGACATGTTCATGGAGGGAGGTTGTGACATGTTAGTTCTTGGGTCACGACATGCTTTGGTTTGAAGTTGAGACAACCATGTTGCTTGGGGTTGTGATAGTTTTGTGAGTGGTTGGAACCCTTACCCTAGGTGTCGCAGACGTGACATGACTTAGAGGGTGGAGGTCGCGACATGTTGGTGGATGGTTGAGACACATTAGTTTCAGGGTCGTGACATGGACCATGATGGGTGGCTGTGACTTATGTGATTGTGTGGTCAACATAGGGTGATAGTAGGTGGATGAGAAGCACATGTGAACACTTGATGTTATTCATATATAAATGATACATAATCCATATATAATGTTTTTTAGAATATTATATAATCAACTCTAATTATGTTTCCTAATCCTTATGCACTCCCACATGATGGAGGGTGATGGGTCTAGGGTTGATGGTTGAATCTAGTCTTCTAAACCCTAATCCTAATAATGAGTAATGTAACATGTGTGCTTCTCTTTATTGGAATGACTATTATGTTATGATATTAATCTCTTATCTTTAAACCCCTAACCTTGTAGGTTGAATGCATTCCATTGCTTGGTATGATATGATGATGGTTATGAATAATTGAGGCATGTGGAGGTAATGATGTGACACATAGATTTAGGATGTTTCTTCTTTCTCCTCTATCAATTTCTAACCATGCAGGTGATATGATCTTGAAAATCATAACTAGTTCATGCTATGATGAGTATGATGTGACACTAGTTGAATAAGCCTTTATGAGGCATGTTAAAATACTTGCAATATAGGAATGATGTGAATGGGTCCTATGACTTGGTGGTGGCTTGATGCCTGTTGTGATGTGATACCCTCTAGTGCTATGATTAAGGGATTGATATCCCATAGTGATGTGACATTAGTGATAGCCTTGAGTGGTTGTGCAATAGTGACGAGGGTCTTATGAATGGCAGTGTACCATGCCCTTACCTTTATAGTGCGCAATAGTGATGATGGTCTTCTGAATGGCAGTGTACCATGCCCTTACCTTTGTAGTGCTAGTTATGGTTTTGTACATTATAACTTGATTGATTTTGAAGATACTTAATTGGCATAACTAAACAAGTGAAATGTAATCCATTTAGTTTTACTTGTTCCATAGATCATTTTTAATGCCTGCCTTAATTGCTGGATTGGTGAAATGAGTTTTACTCGGAGCGCATATTTTTGAATATGTGGGGGTACAAGTCGGGCATCACCTTGTATCCGTAAGTACATGATGTGTGATACGACCATGCATTAGCTGATTTCATAGTGATATAGATGGACATCCATGAGACACTCCTTCATGTTAGAACGTCCATGTGTGATCCTATTCTTATAGAATTGTTAATTGTACCAAGGTGGGCTAGGTGTTGTTATATGTGGATGGTCATGTGTGAGTTGATCCTTCTACTAACTATAAGTCACTTTTGCCGTTGACTGACATGTCTCTACGTTGTTACTCCCATGCTGACTGGGAGGTGTTGGAGAGGTCATGGATTTCGTCTCTTCCATTGACCTCGTATGGCACTGATTTTGAATGAGTAGTAGTCGGTTGGATTTGTGTGGTACGACTCAAATCCTTGGAGCAATAATTAAAATACATAATCATTGGTGTAGCATGCTTTCGTAGGATCAAATATGAAAATATTGGATGAGGCCTTGATTTTCTCTTGTATAGCTTGGTTGGTAGAAAATATACATGCTCTTCGTATTCCTCCTTAGTAATAAAATGTTCTACTACTCTGTTATAGCTATCTGGTCTTCTTAGATGATAATAATAATTTCCATGCTTACATCAATTATTGAATCTACTTATTGTAGATGTAGTTTTACTTCTATGTTTTAGTTACTTTACCTCTTCTTTAATAGCGTTGGTAGAGAGTTATATCTCTCACTAGGACATTTGGTTTCACTCTGTGGGTTTCCACACCTTTTAGGTGGCCATGCACGAGGAGGTAGAGATTGTGCAGCTGAAGAGTAGTAGTAATAATAGTATTTGATAAGGTTGAGTGTGCTTCTTGTTGGTCTTTTGGTGTTATAGTCCTATAGTCATCCTTGTACACTCAGGTCTCGGAGATGGTTTAGTGTGTTTTGTGATTGTGCTATCGATATGAGTTTTTTTGGCTTATGTGCCATTTTGTTGTATATAGTTGGTAGATGTACATGTATATGAAAGTGAAACATATATCATGTGTGATAGGTATGTCTATGGAGCATGTTGTAAGACTGACATTTTATAAGATATATGATAAAGATGGAAGGTTATGCATCTTTATGTCACAAGTTTTTTGATGTTGGTTCCTTGTGCAATCGGTTCTAATTTTTAGTGTTTTTCAGAAATCTGCTTATTTACTGTTGCTTCCACATTTGGTTTTGAGTAATAATGCTTTGTGTGGAAACAAGTGTCACATTTGGTGGTATTAGAGTTTTAGTTTCACTGAGTCTACAAGGACCTAGGACTAAGGTTTGGGTCTATTCAACTGTCATCTAGTCTATCTTATAGGTGACTTATTCTTGTGCAGAAGAAGAAGAAGAAGAGTTGAAAAGATGGTTGGAGAACATGAAGAACACGTTGTTGAGAGTGGTGGTGTTGCACCAGGTGGAGGTGCAAGAAGGTAGGTTGTTGGGGAGAGGGTGCCTGAGATGCCCCAAATAGACCCTACAGTGGTGTCCAATCTCACTTTTCAATCCATGTTTGAATAGTTTATGGCCACTATTACACATATGGCGGACAGAATGTCTATTTCTCAAATGAGAGCAGTAGTCCCCAATGTGGAATCTTTGGTCTCGGGGAATACATTTGAGAGGTTGAGGTGAGTTAGAGTAGTGGAATACACTGGTACGACAGATCATGTAGATGTGGACCTCTGGCTAACAGAGCTAGAGAAAGCCTTCAAGATGCTTAGTATCCTAGAGGCTGATAAGGTGAAGCACGCAATATACTTTTGAAGGGGAGTGTTGGCCATTGGTGGGCCATAGAGGAGGAAAACAGACCATGTGTTGTGATCAGTTGGGAAGATTTCCAACATGAGTTTGTATGTTGATACTTTCCTCAGACATACCTTGATGAGAAGATCAGCCAATTTGAGAGAATTCGACAGGGATCCATAACAATCAATGAGTATGAAGCAAGCTTTATGGAGTTGTTGAGGTTCTGTCCTCATATGGCCATGACACAACAAGTGAGGATCAACCATTTTGATAAATGGTTGAGTGTGGAGTTGATGACGTCGACAATAGCCCTAGAGAGCAGAGATCATTTTGCTATGTTTGTGGAGTCGGTTCAAAGGATAGAGAGGTATGTCATTGAGAAGAAAGATAATAGTGCGTAGAAGAGGCCTGCTGAGTACTAGGGACAGTCGTCGGGTGCCTTTAAGGAGCCTAGATTATCAATGCCACCAACACAAAAAAGGTCTAGTGCACTGACACAGTGGTCACCAAGTAAGAGTAGGAGTTGTAGTTTTCTTCCTGCAGGAGCCCAGAGTGCTACCTTAGTGTATGTGACAGGGCCGCCTAGGCCTTGGTATGAGAAAAAAATGTGCTATAAGTGTGGAAATATTGGGCATACTAGACCATTTTTCCTTATGAAAGATGATGAGGTGACCCAACAGTCGAGGCAGAGCTAGTAGGGCTCACAGAGTTAGCATCACAGTAGTAGTGGAAGAGATCATGGACATACATCAAAGGTTGGTTCCTCTGGACATGAAAATGGGGGATGAGGATGGCAACAAGCGATGACTCGACTTTACACCTTGAGTCAAGCAAAAGGAGAGATCAACCCTTGAGTTGAGACAGGTTAGATGAAGTTGTTTCATTCTGATATTTCTGCATGTGTTTTATATCTATTTTGGGTTAACCTTAGTAGGGGCTTGAGATAGAGATGTGGAGGTATACCCGTTTCTTTTCTCTTAGGATTTTGGGGGGAAATCCTTGTTAGGGGTTTATGGCTTGTAATACCCCTGACTTGAGTTTTGGGTAACCCTATTTGCTTTGTATTTATGATGTGTTTAGAACCTTTCTCTAATCCTTTAAGATTATCTTAGAGCATATGAAGATCCTAAGTCTCCAACTTGAGCTTGTTTGGATGTTGTTTGTGCTTTATGTGCTAGTTTAGGTGCAAATTGTAATGTACCCAAGGTAGGGGGTTGATATGCAATTTTCCACCTCTAGTGTGTTCCCTCTCTTTCTTGACATCATGTAGAGGAAAGATAAAAAATAGGGTGCCTTGTTTGAGCCTTGGTTGAGGAGTATCATAGGAGATGATTAGTGTTGATGTGATTGTTGAGTGCCTTGACCATGTGAGTTGGTTGTGTTGTCTCAAACTTGTATCACAACCAAGGTTGTTTTTGGAGGGTGTCATGGTTGAGACACCTCCTCTAGATGTTGGGGGTCATGACCTAGGTAATTTAGGGTGGTCTTGGGTCGAGATGGTTTCCCTAGCATAGGTTATCTCATCCTAGCATGGTAGTGTGACCTTGTCTCGACCTAGAAGTGATGTTAGGAAGTGGTTTCGCGACAACGGGAGGTGCACCCTAGGAGGGTCACGACCACGACCATGTGGGTTGACATGGTGGTCAAGACACTACTTAGAGTGTATCACCATGTCCTCCATGTCATGCTTGAGTGGTGGCATGTTGGCCTTTTGAGTTGACAAGTGTCCCTTTGGTACCTTTGAGTGTTGACACATCATTTCATGCCTTCTCTCTCATCTTCCATCCATATAAACTCTTATTTATTCTTGCTTGCAGCCCTTTTCGTCCATCTATCTTATTTCTCCTTCTTTTCTTGTTCTTGGAGATTGGTGGAGCAAGGAGGTTCGTCCTTGGAGCTTGGGGGATCATTCTCCTCTTGCATGTGGTGGTGGTGGTGGTGATCCGAGTTCATTTTCCATCCTTGGTAAGTGTTTGTCTTTTAATGATGTTTCATTTGATATCCTACCGCCATCTCCTTCTTTTTCCTTGGACCTAGACTATGGTTCTTACATGGTGGTTCTTTTGGGAGAGAAACTCCTCATCACAAGGGTCATAGACCATGTTTAGACAAGGTAAACCCAAGTGTGAAGATGATTTATCCTCTCTTTCTCCCTTTCTCTTTTGGTTTGACCAAGAGCTTCTTTGCTTCTTTCCTTGGGCTAGCTTTAATCTTGGTGTATTTTCCTTCTTGAGGTGATCTTTTAGCTGAGTGTGGATCTTTTGGTGGACCTTCTTCAACCCTTGGATCATGTGTTTGGAGCTCTTGATCTTGGAGTTTGGAGCTCTTGGTGGTGATCATCTTAAGGCGGGTTATATAACTCTTTGCCCTCTCTATTACTTGCACTCTTTCATACATATAAGGTATTGTGTTCTCTCTCTAAAACGTTCTCCTAACATGCTAGTAGATTATTATAATTTCTAGAATTTGTTTGGAAGTAATTATCATTTTGGTTTGGATGAAATCTGAAACCTTAATATTTCCTATACCCGATTTGGTGATTGTCGTGTTATGATGATCTTCCTCTATCCTTTTTACCTTAGTGTTGATCACATGCATGATGTTCGAGTATCTAGATGTTATGCGGAGTTTAGGTTCTATTTTTTGTGCCTTAAACATAGTTTTACATGTCTTGTGTGAGATCCTTTCATGGTGGATCCATGATGCATGAACTAGGGTTCTTGGTGACCGTTTTTCTTGAGTTTTTCCCTCCATATTCATGATGGTTTTCTTTAGCCTTGTCTTCTATTTTAAGGTCGAGATATCACACCTTGGGGTGTTCAAGACATCTATCCCCATGATGGTCATGACCCATGATTGGTCTTGGTTGATATGCTTCCCTTTTATAGGGATGTACCTAGTTTTTTAAAGTCCACGACACTTGGTGTTGGTAGCCAAGTTGATCCCTATTTTGGGTAAGTTGTTACTCTAGTTTTTGAGTTAAGATTGTGCCCTTTTATTGATCATGACATGTTCTTGGAGGGAGGTCGCAACATGTTGGGTCTTGGGATGTGGCATGCTTTGGTTTGAGGTCGAGACAACCATGTTCCTTGGTGTCGTGATAGCTTTGTGAGTGGTTGGAACCGTATCCCTAGGTGTCGCGAGCATGACATGACTTAAAGGGTTGAGTTCAAGACATATTGGTGGATGGTCAAGACACATGAGTGTCATGGTCATGACATGGAACATAATAGATGGTCACAACCTATGTGGTTATGTGGTCAACATAGGGTGATGGTAGGAAGATGAGAAGCACATATGAAAACTTGATGTTATTCATATATGAATGATACATAAGCCATATATAATGCTATTTAGAATGTTATCTACTCAACTCTAATGATGTTTCCTAATCCTTATACACTTCAAGATGATAAATGGTGATGGTTCTAGGGTTGATGGTTGAACCTAGTCTTATATGTTGGCTAAATTGGACATTATTATAATCCCTTTGTTTTGATGTTGACAAACATTTCATTCTTGTGGTTTTAACGTGCTATTTGACTGTTTCAGGAATAAGCATAAAAGGTGGTGGATAGCAAAGATTTGGAAGATCCTTATACTCAAATTTTCTTTATTTTCATGATTGTAATCAATGTAAAAACTTGTACAAGTTTATAATGTACAAGTACTTAGATATCATGTAAATCAATTATTTAGATCTTCCTATCCACTCACAACGCTTAAATAGGTCATCATCCAAGATAGTATCACAATTGCACATTCATTCTTACACTTAGCATACGATTTAAAGTATTGAAACAGAGTTTGTCTCGATCAAAACACTTCTCGACTGAGATACTCTCAGTCGAATATTTTGTCGACTAAGAAAATCCTAAGTCTAATGCACATGGACTGATGAATAGCCTGCACATAAGCCTACACAAGCACATATTAGATCGAACTTAATTTCGACCGAGATTGAGTGTCTAGCAGGTTCTATAGGCTTTAGACTTGGTGGAAAAAAATGGTTGAGAGTTGAGTTGAATGTTGCAAATACACTAACCTCAGTCTCCCACTCGGTCGAAGAGAAGTTCGACCGAGATCAACTCAGTCGACAAAGAGGTCGACCGAGCTACACTCTGGACTACACTTTTCACCATTAAACAAATAGTCGTTGCAATATATTTAGTGGACACATAATGGCTAGCTGAGCACTAAGAACATCCTGGAAGGTTTCTAGAACGTCCCCAAGCATTAGCAAACCACTCCTATAAATAGGACAAGCTATAGGACACCTAAAGTATCACTTGTGCATACAATTACACTTGAGATTCAATCCTTGTGAGCAACAAGCTGAGCTTCACTTGCGATCTGTTCTACATTACTGTCCTATAGGTTAGTATCTCCTAACCACCACACTACCACGTTCATCCACAATGGATAGGAGATCAATACCCTTGATATAGGATCAAAACACTGTACTTAATTGGTAACATTGTTGCTTTCTTCCAATCTTGTTCTTTCTATTATATTTTGTTCTCCTTTGCTACTCCTAGGTTGGAGGCTGTGGAAAGGAGGTTGTAGGAGCTTCTTCGGTGGTGAAGGTAGCTCGGCGTGACTTTGGACTACTTCTAGAAGGTCTCAACGGGAAGCTACTTCAAGTAGGAAGCCTACTTCAAGGGGGAGCTTGAAGTTACTTCAAGTGAAGGCTTCTTCAAGGTTGGTGAGATGACTTTGGGGTGAAGGTTGTCCAAAGGGTTGTGAAGGTAGTTGTATCTTATATAACATCCTTGCGAGGTAATAAAATACAATTGCTTTCAAATCCCAATTGGAAACAATTGGGTAGTGGACTGACTCCCTTAGTATTTTCTAAGGGTGGAACCACTCTAAATGCCTTTTCTCCTTCTCCAACATTCTTGTGGTTGTTTGCTTGGTTGAATAATTTTAAAATTATCATAAAACCCGATTCACTCCCCCTCTAGTGTTTTACAATTGGTATCATAGAAGGCTTTAAGGAGCTCTAATTGAGTCTTGAAGAAGATGGGTGATGGAGTACTAAACAACCTCAATTTGGAAGGAACACTTTAGCTCAACCTCCACCATTTTATTCCACCAACTACAACTATTGGAAGAGGAGGATGCAATTCTACTTTCAAGGGATCAGTGGGGAACTTTGGAGAATGGTTTCAAATGCCTACACTCTTCCTCAAATGGACTATGCCACATGGGATGCAAATACGGTAAAATTAGCCCGATTGAAGGCAAAAGTTGTAAGTATCCTTTATTGCTCAATTTCCATAGGTGAGTTCAATAGAATATCAAATTGTGAAACTACGTATGAAATATGGCATAGACTCTATATTACATATGAATGAACTGTTCAAGTAAAGAACTCCAAAATTGGTATGCTTAAACAAAAGTTTGAACAATTTTGTATGGAGCCTAATGAGTCTATTAGTGAAATGTATGCAAAGTTTTCTTCTATTATTAATGGTTGGAATGCATTAGGTAAGGCCATTAGTGAAGAGGATCAAGTGTCCAAAATTCTTAGATGTTTGCCTTCAAAGTACAAACCAAAGGTGATAGCCATTGAAGAAGCCAATGATCTCACAAGATTGAGGATGGAACAACTCATTGGCAACTTGGAGGCTCATGAAGCCACCCTTGAAGAAGAAGAAAGATTGGCGGCTAAACACAAAAAGGAGAAAAGAAAGGACATTACATTCAAAACATCAACCAAGCTTAGTCATGATACAAGTGAAGGAGATAGTGAAGAAGAAACTGTCATTGTAAATGGTAAGCAATATAGTAGATCTAAAACTAACAAAACTCCTAGTGTTTCTTCCCCCAGGTGCTTTGAATGTGGCAAAAAGGGACACTTAAAAGGTGATTGTCCTAAACTTAAGAATGGAAAGAAATAATCTCACAAGAAGAAAGAAAAATCCTACAAAGCTGCATGGGATGATTCAAGTGATGATAGTGAAGATGGAGAAGAAGAAGTGGAGTGCCTTATTGCTACAACAAATGAAGAAGAAGATGAGGTAAGTCTTTTTGATCTATCTAAAGAAGAGTTAATTGCTAGCACTGAGGAATTACATGATAAATATATTGATGGTAAAAAGAAACTAAAAAGAGTTACTAAAACTAATGAGGACTTGTATGCTAAATTAAATAATCTTTCTTTTGAAAAGGAAAGTATTATTTCTGAAAACTTTACCTTAAAATCATCTTTAAATGATTGTGAAATGAAGTTGCTTACTTTAGAAACAAACTATGATCTTCTTTCTCAAGAAAAGGTTGAATTGCTTGCAAAACTAAATAATTTTCATACTCAACCTATCCTATGTACTCATTTAGATTATGATGTTGTTATCAAAGAAAGAGATAGATTGTTGTCTAATCTAGAGAAAGCAAAGTTAGATCTTAAAAGAAGAATGAATGAAATTGCTAAATTACAAAAGGAAATTAGCATCTTGAAAAACAATGGTATTCTTGATAAGATCCTAAAAGTTTCTTCTGGTCAGATTGGAACAAGAGGACTAGGTTATAAGCCCAAATGAAAATCCTATCAAAAACCTAGAGAGAGAAGGGCACAAGTGCCCAAGAACAAAGTTATGTATGTACCTAAAGACAATCTAGCCAAGAAGAGAAATGAGATTGATTCAATCTGTTGTAACTATTGCTTAAGGCTTAGACACTATTCCTTCTCATGTCTGTATGGGTTGGTATGGGTTCCAAACCCCCAAACTAAATGAATAAAATTAAGTTGAGATATGACTAAAGACTCTAATTTGACTATCTTTATTGTATTATCTCAACTTAACATAATAGAACAACAAATTGACCAAAGTAATTTAATCCATAACTTGAATAAGCATATTTCTGAATAAACTTACAGAGATGCACTCGATCGACAAACAATTCGACCGAAAGTAAGTCAGTCGGGAAAATATTCGACCGACAAAGGCTCTGTATTGAACCTGAAATTACTGGAAAAACAATAACTTATTCGGTCGAAGTAGAGTTCGACTGAGTAAATACCTGGTTGCGAAATAGTGGACCGAATCTGACACTGATTAACCTGATAAAACCTGTAAAAACAACATAAAACTCAGTCGAGAAAATCATCGACCGAGATGTATTCGATCGAAGACAAGTTTGACCGAATAAAGTCCTGCTGGATCTACTTAATTGATTCAGTTTGCTATCAATATACCTAACTAAATTATTAGTGAGATTAAAGGAAACCTTTTAAGACTGTTGAGACAATTTTTTCAAAACAAAACATATTGATAAGTCTTACATCACAACTCAATAAAATTGTGAGATAATATAAATAATGTTCTTACCCAAATTGATGCAAATAATGTTGCTTACAAAGATTAATGATGTTGATTGGAAATCTATACTCTTACTACTGTCGAACATGCTTCTATAAAAATATATCATATATTTCAAGTTCATTTTCAATTTCTATGATCTTATACATGATTTGCCTAAAAGTATTTCTTGGCCAATCTAAAAATTATGGACCATGTTGCCTTGAGAAAACTTCATAAATGGAACTTATGGACTTGTTTCTATTGATTAAGAAAGATATTTTCATGGCTCACAGTTTTGCAAATAGAGATGATGTTATTTTTCTCTAAGATTGTAAATTAAATACTCTACTTGCAATTTTGTGAAATAAAACTTTATATGATAAATTGTTCTAAGTATTTAAATTATATAGGAATTTCAAATCTATATTTCTTGAAAATAAAACTCTCTTAAAAAGAATTTTTCTTTATATGAAGAAAAGACATACTTTATGATCATAATTGAGAAAAGTTTAAGAGGTCTAGCTTAGAATAAAATTATTTCAATATTCTATCTAAAGCCTATTCTAAGCAAATCAAGAGCAACACATCAGTTCAAAATCAAATATTGCTCACATGAATTAAGCTATAATTTTTCAAATTGATATAAACTCGTTCAAATCGGTATCCACCTGTTACATAAAGGCTTTATTCAATCAAGTGGATTATTGTGAATGCTTAAACTAGAAATCTGCATAAATGCCTCTCGGTTGAAAGAGGAGCTCGACCAAGGGGCGATGTGGTCGAAGTCATGGTCGACCTAAAATAAGCCTAACAAAATGCTTAATTGTAAATCATTTCTTTGCATATTGGTCCTAAACTTGTTCATCATGTTGAAAATAATATTTTAGTGCAAATCTATCATAAAAGGTTTGACTTATTGTAATAAAACTTGAATTCATGTCATTCTTAAACTATCTTGATTATAAGATTAAGGGGGAGCTCACAAAACTTTGTAAACACTATGACAATCCTGATCAAATCAAACTAGCTATGACCTTAGGATTATTGAATTATTTTGATCTAAAATGGACTCTCTATATCAATATGGTCTTAACATACCTCATTATTGATTAGAGATATATTTCTTGATCTCACTATGCTATAAAGAAAATCTCATATCATTTCAGGGCTTAACATCCCTTGTAAATGATTGAGAAATTAAAATACATATGCCATTAACCTAAAAGGATCTCATATCATTTCAAGGCTTAACATCCTTTGCAAATGATTGAGAAATAAATTGTGGCTTAATTTGACATAAAATTAAGTGGTTTGCATTAAATTGTGTTGAATACCCTTGCTTTAAAAATTGAGCATCAAATTATCAAATCAAGGGGGAAAAATAAAAGTCATACTTAATGTTTATCTTGGTTATCTTTTTGAAATGACAAAGGGGGAGAAACAATATAAATAATTAACATAAAGTAAAATGAGTTTCATAATATCTTGGCTAGCACTTCAAGAGAATGGCTACAATAGGTAAACTTTAGGTATGAAACCCATATGATTTATATTTCATTGATTTAGATTTTGGAAATGTTTGTCATCTTCAAAAAGGGGGAGATTGTTGGCTAAATTGGACATTATTATAATTCCTTTGTTTTGATGTTGACAAACATTTCATTCTTGTGGTTTTAACATGCTATTTGAGTGCTTTAGGAATAAACATAAAAGGTGGAAATTAACAAAGATTTGGAAGATCCTTATGCTCAAATTTGCTTTATTTTCATGATTGTAATCAATGTAAAAATGTGTACAAGTTTATAATGTACAAGTACTTAGATATCATGTAAATCAAGCATTTAGATCTTCCTATCCACTCACAACGCTTAAATAGGTCATCCCCCAAGATAGTATCACAATTGCACATTCATTCTTACACTTAGCATATGATTTAAAGTATTGAAACAAAGTCTGTCTCGGTCGAAACACTTCTCGACTGAGATACTCTCAATTGATTATTTTCTCAACCAAGAAACTCCTAAGTCTAATGCACGTGCACTGATGAATAGCCTGCACATAAGCCTACACAAGCACATATTCGGTCGAACTTAATTTTGACCGAGATTGAGTGTCTGGAAGGTTCTATAGCTGTTAGACTTGGTGGGAAAAAAATGGTTGGGAGTTGAGTTGAATGTTGCAAATCCACTAACCTCAGTCTCCCACTCGGTCAAAGAAAAGTTCGACCGATCTCAACTCGGTCGATAAAGAATTTGACCGAGCTACACTCTGGACTGCACTTTTCAGCATTAAATAAATAGTCGTTGCAATATAATTAGTGGACACATAACGGCTAGTTGAGCACTAAGAACATCCTAGAAGGTGTCTAGAATGTCCCCAAGCATTAGAAAACCACTCCTATAAATAGGACAAGCTATCGGACACCCAAAGTATCACTTTTACATACAATTACACTTGAGATTCATTCCTTGTGAGCAACAAGTTGAGCTTCACTTGCGATCTGTTCTACATTAGTGTCTTATAGCTTAGTATCTCCTAAGCACCACACTACCACATTCATCCACAGTGGATAGGAGATCAATACACTTGATATAGGATCAAAGAACTTTACTTAATTGGTAACATTGTTTCTTTCTTCCAATCTTGTTCCTTCTATTGTATTTTGTTCTCCTTTGCTACTCCTAGGTTGGAGTCTGTGGAAAGGAGGTTGTAGGAGCTTCTTCGGTGGTGAAGGTAGCTCGGCGTGACTTTGGACTACTTCTAGAAGGTCTCAACAGGAAACTACTTTAAGGATGAAGGCTACTTCAAGGGGAAGCTTGAAGTTACTTCAAGTGAAGGCTGCTTCAAGGTTGGTGAGATGACTTCAGGGTTAAGGCTGTCCAAAGGGTTGTGAAGGTAGTTGAATCTTATGTAACATCCTTGTGAGGTAATAAAATGAAATTGCTAAAAAAATCCCAATTGGAAACAATTGGGTAGTGGACTGACTCCGTCAGTATTTGCTAAGGGTGGGACCACTCTAAATGCCTTGTTTCCTTCTCGAACATTCTTGTGGTTGTTTGCTTGGTTGAGTAATTTTAAAATTCTCATAAAACCCTATTCACCCCCTCTAGTGTTTTACATTGTAAACCCTAATCCTAATGATGATTAATGTGACATGTTTGCTTCTCTTTCTTGGAATGACTATTATGTTATGATATTATTCTCTTGTCTTTAAACCCCTAGCCTTGCAGGTTGAATGCATGCCATTGCTTGGTATGCTATGGTGATGGTTATGAATAATTGAGGCATGTGGAGGTAATGATGTGTCATATGGATTTAGGATGTTTCCTCTTTCTCTTTTATTAATATCTAACCATGTAGGTGATATGAGCTTGAAAATCATAATTAGTGCATGTTATGATGAGTATGATGTGACACTGGTTGAATGAGACATTATGAGGCATGTTGAAATACTTGCAATACAAGAATGATGTGAATGGGTCCCATGACCTGGTGGTGGCTTGATGCATGGTGTAACATACCGAATCTTGGAAATTTTGTCTTTTGACCCTCTTTCCCATCTATTTCTTTCATTTCTATCCTCTTTGGATTTTCTACTTAATTTTTGAAGAATATGATGGTCTAATGAACATTTGTTTACCTTTTATTCCAATATTTGGGTTTACGCACAAATTCCTCAGTGAAAGTTTAGAAATGGGCTTAATATGTAAAATGTCAACATAAGTAATAAAAAGGATAAAGTATTTCATCCTAGAACTTTCTAGTGCTTTTTATAATATAAAATAGGAGAGAAATATCTAAATATACATAAAGCTGATGATAAATGTAATAATTCGAGATAATATGGGATATATTGGATAATAGGAGATAATGGGAATATATTGTTCCAAAATCACAAATAGGAAACCATGAGATAATTTGATATGCAAATTTGTTTTCTTGATCTAAAAGAAACTTAAGGGATAAGTATCACCTAATTTGGAAGATAAATGCATATATTAAAGTCTTTATTAAAAGAAAATAGGAGATAAGCCAATAAGGTGAAATAAAATATGTAATGTCCTCAAACTGGAAAACTAACTCCAAATTCATAATATACTTATCCAAATGAATCTATGTGTGAATTGTTATATAATTTGGTCAATGTTAAATATTTTATTTTATTCAGGAGAGAGAAAATGACTTAAAGACCAAAAATATTAATTATATGTTGAAAAAAATTATATAATGCCAAAATCGTGTTCCAAACATTTAGTATTGCTTATAGGCCAAGTTTTACATTTTTAGAAAGTTTGTAGATGCCTCTAATAAATTAAAAGGATAAATTAGTGATAAAATTAAATGAATTAAATAAAATAATAAATTCTTAAAAAAATAAAATAATATTAAATTCATGTTCTACATGTTAAAATATATCATTGGATGAATTTTGATTCAATTTGGAAAATATTTGATGATAAGGTGAATTTAGGAGAGAGAACGTGTGTAAACTATCAACTCATAATTTAAAATAATAAACAACTTCAACAAAAGGAAATAATACCAAATTCGTTTCCAACATACTTTATATGACTTATGGGTGAAGTTTTATTATTTTTTAATAATCATAGAGTCATTAATTAAGGAGGAAAGAGAAAGTGAGTTTTGAATTATTTAACCTATTAAAAGTCCCCAAAAGGAAAAACTAATTTCATATTCGGATTCTATATGTCAAAATCACTCAAGGTGTCAATTTTAGTTAATTTTAGAAATCGTGTGAGCCCTCAAAAGAAGAGAGAGAAATTCATTTAATAATGCATATATGACTATATTCAAAAATATAGTTGGATAAGGATTTAATGTGCGAGATTTGGCTTTTTGTGCACTCATCACTGACCATGGATCTTGGATCCAATGGCTGCTGGTCATCTTCTACCTAGGTTCGGACAAGGAAATAAAAACGAATTTGGCCAATTTTTGTTTGCCATTATCTCACTCCTTTCTCAACCAAATCACGAGTTCTAAGGCTTGTTGGATTCCTTATGAGATATTGCACAACATTATCCCAAGTTTTCATGTTTTCATCGAGTATCTAAGATTTTGCAAACCGGACAAAATCTCTCTCTCATCCCAAGTTCGAAAAGCCTACTTTACTCCTCTTTGCCTATAAATAACTATGCCCCGAGCATCCCCATTCACTTTGCAACTCAATGCACCCATTAATTTCGAGATTCATCGTCATTTGACCCTCTGGAGAGTGACCGAAGTAGCAGGGCTTGCGGTGCCTATACCTCCCTCCTCGCTTCATCTCCAAGCAAAGTGTTGGCACTATCAAGTTCAGTTTTTGTTCCTCTTTCTTTCGCATACTTGAGCATCGATTTTCGAGAAGAATTGCGCAGACGCCCAATTTTCCCCCAAGCAAGCAAGCAACAGCTTGCAGCCATGGCGTGGGGCTAATTTGGCAGAGACAACTCCTCATTGTTTTACTGTTTTACCCCCGCTCTCTTCCTCTCTTTGGTATGAAGTGCCTACGTGGCAATTTCTTATTGGTTCATATTCAAAAATTCATAACTCCTCAACCGTACATCCAAAAATAAAAGTAAGATATGTTTTAGAATTAGAAAAATATAAACTATCTAATAAAAATAAATTCGATGCCTGATTTTGAGTTTTTCAAGTATGTGTTTTTGAAATGATTTAATTAACTAAAAATCACCAAAAATGCGTCTAAAAGTCTATATCTTCAAAATACATAATATTATATGTTATTTTGTTTAGAAAACTCTAACTAAGACAATGGTGATGCTTTCAGAGTCTAATTTGAAGGTTTATGCAAAAATTTAGTAACTTTAGGGTTTTAAGCGTTTAATGAATGAATATAGTTCTAATACATAAACATGATGTTGATATTAGGAAAAGTGGAACATAGAGTCGATTAAGTGGTGCAAGTTGATATTTGGAATCAATATTAAAGGTATGTGTAAAATACACCTAAGTTGGGAATATTTGTGCCTTGACCTAATTTCCTTTGATGAGGCTTTATTTGAACCCTTCACCTATGCTCTTGATTTGTTTGCTATTCTTGCCTCATAATCAGTTTTGAAATATTGTTCTTGGGTCTTGGTACCCCTTTTCCATGTTCTATTTAAATGATGCTATTACTTGCCATTGTTTCTAGCTTGTTGATTTTATTAGACTAACTAGCTATAGTAGCGGTACTATGTACAACCACCCATAGTTGGGGAATGTGCTATTTCTCCCATGGGGAACGTTTTATTCTCCCCCGCACATGAAATATGTGCAGGTGGCTGGGAATGTCTTATTCTCCCCTCACCTTTTGGTTGAAGGTCTGGTAGGTGCCTCAACCCTACTTAGTTAAGGTAGTCAATATTAATCATGCATGCAATTCTTTTATTATATATTGTTTATGACAAGCATCTATGGAAAGATTCTTGTATATTTAGACTCATTCTCTTGTATCTTCATCGTATGATGAAACCTAGCCTACTTTTACATGCTTTTCTTATCTTGCTATCTTAGAATAGTTTTTGTGACACATACTTTTCTTCCCTTTCCCTTTTTGCTGGGTGCCTTCCCAATCACCTCAGAGCTGAGCAAGGTGATGGATAAGGCGTGAAGATCTTAGCTATTGATTTGGACTTAGATGATGGATATATTGCTTGGATATAAAAGTAGAGTAGTCTAGACTTCCCTCTATCTAGATCCTAGGTTTTGTATGATGATGTAACCCTTAATGGGAGATTTTTGATGTATTTTGTACAATCTTTTATGAAATTGAATATAGTTAGAAAAAAAATTATTCCGCTGCTTTCCAATGTGTTTTGTTTACCATAATTTAGTAAAGGGGTGATCTACACTCTTTAAAACATGGTATTAGAGCCCATGGTAGTCAGAAATCTAACTATTTTATTTTTGTCTCTCTAATTAGAATCCATGTCTTACATAGTTCCTTTAGGTGATAAGCTTACCCTAGATTTGATATATGTTGATGTAAGGTTGACTTAGGAACCAATAGTTCCACATTAGAATCTTGATAAATAAAACCCTAAAATACTTATAACTAAAACATGCATAACTTAATGTCGTTTATGTTTGACTTTAGGCAACTATTAGGGCATGAAGTTGAACAAAAGGTGTCTAGAAAGGATCAGGGTTTCGGGGGCTGGCAATATTTTCCTCCGTGCCACTAGGTTGGTTTACGAGGACTCTCGTTCCCATATGATATCGGCTTGGCCTGAGCTGATACGAATTACTCAAAATAGTTTGATTTTAGGCAATAGTAACTTTAGACTTCTATGTTGTATATCTTTGGGAACCCTAAGTTTCTGTGTATGATGACTTGTTTTGCTGGAGGATTTATACCAAGATAGTTTCTTATGTCCCTAGAACCTAGAGCTTAGAGTTTGGGTGTTTGGAAAGATATCAGAGTGTGCAACGGAAGCATGATGGATCTTGAGAATGGTTTAGTTAGAAATATCCTTTAACCGTAGTGTAGTTTGTCTTGATAGGACGAATCCTTTAAGGGGGTGGAGTATAGTAGTTAGTTTGACGTTTGAGTGGTTATATTTTGTGGACGAAATCCTCTTTACGGGGATGGAACCCCATGATATCTTGAAAAATCTATCTTTAGATACTCTAACCTCATACTTAGGTGGTTAGTGTGCTTGGATCTTTGGTTTTGACCAAACAAGATATAATCGTAACCCTAACATGCTTGTTAATATGTAATGAACATATAATTATCATCTAAGGAATAATGCATGTGCTTGAACCCTAATGTACATCCAATGCACATAATATGAATATCAATGCTAATTGTCGATAAGTAAGATGTTAATAATGTTGTGAACCAATAAAACCTAATGATATGATGAGTAAGGTTATAATTCATAATTAATGCATGCTAAGTATGAATAAGTGAAATATAATGGTCATGCTAACCTAAACCCTAAAGTTGTAATCATCTAACCTTAACATATACACCCTTATTGACTTTCATGATACATTAATGATGTTAAGTGCCATAATCAGTTAACATACTTTGATACACATAAATTATATATATATATATGTATAATCATTTGTTCACATATTTATCAAGTCATATATAGGAAATGCATGTTACCTTGTTAACTAATATATACATGATTGGCCACCTAATGTGAATCAATTCACTAATATGTAATATGTTTCACTTGATCATTGAAATACATGTAATGAGTTCAATCTGAATATGAAGTGATTGGATTCACATAAATGTGAAAAATGAATAATATAAATGAATAATGATTAATGATGACATTAATGTGAGCAATAAAGATAATGTGACGTTGTGACAAGGTTAATATGAATATAAGTGACTAATGTGACATTACTTGGAATAATTGTATGCTTAACCACAAATTTGATAGAATGTCATATTTCATGTAAAATAATTTGTTATAATTAATAAAGTGATAATATGAGGATAATGAAGTATAAATCTAAATTATTAAGGACAACAATCAAATATAATAATGAAAGTTGAGATAATTGAGTAACCTCTAATTGTGCATAATAATGAAATATAATTCTTTTTGACAACCAAGTGAATGTGACATGACATAATTAAAATAATGATGACAATATGATACCATAATGAATATAATGTTAATGATCCAAAAATGTAAATAATGTTAAATCTCAAAAAAAAATCTTAATAGTGGAACCTTAAGTGATCCTTGAGAACTTGACCTATGTTGAGCTGTATGTGAAGTTTTTGAACCCTTAGGTGTAATTGAAATATAAGTTTTGGTGGAAGTTTTATGGTTGGAGGAACAACCTAATATTTTGTGATGTGAGGTTGCACACTCACCCTTCCCTAATTGCTAGTGATTTCGGGGACAAAATCCTCTTTAAGGGGTGGAGTGTTGTAACATACCGATTCTTGGACATTTTGTCTTTTGACCCTCTTTCCCATCTATTTATTTCATTTCTATCCTCTTTGGATTTTCTACTTAATTTTTGAAGAATATGATGGTCTAATGAACATTTGTTCACCTTTTATTACAATGTTTGGGTTTATGCACAAATGCCTCAGTGAAAGTTTAGAAATGGGCTTAATATGTAAAATGTCCACTTAAGTAATAAAAAGGATAAAGTTTTTCATCCTAGAACTTTCTAGTGCTTTTTAGAATATAAAATAGGAGAGAAATATCTAAATATACATAAAGGAGATGATAAATGTAATAATCGGAGATAATATGGGATATATTGGATAATAGGAGATAATGGGAATATATTGTTCCAAAATCACAAATAGGAAACCATGAGATGATTTGATATGAAAATTCGTTTTCTTGATCTAAAAGAAACTTAAGGGCCAAGTATCACCTAATTTGGAAGATAAATGCATATATTAAAGTCTTTATTAAAAGAAAATAGGAGATAAGCCAATAAAGTGAAATAAAATATCTAATGTCTCAAATTGGAAAACTAACTCCAAATTCATAATCTAAATATCGAAAGGAGTCTATGTGTGAATTTGTATTTAATTTGGTCAATGTTAAATATTTTATTTTATTTAGGAGCGAGAAAATGACTTAAAGACCAAAAATATTAATTATATGTTGGAAAAAAATTAATTAATGCCAAAATCATGTTCCAAACGTTTATTATTGCTTATAGGCCAACTTTTACATTTTTAGAAAGTTTGTAGATACCTCTAATAAATTAAAAGGATAAATAAGTGATAAAATTAAATGAATTAAATAAAATAATAAAATCTTCAAAAAGATAAAATAATATTAAATTCATGTTCTACATGTGAAAATATATCTTTGGATGAATTTTTATTCAATTTGGAAAATATTTGATGATAAGGTGAATTTCGGAGAGAGAATGTGTGTAAAACTTTCAACTCATTATTTAAAATAATAAACAACTTCAATAAATGGAAATAATACCAAATTCGTATCCAACATACTTTATATGACTTATGGGTGAAGTTTTATTATTTTTGAATAATCATAGAGTCATTAATGAAGGAGGAAAGAGAAAGTGAGTTTTGAATTATTTAACCTATTAAAAGTCCCCAAAAGGCAAAACTAATTTCATATTCGAATTCTATATGTCAAAATTGGTCAAGGTGTCAATTTTGGTTAATTTTAGAAATCTTTTGAGCCCTCAAAAGAAGAGAGAGAAATTCATTTAATAATGCATATATCATTATAGTCGAAAATATAGTTGGATAAGAATTTAATGTGCGGGATTTGGCTTTTTGTGCGCTCATCGCTAACCGTGGATCTTGGATCCAATGGTTGTTGGTCGTCTTCTACCTTGGTTTGGACAAAGAAATACAAACGGATTTGGGCAATTTTCGTTTGCCATTATCTCACTCCTTTCTCAACCAAATCACGAGTTATAAGGCTTGTTGGATTCCTTGTGAGATATCACACAATATTATCCCAAGTTTTTGTTTTTTCATCGAGTATCCGAGCTTTCGCAAACTGGCTAAAATCTCTCTCTCATCCCAAGTTTGAAAAGCCTACTTTACACCTCTTTTCCTTTAAATAACTATGCCCCAAGCATCCCCATTCACTTTGTAACTCAACACACCCATTAATTTTGAGATTCATTGTCATTTGACCCTCCAGAGAGCGGCTGAAGTAGCAGGGCTTGCGGTGCCTATCTCTCCCTTCTTGCTTCATCTCTGAGCAAATTGTTGGCACCATCTGGTTCGTTTTTTGTTCCTCTTTCTTTCGCATACTTGAGCATCGATTTTCGTGAAGAATTGCGCAAACGCCCAATTTTCCCCCAAGAAAGCAAGCAACAGCTTGCAGCCATGGCGTGGGGCTGATTTGGGTGAGACAAATCCTCATCGTTTTATTATTTTACCCCCGCTCTCTTCCTCTCTTTGGTATGAAGTGCCTACGTGGCAATTTATTATTGGTTCAAATTCAAAAATTCATAACTTCTAAACCGTACATCCAAAAATAAAAGTAAGATATGTTTGGAATCAGAAAAATGTAAGCTATCTAATAAAAATAAATTCGATGCCTGATTTTGAGTTTTTTTGAGTAGGAGTTTTTGAGATAGATATAATTAACTAAAAATCACAAAAATGCGTCTAAAAGTCTATATCTTCAAAATACATAATATTATATGTTATTTTGATAAAAAAAAACTCTAACTAAGACAATGGTGATGCTTTCAGAGTCTAATTCGAAGGTTTGTGCAATAAATTAAGTAACTTTTGGGTTTTAAGCATTTAATGGATGAATATAATTCTAATACATAAACATGATGTTGATATTAGGAAAAGTGGAACATAGAATCAATTAAGTGGTGCAAGTTGATATTTGGAATCAATATTAAAGGTATGTGCATCTTACACCTAAGCTGGGAATATTTGTGCCTTGACCTAATTTCCTTTGATGAGGCTTTATTTGAACCCTGCATCCTATGCTCTTGATTTTTTTGCTATTCTTGCCTCATAATCAGTTTTGAAATATTGTTCTTGGGTCTTGGTACCCCTTTTCCATGTTCTATTTAAATGATGCTATTACTTGCCATTGTTTCTAGCATGTTGATTTTATTAGACTAACTAGCTATAGTAGCGGTACTATGTACAACCACCCATAGTTGGGGAATGTGTTGTTTCTCCCATGGGGAACGTTTTATTCTCCCCCGCACATGAAATTTGTGTAGGTGACTGGGAATGTCTTATTCTCCCCTCACCTTTTGGTTGAAGGTCCAGTAGGTGCCCCAATCCAACTTAGTTAAGGTAGTCAATATTAATCATGCATGCAATTCTTTTATTATATCTTGTTTATGACAAGCATCTATTGAAAGCTTCTTGTATATTTTGCCTTATTCTCTTGTATCTTCATCTTATGATGAACCCTAGCCTGCTTTTACATGCTTTTCTTATCTTGCCATCTTAGAATAGTTTTTGTGACACATACTTTTCTTCCCTTTCCCTTTTTGCTGGGTGCCTTCCCAACCACCCAGGAGCTGAGCAAGGTGATGGATAAGGCGTGAAGATCTTAGTTGTTGATTTGGACTTATATGATGGATATATTGCTTGGAGATAAAAGTGGAGTAGTCTAGACTTCCCTCTATCTAGATCCTAGTTGTGTATGGTGATGTAACCCTTAATGGGAGATTTTTGATGTATTTTGTACATATTTTATGAAATTGAATATAGTCAGAAAAAAAAATTATTCCATAACTTTCCAATGTGTTTTGTTTACCATAATTTAGTAAAGGGGTGATCTACACTCTTTACACATGGTGTGATGTGATGCCCTCTAGTGCTTTGATTAAGGGATTGATATCACACAGTAATGTGACATTAGTGATAGCCTCGAGCGGATGTGCAATAGTGATGATGGTCTTATGAATGGCAGTGTACCATGCCCTTACCTTTGTAGTGCTTGCTATGGTTTTGAATATTGTAACTTTATTGATGCTTGAAGATACTTAATTGGCATAACTAAACAAGTGAAATGTAGTATGTGTAGTTTTCCTTGTGCCTTATATCCTTTCTTGTATCAGCCTTAATTTCTAGATTGGTGAAACGAGTTCCACTTAGCGTGCATATTTTTAAATATGTGGGTGTACAATTCGAGTATCACCTTGTATCCCTTAGTACATGATGTGTGAGACAGCCATATGTGAGATGATCTCATTTTTATATGGATGGCCATGTGTGAGCCACTCCTTCTTTTAGAATGGCCATGTGTGAGTTTGTTCTTCTAGCATCCTTACATGTACCAAGGTGGGCTAGGTGTTGTTATATGTGGATGGCCATGCATGAGCCAATCCTTCTGTTGACTATAAGTCACTTTTGTAGTTGACAGACATGTCTTTGCGTTGTTACTCTTGTGATGACCGGGAGGTGTTGGAGAGGTTCTGGATTTTGGCTCTTCCATTGGCCTTGTATGGAACCGATTTTGACTTAGTAGTGGTAAGTAAGATTTGGGTGGTACGACTCAAATCCTCAAGGAAGTAATTAAAATACATAATCAGTTGTGTAGCATGATTTTTTAGGATCAAATACGAAAACATTGGATGAGGCCTTGATTTTCTTTTGTATAGCTTGGTTGGTATAAAATATACATATTCTTCATATTCCTCCTTAGTTATAAAATGTTATACTTCTCTATTATAGCTACTTGATCTACTTAGATGATAATAATTGTCCTTCTTACATCAGTAATTGAATATGTTTATTGCAGATGTAGTTTTACTTCTATTCTTTTGTTACGTTACATGTGCTTTAATAGCGTTGGCAGAGAGTTATATCTCTCGTTGGTACATTTGGTCTCACCCCGTGGGTTTCTACATCTATTAGGTGGTCGTGCATGCGAAGGTAGAGATCGTGCATCTGAAGAGGAGAAACATCAAGACTAATAGCTGACAAGGTTGAGTGTGTTGCGTGTTGGTCTTTTGGTGTTAGTGTCCTAGAGTCATCCCTGTACACTCAGGTCTTGGGAATAGTTCAGTGTGTTTTGTGATTTTGCTATCGATATGAGTTTTTTTGCCTTATGCGCCCTTTTGTTGTATATAGTTGGCAGATGTACATGTATATGCAAGTGAAATAGATATCATGTGTGAAAGGTATGTCTATGGAACATGTTGTAAGGCTGATGTTTTATGAGATATATGATAAAGATGACAGGTTATGGATCTATATGTCATGAGTTTTCTGATGTTGGTTCCTTGTTCAATCAGTTTTAATTTTCAGTATTTTTTAGTAATCCACTTGTTTAGTGTTGCTTCCACGTTTGGTTTTGAGTAGTCTCGCTTTGTGTGGAAACATGTGTCACATAGACGTTGTCCCAATGCAACTAGAAGATAGTTTTATGACTACTCTAACGAGGAATAGTCACTGAACATGCTCTAGGACCATGTATGAACACGTTAAATGATCCTTTTAGTTATATAGTTATTGATGAGATCTTGTTGTTCTGGGAAATATGGTTAAATAAAATTTTGTTTTCGTAGCCTACTATGTGCCCATATTTCCCTACAGTGATATGAGAACCACATCAATTTACTATGATTTGGGATGATTGATAAGATGGAATTTTTGGTTTTCATCATTATTTATTGCATGCTATGTGAGTATTTAAACTGCTTAATGTAAATATCCGATCAAAAAAGCGCATATCATTCAAAACTAAAATATGTATGATATGATATATATGAAATTTACTATTACAACCCCAATTTTGGGTTCATTTGCAGAGAAATGTAATTTCTCATATTAAATATAAATGAAAAAATAATGGTTGAATGCATGAATTTCGTTACAATAGCCTTGATGATTGCTTTGTGGGCTTTATTGTCTATTGGGCCCAATAACAAGGAAATTCAAATAGTAAATAAATAATTAAGTTTCTGAGAAAAGAAAGGTGTGGAAACCTCCAGAAGGAAAAAGAATACAATCCAAAGTTGGATTTCGTTCCTCTTGGGTTCCTTGGGTCCCAAGGAGTCCAAAGTTGCATAGAGAATGCAATAAGAAAAGAAAAGACCAATTAAGTATTTCCTTGTTAAGAAAGAAATTGAATATAAGGATACAATGTGGAAAATATGTGAAAAGAGGTATAATTGAGTTATCCTTGGTGGATTTTTGTATCCAAAGTATTCCTAATGTTAAAAGGAATTTCAATAGGAAAATAGAAGAGAGATAAAGAGAAATCCTTAAAAAGAGAATTAAAAAGGAAAAGAAATTGATTAATAAAAGGGAAATATGAGAAATTGACTTTCAAAAGAAGATAAAGGAAAATAGATTTTCCCCAATATGGGAATCTGTTCCTTTGGGATTTCTTGAGGTCCAAGGGACCCAAAATAACACGATAATAGTAAAGGGAAAAGAAATAAAAATTAATTTTGAATAAATTAATGAATAACTTGGGAGAGAAGGAAGCCTTCTCATACATTGCAATTTGTTTCCCAAATATTGTACAAAGCTAGATAATGCCCAGACAAACCTTCCCTTAAAATTTGAGAAATAAAGGAGTTATGGTTTGGGAGAAATCGATTTTGCAATTTATCTTCAATTAGGGAATTAATTCTAAATTAAAAGAAATAGATATTTCCCTTGTTTGAACGTGAGCTATGAGGTATGTTGGATCTTAATCCAATGATAGATGCTCATCTTCAAAGTCCCACATGGACTGGGACCTTGTAGGTTACAGGAAGAACCTCCCATCCCAGATTTCTCGCAAACCAGTGGATGTGCAATGTTTTTAATAGCCCCTTTGGACTTGGGAGAAGAAACCGCATGGAATCATCCCTGGTTCGACTAGGATTGGTCACCATTTTGGGAAGTACCCAATTCTTGTAAGCCTGCCTCGAACCTATATATAGGGAGGATGCGTGAGGGCACCAACGTCCCTCTTTGCTACCCAAGCCTCTGCAGAAGAGAGAGAGGATCATTTGTGTGCGCTCAAATGCCCCATCCATCTTGACCGGCGACCTCCATACCTCGGAAAACCTCGCCAGAATCTGGCGAGTAGGAGGAGGATAACACATGGTCATAGCACACAATTGGGGATGTGGTTGAGTTCGGCGAAGGGAGGCGAAGCTCCCTGGATGATCGACTCTCTCGCAGGAGGTCTGGATCTGAGAGTCAACGTCTGAGTTGACCGCAGAGTTATTGTACCTCGAATCGAGGTTGAAGACGGAGTCCTATTGTACCTCGACACAAGGTTAGAATCGTCTTTTGTTTGTTTCGATTGCTAGCTAAGGCGCGTGCATCCATGGCCGTTGGATCCTCAGTGGACCGCGGACCATGGATCAGATGATCCACATTTTTCTAGAATTTTCCATTAAATCGAATAAAAGGAGTTTTCTTATAAAAATCATATCTTTTAATAGAAAACTTGGATGAAGAAAATTAATGCATGAAAAATGATCATAAAAATATGAGGAATGCATTAAAAATGGTTTGGACACCTAAATTTGTATATTTTTGTAAAAGTGCATATTTTGAATAGGAAAGGGATTAATTTGTGGTTAGAAACCCTAATGGTTGACAAAAGATATATTTAATCTTGCAAATATGTTAATTCAAACATGATTTACTTGATTAATGATTAAGATGGTTTTTAACCTATTTTGATGATAGAATTACAAGGTTTAGGGTGTTTAACTCAATATGTCGATTAACAAGTTTAGAAACCCTAAATTAGAGAAAAAGAGAAGAAAGGATATAGTAACTAAAAAATTAGGGTTTTCGTGGTCCAAACCTAATCTTAAGGACCTTAATGGAAAATAAGACAAGATAATTAGGGTTTGATGGATATTTGATAAAAGTAAGGTAAAAGTAATAAAAAGGAAGTGAAACCCTAATTATGGTCAAAACCCTAAAAAGGAGTAATAACACTAGAAGACAACTAGGAGTAATAGATCACGATGACATGATTAATGCTAGAGAAATTGGATGCCTTTTTCAAGAACAAATTGTGTGTGTGTGTGTGCTTGCTTGATTCCTGATTGATTGAGTTATTTCTGCATTCAAGTCTGCTTAACAGGTATGTGGTTAATTATGAATAACCGCTTTAGTTTCTCGAAGGATTCCTGGATGTTTAATCACATTGAGTCAACTAAATAGTTTGTATGTTCATATTGCAATTATAAAGTGACTATGACTATCACAATTTAATATAAATGTGTATTCCTGCACCTACATGCCACCTTGATGGAAGATGCCATAAAGGTTAGGCCCAGGAGGGTAGACCAATGGGCACCATGAGAGGTGACCCCAGACACCAAGATCGGGAATGAGAAGGTGGTCTATGATGCATGACTATGGAGCACCATGAGAGGTGACTCCCAGGCACCAAGCTCAGGATTGAGAAGGTGGCCTTAAGTCAACGGCAAAAGAGAAACCCTAAAGGGGGTAATTCCAGGATTAGGGCAAAAGCGGTGGGGAATGTCACATGGAAAATGTAAATTGACTTGCTAAATATCTTGATTGCAATATTTAAATTGTTAGACTTAATTGTGAAATTTTGGTTACCTTCGCATACCAGCAATTGCTGACTGACGTTTTGTTTGTCGGCATTTTAGGTGTAATCCTAAAAGAACAAATAGTAAAGTGACACATCATGAAATTAAGAAATAAAGTGCAAGGAGGATTAGATAGAGTAATCCAAGGTGTGGATAGATAGATTTCCAAAGTTTTAAAAAGGTAAGCAAAGTTTTAATTTTCTACCAGATATCTGTTTAGTCAGTAGAATTTCATAATTATTATAGATTATTTGTTGAACCTTTGATCCTGTTAATTGAATAACGGCTCTGACCTTCGGGTCTCCCTTAATTGGGGGTTACCAGGAGGTGGGGTCATTGCAATTGGTATCAGAGCATAGGTTCCTCATCTAATCATTAATAATTATTAAATTTTATAAATTGTGTAGAACCCAAGGGAGTTATTAGAGGATTATCTGAAAGACAGAGGTGTCTAGAAAAGGATCATGACCGGGAGCTGGAAAAATTTTCCTCCACACCGCTAGTCGGAATACGAGGACTCCCGGGCCCGTGTGACTTCCTGGCCAAAGTCTTAGGGTGTGATTCGAAATAAGATACCTTTAGGACTCTCTCATCTTGTTCATCCCTTCTCAACTCAAATTCTGTTAAGGACCTTAAGGATTAGGGTTTCCTCTCTTCTCCCCACCCTCTTGAGATATGCGTAAGGTTGATAAGGATTAAGGAATCCTCCACCAAATTAATAAAAAGTATGTAAATAAGATGTCATGGACATAAGCTTAATAGAGTAAGCATAAAAGAATAGATACATGCTTATGTCGTATGACATGAGTTGTCATTGCCTTAAGAGAGACCCGAGGCTAGACCTTCTTGCCAGGAGGATAAGTAAAGAAAGTTAGTCTTGGACGTAGAGACCTCCATTAAAAGTAGAGACCTAGCACATCCTCTGAGGATGAGGTTACCCTAACCCTAAGTGAAGGTTAGAGAGGGAGATGACATGAAGAGTTAGATGGCATGGTAGACCAAGTGTTTGGATAGACATGTCTTTAGATTTCCATACGAGCCATGAGAGGTTGGATGACCTAGCACCTTTGGCAACCCAACCCTGGGAAGGGTCGTGCATGTTTGAGCGAAGGATAGCTCCTTCATGGATGAAGTTAAAGAAGAACCCTATGAGCTTGTACAAGTAGGGTGTAGCTTGCACCCATAGTACATCAGTAGTGCTGGTAGTAGGATGAAACCCTGGACAAGGGATCATGATGGATGGCTTATGAGATAAGCATAAAGGGATTGATAATCTTGAGTAAACATAAGTTCGAGCATAGGCTTCACCCACATAGGGGTATTCTTGTGAGCTTGAGCCTTCATTGAGAAAGGACCTCTAGTAGTAAGGTTGGATGTGAAGTTAGCTCTAGAAAGAGAAAGCTAGACTCAAGCAAGAAGGTTGCTTAGTTTCTGAGACATGAGGAACCGTGGGGAGTTGAGGATGATGTGACCTAAGTGGATGATAGTGGTTGCCTCGTACTTGATCTCTGGAGGCTGATGATATCTTAGTGGCCCTTAGAGGAACCAAACCCTGGAGAGAGGATGAGACTACCGGTACCTCCATACCTAAGGTATAAGAGCTCCTTTAACCATGAGGAGGTTTAGTAATAGGTTGTGAGGCCTTGTACCTTATTGACTGTCCTTGAGGAGGACTCAACTCTGAAAGTAATGCTCGAATAAAAGAATCATGGGAAGCACATGACATACCTTGGACATGTTGGGTTGAGCATGCAGTTGGATACCCAAAAGTGAACCTAGGGTTCCTGGCCTAAGAGGGGAAGTGGTGTACCCAATGCTCATGATGAGATTTGAGTCTCTATAGTTTCGAGCATGGTACTCCTCTTGTGTAGAGGTAAAGGAAACCCCCTTAAGTTAAGGGAATGTTTGATGAACCCCTCACAACTAAGTTGATCTAAAGTTGAGAGAGAGAGAGAACAAGTATTACCTATCATGGTTTAATAGGTGGTCTTATTGTGCTTTAGTAGCTGCTGGATTAGGCATGCTCATGTGAATGTAAACCCTAAGCATGCTTGTGACCTTTGATATCAAGGTGTAGTTTCCTCCCATCCTGGGAAAGGGACCCTTTTGTAGGGTGTATACTAGTTTTTTTTGGTTTTGAGGTAACCTAAAGAGGTTTCATAGGATCTTGAGAAGCTAAGTGGATAGTACATGGTATAAGACTGAACCTGTAGACCCATAGATAACCGTCTCTATGTGCATGTGGATGTGTTACCATGGAGGTAACTAGTATGGGGCCTGACCAAGGTAGGCAGGTCGCCATAATCTCTATGAAAGGATGAAAGTCAGCCCATGAATGCAAAAAGAGAGATGATGAATGCTTGGCTAAGGTTCTAAGTTGAACATGTACTATGTTAGAATCCTAAGTCTGTCCTAAGGTCATGTAGGGATAAGACTGATGGAAGAAGGAGTTGCCTAATTTGGTAGTTGCACATGACAATAGGGTCGGGAGGTAACAACTATCATTGTCTGGGGGCCCTGGGTTAGGATATTGATCACCTTCATGAACTCATGGGACCCAAAGGGCAGATGAGTAGGGAACTCTTTGGATGCATAAGGGAAAAGGGATGACTCCAAAAGTTTCGGCACCCTATAGATCTAAAGGAGATGACCAAGGATCGTGTGGTGACCCAAGTAAGTTCGAGACCAGTTATCCATGGAAGTAGCTTTGATATCAAGATGATTGTGAAGTAGAGACATCTGTGGCACGTTTCAACTTAGATTTGAAAGTGTACTGGAAAGGTGGGTTGTACCATCTCTACTCTTGGAACAGGAAGAACTCTGTATTTGGACTGCAGCCAAATGCTTATTTCCTCTTGTTATGGGAGTGAGAGTTAGGACAATACGCATACCATACACCAAGGATAAAAGATGATGTGAGTTGGAATGTTGCTACAATGTATGAGGATAGAGATGATAACATACCTTTGTGGAGCGAATAATACATGGATGGTTTACAAACACTAAGAGTATTAAGGAGATCATCTTGTGAGGATTGTTTACCTTGAACCAGGTGGATTTTTGCAAGTGTTACAAGGAATCACAAGGTTGAGTTTGATCACCATGAGGATGAGCTCAGAGTTTCTTGATGAAAGACAAACTTAGAGTTGAGATGAGATAATAAGTGGAATACATGGAGGTGTATGTCTTCAACATTACCTAACACCTAAGGAGGTGAAATGGTAATGAATGCTCCGGTTGAGATATAGTTGCCTAGTTTAGCTGGAAGCTAGAAGAAGTTGAGGTTGTTCGACTAACCCTACGTTTGGAAAGAAGATGTGTTTTGGCTAACACACAAATGTAACAAGATATGTTGAAAATTTAATGGTTGTTTGGTTAGCCAATTTAGTCCTTGATCTAGTGAAAGGATGGTGATAGAACCACAAATACACTTCTTTGGATAGGAAGGCAATAAAACCCTGATCAGAGTGGTTTAGGATTTCTGAGGAATCGATCTTGAGGAATCATGACATACATGAGATCATGGTTGTAAGATCACCAAACACTGTGATACTACAAAGATGGTAAGTGATAGTAGAACTTTGGTTTCTTGATGAGAAGTTGCATGTAGCATGTGGCCATTCAAGCCAAGGGTGAAGGACGAACACCAGTAACCCAGTGCTTTGACTTAGAGATTAAAGAATCCCCGAGAGGGAATGGAGTTCATCTACTATGGATGTTGTGGTAAGTCTCCCTTTGACCAAGAAGGACAAGATGCAATATGGGTTATGGTAGATCACCTTACCTAGATGACATGAGAAAGAAAGGAGTACTGTCAAGAGACAGATTTTGTTGAACTACATAAGAGAGAGAGAGATGGTTCAACTACATTGTGATGCTAGTTCAAAAGTTCTCGACTATGACCTAAAGGTTCACTTACATGAGGTGGAAGTAGAAACATGCAAAACTCGATGTTAGTACCATTTATCACCCCTAACTAATGGTTAGTATGATCCAGACTAGAGAGTTTGCGGTGAACAAGTGAGCTTGCCCAGGGTGATATAAAGAGACAGTTCTTAAGATGTGATGTTAACCACCATAGCCTTTATCGGGATGAAAGAAGTTCTAGAAAGAGGTTGTGTCGGTCACCACTTCATTGAGATGATGTGGGTGAAGGAGGCCTCGCGAAGGTCAGAAAAGAACCACAGTGTATGCAGATGAAGTTGCTTTGATCATGCAATGGGTGAGAGAGAGATCCCAGAGGCGACATGAGTCATGAGCTGATGCAAAGCAGACTGACACACAGTTCACTGTGGGAGAGTATGTGATGTGAAAATCTGACCCCTCTAAGCTACAACTGATAAAGTTGAGTCCCCGATATATGGGTCCATTTGAGATGGATTGGTGGAAATGGTTACGTTTAACCTTTCCCCTCAGGATAACATGATGTGTAATGTGTTCCAGGAGTCTGATCTAGAGCATTATGTGAGGTACCCAAGCCATGTGCTGAGCCCTGAACCTATTCGGTTTTTGAGAGGCTGAAATGTCCTGAGTCACCTATAAGGGTATGATATACCAAGGTAAGAAAGAGCTCAGATGGAAAAATATGAGATGATGAAGGTTCTTAGGAAGCATCATGGAAAGGGTGAAGCCACATGGGAGCCCTGATGGACATAAGAAAGGATTATCCTATTTGTTTGCTTGCTTGAGGGAATTTTGAGGACAAAATTCTTATAAGAGGGGAAGGATGTTACAACCCCAATTTTGCATTCATTTGCTGAGAAATGTAATTAAGGAAAAGAAAGGTGCCATGAGTGCTTAACAGGTATGTGCTTAATTATGAATAACCGCTTTTGTTTCCCCAAGGATTCCCAGATGTTTAATTGCATTGAGTGCAACTAAACAGTTTGGATGTTCATATTGTAATTATAAAGTGACTATGACTATCACAATTTAATATAAATGTGTATTCCCGCACCTACATGCCACCCTGATGGAAGATGTCGTAAAGGTCAAGCCTAGGAGGGTAGACCAATGGGTACCATGAGAGGTGACCACAGACACCAAGCTCGGGAATGAGAAGGTGGTCTATGATGCATGACTATGGATCACCATGAGAGGTGACTCCCAGGAACCAAGCTCGGGATTGAGAAGGTGGCCTTAAGTCAATGGCAAAAGAGAAACACTAAAGGGGGTAATTCCAGGGTTAGAGCAAAAGCGGTGGGGAATGTCACATGGAAAATGTAAATTGACTTGCTAAATATCTTGATTGCAATATTTAAATTGTTAGAATTAATTGTGAAATTTTGGTTGCCTCCACATACCAACAATTGCTGATCGACGTTTTGTTTGTCAGCGTTTTAGGTGTAATCCTGAAAGCACAAACAGTAAAGTGACACATCGTGAAATTAAGAAATAAAGTGCAAGGAGTATTAGATAGAGTAATCCAAGTTGTGGATAGATAGATTTCCAAAGTTTTAAAAAGGTAAGCAAAGTTTTAATTTTTTACCAGATTTCAGTTTCGTTAGTAGAATTTCATAATTATTATAGATTAGTTGTTGAACCTTTGATGATGTTAATTGAATAACGGCTCTGACCTTCAGGTCTCCATTAATTGGGGGTTACCAGGAGGTGGGGTCATTACATTTACACACGTCACCCTAAAAGTGAGTTTTTATGGTGGATGTGTAGCATGGTTATTACCAATAACCCTTTTATATCTATGAATGATTGTATGGTTTTTTATTCCTATTTTATCTTGGTTTGCATACCAAGCCTCTATCTTCTTCTTCCCAATGTAAAAGTACTATTATTTCCTACCTTTTCTCCCCTCAAATGTAATTCGAGGTTTATCATTACCATGTAATAAGTATAATAGAAATCAGATAGTTTCTTTTCTTGCAATGACAAAGATGAAGGTCAATGACAAGAAAGCCTATCATTTCACTCTGACAAGATGACTGAATAGAGGACAGAGGAGGGGATAGCACAGGAGGAGTGAATTGACTGATTAGTGGATCTAACCAACCATTTGGAGGTGTCCAGACATCAGTGGGATAGGAGGCCAAACGTCCACTTTTGACGACCAACCGACCAGCCAAGTGGCAAGTCGACCAGTTCAAGGGTTGAATCGATCAACCCAGATTGGCAAGCACATATCTACACAAACAACAAGTCCATGCATGTGATGTAGAGCTAGGTGGCAGTAATTCCTAATGGCTCCAAGGAATTACAGCAATATGGCCATAACCATTACTAATGTTTTATATTTCTTGTTGTAGGGTATAACATGTATATGATATGTACTATATATAGGTGGTTATTAGATAAAGTATATGTATTTATAAATACAAACTCCATCAATTAAAATAGTAAGTCTTAGATGTTTTTCATAAGAAACACACATGAAAAGCTCCATCGACTAAGCATGGGCACCCCAAGGATGGTGCGTTGTCTATCTTTTGGACGTGTGATGGAAATAATGTGGGCCTACCAAGAGGGGTACATTATTATCATATTGTCTTTTGGGTCAGACTTAATTGTTTGTCTTTAATAAGATTAAGCACCAGAGGCATGCAGATGACTAGGGCAAGGAGTTGCACACATCATTTATCCAAGAGTTACATAAGATGCAATTGAAAAATATTGTCTATCTTAATAATTGACTATGCACACTGGCATTGGTCGGGTAATAGTTGAATTATTTTGGATCTTGGATCACTAGATGGTTGTACGTTGTAATCTTCCAAAATGATATGTGAGGGCTATCAATTTGAATAAGATAGTGGGAGAGATAATTAATTAAAGACCTAATTGAATATCGTTCAATTTTACAAATCAAATCAAATCAATTCAAAAATAAGTTTTTGAAAAAATTACAAATTCTTTTGTTGTATAAAATGGCAACACACAACAACACCTTTTCTCTACAATCAGTCCTTGAGAGGAACAAGTTAAAATGGGAATAACTTCCATGACTAGTTTAGGACGCTGAGTATTGTTCTCATACAGGAGTGCAAGCTCTATGTCTTAGAGACACGAGAGCCAGATGAACCTCTTCCTACCGTACCTAAGGCTGACAGGGATGCTTACAAGAAGCATATTGAAGATGTCATTAACATCAAGTGTCTGATGTTGTGCTCCATGAACTATGAGTTACAAAGGTAGCATGAGAACATGGATGTAATTGAGATGGTCACACATCTTAAGAAAATGTTCCAAGATCAGGCAAGACATGAGAGATATGATGTCTCCAAAGTGTGGTTCAAATGTAATATGGAAGAAGGAGATCCAGTAGGTCCTCATTTGCACAAGCTCATTAGGTATGCGGAGAATCTATCTAGACTAGGATTCCCCTTGGGTCAAGAGTTGGCCACTAATGTAATTTTGCAGTCACTGCCAAAATCCTACAATCCGTTTGTCATGAACTACAACATTGATTGGCCTTGAGAGGGAGGGCGTTGATGGAAACTTTAAATTTATAACTCAAAACCTTCAAGGACCCCAACAACTTTATTATGAGGTTGAAGTAGATATACGGGGTCGAATACAGGGACGTGGGGACACTTAGGATGCTTAAGATTTTGCTATTAAGTCATATAAGCCAAATGAATAGTCGATAAAAGTAAGGAGTAGAACTAGTTTAGCAGGTTGTCACGAAATAAAACATAACAAAGAAAAGAAAACAAAATAGAGCTCATAGGATTCTACTAATCAGAGAGAAGGAGTTCTTATCTATGTAACCACAAGTTAGGCAGTCTATGCACCTGTTCTCGAGCGTAGACAACCCTCGAACACTCGAGTAAATAACCTACATCCAAATATGGTACATACTGTGGTATATGTTCCTATGGGGTCATCCCACTGGCTCTCGCGCATCATGACTAAAACCCACCGATGACGTGAAACCTCTCTTTTGGAAAGACAAACCAACACTCTAGCCTATTGTAGATACCCTCTCAGGTCTAGAATTTTCTAAAGTGCTAGGAACAGGTGTGATCTAGGCAGAACCAAGTAGTGGGCCCGACCATGCCCAGGTCTATGGTTCTTCACAGATCACCTTGGACTGTCCTCCTTTCAGATTTTCAATCTAAACTACCTTCTCTTATCTATTTCTACAATGAATCTCTCGATCTAGGTAGAAATAGAAGTTCAAGCAAGAAAGAGATCAACCAAACTAGCAATCATAACTAGAAAGAGAAGATAGAACAACAAACATACTAGATCTAAAATAAAACTGCTTACTTAAGGTAAAAGTACATAAACATGCCCAAATCAGGCTACATAGACAAGAAGGGGCTCAACTAGCCATGGACAAGAATATTTGGCACCGAACAAAGATGGAAGAACATCATTTGTACAGAAATAAAGGAGAACAGTATAAGAAAGGAGAAGAAGAAGAGATTTAACCCGTAGAGGAGAGGTAGCTCTCACTCCTTAGCCTCCGTATAGGCCATATCTCATCTTCGGGTCATCCTCCTTGGTCTACTAGACTCCTTGGCCTCCTTTCTATCTAGATCCACCCCGAATAGCATCTTGGTGATTGGATGGAGGTGAAAAATGATAGTGGATGGTAGGAAATGGGCAGAAATGCGTGGATGATGGTTGGAAAATGGTGGAGGATGGGAGCACACTGAAGAGACAGGCGTAGGGTGAACATTTCAGCCTTCTCAGACCTATGGACTCTCCCGCGGGGCTCTGGGAACCTCTAAATGTTAGAACCACCAGGTGGAACCTCCAAATCATAGAACCCCCAGGTGGAACCTCCAAATGGCGAAACCCCCTCTCCAGGTGGAGAGGGGAGAGTATTTATAGGCAAAATGGTCAAGGTGTTGATCCAGGTCATAGTCCTTCTCACCACGTTGTGGTTAAGGTGGATGCAGATATCACAGTCACGGTGGAGGTACATACCGTAGTCACGGTCGTGGTGGAGGCAGATACCACGGTCATAGCATCCTTTGTGGTCACGGTCACGACATCCTGGATCAAACCCACCCCCACGCGGGGGTGGGGTCGGGTGGGTGCTATTACCAATGTTTGAGGGGCCCACATTGATGAACCTTCTGATTGATGAGGATGTATTCTGATAAATGACTGGCCAGTGAAAATAGGCTCCAAGAAACCAAAAGTTTCTTAATGCTTAGTCCATCACGATCGTGATGGATGGAAGCCTAGCTACTACAAAAACCATGTGTTGGGGAGAAATCTTAGAGAATAGATGTCTTTTCAGGTTCGGTGCCTACAAGTTCCAAAATTGGCTAGTTGAGCAACTTTATCTATGAAAAGATATAAATTACCAAAAGATAAGAATATATGGCTATTTTGGGTATATTAAGGCTATATTGACACTAAACCATAAATAAATGCTTAGCAGAGATGCCTAAATTGGGGTATTATCAAACATGAATGACTTTGACAAGCCATTGACAGAGTTATTAGGCATGCTGAGAATCGATGAGGCACAAATGAAGAAAAAAAATCCCAAGTCTGTGATGATGATCAACAAGACAAAGGAGAAGTCTAAAGGTAAATGCAAATCTAAGAAGAGATCTAAAGTTGGCAAAAATCTCATGTCTTCAGATCTCAAAGGAAAAGGAGGAGTAAAGAAGGGAGGAAAATGTCACCAAGATAGACACTGGAAAAGGAATTACCCTATCTTCTTAAAGGAACTAAAGAAGAAGAAGGAAGAGGAAGATTCCTCTACTTCATGTATAAACATTATAAGATAAATTTCAATACTTCTTCATGCTGGTATGTGATACCGTATGTAGATTTGACATATGTTGATGTGCAAGATATGATAAGAAGTAAAGCCTTTATTAAAGGACAAGGATGGAATACAGAAGCAAGAGTTGATAAAGCTACAATCTAAACTTATATTTTATCTTAGCCCATTGGGCATGTAATAGGGTTAGTTGAACTGTGATTTTATTATGCCAATAAATAGAAACGTTTTACTTTATGCATCTTGTATGGGAAATGATGATTATACATAAAGAGTTTTTAATTCTTCTAATTCAAAGATGTGATCTTTTATGGCAATGCCCAAATATCTTATGATCTTAATCAAAAGATGAATGATTATAACATAAATTCCAAATGATTATAATTGATAGCTCAAACAATCAACAAATCGATAGCATTGTCATCTAGAGAACATATATGAAAAATGCATTTCTAGAATCCATAACGACGTTTATCTAGACTCTTTTAATTAGTGAACTAATAAGAGATATAATTCATAATGATGTTTATATGGACTCTTTTATTTATTGAACTAATAAGAGATATGAAAGTCTTATACATGGTCAACATGACAAATCACCTCTCACTAAGTGTAGTGGAGAATAAATATTCTACAGGGACGTACATAATGATGTACAATGACCTCTAGAGTAAATGATATAGATAGTTGTTTGCACTTCATAATATTTACTGATAATATGAAGATATGTACTTAGTAAAATGCAATTATCTTGAAGTGTTCAAGGATATTACACATATCAAGTACACAACTTCCTAAAAGGTATTAAGATATTTTGATATGATCAAAAGTTGAAATAAATTACAAAAATAGTTTGAGGACCTTCTGGAGTGAATGTGGCAGTGTATCACAATAAACTCCACCTAAACATGATGATGAGTCATAATGAAGGAATCACATTATGATGATTCGTGACATGATTTATATTTATTCTAATCTGATAGCTTCCTTTAGAAATATTCTTAACACTAAATAATGTACCATGCAAAATGGTTTTCAAGACATCATATGAGATATAATATGGGAATGTCCTAATATGTATTAAGGATTGAAACCTATATGAAGAAAGTTGTTTCTTTGAAATGGTTTATCCACAAATCATTATTTTTTTAATAGTACTTATCTCAAACCTAAGCTACACTTGAGAATACATTCTTGTGAGCAACAAAGACAAGCAACTTTTGCCAATCTTTTCTACAAGCTCCAAATTCGTGTCCTATAGCCATAGCCTCTTAGCCACCTCGTACAAACGTTCATCCTAAGTGGTGTGATAGGTCTAACACTTGATATAGGATCAAAGGGCTATACTCAATTGTTGTATTTCCTTTTTCCAATCCCCCTTCACAGGTTAAAGATACTTGTGCTTCTTGGATACTCCAAGATTGTGGAGGCTGCTTGAAGGAGCTTGGTTGAAGCTACTTCTTGGTGGAGAAGGCTTCTTCAAGAGGTGCTTGAGATTACTTCAAGGAAGGATGCTTTAAGGGAGGCTAGAGCTACTTTCAAAGGAAGGCTATCTCAAGGTGGTGGAGCTACTTCTAGGAGGAGAAGACTGCTCCAAGGGCTTCGAGTTACTTCAAAGAAGACTGCTTCAAGGAGGTTGAGGCTACTTCTAGGAAAAGGCTACTTCAAGGAAGGTGGTTGTATTTTATTGTAACATCCTTGAGAGGTAAATAAAATTAATCAATTTCAAAATCCCAATTGGAGACAATTGGGTAGTGAACTGACAACCTTAGAATTCAAAGGTTAGAACCACTCTAAACACAAGTGTATTCCTTGTGTCCTCCTCCTTCTTTGGTTGAGTGTTTTAATTATCTTTAAATTATCAAAATGCTCTATTCACCCCCCTTCATCTAGATCTTTTACTAAGAAGGAAAATATGGGTTAGTCAAATGACTGGTACAAAATTGATAATTGGAAAGTAAAAGTATGAACCTATCTACAAAAGAAGACAAAATGTAAAATAATAAACAATAGAATAAAGTATTAAAAGGTAGGAATGGGTTTTCAAATTCAATAAGATTCAATATTTAATTTTTAAAACTAGTAATGCAATTTTTCAAATAGATAGCACATGTAAATGTCTATGTTGTTGGGGAAGCCACATGATCTCTCCAAAGAGAACACCAACACACAAACTGTGTTTCCCAGTACACTGAGGGACCTCATGTCCTTCTCTTCAGGAAAAATCATGGAAGTGTTATTCCATGAAACTAACGGGCACTAGCCTGCCCTCTTCAACATCTTAAAAAATGTTCTACTATTTTCAAGATTTATTGTTGGTGACTTTGAAATAGGAGGGCTAAGGTTTAAAACATTTTTAAGCCAACCAACCTATCTAATTATGCATGCAATAAATGAGGGAGATAGCTTTATAAATAGAAATAGAAATTTGATGATTTTGTATCAAAGTATGCAAAATGAAAAATTCCAATTATTGAATCCAATGGACAATCAGGAAAGAGATCTACATATATAGAGAAATATTTGTCATGATGTGGCTTGGAATCAATTTCGATTCAACTTTTATTTTGTTGTTCATGACTAGGTATTTCCATCTAGTTGTGTTATCTATGTTTTCCCTTGTTATTGCTTCTAGACTTCCAACTAGGTTTTGTATAGTTAATGTTACATAATTAAATATAATATATTTCCTAGATTAGTTCCTCAAATAATATTCTATCTCTAATATGGTACAACTTTAGTAACTAGGATTTACGATGTTTAATTTATAAGATAATATTGATCAGGAAACCCTTATTATAAAATTTTAGGGTTGAATTAATAGCAAGGCTTGTATTATTGAAATTGCCAACTTTCCATAAAACTACTATTTATATATTAACATGCCCTAAGTCTAAGTATTATTCGCAAATAATCTGAGTTGTTATCAAACTAGGTTATATATATAATAAATATTACATACTAAATTTCTTATAGATTAGATCCTAAAATGTTATTTTCTCTTATACATAATATCTTTCTATTTTGTCACTAGACTTGAAGATCTTCAATTTGTCTTTTTAATGGTTTTTCTTTTATGAATTATCTAAGGATACACGTAATAGTCTTATTATTGACTTCGGGAGATTTTTCTCATTAATTAATATATATTTAGTATATTGATTATGATTATGTGATGTCTATATCTTGTCTTCACATTATCAATATCAAAGTGAGAATTTACTAATCAATAATAGGGAGAAGAAACTCTGACATATTGTAAGGACCACTTCACCATGTTATCCCCAATTAAGGCAGACCAAGATGGCAATGGACATTGTCATATTTATCAGATCAAGGTTTAGCAATTGACCAATAACAATTAAAAATTTCATTGAATGGAAAAGAGTCGGATAAAAATACAAAGATAGAATCTCCTCTAAGGAGTTACATAGAATTGAAATCTAATGTTTACAACATATACTAAATCCAACTAACTAAGTCCTCCAAGATAACTTTAAGCATCTTTTCTTTTGGTGCCTCCTTCTCTAGATGTCCATCTTTCAGATTATTTGTGATTTAACCTAAAATGAATTGAAAAAAATGTAGTCGTTATACCCAGATTTTGTGAGTATGTGAGGGAAACAAAATATACGGATGTAGGTGTAACAACATAAGTATTATGGGTGGAAATTATCATTATAAAACTAAACATCCATTTTCTTGTTGTAACCTATGAACCCTTATCCTTCCATTCTCTATAGTGTTCCCTCTCTTTAGGAGAGTCTCTTTATGGTGAACCCTCTCTTTAAGATTTGGTCCCTGTAGTGGAGTTCCATGACTGTCCCTCACCTGGGCTTGGTTTTATACATGGGCCTCACCTTCCAGGCTTGGGTGAAGTGATCTTCCTTTTCAGGCTTGATCATCAGTCATTCTCATAATGACTTCTTTCACCCCATGCTCTTGAATTCACTAGAGATAATTATTCAGGGTATGAACATGTTACATTTATATAAGATGATACTCATAGTTAATTTATATATTGCAAGAAGTAAATAAATAATCAATGAGTTTTATTTCTCCATTCAGGAAACTTCAAAAAATGCAGATTTCAATTAGGTGAGTATTCATAGGCGTAACCACATACCTTTCTCAGAGATGACTTAGCTTCCAAGTAAATAAGAACAGATGCAACCAATCCATAAATCACCCTATGATTAACGCACAACACCCAATCATTACATTTCTATTTACAAAATATAGGGTTTTTGTTCAAAATTAGGGTTTTATTAGAGTTAGAATTCACAAACTCTAATTATCATTATTTAATGCTTTTTAAATTATGAGACCCGAAAGTTTAGCATCATGTGAACATTTAACATAAATTAGATCCAAGATGTTCTTTTACTCCAAAAAGATTAACCTTTATTCATAAAGTCCAGTTAATCAAACTTTATTCATCAATTTCATCAATCTTATGAAATTAGTGTTTTTTATGTACTGGTTTATATTAAAGATTGCATCTTTGTGCACTTTTGGAATTCGAGATAGAACTAGGAATGGAACCAATTATTTGGACTCCTTATGTTTTCCTGATCAAAAATATGTGTATATTTTCTATGTTTGGATTTGCTAATTAATTATTAGGAATTTTGCAAGGTAAAATCATCTTGACCAATCAAACTCTGCCACATAGGTAGATGACTGGTGCATGGCGTGAAAAGTAGGGCCATGGGTGAGCCAATTGTCTCATGTGTCACGTCAATGACACGTTCTCACATGGCTAGCTGAAAAAAAGAAGGAAAGACCAGAAGTGCCCTTACCATGCAAAAGAATATGCGAGGGCAAAGAGATCGTTCGCTAGAGATTATCTTCAACCTTGAACTCATGAGAAATTCCTATGTGCAAGTCAACAAAGAAGTTGACATCAAGATATGGGGATATGGAGCAACAAATGATCATGTAGGATCCTTCACCCCACATCACAAAACTCACAGATGGATTCCAATTATGGGGAGATGGTCAGAGCAGAGAGGAAGGGAAGAGTTCCCCTCGATAGGGTACAGAGAAAAGTACGAGGGAGGCGACAGGGTGTAGCAATGAAATTGAAGCTTGGGATTAAAGCCTCAAGTCATGCAAATTCTTATTGAGGGTGTTGTGGTCTCGTGGAGGGATTCCTACCCTCTTATATTGCCTTGGCTATGGAGGTTTGGCACTGACTACACCTCCAATTTGGGGAAAGCTATTATGGCCTTCCCGAGCTGGTAAAACCAGGGGTTACCAAGCTCGGAATCATCTCCAAATTCATTTGGAGGATTTCTAGGCGTGCATACTAATTGGAGAGAGAGAGAGAAAAGTGAGAAAGAAAAAGGAACCATACTACTCTCATTTCCTATTCAGTCAAATATAGGAGACATTCTCCTAAACCTAGGATCACAATCCTAGGGTTTTAGGGTTCCCACCTTTATTAGAGGTCCACCCCTTTTTTCTAATATGAATAAAATAGTGATAGTTAAATGTATTAATTCATCGATACTTTCACTTTAGGAAATCTAATTTATATCATAAATATCTCTGCTTTTATCTACTTGACACCAATTTCAAAGGGGAGATTTTATTATTAATTCTCAATGTGGCTAAGATTTTAGTCCAAGAGATGAAAGTTAATAGAACTTTTCTTTGCCTCTAAGTATTCCTTTTATTTGATTTATTTTAAGGCATCAAATACATCCTTTTTGCGTCGCAACATGGAAAACAAATCCTATTTTGGTACCTATTTTCATTGAGTGCAAGTTAGGACAAAAAATAATGCTTATTAGTTGCCTTCAACTTATCTTTTCTAGTAATTTCTAAATAATTCCATATTTATTCATCCATTATCCTTTACTTTTTAGAAATTCCTTTATTATTGGATTTTCCACTCTTTTTGGTAATCAATATTTACCAATTCATTATTGAAAATAACAAAGTCACAAAATTCACTTTCATATGGAGATTTTTCATTCTCGATTAAGGTTGAACAAGAGGGCAAGGCCATTATCATATTTACAGGATCAAAGTTTAGCAATTAACCAATAATAATTTAAAATTACATTGAATGGAAAAGAATTGGATAACAATATGAAGATAGAATCTCTTGTAAGGAGTTACATGGAATGAAAAATCTAATTATTGCACCATAAAGTAAATCTAACTAACTAAATCCACTTAAATAACTTTGAGCATCTTTTCTTTTATTTCCTTCTTCTCTAGATGTCCATCTTTCAGATTATTTTTAGTTTAACCTAAAACAACATTAAACAAAAATGTGGTCAATATATACAAATATATTGAGTACGTGGGGGAAATAGAATATACACATGTAGGTGTAACAACATAAGTATCCATAGAAGCAATATCATTACAAAATTGAACATGCTTTTTCTTGTTTAACCACTCAACCCTTATCCTTTATTCTTTGTTGTGTTCCCTCACTTTAGAGGAGCCTCTTTATAGGGAACCCTCTCTTTAGGGTTTTTCCCATGTAGTGAACTTCCATAACCTTCCCTCACCCAGGCTTGGTTTTATGCATAGGACTTCCTTTCTGGGCTTGGCCTACAGTGATCTTCCTTTTCGGGCTTGATCACCAGTCATTCCCATAATGTGTTATTTACCCCATGCTCTTTAAATCACTAGAGATAATTATTTAGATTTTGAGCATGTTACATGTATATAAGATGATACTCATAGTGAATTTATAGATTGCAAGAAGTAAATAAACAATTGAGAAGTTTTACTGCAATCCATTTAGGAAACTTCAGAAAACACATAAGTCGACAAGGCGAGTATTCATAGGTGTAACTACATACCTTTATTAGAGATGACAACTTCCAAGTAAATAACATCAAATGCAACCAATCAAGCAATCACCCTGTAATTAAAGTACAACACCCAAGTATTACTATTGCATTCACAACATATCCATTAAGACTGACTTGGGCTCTTGGTTAGGGTTTTGGGGTCAAATTAAGGTTTCATTAGGGTTAGGTTTCCCAAACCCTAATTAGCATTTTTAATGTTTATTAAATTAGGAAACCCGAATTCTTGTCAACATGTGAACTTTTAGATAAATTAGATCCAAGATGTTATTTTTATCCAAAAAGATTACCCTTTATTCATTAATCCCAATTAATCAAACTTTTTTAATCAATTTCATCATTCTTATGAAATTAGGGTTTTAATATATTAATTTACATTAAATAGTGCATCTTTATGCACTTTTGGAATTTGAGACATAACTAGGTCATGGAACCAATTTTATTGGATTCCTTATATTTCCTAATAAAAAATATGTATATATTATCTATGTTTGGAATACCAATTAATTGTTAGGATTTTTGCAAGATAAAACCCTTTGGACCAATCACAGCCTGCCACATTAGTGGTTGACTAATGCAGGGTGCACGTCGTGGGGCCCTGGGTGAGCCAATCAGATAATACCAAATGGCATGCACTCATGTGGTTAGCAAAAAAAAGAAGGAAAGACCATAAGTGCCCTTACCTCACTAAAGAAGACACATGGGCAAAGAGGACTTTTTGCCAGAGGTTATCTTTAACCTCTATCACATGAGCAGTTCCTTTGTTTGAGTCAACACAAAAGTTGACTTCCACCTCTGGGATCCTAAGTGGAAAGAGATCATACAGGCCCCTCCGCCCTACCTTACTGAACTTGTGGGTGGCTTCCAATTGTGCGGAGATGGCCGAAGCAGAGAGGAAGGGAAGAGTTTTCCTCAGCATGGTACTAGAAAAGAGAGAGGGAAAGGGCATGGTGTAGGGATAAAATTGAAGCTTGGGAATGAAGCCTTGAGTCACACAAAGTCTTGTTGTGGGTGTTGTGGTCTCGTAGAGGGACTACTACCCTCCTATATAGCCTTGGCTATGGAGGGTAGGCACTGATTATGCATGTGATTTGGGAAAGCTATTTTAGCCTTTGTAAGTCGAAAAAAAGGGGTTACCAAGCTTGGAATCATCTCCCAAATTAATTGGAAGGATTTTCTAGACGTTCACACAGATCTGAGACATAGAAAAGTGAGAAAGAAAAAGGAACCATACTATTCTAGTTTCCTATGCAGTTGAAGGTAGGAGAGCATATTATGACCCTAGGATCACCATCCTAAGGTTATCAGGGTGCTCACCACATTTTTTCTAGTACGAATAAAATTGTGACTTCTAAATGTATTAATCCATTCATGCTTCCACTTTCGAAGATCTAGTTAATTTCATAACTCTCTCCTCTTTCATGTAGTCGACTCCAAATTTTGAAGCGAAGATTTTATTTATTAATTCTTGATGTGGGTAATATTTGGGGCCATTATAAAAAATTTAATAGTACTTTTCTTTGTCTAGAAGTATTACTTTTATGTGATTCATTTGAAGGCATCAAATAACTCCTTTTTCCATCCCAACTTGGCAAACAAATCATATTTTGGTACCTATTTTCTTTGAGTGCAAGTTAGTACCAAAATAATCCTTATCAATTGCCTTCAACTTATCTTTTTTATAATTTTCTAAACAATTCCATACATATTCACCCATTGTCCTTTACTTCTTAAAAATTTCATTATTATTGGATTTTCCACTATTTCTTTACCCAATATTAATCAATGGACTATTGAAAATATAAAAACACATGAGATTACTTTCATATGGATAATTTTCATTCTCAAACCAAAACTTTAAAACAAGACATAGAAAACACCAAGTTTTCTAACATGTCCTTAACAATCCAATATTTACATTCAAATATATTCATAAATACATGTGAAAATATATGTTATAACACCTATGGTGGTATGTTTTGATTAATCTATGTTGATCAATTGATCTTGGCCACAATTGGGAAGATGCTCCACCATGTTCACTGATCTACTCCTCACTTGACCAAATTCAATCTAGATAGAATCTTGGTTAATGGTGGAGGGTGTAGATTTCTATGGATCTTGGAATATCTAGCTATGGCTTATGGTGGTTGCGATAGTTGGCCACATTAGTGTGGTGGTGTTGAGGTGGATCACTAGGGTTGTGATATTTTGAGGTTACATCAATGAGGCGAGCATGGACTATAGTGAACTTGGTTGGCGATTGTAGTAGAGGTGACGTGATCACCGTATGGGGGAAGTGATTCCTTGACTCCATAACCTTTTGAAGATATGGTAGTCAAGAGGAGGTAACAATGAGGTTTGCATAGGATTCCAGAGACAATTAGATTTGTACTATCATAAGTGATTAAAGACCTACATAATAGACTATCATGGTCATGAGGTTGGAGGTTCATGGTTGGTGGATGTTGTCCCACATAACTTGTGGTGTGGTAGATTGGGTAAAGGGGAAGAAGGAGGAGGCTGAACAAACTTGCAGGTCTTGGCGGAGGTTGATGCCATAGGAGCCATTAGAAAAAGATATGTCTGTAGATTGAAGAGTGATTGTAAATAACATTACACGACTAGTGGTTGTCGAAGGGGCTACTACCAACCACAATAGTTTATTGGCACCATTTATCTTTCTATTATAGCTATTGGGAACAAGCATAGAGAGGTAGGTGAGAGGTTGAAGAAAACATCAAAGTTATAACTAGTTCATGGTGTTGAGAATCTGAGCAAAAAGGAGTTGTAGGGTCAAACAAAGAGGAGAAGTGAATGCAAATTTCATAGGAAGGAGAAGTAATTTCCTTTACTTGTTAGCCATTAAAGACAACATCGACCATTGCACCAGGTGGATGGGTAGACCTATGACCATGTTGTATGACACAACAAGATAAAGAATAGTGAAAAGTTAGGATTTAGGGAGGCTACGACAAAGGATAGAGGGTGGCAGACATGGTATTTGTAGGTTCATGGTCATAGGACTATGTAGTTTTGTGTAATTGCAGGTCTGCAAAGGCCAGGTTATGCCATTGGTGCAAGGACTCACTGAGATCACACCCATGGACTTAATATCATAGATTCTGGAGTTTGGTAGGTGATGGGTGAGGTGTGCCATGTGTTTCAGGTTGTTTCTTATTATGTTGTAATGTCTAAGCATATATAGTCCAAGTGGGAAGGGGTAGGGTTTTGGGTTTGGCAAAAGATGCATCGAGAGATAGGATGGGTTACCTTGTAACAAATTCATTACACTAGGATCCTTAATTTAGTAAATTAAGATCATGAAAATAGTAATTACTCTCCTTATTGCTAATTACTCCTCTACTTTGTAACTTCTAAACTGAAACTCCATGTATATTGAGATTTTGACCATCGATCAAATTCTTATTAACTAATAGTTTGAATGAATTAACCCCATTTGTATATTTCTCCATGATAACTTATTTATTCTCATAATTAATGTAAATATTAACATATACTAATATGATGAACACTTTACTTTGATTCCAAGACAAAATGGCTTTCAAATGAAAGATGTTTCATTCAGGCAATGTCTACTTGAGGTGTTCCGAATTAACATTTTGAATCATTGTAAATGATACCAAATCATTTTATGAGGACACACTAAAGGACTGGATCACAATTATTTTCTTAATTGAGGAGGGAATTTTTTCATTAAGAGGTAAGAAAATTAAAAGGAGACTTATTAGTATAAATGAACATGATAATTGATCAGGATAATCAAATTAGATTTAGAGTAACTCACAAATGTTCAAATGGGCTTAGATTTCAAGTGTATCAAGAATTATAACTAAAACTAAATTTAGTACCCAAAATCTAGTATGTTACGACTCTCCACCCCTTAATGAAAATTCATCTCAAAATCAGTGTATCATTGGTCTACTCAGGTACTATTCTCCACCCTTTATAAAGGTTCAAGTAGAAATCTAGGTAGACATGTCATCTACAAACTAACCCTAGGTTTCTCCTCTAATTTTCTCATACCTCCTTGATTGTTACATAGCTCAAGAAATAGCCAATTAAATTCCAAAAAAAATATTTTTCTTGATATATTTAGGATTATAAAGAAAATATTTATTCGATGGAGAAAGGTTTCAATGTAAGACTAAGAACTGCCAAAACCAATGAGAGAACCAAGTTATGATCACCTCATTTCTACATTCTACTTACTATTACTCCATTATACTAATTATTTGACACATTTTGGAAAATTTTGACTTTCTAAGAAACATAAAAGGTCAAATGAGAATTAGTGATCTCTAATCCATATAATGTATAATTTGTATATTAAAGTATTCAAATTATAATTATCAAAATTTTGTGTTACACCATTATAGTTATTATAGTCAAGCTTAAAATTATACAATATTTTACTTGATATTTTTGTCACTAATCTCCATATGACGTTTATTAGATATGCCTCATTTTTATTTCTCCATTTCCAGTGGGTATGGTTCTACATAAATATAATGCTTAGTTCACATAAATTATCCAAAATTTTATATATCTCTGACAATTGGGAGTTTTAAATGTCTAGAGCTCCTAATTTTTATCACATTTTACCATTTACTTCACTTATAATTGATTGGGATGGAAGTTGGAATCTAATAACTTTTTTTAATTTGCATCTATATAGATATATTGTTGGATTCATTCTTTTCCTTTTTTTTACAAATATCATAGTTAAATATATAGAAATAGAACCTATTTTTTAACTCTCAATTCATCATATTTGGTAGGGGTTTTATGTCAAAGTTATAATGAGGCATTTTTATGAACATGTTTTCTATTAGTAGGGTTTTTCATCTAAATCCTAACATACTATCATTTATTTCCTCTCTATTGAAGGTGATCAAACACAAACACATTTTTAGGCTATTCACAAAATTCAAGATTGGAGTTTTCCCATTTAGCAGACATTGCTTTAGCTAGGTCGGTAAGTAAACTGGGGAAACCCCACCAACACCTAAGTTGATTTGGAGTAATTATGCAAGAACCTTCACTAAAAATCCTTCCTTAGACACCTCATCTCATTCCACTTACATGATGACATACTATTCTAAATTATTTAACAAATTTTAGTGTAAATTATTTATGTTTCATCACTCCTACATATATTATAAGGTTCCAAGTGAAAGTTCTCAATTATATGAAACATACCATTTTAGGGTTCAAGCTATTTTTTTTCACATTTTCAATCATTTGTAGTTGTCCTGATTAAAGAGAAACTCTTGTGTAATCTACCAAATTGTTTGCCTATAGTGGTAGTTTCAATGTTGTAAGGGCCTTATAGTAGATCTATATACATCTACTTATAACTAAATAATAGCTCCAAATAAATATGCGCCTATGGGAGTGCAGAAGCTATTAGATGAGCTAAGTATGTTTCGTGACTTTCTATACTAAGGTACATGCCTCACATCCTAGTCACTTAGTGTATCATACTTGCAGTCTAAGTATGTCCTATCAATTAGGCCAATGATATTAGTGTTTGTTGTAAACTATCTTTCTAAGTACTAAATACTTTGTTTGTACTCCTAACTAGCCCTAGTTTTCTGAGGCTTGCATGTGTGATGTCTATTTATAGGCTCTAATACCAGGTTTTAAAGACCCAATACTTGCAATCAAATATTTAAAAAATAATGAAAGAAAATATAAACAAATCTTTTTACAATCATACTTTACAACAGAGTCGTGGAAGCTATACATAGGATTACAAAATTAATAGTAGGATTGAGTCCTATCTACTATTCAACAAAAGACAACTCTTGAACATTTCTTCTAGGTCTTCTTTGATCCCCAATCCATGAATTCTTGTAGGAACAAAACCACACATGGACTCCAAGAATGAAAATATGGGTTGGTCGAATGACTCGTACATATTTGATCATTGTAAAGTAAAAGTATGAAGCTATATACAAAGTATGAAAAATACAAATCATCAATACTATAAGCAAGTATCAAAAAGTAGCAATGGGATTTCATATTGAATAAGATTCAATATCCAATTTTTGAAACCGGTAATTCAATTTTTTTAATAGATAGCACATGTCAATATTTATGTTGTTGGGGAAGCCATATGTTCTCTCCATGGAGAATGGCAACACACCAACTGTATTTCCTAGCATACTGAGAAATATTGGCAACATTCCAAGTATTGTCTCCACGGGACAATCACGAGATATATCTAGATATTTGCATAAATAGTTGTCACTAAATGGCTTAAAATAAATTGATATTCAATTTTTATTTTGTTAACATTGACTATGATTTTCCATCTATGAGTGTTATCCATATTTCCCATCAACACTGTTTCTAGATTTCCAACTAGGTTATTCATAGTTAATGTTAATAATCAAATGTAATATTTTCCTAGATTAGTTCCTCAAATAATATACTCTCTCTAATATAATACAAATTCATTTAGAAACTAGGTTTTAAGATGTATAATTTCTCAGATAATTATTTATCAAGATACCCTTATTATGAAATATATAGGGTTGAATTAGTAGCAAGGCTTGCATTATTCAAATTGCCAATTTTCTATAAAACTATTATTTATATATTAACATGGTCTAAGTCTAGGTCTTATTTCTCAAATAAACTAAGTGGCAAAGATAAGGAAATACGGGCACAAAGTAGCCATCAGAAACAAAAATTTATCTATATGTATTCCCCATAAAAGCAAGACTGTGTCAATAACTATAAAATAGGAAAGATGGTATAACAAGTTTATACCTGGTCCTGGAGCCAGTCCAGCAACTACAACTCATTGCAGTGTAGATATCTTCTAGTTTCTCTTAGATTGTGTCTGTGCAGCTCTTGGTCTTCACCACAGACAACATACTTGAACAGCGTCTGTAGCGGCTCTTAGGGTCTTGCTAGCTAACATTGCCCTCCTAGCGACGGGAAAAGGCCTCCTAGCCTCAACAGAATCTCACACGAACCAACTAGAACTCTTGTCATTTTAGTATAATAGAAAGGAAGGAGTTTTCCCTCCCATTGGTGTAATGGTCACCAACTTGATCTCCCACAATTGTTTCTCCCTTATTATCCCTCCCTTTAGAGAGTAGGACTTGCTCGAGCTCTCTATTAGTTACCACAATCAGAGAGGACACCATTAACATAGGAAATTGAGTTGTGTTTTGGGAATCCCCCAGTAGACCTCTATTTGTAGGGAGTTAGGGTCTCAGTTCCCAATTTTTGTGGGAGTGGAAGGGATCGGAAGATCATGAATTTTCACAATCTGTGAATTCCCAACCGTTCGGTTCACATACAAGCTAATCAGTTCATATCCCAAATAAGTTGTTTTGCCATGTTTCCCAATCACATATGAATTAGCAATTTTGTTTCCAATTAATGCACAATATTAATTCTTGTACCAATCAAATTGAATAGGTGAATGGGTCAACTTTTCTCATGAATTTAGGAAAGTGACCAAAACCTTTGGTTGGCATGACTGAGTTGGTCAGTTCACTAGGTTAACCGGTCATCTCACCTGGCCTGAGCTGATCGGTTCACTCAAAGAACTGATCAGTTGGTTCCCCGATTCATGTTGACCTCAACCAATTGAATTCTAATCAACCTAACACTCCAAACAGTCATCTCAACACTTGAGTCGATCGTCTGGCAGTCCACTCAACTAATTTGTTGCTTGAATTGAACACCTAAACATTTTAGAAATAAATTCAATCATCATTCATGATTAAACTCCTCTTGTAGATGAGTTCCTATGTGTGTGACCCAATAGGTACCATATCACATTGGTAGTGAATATCCATAACTAGCTTATGACATCACAAGAAAAGAGCAGTGCCTGGTTGCACATTAGTGCTACCCAAGTGAATGGAAATTTGGAGAACAACTTTAACCTACAATCTATGTAATGTGTTATAGGATTGTATAATTCCTTAGTCTCTGATATCTGGAATGAACTCAAGGCATGGAATCACCATCCTCTCAATGTTCAATCCAAGTTACTTGAACCAAGAGAAGAATGTTTGAGATTTATGTGACCTCAATCATATATTGATTCACACGTGCATGTGCATGCATTTCTCAGTCTTTATTATCAAGTGGATAGGATATCAAACTCCAGTAGGAGGGACAAATCACATCTACATCATTCACGGTCAGTCCCCATGTGTCACAACTACCTAATCATCACCTTTATGACAATCCTTATTCAGGGTTATGTTTGATGATGTCAAAGTATACTGAACGACATGTGATGAGTGAAGTGACTTTAGGTCTGAAAATACAATCACCACCTTCACTATGATAGATGACAATGACTACCTACGCATAGTTTCCATGTGTCAATCTCAAGGTGTGTTTCTCTGATACAATATTCCATAATAAGTATGTGTGTGCTTAGTTTGATATCATATATCATGACTAATGAGATTCTATCATCAACCAACCCACACTCTAGTCTTAAGTGTTACTAATGTCTATTTGCCTTCTATAATACCAGGGACATAATAAGAATGTACATATTGTTGACATCATATGATCTCATTGTTGAATTCATGTACTTGAAGACATACGTCATCAAGTATTGTCATTATCTAGACATTCACAATATTTCATCATTATCTCATAACTGAGTGAAATAGAATGAATTGGAATATTGTCTTTATGATTATTAATCAAATCTTTTATGTTATATGACATGTCAATAATCATATGATTCTCTCTCTGGGTATACTTTACCAACAAACTCTCACTTTCACATAGAGCTAATCACCCACAAATCTCGTTCTTAGTGATCTAAACATCTCCATCATGTTTCTATTGTGAAAGTGCTAATCCATTGGGTTAACAACATTTTGCTATTAGCTGGTATATTGCATGTTTCTTATCTCTTCACTATGAGATGAAACTATTCTACTATGATATCTAATATTCCTTTGCTTATCCAATAGCTCCATTGTTGTCGCAGTATCTCTACCGAGTCATCAATTATTTAAAACATCTTTAAATTCATCTATATGAACTTCTAGATCCATATAGCATCCATTCATGTGTTCATAACACCTGTATACTTGGCTTCTATCTTAGAATAGAATTAATGGCCTATATTTTGGAACTCTTCCAACTATCAACTCTTTTCCTTAATATCTAACATATATTATTGAAATCACTTTTGTCATTTTAGAAGTTTGCATCAGGGCAACCCTTTACACCAAACTCTTCCATGTTACAATTAACTAGCAACGCTTCCTTAAGTACTTCACAAGTACTAATGGATGTCTTTAAAATGACATTCCAATAACCCTGATTGGAAATTAATATCATCTTATCATGTCTAATACATACAACATTATATGATATAAATACATTTATATCATTCATGATAGATCCATTGCTACAAGATATGGCATCTCACTCATGTCATTTCCATTCTTCACAAGAATTGGAATTTAGGGTTCATGAGAGACTAATCTAGATTCTCTCTCAATGAATGCTTCCTACTAAATTCTTTCAACATCTTGCTACATATGTGCTCACATTTAGGTCATGAAACTTTCCAAACCTATCACATAGGATGTTTCATCCAATCCTTCATTACTGAAGGTATTTTCCATGCCATCTCTCAGTACTCATAATATTGAGATGTTATTCCCCATCACATGTGGAATATTTATATATGATCGCACTAAATCTTTTATAATAATTGATTTCATATTTTATCTTGATTCAAGTCAAACGCTTTGACTATCTTATCAAGTCAAAAGATCCCATCTCTGACATTCTTGCTTCAATCCCAAATTGAACTTTGTAGCTTGTAGACCTTATCTGTATTCATGAAGTTATAAAACCTTTAGGTTGTTTCAATTACACATCCTGTCACATATTCCTTTAAGGAATCTATTTTTAATCTTCATATATATATATATATATATATATATACATAGATACATACATACATATATATATACATATACATATACATACATATTCATATATGTGTATATCTATATATGCACACATGTCTCCCTAAAAGCATTTTTGTATGGTGAATGTGTAGCATGGTTATGGCAAATAACCCAATATATGTGTGTGGTTGGATTGTTGAGTTTTAAATTATATCTCAGTTTGCATACCGAGCCTCTACCTCCTTCCCAATGTGAAGTTAAATCTTTCCTACCTTTGCTCCACTCGAATGTAACTCAAAGTTTCTCTCTACCAAGTAATAAGATTAATAGCAATAGGGTAGTTTCCTTTCTTGCAACGACGAAGATGATGATCAATGTCCGGCGAGTTGACCATTTCATGTGACTAGCCGACTGGCTTGATGACCAAGGAGGATTGACCACAGAAGTGAATCGACTAGCTAGTGGACTATACCGACTATTTAGATGTGTGCATACATTTGTTGGACAGTGGACCAACCAACCGTTTCAGAGGACCAACCAACCAGCCAAGAGGCAAGATGGCTGGTTTAAGGGTTGAACTGACCAACCTAGATTGGCAAGCACAGATCTATACCAATAGGAAGTTCATTCTTGTGATGTGATGATTAACCTAGGTGTAGTAGTTTCTTGTGGCAGTAAGGAATTACAGTATACATGGCCATAACCATCACTTTTTTTTATATTACATGTTTATGTTGTAGGGTATAGCATGTATATGATATGTACTATATATGTTGTGATTGGATATAGTGTATGTATGTATGTATATATATATATATATATATATATATAATCCCTCAATTAAATATATGTTAAGTCTAAGATTCTTTCCATTAGCAGTACATGTGAAAAGCTTGATTGACCAAGCATGGGAATCCCAAGGATGGTGTGTCGTCTATCTCATGAAAGTGTGAACATAATAATTTGGGCCCGCCAAACAGGGTGCAATGGTATCATGTCGGCTTTTGCTTCTGGCATAACTGTGTGGTCTTAATGACATTAAGAACCAGAAGTAGACATATAATTATGGTAAAGAGTTGTGGATATTATCTATCCAAGAATTAGAAATGATGCAATCGGAAAATGTTGCCTGCCTTAATGATTAATTATGGACGCTGGTGTTGATCGAGTAATAATTGAATTATTTTGGATCTTGACTCATTAAGAAGATTGATTGCTGCAATTTTCAAATTGGTAATTGAGGGTTGTCAATTTGATCTAAAATAATGAGAGTGATATTAGTTAATTACCTAATCAACATTATCAAAAAAATTCATATCAAATCAAATAAAAAATGAGCATTTGACAAAATTGAAAACTCTTTTGCAGAATCAAATGGCAAAGAACAATAATCACTTTTCTTTGCAATCGATCCTTGTGATGGACATGCTAAATGGAAACAACTTCCATGACTGGTTCATTACATTGAGAATCATTCTCACATAGAATCGCAAGCTCTATGTCCTAGAGACACCATAGCTAGTGAACCCCTTCCTAATGCACCAAGGGCTGACAGGGGTGCTTATAAGAACCATATTGAAGATGTCATAGATGTCAAGTATTTGATGCTATTCTCCATGAACTAAGAGTTGTAGAGGTAGCATGAAAACATGGATGTAATTGAGATGGTCACACATCTCAAGAACTATTCCAAGATTAGGCAAGACAAGAGAGATATGATGTCTCCAAGACATTGTTCATGTGAAACATGGTGAAAGGAAATCCCAGTAGGTCCTCATGTACCCAAGATCGTTGGGTATGTGGAGAACCTATCTAGATTGGGATTCCCCTTGGGTCAAGAGTTGTCCACTGATGTGATTCTGCAGTTCCTACTAGAGTCATACAGTAAGTTTGTCATGAACTATAATATGAATGACTTTGACAAGCCATAGATAGAGTTGTTGGGATTGTTGACAACAATAGAGGCACAGATGAATAAAGACAACCCCAATTCTGTGATGATGATAAGTACACAAATGGAGAATTCTAAAGGAAAAGGCAAAGGCAAAGCTAAGAAATGTTCTAAAGTTGGCCAAAATCCCAAGTTTTCATATCTCAAGGCAAATGGTGGAGTAAAGAAAAGAAGTTATTGTCACCATTGTCATCAGTTTGAATATTGGAAAAGAAATTGCCCACTCTGGTTAGAGGAATTAAAGAAAAAGAAGGAAGGCGTCGAGGCCTCCACTTTAGGTATGAAAGTTGTGAGATAAATTTGATTACTTCTTTATCTTGGTATGTGATACCAGATATAAATCTGACATATTGATGTGTTGGATCTGACAAGAAGTAAGGCCTTTATAAAAGGACAAAGATGGACAAGGTAGAGCAAGAGTTGTTGAATACTTAGTCTATATTTAAATTTATCTTATCCTAATGGGCACGTGATAGAGTTATTTGAACTAATATTTCATTATTCCACTGAATAGAAACATTTACTTTCTGCACTTTGTATGACAAGGATGGTAAATCAATAAATTTAGTTGTTCATGTTTCTGTTTCAAAGATGTGATCTTATATGGCAATGACAACCATCTAATGATCTTTATATGAAAGAATCTTAAGATGAATGTTTATAACATAAATACCAAATGATTATAATTAATAAATCAAACAATCTTCAGAGTAGTTACCTAATGTACATATGTAAGAAGTGCATTAATAGAATCCATATTGATGGTTAACTAGACTCTTTTGGTTATTGAACAAATAAGAGACATGAAAATCTTAAATATGAGCAATATTACACTACACCCTTCATAATAGGTAGTGGAAGGATTAGCATTCTATTAAAGCTTATACATATTGATGTATGTAGATCTTATGGAATAAATGCTAGAAGAGGCTGGTAATACTTCATTAAATTAACTAATGATCTCAGTTTATGTATGGGTTTGTATTTGGTGTGATACGAAGATAAATTTCTTGAAGTTCTCAAGAAGATTATAAATGAAGTATAACTATGATAAAAGTATTAAAAAAACCTTGACATGATTGAATGTTAAAATGCTTTATATCAAAAGTTTGAAGACCTTCTGGAAGGACTGTGATAATATATCACAAAGTTAAATCCATCAGAACATGATGATGTGTCAGGATGAAGGAATTACATCATGATGGTCGTGATATGATTTTCATAATAATTTAATATTCTAATTTTCTCATAGATGTATAATTTTCACTAAAACAATGTACCACAAAAATTATTTAAAAGACATCATATATGATATCATATGGGAATGTCCTGATATGTCTTGAGGATTGAAACCTATACAAAGAAAGTAGTTTCTTGAAAAGGTTTATCCATAAACCAAGATTGTTGAATACCACCTTTAATCTCAATCTGACAACAAACTATTTGTTGCTAGATAACTGAGTTCCAAAAGAATCAGTGGGAGAAAAAGTAGAAATCAAAATGTTCAAGGGCAACAAAGTGGTATAATGAGAACTAAAGAGAATCCCCAAGTTGTTGTGGAATCTCAAGTTCGTCATGTAACATGGAGCCTCACAGTTCGAGTAGAACACATCTAAAATTGGTGGCTTGTAAATCCAACAACTTAGATAGGTTACTCATAAGATGATTAGCCAATAAATCAACTAGAAGCTATTGAGAACCATAATCTGAGAAATGGATTAATACTCTTGTAGAGTCCATGTACACCAACAAGCTATGACCTTGCTAGTACAACCTAAAGGGGTAAGACCCAAAGGGTGCCAAAGGGATATTTTGCAAAGACTTACATGGATAACATAAGAGGACAAATTGGTTGGAAAGGTTTTCAAATTAGTTCACTCAATGAGTCGATCGATTGGTGCCTCGACTCATGAATAACTCAGTCAATTAAGTTATAATCAACTTGACACCCCAAACGGCCGTCTCAACACTTGAATCGATCGGCTGACAATCCAGTCAGCTGATTTGTTGCTTGAATTGAATGCCTAAACACTTTAGTCATCAATCCAATCACCATTCATAAATAAACTCCTCTACTAGATGAGTTCCTGTATGTGTGACACTATAGGTCCCATATCATGCTAGCAGGAATGTCCATAACTAGCTTATGACATCACAAGAAAAGAGTGGTGCCTCGTTGCACATCAGTGCTACCCATGTGAATGGAAAGTTGGAGAATAACTTCAACCTACAATCTATGTAAGGTGTTATAGTGATTTTATAACTCCTTTTTCTCTGATATTCAGAATAAACTTGAGGCATGGAATCATCATCCTCTCAATGTTCAATTCATGTCCCTTGAACCAAGAGCAAAGTGTTTGAGATATATGTGACCACAATATCATATATTGATTCATACGTGGATGTTCATGTATTTCTCAGTCTCTCTTACTAAGTGGCCAAGATATCAAACTCTAGTAGGAGTGGAAAATCCCATCTACATTACTCACAGTCAGTGCCCATGTGTCACAGCTACCCAACCATCACCTTTATGGAAATCCTTATTTAGGGTTACATTTGATGATGTCAAAGTATATGGAAAGACATGTGATGAGGGTAGTGACTCCAGGTCTGACAATCACAATCACCACCTTCATTGTGAGAGATGACTATCACCACCTATGCATATTTTCCATGTGTCACTCTCAAGGTGGGTCTGACCAATACACTTTTCCCTAATAAGTATTTGTGTGCTTAGTTTGATATCATATATCATTATTAATGAGATTCTGTCATCAACCAAACCCCACTCTAGTCTTAAGTATTATTGATGTCTATCTACCTTCCACAATAACAACTGACCAGGGAGATAATAAGAATGTACATACTCTTGACATTTGTATGATCTCATTGTTCAAGTCATGTACTTGAAGACATACGACATCAAGTATTGCCATTCTCTAGACATTCACAATGTTTCCTCATTATCTCATAACTGAGTGAAATGGAATGAGTTGGAACCTTGCCTTTATGATTATTAATCAAGTCCCTTACGTTATATGCCATGTCAACCATCATATGATAGGCTCCCTGGGCATACCTTACCAACAATTATCACAACTAGGTTATATGTATTAATAAATATTACATACTAAGTTTCTTCTAGATTTGATCCTAAAATGTTGTTCTCTCTTATACATAATATCATTTTATTTAGTCATTGGGCTTGAATATGTTCAACTATCAATATTTTTTTACTCAAAATATAAGGTATAAATCTAACATACACTCATAGGTGAATACATATATACTTATTGCAGTATCATAATATATGTCATCATGCCCCATCTAGTAACCATATTGGGTTGTGTATTCATATTACATTTATTCATAGTAAAGATTTAGATATTTATAATGAATTTCCATTTAACTCTATATTACTTATTTCTAATTAGTGAGGTTAATGTCCCTCTCAATTCGTAAGTTAGTATCAAGAAATAGATAATGATAGGTTAAATGCATAGATGTATAGTTTTCAATATAAATCTGAACCAATTAGGAACTTCTCCATTAATGGTGTTCCTTGTATGAATTATCTAAGTATATGCGTATTATTCCTATCATCAAATTAGGTAAGTCTATCCCATTAGTTAATACATTCAATATACTGATTATGATTATGTTACGATTATATCTTTTCTTCATGCTATTAGTACCTAAGAGAGAATCTAGTGATTAAGAATAGGGAGAAGAAACTCTGACCTATGGTGGTCTATGTCAATTAATATCTAATGATTAGTTGATCACAGTAGTTAGGCAAATGGGAAGATGCTTCAACATGGCTAACAATTTGCTCCTTACTTGGCCGGATTCAATCAAAAAAGAAGCTTTGTTAAGGGTGGAGGCTGTAGAGCTCTGAGGATCTTGGAATATCTGGCTACCTCTTATGGTGGTTGCAAGAGTTGGTATTGGTTGTGTGGTGGTGTCAAGGTAGAGCACTAAGATTGTGACTTGTTGAGGTTACATCAACTAGGCGAGGAAGGAGTACAACAAACTTGGATGGAGCTTGTGGTATAGAAGACATGATCACAAGATGGGGGAAGTGGTTCCTTGACTCCTCAATTCTCTGAAGATCTAGGGGTTGCAAAAGGAGGCATTGTGAGGTGTATAGAGGATGCCATGGACAAGTAGATTTGAACAACTATCAGTGGTTATGGATCTGCATATTTAGACTGGTGTGGTCGTGAGGTTGTAGGTCTGTAGTTGGTGGCTATCATCCCACACAGACGGGTGCTGTAGTAGATTGGATGAAGGGGAAGGAGGAGGAGGCTAGGAAGATGTGACAGAGTGACTTTTTTTTTGGGATTGTTTTGAATACCCAATCAGATAATCTAATTCATAAGTTTGAGAATGGATGATAGTTGATGTGGTGATAAGGTCACTTTCCCTTGTGCTGGTTTTACGAAATTGACTAAATATAGATAGTCTTACGAGTTTTATTATCAAATGATGATCATTCAAGTTTGGCTAATGATACAAGTGCATTTCATGAGTTTGATATATGTTATTAATAGAATCTGGATTATTTATCCTAAGTATAACTTATCTTTGGGATGTCACGCACCCTTTAATTGCTGATGGAAGAGCCACGAATTACCAATAAGTGGCTCGATCCAGCCATCCAGGACAAAATATAAGGACACTAGTACTATCTCCTACGTCAACTGCTGTGGATCATTAACTTCCTGGCCATCGCACATCGCAAAAAGGGGTCAAGGCACGATCCTAGTGGGCGGTTGCTTCGTTCACAATGTAGTAAGGATAAAGGATCCTCAAGGATCCTCACGAGAGTAGTTTTAGGAGCCACGAGAGAGAGAGATTGACCGCTACTCAATATCAGTTCTTCCACTGCAAGTAGGAAGGAGGAGGGTCAGAACATAGATGAAGAAGGCACTGACGTCAAGCATCCAGAGCAGACCACGACAGTGGTAGACGGGGGAGAGACCAGATCTCGTTAGGGGAGAGCCTCACGGCAGTGAAGAGCTTCACCTCCAGGGTGGCCTACGAGAAGACGCGCCCTTTCTGACGAGAAGATAGGCCAGCGGCACACAGCCGGAGGAACAGTCGATGGCTGACTGCACGATCTGGAGGCGGTGATCTTGTGGGCGGCAGGGCCTGGAGCTGAGACGTCCATGGATAGTGAGCTGCATTAGGCTGGAGGCAGAGTTCATGCATGCAGCATTAGGCAGCAACTAAGCTCGACTTTCCGCTGGAGATCTTTGCCACGGCGGCGCTGAGCACTCGCGGGCGTAGCGCACGGGAAATCGGTGGTTGGAAACGTGACGGAGAATAGAGGGTTGGCCGCGGATGATGCTGGCAAGGGAAAGGAGGACATGGCCGAGATCTCGCCCACGATCCTGCCCAGCAGTGACGCTCACACAGGTGGCCGGAGGAAAAACCTCACGCGCACGGCGATAGCCACGGGCTGTATCTCGCGACTCCTGAAATGAGAACAAGTCCCGTGGACTCGAACGGAAGAGGGGGAGGCCCAACCGGGCTAACGGATCCATCCCCAGATCCAGCGAGCTCAATGCTAGTTGAGGAGCTGCGCCAGCCCTTGGGCCACGTGGCGGCCCCCGATTCGCTGAGAAAGGTACTTACCTCATAAATATTCAGATCTTAGATAATTTGTAGTAATTAGCACGTATATCAGAAAAATACAAGGTACCGTCTTTCTCAAAAAAATGTGTAGAACAATGTAAAAGCATAATATCAGGCTTTTGATGCATTGAATAACAATGATATCATGTAAGATGTGTAATGCTTGTTCAATAGATAATAAATACCAAACAATGACCTAAAATTATGAGAAAATACCAGTAAATCACAAATCATATCTGTAATCCATCTGAATAATTATGATGTTGATGCATGAAATCATGTAATTTTCTTAGATAATCTATCTAGGGCTAGTAACCCTAAATAATGTGCAATAAATGCATATATGCTCAATAAATGTTAGAATATTCATAGTAAGCTCATATCAGTAAATGGAACCTCAGATTTAATTATGAGCTCACGATGATGCATAGAATTCATGCTACGTGAAGATGACCGTTAATACATGGGTTGTAACCCTAATTTGAATAATGTATATAAACTAGGGTTAATATGCATACAAAAAGGATATGGAACCTAATGTTCAGATAATGAATTATAATTTGGAAAATGACATCAGTAAGACAAATCTAAGACAAGAATACAAGTAATGATAGAAATGTCCTAATCAACTAAGTAAAATCCTAATGAAAACGACTAGGGTTATGATGATGATAACCTGATAGTATGTGATCTTGTCTTCATCAGGGGTTGAACAAGGATATAGTTGATATCAGAAATATGTGGTATAGATTGTGATGATTAGATTATCTCTTGATCAAGGTATGTTATTACCTCTTACTTATCTTATTATACAATATGTTTGTGTTATATGGTCGTAAATACTTGGCATATGGTATTGGTTGAAATGATTGTTCTTGTATGATATGTTGCTTGATTTTACACACTTACTGCTATGAACGCATCAAACATAATATATATGTTCCATTATATGAAAGCACTAACTATTTGGCAGTGTGCTTGGAAGTGACCTAACTCTTTAATAGTGGTCACATTGTACATATGATCTAACTCTTTGATAGTGGTCTGACCTAACTCTTTGGTAGTGGTCACATTGTACATATGATCTAACTCTTTGGTAGTGATCATAAAGTCCTTAATGCATTCAAACTTCAGTGGTCAATGCATGGATGATATAATGGAAAATGAGCTTAAAATATGTACTTTCTTTTGTTAATGAATATATTTGTGCAAGTATACACTTTTCTTATATTTCTTTATAACTGCCAAGTTCTAGTTTTATCTTATTGCCAAGATATGATGAGAGGTATATAAAAGATACATAGACGTACTCAGTATAATATCCTTGAATATTGTGCTGACATGTACCACATGTAATCTTTTGTTTAGGTTGTGGTTATGCTTGAAGATCTAGGATAATTGAGAGTTGTGTGGCGAGCTGATGTATAGGTGGATATGTTGTCTTAAGATCTTGTAGTTTAGTGGTAGTACATGTATATGTTAAAGTTTTATGTTCAATAAGTAATATCAAATGTTGTAACAATTCATGTTGTAATTATATGTTGAATGGTGAACATGTGTTGTATGATTTTATTATTATTCATGTATATGTGCTACTGATTGTTCCTTTTGACTTCCTTTGATTTTCTTCTTCTTAGCCTATTGTGGGGTGTTTAAATTGGGATTCTCGCAGAGGTGAGGGTTTCAATTTGGACGTCACACATCGTATTAAGTTTTAGAAAATTTGGGGAGGTCACAGAAGATGTGTAGGTGTTGGCGAATGTTGATACCAGAGGAAGCATTAACCAAGTATATGTCCATAGATTGAAGAGTGAAGGTAAATCATGCTTCACAACTAGTGGTTGTCAAAAGCGATGTTGCCTACCGAAACATTTTTTTGGCGGAATTTGCCTTGCTATTGAGGCTAATGGGTGAAACCATAGGAGGTAGGGTGAGAGGTGAAGAAGTTGTTTGAGGTTATAACTAGTTTATAGTGGTGTTGTCGAAGTCGATGGTAAAGGTGTCATAGGGTCAAACGACGAGGAGCGATTGTGGATTTCACATGAAGAAGAATGGTGTTCCTTTGCTTTTTTTTGGCCACTGGAGACAACATCGGTCAACGCACAAGGTGCCAGTGTAAACCTATGAGCATGGTGAATGACGAAAGAAGAGAAAGAAAAATGAGAGACTAGGGTTCAGGGTGGCTACAATGGAGGGTAGAGGGTGACTGTAGTGGTATTTGTAGGTTCATGGTCGGAGTAGTAAGTAGTGTCATGAATTATAGGTCTATAGAGGCAAGGTTATGGCTCTGATGCAAGGACTTGCCAAGATCTCACCCGTAGACTTAATGCTTGTGGGTGTGGAGTTAGGTTGGTGATGGATGAGGGTGCCTTGTGTTTTAGGTTATTCCTTGTCATGTTTTAATGTCTAAGCATATTTAGTCCAAGTGGGAAGGGCTAAGGTTTCAGATTTGGGAAGAGATGCATCTAGAAAGAGGACATGTTTCCTTGTAAGGAAGGTGTTACACTTGGCTCTTATTTTACTAAATTAAGATCATGAAAATAGTAATTACTCTCCTTTTAGCTAATTACTCCTCTATTTTATAACTTATATATTGAAATCTCATTTATATTTAGATTTTGACAATGGATTAAATTCTAATTAACTAGTCTTTAGAAAGCATTAACACCCCAATTTATATATTTGACCACGCTAACTTAGTTATTCTCATAGTTAATGTAAGTATTAACATATACTTATATGATGAGCATTTTACATTGATTCCAAGGCCAAATAGCTTTCAATTGAATGATGTTTCATTCATGCAAGGTCTATCAAAGGTGTTTTGACTCAATATTTTGAATCATTATAAATGATACCAAATCATTTGATGAGGATACATTCAAGGACTATTCACTATTATTTTCTCAAATGAGGAGGGAAAATTTTCATTTGGAGGTAAGAAAATTAAAAGGAGACTTATTAGTATAAAACAACATGATAATTGACCACAATAATTGAATGAGATTTAGAGTGAGAGACAAATTTCCAAATGCGCTCATATTTAGAGAGTATCATGAATTATAACTAAAAATAAATCAAGTACCCGTAATCCAGTATGTTATAAAGAGCATAGGATTTTTGTGAGTGATATTATATATGATATATGGAAATTAATGGAATATATAAATAAGTATATATATATATGTATGTAAATATAATATATATGTGTGTGTGTATTTATGTGTCTCTATATGTACATGTATATATATATGTGTATATGTGTGTATATATATATATATATATATATATATATATATATATATATATATATATATATATATATATATATATATATATATATATATGGTCGTTCATTTATTTCCCACATTGGTAACCCAGAATTCACTACCCGTGTCGCCTAAAAAGTAACTATTTCATCAGAAAAGTAGCTTTCTGGACATAAAAGTAACTATGTTGGAGAAAAAGTAATATTCGACTCAAAAGTAAAATTAGACAGAATACATAGTAAATTTTTTGGAATAAATATGTGTTGACTCAAGGTCAATTAGGTCAATGTTGACTCATGTCTAAATTGACTAAACCCGTGTTTTGATGATGACTAACCATTCCACATATTGGTGTCTAATGTCTCTACTTGAGTGATTTCAGATTAGGTATAGACACACTCCAAATGCCCTAACTTGCACATCTCAAATTGGAGAAAAGACAAGTCAAAGTCAATATAAGTGCATGTTTTTATAATATGATGTAAATCCTTTAGAATCATGTTGTAAATCACTTGTAATGATTGTATGACTTGTAATTAAACTTATAAAAAATCAGGAGCACTTAGATCGAATGTTTAAGCACTCAAAAGACATTTTCCAAAATTCACATCAGGTTGTTCATCGATCGAGTTCTATGAGTTGCAAACTCGACCGATCCTGATTGGATCTTGAAAATGACTTTTGATCAGTTGAGTTGTGTTTACATACAACTCGAATGATAGAGTAACTTACCAATTCGATTTTCATTGGTCGGTCGAGTTTCCCCAAGACAAACTCGACTGATGGTCTGAATATCGGCTTTGTCTTTTACTCTATCGGTCGAGTTACCCTTATAGAAACTCGACCGATTGCACTATATGGAAAAGTGCAGAAAAGTACTTCTAGCCGTTGTGGAGTTGCAACAAGTAAAAATATATCAGTTGCAAGCCACAAAACAACTAGTTTTCATTCTCAAGTGTTCCCAAAGGCTAAGAGGCATCCTCATCTATAAATAGGACCCCTTGGGCTTCATTCCAAGGTTGAGCATTCAATGCAAACTCTATGTGAGGTTCCTATTCTATAGTTGAGTGCTTCCTACAGCCTCCTCTCTTTCTCTAAGCTTAATCACTTTCTACATTCATTAGAGTGAGTAGGAAATATGTAAGAGACCTAGTCCTACATGTATATCTTGTGAGGCTCTCACTTCCACCACCTCCCCATCTCTTATTTCAATCATGAAGATGAAGGTTCTCTCTCTTGGCTTAGAGAGGTGAATAAGAACAAAGGAAGGTGTCCCTTGGTGAAGATCAAGGCTGAAGACTTGGAGTAAGAGTGGGTAAGCCCTTGGTGAAGGCAGAAGACTCCTTGCTCAAGTGGGTAAGTCCTTGGTGGAAGCTTCTCCGAGTGAAGGTGAAGTCAAAGGCGGAAGATCCAAGAAGAGTGGGTAATCCCTACAAGGCTGAAGACTTGTGCAAGAGTAGGTACGTCCTTGGAAGAAGGCAGAAGACTCTTGAAAAGTGGGTAAGTCCTTGGTAAGGTTGAAGACTCTTTGTATTGTATAGGTAAGTCCTTTGGTTGTCATGTATTGTATCTCTTATAATGAATATAATGAAGATGCAAGGTTAAGAAATCCTAGAGGTTGACCTCTCTAGGTAATGAACTGACTCACTTCTAGTTTGAAGTGTGGAACCACTCTAAAATAGCTTGTCAATTGGTGCATGTTCAATCTCTCTCTCCCTTTCTATGTATGTTTTAGTTGCACACAAATTTCCCATTTAGCAACCTTATCTTATGATATATCTTGAAGGTCTAATGAATTTAGTTTAAGTGCATTCAGCTCTATTCACCCCCCCTCTAGAGCATCTAATCACCCATCTAGGATCCAACAATTGGTATCAGAGTGGGTCTTCTCCAAGCATAATTCAACAAGTAGGAGAAGATGGGTGACTACCAAGGAGGGAAATACTTGATCAGCCTACCAATCTTTGATGGGAGCAATTTCCTCTATTGGAGAATAAGGCTTCAATTCTACATCCAAGGATCAAGTCTTGAGATGTGGAAAATGATGAACAACCCATACATGTTACCAAAGACAAAGATTGAAGAATGGAATGAAGCTACCTTGAAGAAAGCAACCTTGAATGCTAGAGCCATGCACATCATATATGCCTCCATGACCCCCACTGAGTTCAACCAAATTTCTTCATGTAAAACAGCCTATGAGGTATGGAGAGAGCTATGCATCACTTATGAAGGGATAAATCAAGTGAAGGAAAGCAAAGTCTACATGCTCAGAGGGCTGCTTGAGAACTTCAAGATGGGAAAGGAGGAGAGGATAGCCAACATGTACTCAAGGCTCAACACCATTGTGAATGATCTTGCGGTTCTAGGTCATCATATGTATAGTGGAGAGATAAATTCAAAGATCCTTAGAACTCTTCCCAAGAGGTGGGAACCCAAGGTGACTTCCATTAAAGAAGCAAGGTCTCTTAAGGATATTCCTATTAAAGAGCTCATTGGAAATCTACAAGCACATGAAGCCACACTTGACAAGAGGGAGGAAGTAGAAAGTCAAGAGAAGAAAGAGCTAAAGAGAATGAAGAAGGCTGAAATGAAGGCTCAAATTGAAGCTATCATGGAACAAGTCTCTCCATCCTCTCAAGTTAAAGAAAATACCATGTACTCCAAGGGTAAACTCTACAAAGGCAAGTCCTCCTCCATCCGGTATCTCAAGTGTGGAAAGAAGGGTCACTTAAAGATAGATTGCCCACAAGTTATGAAGACCCATCATCACAAGAAAAGAAAAGATAAGTGCCACTCAAGCTCAAGTGGCTCCTCTGACTCAAGCTCAAGTGAAGATTCAAGTGAATGATCAAGCTCAAGCTCTAGTGATGAAGGAGAATGCCAATTTTCTCTTATGAAATCAACAAGTAAGGACTCAAGTGAGGTAAATCTAAACTCTTTAGATAAATAATCTTTGATTGCTATTATTCATGATACTTGTGCCTCTCTTAAGTCTTCTAAAAGGAAAAGGAAAAAGTTTACTAGAATTGTTGATAATTTGCATGTAGAATTAAATGATCTTGAACATGCTAATTCTTGCTTGCTTGATGATAAAAATGCTTGTCTTATCCAAATAGACTCTCTTAAACTTAAAAATGCTAGTTTTCTTGATAAGATTAGATTTCTAGAAGCTCAACCTCTCATGCCTAGTTCTAATGAAGAGCATACTTTAATTGTTTATTCTCCGATGCATGATATTGATGTTTTTAAATCTAAAAACAAGGACAAAGATTTTGTTTTGAAAGAATTAGAAACAAAAAATGCTTCCTTGCTTGCTAAAATCAATGATCTTGAATCTTGTTCTAGTTCTACTAGTAGAGAGAATGATGTTGATGCTCTTCATATTGATATAGATTCTCATTTAACTAAAGCTCTTTGCTTAGAAAATGATCTTTTGCATGCTAGAGATAATATTAATCAATTGTCTTCTACTATTACCTCTCTTATGCATGATAATTATAGTTTGAGATCTTCTTTGCAAAGATTCTTAGTTGGTAAGAAAAGCCTTAATGATATCCTACACCACACTACTAAACAAATTGGTAGACATGGTCTAGGGTATGATGGTAGTCAAAGGAACAACAAAGGTAAAGGACCTCCAATATTCCATGGAGAATCCTCTAATTCCAAGACTATGGGCACATGCAACTATTGCAATGAAATTGGTCATTATTCTACTTGTTGTCCTTTTAGGAAAGCACCCAAGAACAATAGGACTTGGGTTGCTAAACTAACCCCTCTGGACCCAAAAACATGATTGGGGACCATTTCATCTTTCTTCTTGTAACTTGCAAATGGATTGACTTGAGCTATTGAATTGCAAATTGACTTCTCAATCCACATGAAAGAAGAAAGGTGAGATGTGTATAGGGTGTCAACAAGTGGAAAAGGAATGGTAAGAACAAAGGTAATGGTTTTATTGCTTATAACTATTTCTAACTTGTTTCTGTCAAGTTAGTGTGCACTATACATATGGTTTTGGAGTCAAAAAGTGGTATTTTGTGTTTCTCTTCACACTCTTTCTCAAAAAAACTATTTATAATGCTTCTATAGTGCATTACCAACTTGCTTAGACATGTTTGGATATGGTTTGTATATTTAGCATGCCTTTAAATATGTTTTTATGAAATATATGTGCCTTTTGACATCTGCTCTTTCGGTCGAGTTTTCCCTATTTGAAACTCGACCGATAGGCACCAATGGGTATTGCCAACAACTGTCATCGGTCGAGTTGTCAATGTACAAAACTCGATCGATAACACTGTGCACAGAATATACATTTGGCTTATTGAATGAGAATTTCCCTCTCAACTAGATTTTCTCAACTAATAACCTTATTCTTTGGAACTCCTTTGGTACCTTTATATATACATATTTCCATGTTCTAAATTTCCTATCTTGCTTACAACTCTATCTCTCTAATTGCTCTAAATTGGTATATCTATTTCTTGCAATTACTTACTTTGATTCATTTTGCATGTTTTGATGATGATCTCTTTGGATCTCTTTGTTGTGTCTAAAATTGCTTCCATTGTGCTCTAACTTGCTACATCTATCTAGGTGTATATCTTGTGTTGATACAACCTTGAGGTTCTTAGTGGTGATCATCTTTTGTTAATGATGCATATTTGTATGTGAGTTATATCCTTTCATGCTTCTAAAATTGCTTATCTCTTTGTTTGGATATATCTTTACATCTACTCATAGCTTGCTTTATCTTGTGTATCTTTTGGTATCTCTTGCTATGATCTAGATCCTACTAGTAGTCCTAACTTGTGATATCATCTACTAGTAGTTCACATACATGTAGTTCTAACCTTATTTATAATTGGCATCTTTGCTCATCTATATGCTATACTTGTACCTTGTCTCATATATGCTCAAGCTTGTTCCTTGAATTGCATATCTACTATATTGAGTTGCTTGCATAACATTGTGATGCAGGGCACATAGAGCTACATTATATGTAGAAATTTGAGTATTTTTGAATTTTATGCAGACTTTGGACCAGTTTCAGTTTTTGGTGAAAGATTAACGTTTTTATGCATAAACGACCTTCTAAGCAAGGCTCATCGCTATGCCATGAGCCCTGACACTTTTTGGGCAAATTCTGTCATCTTGAGGGTCACAATTGTGATTTATTGTTTTTCTACAGCACCTTATCTTGCATTTTTGGGTTGTTCAAGTATATGCTTTAACTTGCTTTTCTTTCTATGCTTGGACAAGCCCCTATCTGTGCTCTTCTACTCTCCTTATATATATTTGTGTTATCTCCTTTCTCTTTAACAAGTGATGTTTCTTATTTTCTTCATACCCCCACTTTTTGAAATGACAAAGGGGGAGAAATGTATGTCTTATTTTAACAAAATAGGGAGAAGGCATGTCTTACATGAAGAGGAGAAGCATGTTCATGTAAAGGGAGAGGGTAAAGGGGATAAGACATATATGAGTAGAAGACATAGTACTCTATAAATGTTATGAAAGATAACCATGCAGGAGAAATAGCATCAATTGAGGGGGAGTATGAAAACTCAATGCGCATCAATTGAGGGGGAGCATATGAACTCAATTCTATTGAAACCCCTAGGTTCCTCCATAGGTATGACTTTACTTAAACGCTTTCAATACATTTATGGAATGGTTTGTCATCTTGAAAAAGGGGGAGAATGTGGACTCAAGGTCAATTAGGTCAATGTTGACTCACGTCTCAATTGACTAAACCTATGTGTTGATGATGACTAACCATTCCACATATTGGTGTCTAATGTCTCTACTTGAGTGATTTCAGATTAGGTATAGACACACTCCAAATGCCCTAACTTGCGCATCTCAAATTGGAGAAAAGACAAGTCAAAGTCAATACAAGTGCACATTTTTGTAATATGATGTAAATCCTTTAGAATCATGTTGTAAATCACTTGTAATGATTGTATGACTTGTAATTAAGCTTAGAAAAAACAGGAGCACTTAGATCGAATGTTTAAGCACTCAAAAGACATTTTCCAAAATTCACATCAGGTTGTTCATCGGTCGAGTTCTATGAGTTGCAAACTCGATCGATCCTAATTCGATCTTGAAAATGACTTTTGATCAATTGAGTTGTGTTTACACAGAACTCAACTGATGGAGTAACTGACCAGTTCGATTTTCATTAGTCGCTCGAGTTTCCCCAGGACAAACTCGACCGATGGTCTAAATATCAGCTTTGTCTTTTACTCTATCGGTTGAGTTACCCTTATAGAAACTTGACCGATTTCACTGTATGGAAAAGTGCAGAAAAGTGCTTCTAGCCATTGTGGAGTTGCAACAAGTGAAAATATATCTATTGCAAGCCAAAAAATGGCTAGTTTTCATTCTAAAGTATTCCCAATAGCTAAGAGGCATCCCCAGCTATAAATAGGACACTTGGGCTTCATTCCAAGGTTGAGCATTCAATGCAAACTCTATGTGAGGTTCCTATTCTATAGTTGAGTGCTTCCTACAGCCTCCTCTCTCTCTAAGCTTAATCACTTTCTACATCCATTAGAGTGAGTAGGAAATCTATAAGAGAGCTAGTCCTACATGTATATCTTGTGAGGCTCTCACTTCCACCGCCTCCCCATCTCTCATTTCAATCATGAAGATGAAGGTTCTCTCTCTTGGCTAAGAGAGGTGAAGAAGAACAAGGGAAGGCGTCCCTTGGTGAAGATCAAGGATGAAGACTTGGGGCAAGAGTGGGTAAGCCCTTGGTGAAGATAGAAGACTCCTTTCTCAAGTGGGTAAGTCCTTGGTGGAAGCTTCTCAGAGTGAAGGTGAAGTCAAAGGTGGAAGATCCAAGAAGAGTGGGTAATCCCTACAAGGCTGAAGACTTGTGCAAGAGTAGGTAAGTCCTTGGAAGAAGGCGGAAGACTCTTGCAAAGTGGGTAAGTCCTTGGTAAGGTTGAAGACTCTTTATATTGGATAGGTAAGTCCTTTGGTGGTCATGTATTGTATCTCTTATAATGAATATAATGAAGATGTAAGGTTAAGAAATCTTAGAGGTTGACCTCTCTAGGTAGTGGACTAACTCACTTCTAGTTTGAAGTGTGGAACCACTCTAAAATAGATTGTCAATTGGTGCATGTTCAATCTCTCTCTCCCTTGCTATGTATGTTTTAGTTGCACACAAATTTCCTATTTAGCAACCTTATCTTGTGATATATCTTGAAGGTCTAATGAATTTTGTTTAAGTGCATTCATCTCTATTCACCCCCCCTCTTGAGCATCTAATCACTCATCTAGGATCCAACAATATGTAACTTTATTATTATTACATCTATTACAAATGTAACTATCTATGTATGAAAAGTAACAGTTTGGAAGATAGTTACCATGTATATGTGTAAAGTAAAAAACCACAAAAATAGTAACTAAATTTGGAGTTGGTAGCTACCCATGCGAATATTAAATATAAGCCATATATATACATATGTATATGTACACACACACACACAGATATATATATATATATATATATATATAAATATATATATATATATATATTTGTGTGTGTATATATGTGTATATGTATATATGTGTGTGTGTGTACACACACACACACATACACGCACACACACAAACACACACACACACACACATATATATATATATATATATATATATATATATATATATATATATATATATATATATAAAGAGAGAGAGAGAGAGAGAGAGAGAGAGAGAGTCAAGCTAGAATACACTCGAGTGTACAGATTGCATGAATGCACTCAAGTGTGTTTGCAAATCAAGACTATTTTTTGCAAAATGTAAACCATTGATCTTCACCGTCATACTAATAACTAGGCTACATAAAAATTTTGATCCCATTTGGATGAGTATAAGTCACTCATCCAAGGGAAAAAATATCAACGCGCGAAACTAATTTGAAATGCATAATTTTTGCGGTCTTTATAACATGACCTATAAATGTCCAAATGTGTTGATCAAAAAGTAACTATACGACTAAAAAAGTAATCTCGTACAAATTACACAACAGATATATATGTAACCGTATACGTTACAGGGGGATTTCCCCCATGGAATTTCTCACAATCAAGTGCATCTGCACTTATGATTCTTGTCCCATTAGGTTCGGGAAATCCTTGCGAAGGATCTAGACCCTGGTTTTACCAAGTTTCAACCTAATCTCATGAAATGCCCAATTGGGCTAGTTATCCAGTTCGTTTAGGATTGGGACTCCTCACAGGGACGCCCCATACCCAATAAAAAGGGTATCACATGATCCCTCTTGAAGTTGTGATCGTGTACGGCTAGTTATCGAGCTCCAAAGCCCTCTCTTATTGTCGATCATCTTGGTTCCGGCGAGGTCGTCGCCGAGGCACCGCCACATTCTGAAGAACAAAGGAAGACGGAGATGACGAGCAATGATCGTCGGATCGTGGTACATGGTGGGCCAAAGTGAGATCTAATGATCTCAGGAAGAGCACGTACCTTTTGTTCGCTGAGTGGAGCACTTCAACGCGAGTCGTTGGATCAAGCGTCCACCGTGAACCCCAGAGCATCTGACGATCCACCACCAATAGCCACACGTGCTAGAAAGCTAGTAGAGTTGATCAACTACGGAAATTAGATCAAGGCGCAGACCATAGGTGCACCGATCAAATGGCTACGAAAAAATGGTATTTTCGTCTCTCTACTAATTAAACCAGAAAAAGGGTTTTTCTTGCGAAATTGATAAAAATAACTAGGAACCTCTAATGGAAAAACATTATATATGAAAGTTGTGTAGAAAAATATGAGGAATCGGATAAAAATACTTTGGGAACCTATTTCTGTTCCGTTTTGAAAAGTTCTCTAATTTTATAATAATATGTATTTAATAATGAGAAACCCTAATTGAACATAAAGGGTGTATTAAGGGGTCAATTTGATAAGATTAACCTTGTTATTAATAGAAGTAGTTGTTCATCTGTTTTGAAAGCAAGGTTTCCTAATTTAAAGAGTAATAACCCATAAAAGAAAGATAATTTCAATGGAAACCCTAATTTAGGGAAAAGAAGAAGAAAACTATGTTATTTCAGATTAAGGGAGTAATTTGCCAAGATATGATATTAAAACTGAGAGGAATATTAAAATAAATGTTTTAAGTGATCTTGATGAAATTAGGATTCTTAATAACTAAGGATTGAGGCAAAACCCTAATTTCCATAAAAACCCTAAAATTGGAATTGAAATCCTGAGTAATGTGATGAAATTGGATAAATATTGATAAAAAGAATTTGGTACTTTTATTTTAGGATTTCTATTCCTCATTGCTTGCTTGATTGGGTTTCTCTGCATACTTGAATCTTTCTTGAAATCTACAATCGAAGGTATGTGGTTACACTTATGAATATCTCGAGTTAGTTTTTCGATGTTTTCTGAAGTTTTCATCGGTGGCTTAAAATAAACTGTTGGATGAATTTAGTTCATACAAACTATAATGTGGACATGACTATCACATAAGATATGTGCCTACTAGCTCAGATCCTGGTCCCCTCTGTGGCTTAATAGTTGACCTAGTACATGGCTACTAATGGGGTAGGTCCATCAGGTCATTGGATGACTTAGTACATGGTTACCAATGGGGTAGGTCCATCAAGTCACTTTGAGTTAGATATTGGGCTACTCTCGGGTAGTGCCATGCGACTCTATTACCCTAGGTATTAGCTACCTGTAAGGTAGGACCATGGGGGTAAGAATCTACCTATAAGAGAGGTAGCAGACAAGTCCATTGCAGGGATAGCACAGAGTTAGGGATAGGTAAGGATTGAGTAGTATGGCTTAAAACGTAATCTTGGTTGTTAAATGATTAATTGAATGATTAAGTTGTTAACATAGTTGAACGATCATTGTTTCCCCCACATACCGGTTTCTTGCTGACCGACGTTTTGTTTGTCGACATTTTAGGTACAATGAAAAGAACAAATAGTAAAGTGGCATATGTGGAATTAAATGATAAATAACGGGCACATGAGGATTAGATAGATCAGTATCTTCATGGATAGAAGTTTAGAAATCCCAATTTTAAAAAGGTAAGCAAAGTTTTATTTTATACCAGTTTTCAGCTTATTTGGTAAAGTTTATTAATTATTATTAATTATTTGTCGAACCTTTGATCTGGGTTATTGGTTAACGGCTCTGACCTTTCGGTCTCCCTTAATTGGGGTTTATTGGGAGGCGGGGTCATTACAATTGGTATCAGAGCCAAGGTTCCTCACTTAATCTTTAATAATTATTAAATTTTACAAATTATGTAGAACCCAAGGGAGTTATTAGAGGATTATCCAAAAGACAGATGTCTAGAAAAGGATCACGACCGGGGGCTGGAAATATTTTCCTCCGCACCGCTAGTCGGAATATGAGGACTCTTAGATCCGTGTGACTGCCTAGCCAAAGTCTTAGGGTATGATTCAAAATAAGATACCTTTAGGACTCTCTCATCTTGTTCATCCCTCCTCAACTCAAATTCTGTTAAGGACCTTAAGGATTAGGGTTTTCTCTCTTTTCCTCACCCTATAAAGGTATGGGTAAGGTTGATAAGGATTAAGGAATCCTCCTCCAAATTAATAAAAAGTATGTAAATAAGATGTCATGGACATAAGCTTAATAGATTAAGAGTAAAGAATATATACACGCTTAGGTCGTATGACACGAGTTGTCATTGCCCTCAGGAGAGACCTGGGGATAGACCTCCTTGGTAGGAGGATGAGTAGAGAGAGTTAGTCTTGGGGGTAGAGACCTCCATTAAAAGTAAATACCTAGCACATCCTCTAAGGATGATGTTAACCCTAACCCTAAGTGGAGGTTAGAGAGAGAGATGACATGATGAGTTAGATGTCATGGTTGACTGGGTGTTAGGATGGACATGTCTTTGGATTGCCATATGAGCCATGAGAGGTTGGATAACCTAGTACCTTTGGCAACCCAACCCTGGGAAGGGTCGTGCATGGTTGAGTGAAGGATAGCTCCTTCATGGATGAGGTTAGAGAAGGACCTATGGAAACCTCATGATCTTATATGAGCATGGCATAGTATGCACCCAGAGCACATCATGTAGTACCGACAGTAGGTCGAAACCCTGGCCAAGGGAGCATGTTGGATAGCTGATGAGATAAGCATAAGGAATAATGGATAACCTTGAGTAAACATAAGCGTGAACATAGACTTCACCAGGTAGGGATATGATTGTGAGCTTGATCCAACTTCATGGAGAGAGGACCTCTAGTTGTAAGGCTGGATATGGAGTTAGCTCTAGAGAGAGAAAGCAGGACTGAGCGTTGGAAACTTAGATTCTAAGACATGAGGAACAGTGGGGAGTTAAGGATTATGCGACCTAAGTGGATGATAGTGGTTGTCTTATGCTTGACCCCTGGGGGCTGATGATGTCTTGGTTATATAGAGAGGAACCAAACCCTAGAGAGAGGATGATGCTTCTGGTACCTATGGTATAAGGGATTACCTACTGGATGAGATAAAGAGTGCTTTAGACCCTGAGGAGGTTTAAGTAACCAGTGGTGAGGGTGTATACCT